>PPLJ03000004.1:0-600000 GCA_003707785.3 Danielia oregonensis
CACCACCAACTCTAACGGTGTGACTGAGACAGACTCTGGTGTTGTTGATGTTACCACCAACTCCGATGGATCGTTGTACACTACCACTTCGTTGTTCCCTACCAGCTCTTCTCCATTCACCGAGTACACCACTACTTTCACCACCACCAACTCTAACGGTGTGACTGAGACAGACTCTGGTGTTGTTGATGTTACCACCAACTCCGATGGATCGTTGTACACCACTACTTCGTTGTTCCCAAATACGCCCTCTAGCAGTATCGTGATCTGTAAGAGAGATGATGACTGTGTGACTTATCCATTCACTGAGTACACTACGACTTTCACCACGACCGAGTCCGATGGAAAGGTCTTGACTGAGACTGGAGATGTGTTGGTGACTACCAACTCTGACGGTTCTTTGTACACCACTACCTCGATCTTCCCTACTTCATACCCATTCACTGAGTACACCACGACTTTCACCACGACCGAGTCCGATGGAAAGGTCTTGACTGAGACTGGAGATGTGTTGGTGACTACCAACTCTGACGGTTCTTTGTACACCACTACCTCGATCTTCCCTACTTCATACCCATTCACTGAGTACACCACGACTTTCACCACGACCGAGTCCGATGGAAAGGTCTTGACTGAGACTGGAGATGTGTTGGTGACTACCAACTCTGACGGTTCTTTGTACACCACTACCTCGATCTTCCCTACTTCATACCCATTCACTGAGTACACCACGACTTTCACCACGACCGAGTCCGATGGAAAGGTCTTGACTGAGACTGGAGATGTGTTGGTGACTACCAACTCTGACGGTTCTTTGTACACCACTACTTCGATCTTCCCTACTAACAGCTCACCATGCACTCAATACGTCACCACGTATACTTCCACCCACGCTGGTGGAAAGGTTACCACTGGTACAGGAATTGTGATCGTCACTGTCAACGCAGTGAAGACTATCTACACAACGACTTGCCCTATCAGCTCCGTCTACCCTACTACATACTCTACCAAGGTTAGCGGAACCAAGGTGGCTACTTCTGGCTTCGCTGTTGTGACCACTAATGCTGCTGGAAACAAGTACACTTCTATCTGCT
Source organism: Danielia oregonensis (assembly GCA_003707785.3). Taxonomy (NCBI): domain Eukaryota; kingdom Fungi; phylum Ascomycota; class Pichiomycetes; order Serinales; family Metschnikowiaceae; genus Danielia; species Danielia oregonensis. The sequence goes on from PPLJ03000004.1 coordinate 1,095, forward strand.
CTGAGGAGCCAGCTTACACCACAGTTGTGACTACCAATGAAGCAGGTTCTACTGTTACCGTTGCAGCTGCTGTTACTACTGCTGCCAGCGCTAAAGTCACTTCGTACACCACCATCTACGTCACAACACAAGCCAATGGCTCCGTGGAGACTGCTTCTGGTGTTGTGGTTGTGGGTACCGACTCCGCCGGATCTGCGTACACGAGTACTGTTGTTGCCGGCGCTAGCGAGACTGCTGCTGCTGGATCTCTGGCTACTCTGGTCGCATCTGCAACTGCCGCTGCTACTGAAGCGGTTGGTGGTGCCTCGAACTTGGGCGCTTCCAAGCTCATGTGGCTCGTTGCGATCGGTGCGGTGATGCTCGCTTAGACTTCTCAAGCCTGACTTTCTTTGTGGACACAATTCAATATCGCTTTCTGGCCATTCAATCCTTTTATTTTCGGTTGAGGGAAGCTCCGTTAAGCTTCTCTTCAAATTTTATAAAACAGATGTACAAATACTACTATCAACTTTTTCAGTAAACCGCTTGTTGTGAATGTTGAGCTCCGGATTTAGATCCGATGCATGGAAAACATTATTTTTTTCGGAGAAGATAAGTTGTGTAGCTAGCACCCGTACAGTGCATAGGACGTGGGTTTCATTGCAGGTTAATGGCGAACTACGGCATGACGCTTGAAAATAGGGTGCAGAGTGCGCCATGCACACTGCATTACCTGTACAGGAGATGTTCCATGCACATTACTCGACTTGCCGTAACCGTATATGGAGTTTACAGGCGTAGGGAGAGATCTCAGCACAATGTTCCCCTAATCTTCCAGATATGAGACCCCTGCCGCCGTAGAACTATTCATTTAGCCTTTCGCTTCAAAATTTGGGCTCCCCAAACTCGTGGCCTGTCAAATTTCGACGTGATGAATGTTTATGGGAAAGCATCAAGTAGCAGGACCGTGCCATGGTGTTCAATGTGCGGCTGGCGAAGATCCCGATCCTTACAGGTCACCGCTTGGACTTTCCGCGTGGTTCAGGACTGGAGTCTGTGACTCGCGATTGTTGTTTGTACCAATTATCTGCTTATGGAATTGAGGCCAAAAATCCCTCGACTACTTCATTTGAGCAGTACGTTCCTCTCTCAGAAAGTGGAGCGGGAGACTCGAAATACGGCATCAGCTGCTCATCTCTCCATTGATGCTCATCGGTAGGTGACATCGCTGGGTCGACGGAACGGTAGCTTCTAGGTGTCTTTAATTACTACGGGATTCTAGACAAGCTCGTTTGCCCTCATTATAGATGTTTTCTACCCATCGCCTCCTTTTTCATACTGGCACTTAATTTCTGTCAAAATTTTTCCCCGTCAACCAAAGCTGCCACTGTGCAACTGAGGAGCCCATCCTGAAAGTGGCCGACGTCGGAACTATTTCCAGGCAACACAATGTCACTTTCAACCTAGTTGCTTTTAGGCTTCGGCAGAGGACTCTTGACCAAAGTGTGCTTGTAATGTCAAAATGAAAAATTTACACCAGGAAGACAGAACATTCACACCCACTGAAGTTACTTGGAGCCTTATTGGAGTTCATTACTACTAATTCGGTCTCCCAAAATATTGCATTATACAACTCAGACAAACTATAGACAGGATATTCTGTATAATGGAGGGTTGGCCGAGTGGTCTAAGGCGGGAGACTTAAGATCTTCTGGACGATTGTCCGCGCGGGTTCGAACCCCGCATCCTTCACTTTTTTTTTTCCTTCATACAACACTTCACTATTAGCAAGCAACCGTAGAGAAGCCAGTAACAAAGTTGCACTTCAGATGCTCACATGACACCCCATGCTAGATCTCACCCCATTTTTATAAAAATCACTGACGCAATGGGTGACCTTCTGTGCAGCCCATGCATAAGCAGATGTTGCTGCTCCCCTCCCAAAGTTGCTACAGGGGACTATAACAGCAACGGGATCCCTTGATTCTTAAAATACCAAGATGCCACAGCCCCACAAAATCTTCTACAAGGGTCAGGAAAATGACTTTGTGATCTTCACTGAGAACCCAGAATTGATTGCAAAATACAGAAAAGGCGACTCCACCATCCCATTGATTGATGTGCTATCAATTTACAAGGTCTTCATCAACAGGCAAGGCGGAGTGGAAGGTGTCCTAGACGAAGCTTCCAAGGCCGAATTGCACAACGAGTTTGGCAAGCAGGCTACGGTTGATGAGGTGATCCAAAAGATCTTGCGAGAAGGAAGCGACAAGCATTCTGCGGGAAGCTTTGCTACTCAGACAGCCCCTGGCGGACTCGTCTAAAGAACGGGAAAAGAAAAGTAGTAATGTGTTCGAGCTTGAGTCATATAGATCTGTGCGCCTACATAGTATATCTATACTGCACCTGAAATATCCATCTAAACCTGTAACTATGAGTTCCCGAGCCATGCGCCGCCTCGAGCTGCAAAGGCTCAGCTCAGCGAGCCCAGGAGTGGAGTCTGCTAGCGAGAGCGAGCCGGAAACTCCTCCTACTCCAAGAGTGAATGCTTTTGCACTACTAGGCGGAGAGTCCAGTGAGGAAAGCGAAAGCGAAGAAGAAGAGCCCGTCCCACAGCCTACTCCGGTAAGGAAACCCGTTGTTGAGGCTAAGAAGACAAGTAAGAAGAAGAAAGAGGCTCAGGATGACGCTGACTTGGACAAGTTTTTGGCAGAGGTCAGAGAAAGAGATCTTGCTAAGTCCAAGACTGCGCTGGCGACAGCTTCACAAGAGGACTTCAGCCAAGAGCCAGACTTCGAGCAAAACTACGAAGAAGAGCCCACACCGGTGGCGTATTCCGACTCCAATTATCTCTATTTCACCACTTCAAGACTCAAGCAATGCTTGCATTTATTGTCTGTCGGATCGTCCAAGAACTTGGATGCCGACACAGAACTCAAGAACTTGTTTGGGAACTTGTCTCTCGAGGCGATCGAAGATGGTAACAGCACCACGTCGTTGGCCACCTCACCTGAGGTTCTTGCGCAGTTTAAGAAATTGGCAAGACTCACAAGAGGATGGGGCGGAAGAGACCACCGTAATGTTCCTGGAACCACGCGAAAGTTGCTCCTCACGAGAATCAAGGATGACTGGTTGCCCACAGCGCAGAAGCCGTTGCACATGGAAGACCTCACACGAGATGATGTGGTGAGAATATGGGACTACAAAGAAGAAGAAGAGAGCTACGAACACCTTGAGAGGAAGGCTATAAACGAGGAGAAGCTAGGCGTCCGCTACTTCCGCTTCAGCAAGGTCAGCAGTGTTACCGAGAGGGTCGCCAATTCGCGTTTCTATGCATCCGTGGTCATGACTCCAGATCCTGATTCGCTCATGCAATTGTTGCAGCAGCACCCTTACCATGTCGAGACTCTTTTGCAGGTTGCTATGGTCATCTTGCGTCAAGGAAATGATAAGGCTACCAGTAATGCATTGGTCGAGAAGGCATTGTTTGTGTTCGATCGAAGCTTCAACAAGAGATTCCATGAGCTCCTCCAGGAGGCGAAGACCGGTCTCATTCGCTTGCCTTACGAAGGATACGTGAACAGACAGTTCTATCTTTGTTTGTTCCGTGTTATCAGCGGCCATGGCGAGCGGTCCACTTTCTTCACAGCTCTCAATTACTGCAAACTTCTTTTGTCTCTTTCGCCTGCGGAGGATCCTGTTGGAGTGCGTTACTTCATTGACCACTATGCATTATTGAGTGAAGAGTATGAGTATTTGGTAAAGTTAGTTGACTCTCCGCTTACTCATACCTATGGCCAGTGGTACACTCCTGGACTTGCATTTTCAGCAGTGTTGGCGTTGTTGCATTTGGGGAAGACTAAAGAGGCCAAAGCAAGTTTGAAGCGTGCCTTCAATGCTCATCCTTACTGTGCATACAAATTGCTTGAAACAGTAGGACTAGCAACGCAAATTCCTGTCTCGTTGAACGACATTCAAACCGGTAGCCATGTTATGTTGGCCAGTGAAACATGTCTTGTGAGAGCACCCTTGGTGTGGAAGGAACAAACACATAGAGACTTCCTCCACAACGAATTGTACAGTCTCTTCGAGCAGAAAAAGTCAGGCGACAAGTCCTCGTGGCTTGGAAAGTTGTTCGGCTCCACTACCAAGGAGAGCTCTGAGATTCCACTCAATCTTCTTCGCTTTGCCGTATTATCCGGAGAGAACAAATTGTTGGCAAAGGTCCCGGAAATGATGTTCGAGAGAGATGACGTACACGAGTACGATGTGCTCCCTCCTAAGGACGAGACGAGCGGGTACGATGTGTACACCGGAGTAGATAAATCTGCAAAAGCTACCGATTCGTTGTTCGATTATCTTGATCACAATATCATCGGAGCGATTGTACAAAACAGAACAGGCAATGAATTAGAAGATCTTTTGGCTGGCTTCGGAGAAGAAGATCCGGAACAGGCTCAGTGAGGAGACATACGTGGATGAGAATATAGAAAGCTTTAGGCTCAGCAAAGTCCATAACTACCAAGGCTTAATCTCAATACGAAGAATATCGTAAATACATTCTTTGCCGTTAGAAAACGTCCGGAAGTTATCGAATACATATAGTCGAGGCTGCAACATAAAGTTGATATTGTGCACACCGAATCGCATATTTCTCTCCACGTTTAACTCATGAAATGATTGCCATAGACCTCAATTTCGACGAGGTTCAGTGGCAGTATCACATCTCCACCACGTTCTTCGTGGGTGTGGTTTTGCCTGTGATGTACTATGTCTACCAGAAGTATATCACATCACGGCCAAACAAGTACAACAAGCTCGAGGCTCCAAAAAAACTCGTATACCCGATCCCGGCCGAGGCCAAGAAGCACTGGAAAGGCAAGAGGTTGTATCCACCCAACATTGGTATGAGGGTGGCAGGCGAGCCATCCAAAATACAGAGTTACTGTCCAGCAACTGGTCAGTTTTTGGGCACCTTTGATTGCACTACACGAGATGAAATGGACGCTCAGATCGAGGCAGCTAGTGCAGCACAGAAGCAATGGGCCACATCGACCTTTCCCATGCGCAAGCAGCTTTTGCGTACGCTCAACCAGTTCTTTTTGGATAACCAGGAAGACATTGCTCGCGTTGCGTGCAGAGACAGCGGAAAGACGAAGTTGGATGCCTCCATGGGTGAGATCATGGTTACTCTAGAGAAGATCAACTGGATCGTAGCACACGGAGAGAGAGCATTGCGCCCTTCGGCAAGACCAGGTCCTTCTTCTCTACTCATGGGACTCATGAAGAACGCCGAGGTGCGGTACGAGCCAATGGGGGTGGTGGCAGCAATCGTTTCGTGGAACTACCCATTGCACAACTTAATTGGCCCTGTGGTAGCTGCAATCTTCAGTGGAAATGCTATCATAGTCAAGTGCTCCGAGCAGGTGGTGTGGTCCTCCACGTGGTTTGTTGGAATGATCCACGCAGCACTCAGACTGCTCAACATCAGCGAAGACCTCGTGCAGTTGTGCTATTGCTTCCCCGAAGACGCTGACCACTTCACATCTCATCCAGGCTTGAAACATATCACTTTCATTGGTTCCAAGCAAGTTGCCCACAAGGTCTTGCAAAGTGCATCCAAGGAACTCACACCATGTGTTATCGAGTTGGGAGGCAAGGATTCTGTTATTGTGATGGACGACATGACCGATTACAAGGCGTTGTCGTCCATTATCATGAGAGGTACTTTTCAAAGTGCTGGCCAGAATTGCATAGGAATCGAGCGTGTTATCTGCTTACCTAAGGCGTATGACGCATTGGTGTCAATCCTAGAGCAGAGAGTGCCAGGGCTCAGGCTAGGGTCTGACATTGACCAGCTTGATGAAATCGATACCGGAGCCATGATCTCAGACAACCGGTTCGCAGAGATCGAAGATTTGATCGCAGATGCCATAGCCAAGGGGGCTCGTCTCTTGTCTGGCGGTAAGAGATACCTGCATCCCAACTACCCGCAGGGTCACTACTTTGAGCCTACGTTGTTGGTCGATGTTGATTCGTCTATGAAGATCGCACAGAACGAGGTGTTCGGCCCCGTATTGACCATGATGCGGGCCGAGAACATTGACCAGGCGATTGATATCTCGAATGGCACCGATTACGGGTTGGGAAATTCTGTATTCGGAGCTAATTTCCAGGCTTGCAATGAGGTCGCTCGTAGATTGGAGAGCGGAAATGTGGCCATCAATGACTTCGCTACCTTCTACGTTTGCCAGTTGCCCTTTGGAGGTGTCAAGAAATCTGGGTTTGGCAAGTTTGGCGGTGAAGAAGGCTTGACAGGACTTTGCAACGCCAAGTCCATAGTTATGGACAAACCATTATTGCGTGCTTTGGGAGTCAAAACAGCTATCCCACCTCCCATCGACTACCCTATTCCCGACGACAAGAAGGCTTGGGGATTTGTGAGCAGTCTTAATAGCGCAAGTTACGACTACCGGTTGTGGAAGATTGTCAAATCTTTCAAGAAGTTGGCTAAGGGAGGGGCTTAATCAGCATGGATAAACAGCAGCTTGCGACACCAAGATCTCGGCAATGTCCATATATATATATCTTCCATTATAGACAACGCTCAAGTACCAAGGCGAGCTTCGTCCTCAATCGCATTCAGTAGCACAGCCCTGCCTTACAGCACATCCCAATCGAAACTACGCTGGACGAACGGCAAGAATCGTCCACTACGACCATCTCTAGAAAGTTTATATTACTGCAACGAAATAGCAATCAACGCTGTTGACAGCAATCAGCATAACAACAAAAGCGTTGAAAGCACTAGTACGCGTTGATGTGCAACGCGGGGGTGGGCTTGGTGGCAGCGTCGACCAACAACTTGACGACGGCAGACTTCTTGTCCTGGTACTTCTTAGTAATGTCCTGCAATTCCTTCTCCACCTCGGCATCGGCGTCTTTCTCAACAGACTCGTTCAAGCCAGCGTGCTCGGACTCGTAGTTCTTCAACTCTTGCTCCTTCGAAGCCTTGTACTCGTCAATTTCCAGCTGAGCATCAGACTTGGCGGTTTTCAAGCGGCTGGCTCTGTATTTTCTGGCCTCGTTGACGATCTCGGCCGCATCCTTCTCGGTTTTCAACAACGATTGAATACTTGAAGACATTTCGTTGGAGTTGTAGTGAATGCGTTATCGCTGGAAGTATCCGGTGTTTAATTACGCACTTTAGTCATGTGACCTGGAATCTATAATACACATCTATTACTCGACGTAGTAGCCCTCCGCGATGTAGCGAAGCATGTACTCATCGATATGACCCACCCCTTCGTCGTAGTCGGCGTCATCCAAGTTTCCTCCTTTTCCTGCCTCGGGCCGAGGAGTAGGAGTCGCATTTTCGTTGAAATCTTCGTCATCGACAGCAACTTCTTTCATTGCCTCCTTGGCCGCAACACGATCAGCTTCGTCCTCTGCTTGTCCCAAGAGTTCCATGTTGGCGTTTTCTCCGATTGGTTTGTCTGGCAAATCTCCAATAATACTTGTGTCATTCACCAAATCTCTCACTGAGAACTTGCCCAAGTAGTCCGTGGTAAAGTCACCCTCTTGAATGACAACGTTGTCCAATTGCCTCTTCTGATTCGCCTTCTTCAAAATGTTCGACTCAATTGTGTACTCAGAAACGAATCTGTAGATGTGAACATCTCTACTTTGTCCGATTCTGTGACAACGATCCTGACATTGCTTGTCCATGGCTGGATTCCAGTCCGAGTCGTAAAAGATAACGGTGTCAGCTCCCGTCAAGTTGATACCCAATCCACCAGATCTGGTAGATAAGATGAAAACGGGAATTTTAGGGTCTCTGTTGAATTTCTCGGTCAACAATTGACGGTCTTCAATCTTTGTAGCTCCATCCAACCGCATGTACCTGTAGCCGTGAATATTCAAAAACTGTTCCAAAATATCTAGAACTTTGGTCATCTGGGTAAAGATCAATGCTCTGTGACCATTAGGAACCAAATCCTGCAACAAACTAGCAAGCTTTTGCAATTTACCGCAATCGTATTGTAACAATTGCTTATCAGGGAAGGCAATGGAAAGCTTGACTTGTGCCTGGTGGAAGGGATTATCAATCTTTTCGTGAAATACCTCTTCACGTACTCTGTGCTGAGTACTGATCGGGATAAGCTGATCCTTCATGTCCAAGACAACAACACTAGGAGTGACAACAGCATACTTCTCAACGACATCTCTCATGAGATCGCTTCGCTTAGGAATATCGAGGATCATCTTGTCAATGATCTCACAATTCTTCACGGTCGTGGCACTAGCAATGAAATTTACAACGGAAGAGCCGTATAAGGGAGCACGCTGACACCTCAAAGTGTTCAAGTATAGCGCCTGCTTCAAACGTTCTCGAAGCGAGATTTGTTCCTGTAGTTTGAAGTATCGGTTTACTTGCAATACGTCTGTATGAGAAGTAATCTTCTCGTCCTTCCCCTTTTCAATGACTTCATCCAACGCTTTGATCTGCTCCTCAAGCCCTTTGCTTGCCTTCAAGCGATCGCTCGCTTCTGCGACGAAGAAATCTAAGTCGTCTTTGTTGGACACATCCATATTCAAAACTGGGAAAGAAACAGCGTCCCTGTTTTCGGAATATTCGAGGAGTTTTCTCACACTTGCCTCACTTTCTTTGAAAGTGTTTGCAACCGTTCTGGGTACAGCGAGAGAAGTGACAATCGGACGAACTTCAAACAAATCTGGGTGGTTGCACACTTTTCTTAACTGCATCAAACAGTTGATAATGGATAAGAAGTTTCCGGAAGCCAAAGTCTCCTTCGTTTTAGCACGCGACATGAAATCATCATACAAGTATCTTTGACGTTGTGATAAACGACAGTAGATAATATGCTCATACTTTCCAGGCATTTGTTTCTCGACATCCTTCTTCAATCTTCTCAACAAGTAAGGTCTTAAGACCTGATGCAATCTCGCCACAGTATTCCTCGTCTCATCATCCAAACGACTCGTTACGTTTTCATCAATGATGTCGCCTGTGGTAGTCTTTTCCAAGATCTTATCTACCGGCTTTCCGAACCATTGTTGGAAATCCTCAAAGTTAGCAAAGCCTTCAGGCATCACCTGATTCACTTTCGATGAAGGCATCAAAAAGTAAAGTAAAGACCATAATTCCATGAGATTGTTCTGCAATGGAGTTCCCGTCAACAACAATCTGTTTTCAGTGTTGAAGTTCAACAATGCTCTCCAACGTGTGGATCTGAAATTCTTGATATTATGAGCTTCATCCAAGATCATGTATCTCCACTTACGACGCTTGAAAGAAGACTGATCGTGGACAACCAACTGGTAGGAAGTGATACAAACATGGAATGCATCCACCTTGTTCCAACCCTTTCTCTTTCTTGCTCTCTCTTGGGGGGAACCGTAGTAAGTCAATACCTTGAATCCCGGAGCGAATTTTTTGAATTCCATTTCCCAATTGAGCATGACGGAAGTAGGAACGATGATCAAATGAGGTCCCCATATATGATGCTCGGCGGCCAAGTATGCTAGCATGGAGATGGTTTGGATAGTTTTTCCCAATCCCATCTCGTCTGCAAGAATACCATTTGTGTTGTTGTTGTACAAACTGGCAAGCCAGTTCAAGCCCTGCTTCTGATAAGGTCTTAATGTACCTCTCAACAAGGGTGGATATGGCACGTCCTTGACCTTAAATCCATTGATTTCTTCCACCTTCTCGTCCTTTTCGCTTTCGGTTGGAGTCTTTGGTTCTTCGTCCTCTTCGGTTCTCTCGCTTTCCTCTCCTTCTTCCTTAACTTCCGGCTTCTTTCCGTACAACGCAGAGAGACCCGAGGGCTCGTCTTCCAGCTCGCTTTCACTCTCTTCACTGCTTTCCTCAGACATGGAGTCTGAGAACTGGTCAGAGTCAAGCATCTCATTACGTTCGCCGGAGTTAGATTCAATCAACTTCTTTTGTTCTTCTGTGTACTCCAAGACTGGAGCTTCAGTCGACGCTTCTCCATTACCGTATAGGGCAGCCAAACCGCCTGAGCCGTTCTCGAGGTCTTCATCTGACTCTTCGACTTCTACCTCGGGTTCTGTGGAGCTTTCCAATTTTGCGTACTTCTGCTTCAATTGCTCGACTGTGAGTTCTTCGTCGTCAGCTTCTTGATCTGAGCCAGATTCGGAAGAAGACGACAAATTATCCGAGTCATCATCGTCATCATCAGAATCCTTATCCTCCTCAGAGTTGTTGGCAGAATCCCGGTGGAGTTGCGCCTCCAAAAGTTGTGTGGAGTGTTCAAGCATTTTACTCAAATGTTCACGACCTTCGATTTGCTTGAGCTCCTCCTCTTTCTCCGCCTGCAAGAACCGGTACACCTTGTTGGCTTGCGTCCAGCGCTTTTTAACCGCCTGTATAGCAAGCCGACTCATTTTCTTCAAGTTTTGTTCTCTTTCACGGGCAAGTCTTTCTTTCTCACCACGTTTTTTCCTGAAATGCTGCTCAACCATCTGGACTATCCGCTTCACTCTTCCCTGATGCAGTCTTCTCATTTGTTGGTGGATGCGAGAGAATGCCATACCTTGAGCAACGAAGTGATCCTGGAATGTTTGGTCATTCGCAGCTCCTTGTAATTTGGGCACAATGCAACCCGTCTCTCTGTAAGGATCCAGATTTAGCTTGACACTCGGTAACACGATCTTACGGCGCTCAATTTTGTCTCCAACGAGTTCAAAACGCTCTTCAACCATGACCTTCTCGTAAAGTCGTTTGAGCAATTGGCGTTGTTGTTCCAAAGTAGCTTCGTACTCTTCTGGCGTATTGAGCTGCTCATTCGTTTCCTCCACTATTGGTGCTTGATATTTCGTTGCAAGGAAATGCTTGATCTTAGCTTCGACTTCAGGCACTTGGTAGATTTCATCGCGGTCCGACTTCACATGCATGGGTTGAGGGTGGAAGTCAGTGATGATGTCATTTGCGCTGCCGTGGAGATCGCCTCCGGCCAGTGGACGCCACGAGGGAATATGCGATGGATTGGTTATTAGCTGTGGAGGCACGGTGAATGTGACGCCTTTGAGCTTGTAATTCGTGTCAACATCGTAGTCGGTTTCTTCTTCCGTCTCTTGTACCTCTTCCAGTTCCTCCACTTCGGAAACCGGCTCATTTTTCGCCTTCTTGGGTTTTCCACTATTTTCAACTGGCGCCTGGAACGTCACTAGCTCACGTTCTTTCTGCGCAGCACGCTCCAATACAGATTCCTTGAACGGAAACTTCTTTCGAAGACGTTCTTCGCGCTCCTGGAGAGCTTTTCTTTGAAGACGTAAAGGCATGCTGTCCAACTTTTCAGCCAGAGCTTCATCCCACACCAATCCGTATTTGTTCTGGTCCATGAAGTAGTCAAATATTTCGGGAAGTTGTGGGTTGACAGCTCTGGAGAAGTCGCTGGGGTTCCATTCGACCAACGAGCCATATTCTTTCAACTGGAACAACTCGTTGACCGTGAGATTGAAATCCGTAATCACATCCACAAGTCGCAGCTGAACTGCCTGGCCCACGTACTTAGGTCTCTTTTTGGCCGAGCCGTGGCCTTTTAGCAGGTCTTCGGGTCCGTTCAGAGCGCCTCTGCCCTTCCTTTTCTGCGGAACTTGGGAGGCAGCAGCGGCTCCGTTTCGTGAGCGCCCGCCATTTGCAGCCATGATAGTATGTAAATGGTTCGGTGGGGTTGCTAATTGTGGGGAGGCGGTAAGCTGGTGGAAAAGGTGTTTATGGTGAAATCTGAGAGTTGGGCCATATCTGCAGGACGTGGAGAACGAATATCCAGAGGTGAAGCAATGTCAGGCGAAGCCGTAGATGCAGTGACGATGACAGTAGCTAGAAGGGTCAGTTGAGATGTTTACGTTTCATTTTGGTTGAGGGCTTTGGTTTTGCTATAATCTTGCCCTATGAATTTATCAGTCGCGCATTTGGATGCACTGGGGAAGAAGGGAAGGGAAGGGAAGGGATGGGAAGAGAAGGGAAGAGAAGAGAAGGCGGAGAGAGAGATGGAGGGATGTGAGAGGTACTTGAAGACGAAACCGAAGTAGGAAAGGATGAACGTGTTTTTCTTGATAGATAGTACATGAAGCACTTCTCGAAGTCTTCAGGAGATCCTCAAGAGAAACAAATATACCAAGCTGGATATTCTTATAAGCTTTACGTCTCTAAGTTGACAGCTTTCCACGAGTCGCGTGCTCTTGCGCTTTGCTCTTGCTTTCCAACGTCTTCATGCTACCTACGAAGAAGCAGCTCCTCTCACCGTATCCTATGTACAGACGATTATAGTGACACTGTGTGCCTATGTATTTCAATGACCAGCCGGGCTGCCCACTATATGCTTAATGTACACCTAGACCTTCAAAAACTCGGCGTTGGCCTGCTCGTACGCCTCCTGCTGCGCCTTAATGTCCGAGTCAGCAGCCAAAGTACCGGCCTCAGAAGCAGTCAAGTCGGGCTTGACTCTGTAGAACGCATCGTTCTCCGCGGAACCAGAACCCAACTCCTTGGCCAAACCGCCGTAAGGATACGATCTGGGCATAGCTGGCTTCTCGGGATTGAGCTGGAAGTAAGCGATGGTGGCACCGAACGCAAGAATGACCGAGAAGAAGATGGCGTTGTGCTTCAACGCAGTCTTGTCGGACACAAACTGGAAGTAGTCGGGAGACCACATGTCGTACAAGTCATCGTCGATGTTCAAGGGCTCGTTGAAGTTTCTTCTCATCTGCTGGTCGTCGTACTTGCCGTAAGGGTCTCTGCTCTGCGCCAAGAAAGGCTCGGGGTTTTTGTAGTCTGCCAACTCTGGACGGTTAGGATCGGCCAATACAATCACCTTTCCGGTGGAGTGGTCTGTGATGGAGGAGGCCGTGGTCAAAGTCCTGGCCATGGGGAGCCTTTTCAAGGCCAATCTCGACAACATGGGGGAGGAGTATGGATTTTGATATTGGTTGAGATTGTTTTTCTGCCCTCTGCCCAATGATAGCGTGTGGATTATTCTGGTGCGCGCACGCCCGATGGTAGGTGTAGAATATGGCTGATTCTGGATGGTCGGGAGAGGTATGGGTTAGTTGACCGGTGTGTTAGATGGGGTATTGTGAAGGAGATTCTGTTCTTTTCTTTGGAAAAACTTAGAAAATTGGTGGTTCTTGTGTGCTTTTTGGTGCAAGTATTAGGTTGCGAAATATTAGCGAGGTGATATGACAACTACCTGGGTGAATAGTGTGCTTGGTGAATGGTGCGGTAGATAGTTTGGGGTAGCGAACAATTGCAATTGGAGAAAACCAAGTGTTGGAATCTTGGAAAAGCAAGACAACGGTGTCTCTGTAGTGTTAGCTGTGATCTGAGTGAAGCTGACATCGTGAAAAGATGTTGATACTGTTTAACTCTGTGCCACTTAAACGAATAGCATGTGCTACCACGGTGATACAATGACTTACCTTGGAGATAGCATGATTGGTAACAAGACAGGATATGGTATGGAGAGGTGGACAACGTACACGGCACCAAAAGAGTCGATTGTTTAAAGCATCGGCCGATTCACAAGCTCCGATTCCTTCCTCTGCCTCATATCATATGTGTGCTCTTTTCGTCAATGGTAAGTGTATTGAACTCTCGTACAAATGCTCTCTAGCTGTATCAGTGTATCCGCTTTGCACCCAGTCCGAACCGTTCAAAGCTGATACTCGTCTCCACTAGTGCAATACACACCTCTCCACTGGAACACTTCTCCACAGAAGCTTCTCTACAGAAGCGTCTCTACAAAAGCTCCTCGACAGAAACTGCTCTACGTTCTCGACAGCTTTTGTCACCGAGATATGCCCTACGTCTTCTTGAAATCTTTTCTATTGCTATGAATGCATCGTTCGGTGGAGATGCCCCACTGCTGCCGGAACAGCATCATGCTTACTATCTGAGCTGAGGCTCTCCAAACTTGATCTCCTTCATGGGAGACTTCTCCAGGTCAGCGAACTCAGCCAATCCCTCGAATCCACTCAAGTTGGCACCCGTGTACTTGCCCAAGTATCCCACCGCAAGGTAGAGTGGAACAAATGCAATAAGAACAGAAGCGTTGCGGATGTTCCAGTACTGGTGCACTGGAGGAGGATCTATGTTGAAGTTGTATTTGTTGTTGAAGGGAGCAGACTTGGCTTCAGGAGCAGCATGGGACTGGAACCTTCTGGCCATACGGCTGCAACGGGTAGCTCTGAACATGGTACTGATTGTATCGTTATTTCCTCACTTTTTCATTGGGCGGTATTGAGGCCATGTGCAGGAAGAACACGAAGAGTTGATAGTATGGGAATTCTGAGTTGTGGCATTGAGGAGGTATTGTCGCCACGGAGTAGTAGATGAGTGGCCCACGGCGCGTAATGTTTGGTAAGGCTTCTTTCTGGATGAGTTCTGGCTGAACATTCATGAATCACGTGACCTTCATCAAAAAAGACCCGTGCACCAGCTTAGGTAGGGTCCATTCCCCGGGCGGATTCTTGGGTAAAAATGCTGTTTTATGGTCCCAGAATGGAGCTTGTGTGCTGTAGAACGGGCACGCTTGAGCTTACTATGTGGACGCCCTTGCACGACGAGATGGGGAACAGTCACGTGACCAATGAATAATTCTGATACATGTCACCACAGCCTCTACAGGTCCTATATATATCCAGCTTGCCAAGAGCTTCAAGCGTATCCCTTTATTTCCTCTTCCTTCACATACTGCTAGACATATTTGCTCATCCTGCAGGACATCACAAATCTACAATCATGTCTTACTACCAGGGTGGAGGATATAGGCAGGGAGGAGACCTGTATCGTCCGAATTACAATGGCGGGAGCAATAATAGCAGTTCCAGCTCCAGCTATGGCCGAAGGCCGCAGGGAAACGACTCCAGAAACGAATCCAGCAGATCCAGTTACCCTAGCAGGAACACTGCTAGCAGGTACCAACCGAAGCCCTCGAGTAGCTATCACCAAGTGTACTCGCAAACACACGGAGGCCAATCTGATACGCAGCTCTGGATGGGCGACCTTGACCCAAATTGGACTGAGTCTGACATATCTGACATCTGGGCGTCGGTAGGAGAGGCTCCCAGTGGAGTTAAGATCATGCGAGACAAAATGGGAAAACCGCTGTACTGTTTTGTGACGTTTGCTAGTCTGGCAGCGGTGGCAGCGGCCATCCAGAAGAACAGAATGCAAATACCTGGAACATCACGAAGCTTCAAGTTGAACCATGCCTCTGGCGGTGAAGAGAGATCAGGCAGCCGAACTGCAGGACGCCCGGCTACGGAATTCTCGATCTTTGTCGGTGATTTGGCTTCTGATGTCACTGAACCTATACTCTTTGCTCGCTTCAACAAAGATTACCCTGGCTCTGTGAGGCAGGTTAAAATCATGATGGACATGGGTAATCGGGCATCCAAGGGCTTTGGGTTCGTTCGTTTCAGCAACGTCGAAGCTCAGCAAAGCGCTCTACAGAACATGAACGGCATAGTCATAGGAAGCAGGCCAATACGAGTTGGTTTGGCCAATGGAGGTGGCAGCGAGGCACCTAAGAAAGGAGCTGTACCGGATGCCCAACCGGTCTACACTGCTCCTCTTGCACAGCAACAGCCCGCTTTAGCCCCGTTCACCGACCCCAATAATACAGTTATCGCCATAAAAGGACTCACTCCTGCCATCACTAAGGAAGAGCTCATATCACACTTCATCAGCTTTGGCCACATTGTGTATTGTCGTGTGAACTACGCCGCCAAAGTGGCACACGTCAAGTATTACTTGAGAACATCTGCCGAGAGAGCATTGCTCCATATGCATGGGTTTGTCATTTGCGGCTGCCGTGTGACGCTCCGTTGGGGCAGAGAGGAACTCACGAATGATGGCGTGGTTCGCTTCGCTCCTGTTGGAAAGAGTTCGAAATATACTGAAGCGGTGATCTCTCCACCTCTTTATGGCACGCTTCCATCGTACGTGGTTTTTGAAAAGTTAGAGAAAGAGGAGCTCAGCCATATGGAATTTGTGGAACAGAGTGAGCTATTATCTACGGAGCAGGTTGACAAGGCATACCTTCAGGAAAAGGAAAACCGGAGAAATTACTTGGAACTGGCATTATAATTAGTTGCGCTCATCAGCAAGGATGGTTTTCTTCCAAGGGACCAGGACAGGTATTGGCCATGTCCTCAGCATCATCATAGCATGTGCTACAGAATGGACAGTAATGATACTCGCCCCGAGCCACATGCATCAACTTCAGGAGCTTTTCTTGCACATCTAGCGCCTCGAACGCCTCCATTTCTGGATCAGGGTCGGCTTCTTGCACCTCCACTTCATTGAACAAAAGCACACGGCCGTTGGGCTTCGGCAATGCCACACTTCTCCACATCACCTGTACATCTTTGATGTTCATACCATCGAACACCTTAGTGTCATCTCCAGAGCTCTGGTAGCAGAAACGCTGCAACTTCACAACAAGCTGCTTGTTTTTGGTCTCGGAGTGCTTCTTTAGAGCATGCGACCTATACTCGTC
The DNA here is from genome assembly GCA_003707785.3 of Danielia oregonensis. NCBI lineage: Eukaryota > Fungi > Ascomycota > Pichiomycetes > Serinales > Metschnikowiaceae > Danielia > Danielia oregonensis. Next base: position 17,624 of record PPLJ03000004.1, read on the forward strand.
TATAGAAACACGAGGCGCTTCTCGATATTTCATTGTAGTACCACCCAATCCCAGGCGATCTCGCTTGACAGTAACCGCAATGGGCTCTATGATAGCTTTGGTGCCCGCCTTTCCTAGAGTGTCGCCCACCTTGAATCCCATCTTTTGCATCATTGCAAGGCCCACGGACCCAGACAGGAGAATAGACGTTTCTAGCGTCGCTTTCGGTGGCACGACCACTTTGGCTTCTTCTTCTAGCTCAAAGTCGTCTTCACTCTCAGACTTGTCTTCGATCAGGTTATTTTTCGGTTCCTGAGCAAAATGAACCGTGCTTTCAATCGCTCGTAGCGGTAGCTTCAACTTCTTTCGTACCACCGGCGCAGATTCCGGCTCCGAGTCAGAGCTATCGCCAAATGCTCGAGGTTTCATGAGTAAACATGTTGCGATATCAACTTCGCATTTTCAAGTTAAATCATAGATCCAATGCTCCCTCATAAGAAAGACCAGTTGTTCACTTCGGTGCCTGTGTCAAGGGTAGGACTGACGACTCGGCTCAACCAACTCAATGTGCCCAGTCAGAGCCGTGCCACGTCGAGGCCATCTACGCCGGGGTTCTATGTTACATCTTCACTTAATCCCACAAAAAACATCCCAGTGACATCAAACTCGATACGGTCCAGGATTACAACGCAAGACGAGCTTGAAGATTTCGAGAATCTTCCCATAGCAAGCAATCTCCGCAAGTTCGAGTCTACGTTTACCGAACTTTCGCAATCCATTTCGTCTTTCAAGGAAGGTGAGATTGCTGCCCAGGTTGGCAGCCTCATCCACATCAGCGACGACATTTCAGAGGACATACATGTTTTGCAGGAGCACCAAGAACTAGGGAAAGAGATTGACCATCTCCAGAAAAATCATACCGAATTGGAAAATGAAACCACTCATTTGCTTAAAGAGTTGATCTCCTTCAGAGCCGACTTGAAGAAGCTCCCAAGATTGCCCGCAGCTAGGGATGCCGCTGAGCAGGACCCCAATAAGCAGCTCAACGCAGTCAGCATCAAAGAACTCTTAGATTATGCGCAGAAGTTGGCGAAGTTTTCTAAAGCCCCAGCCACAGTGAACTCGCAATTGATCCATCCAAACAACTACATTTGGCCGGCAGAAGATGCGTTGCGCAGAGGTATGTTAGCAATGGCCAGCTTGAAGCCAGATGAGCTCGTAAAAGCCGAGATCGGTGAAACTGAACACGACGACGACGAAGACGTGGAAATGGAAGATGTGGACGACAACAAGGTCGATAGGGAGCCAAGCCCTGCAAAGGAGGAGGTGCCTGTCGAACTTGCTGAAGAGAGCAGAGAAGAAAAGAAAGCATCACCACAAAAGGTACACCATACACCCAAGCAGGAGGCAAAACCTGCACCTCAGCCGGTGAATACACTCGATCTTGATCTCTTTGACCCAGACGAGGACGACTCTGACTAGAAATGTACTATTAATAAATGACCCTATGTACTTTTGCTGTGGTCTCCGAACAACTCGCGTGGATGGTCGAATGTGTCAGAGGTGAATTCCTTGCTCAACATCCAGTCGAGCTCCAACTGGTTCGAGTAGATTTCACCCGACTCAAGATGGTTCTTGACCAAGTCGGCCAAGCCCTCGATGAATTCTTCGTTGTCGTTCAACGACGCCGCTCTTTTGATAATCTCTGGCTTCTTTGCATCTTCTTCAATGAGCTCAATGTCTAATTCATGTAATGTTTCAATGTGGTCCGAAGTGAAAGCAATTGGCACCAAAACGATTCCTTTCGTTTCCTCCATCATCTCCAACCGCTGGACTACTTTAGCGGTTTGTGCACCCAACCAAGGCTTAGGACCAACCTTTGATTGCCAAACCAAACGGTATGGGTTCTTAAACTTCAACTTCTCCATGACAGCGTAGACCGAGGCAGCTACTTCTGCAGGGTACGAGTCTCCACGGTTTACGATCTCCATGGGCAACGAGTGTGCGGAGAATAAGATCAACACCTTGTCTCTAACCTCCTCGGGAAACTCCTCGAGCTTTTCCTCGATGAGGGCAGCAAACGGGTTCACCAAACATTTCGCCTTGGGCCATCTGTCGATAAAAGTCCAGTGAATGGATCTTTCAGGGTCCAAAGCCAACGTCTGGCGATATAACTCATGCATGGACGACGCTGACGTCGACGCAGACCATTGTGGGTACTGAGAGAAGGCCACGGCTCTCTTAACACCGTCTTTTTTCATTTGTGCCAAGGTTTCCTCAGTCAAAGGACGAGCATAGCGGAAGGCCACATAGGGCTTATGAGGAGCACTGTCTGGGCATTTGTGATCGAGGATCTTGCATACTCTGTCAGCCTGGTACTCCAGCCAGTATCTGATAGGTGAACCTCCTCCGATTTCATCGTAACGTTTCTCGATGGAAGGAGTTCTTCTTCTGGCAATGAACCTGGCAACGCTTTTCTGGAAAAACCCCAATGGAATAAGGTCCCGGTCTGAGAAGAGCCGTAAGAGGAAGTCATGGGTCTCGGAGGTTTTATTGGGACCGCCCATATTCATGAAAACTACGCCCGTAGGAGCCTTTGTGGAGTTCCAACGGACACTTCTTGCTAGGCTATGTATATTTTGAAGACGGAGCCCAGACATCTTGAAAATTGTAGCAGAAAGTTAATGTTGCTATACAAACTGCTCACTCTCTTGTGATAGTCTAGTCGTACTATGTACAGGATTTTTCAATACTGCTTATATCCATATACCCTGACCTATCTGCATAGAAGAAGCCGCTCTTGATCACCACTGTGACCAGATGTACATCTATTGTCAGCAGAATCGATCTAGATGATGGAACATTACCATTTTCCACCTCGAGTTCTGGACGAACAAATGAATCCTCTCCACATGCGTCGCATGTGTCGCAGGCGATGCACGTAACATTGGTTGCCATGGCTTCAAGTAAGCTTGTAAATATTATCACTAGGCCCGTTTGCTCTTCTGCAAATCCTCTTTTGTTTTGACAAAAATATCATTGATCTCCGATGTGAAGTTACTGTAAGCATCCTTCATGCCATCCAAGTCGTTTCCAAACGATCCCTTCCTTGTACGGAACGACTTCCATGCCTCCGCAAGATCTTTCATGTCCTCTTCGAAGTCTTCTTTGGTAGCTGTTTCAAGCACATCAATAGAAGGCAAACCCAAAGTGGCCATCTCAGCGTGTCCCTCCTTACTAAGTACAGATTCAACAGCTTGCTGTACACGTACAGTCTCCTCTGGAGACAATGCATTCTCAGCCTTCTTAACTTCCGCCATATGAGCAGCCAGAAGAGATTTGCAGTAGTTGGTGACTTGCTTTCTGAAAGGACCCTTGAAAGCAAAGAGTGTTACTGCTGTAGCGACAGGAACATAGAAGTACACTGTAGACCAACAGTACACAGACTGTCTGAAGTCCAAAATAACAAACGGCTGACTGGCAAATCCGAACGCCAATTGCGTAACCACAAGAGACACAATATCGTAAAATATCTTGCTGCGCTTTGGTGTCTTGCCATCGCTTTCCAAGAAGATGGGACGGAAGTTGCGTCTGTAGAGTTTGCCAAGCGTCTGCATGAAGGCGCCCAAGACGAATGTCAAGTAGTAGCCAGGTCTTGTGCCATGCCAGAAAGCACTAGTAGCAAAGGTGAAGAGGGTACTCTTGAATCCTGGGCGCTTGCCTTTGGTGGCAATTCTAGTGTACACGTAGTGTTTCAACCACTTGTTAGTGTTCATATTCCACGCTTCAAGGCAGGTGTGAACATTCTGCCCTGTTTCAAAAGCCCATGGGTCGATGTTTTGCACACGGTTCCATTTGAAGGAGTCAGTTTTCGGATCATACCCATTGTAGCCAATTCCACACAAGATGCAAGCCCCCTCAGCGATAAGCCAGATGGTGTAGTACTTCAATCTGTGAGTGAGTCCCAACACCCACAAGTAGAAAAGACGATAAACAAAGCCGTGTTCTTCCACCAAAGAGCCGCTGAGGACGTATTTGAGATTCACATATTTTGGCAATATGAGGAAAAGAGCAGCCCAAAAGACACCTTGTGCCACCTTGTACGCAGCTTGGCGTCCACTTCTTGGGATTCTTCTCTTTCTCTTTCCTGGGCGTTTATCTTCAGGAACATCGTCGAACAAAGTGGAGTGTACGAACTTGTCGTAGTCGATGTAATCGAAAGCAGGCCCTGTCAACACAGACGGGTAGAAGAAGACATAACCGATGTAAGGCAAGAGGTTAGGGTGCTTCTTGATAGCACGTGTTTTGGTGTACTCGGTCAATGCCTCTTTGGGCTGCCTTCCATCGTGTACATTCCAGCCAAAAGCAGAAAGCTTCATCACCAACACCATTTGGGCTCCTGTGATGTCAATGATCTTGGGATCGTAGACTTTGAAGAATTGTGAGTGCAAGTGGCTGTATGCTAAATGTACCATCAAGAACAAGAAATTGATCCAGGGCATGGAACTTGTTCTCAAATATCTGGTGATGAAGTAACATCCACTAGAGGAAATCATCATGGTGAGGAATCCGGACCGGAGATTCAAGATCCCAAATACATAGAACGCCGACACAACGACAACGTAGAGATTCTTCAAAAGATAGTTGCGATCCGGTAACCGTTTGAACACGGCACTGAAGGGAAAGGACAACAAGGCGCATAGCAAAATATTGAACAGCGCCTCATCAACCCCGATCACCGTGGCAAAGTACGCGATTTGCGCCTGGAGTTTGGTGAACATGGCCCTTGTTGATTACGAGCCTGAAGTTCCCCAGAATGATATGAAATGTGTGCGGAACCGCAACTACATCTGCATATACCACAGAAGGTTCATGTGCTATTCCATGCCATTGTGCAGTAGGCCGTTGGGCAAGTAGTGAAGTGGTCCGCAGAGAAAGCTTGAAGGACTCGGGAAACAATAGAAGATCAGCGAAATCAGAATAGCGAAAAATATCAAAAGTTAGTGGAGTAGCAAAATACTTATCATGGCCCCATGTCTTTACTCTCTGGCCAGCACCATCTTGTAGCCTCCTTCCAAGGCCTGAGTAATGCTCTCGTTCTTGTAAGGAATGGTGTTCAAAACGAAGGCTACGTCGTCCCATTGGGCCTCTGAATGTACCTTCATCAACCGTGCAAGTAACTTGTCCGCAAGTTGTTTCTGGTGCTTTTCCTTTTCAATGAAAGCCACCAAGAACTTCACAATCCGCTTCATTGAGTCCTTTGGCAAGGTCTCGTCGTTCGACAAACCGCTGAAGATATCTGTGAATCCATTGTAGATAGCGTTATCTTTAGTAGCCAATTCTGTGAAGAACAACCGACACATATCGCTAATACCTTGGTCAGGGTTCTCCAAGCATTTCGCCATCGAGGAAAGCTGGCCCTTGACCTTGACTTGGCCGGCCAAAATCAAGAACGTCACCGTCATGAGACAGGTGCGTTGCACCATGATATTATCGTCGTTGAGTCTGCGGTACAAGAAGTCGGTATTTTCGTCCACCAAGTTGTTGAAGCAAACAGCCATATCGCCAAGACCTAGAACGCAGTTGGATCTGATAACTGGGTCCGGAGACTTTTCCATGATGGTGATAAGCAAAGGCAAACTATCCTCGCAAAACTTCGAAGACACACACATCAATTTACTCAAGCAGAGAACTGCCGATCTCTGAAGTGTTTCGTTGTTGTACGCGATGTTGTTGGAACAAATCTCCTTCACCAAAGGTCCAAATTTAGCCAAAAGAGAGTTCTCACCGAAAAGCAACTCTCTCTCTTTGATGTATATCACTGCATCCGTGAAATCATCTTCAGAAGTTCCTCCGATCATCTCAAGCTCGTTTTCTGCTTCTTCTTCATTGTCGTCAGTTTTCTTAGATTCCGCTTCGTGCTTTTGCTTCTTAAATTGAGCTTCAAGCTTCTCCAAGTGCTCAATCGTCTTAATGCCGATATGTCCCACCATGAACAACAATTGAGCAAGCCCCATAACCTGCGACTGGCCCTCAATCAGTTCACCAAAGACTGCTTTAGTTTTCTCCTTTATGACAAAGGCGCATATTGACTCAGGAGCAGAAGACACTTTGAAAACAGCACCAATAGCCTGTTCTGCAACACCATACCATTCTGATTTGCTGGAATATAAGAGCAACACGTCCTTCAAACTGTTCATGGCCCCTTCTTCTGCGGTGAATTTGAAGCCGGTTTTCCTCTGCGTACTTGTTGGGAGAATCTTCAGTAGTGTGGCACATGAGTACTTACACAACACCAAATCTCCTTTTCCGGCATCACCCAATCCAACACTTAGTAAATTCTCGAGTCCCATTTGTACCACAACATTATCTGCCAGTGCAAGCATTCCTAGAATGATGATCGCTCCGTGAATCTGCGCTTTGGTGTAATCCGAGTCGCTCGTACCGGCTTTATTGTAAATGTGCCACAACACTTTGATAACCTCATGGTGTATGAGTCTTGCATCGTAAATCAAACACAAAAGCTTCTCAAGAGATGCAAGGTCCGCCACAGAGGCAGACACAGTGAGACCGATCAAGTTCTTCGCGAATAAAACAGCAATTTGCGTAGCATTGGCGTTTTTGGGAGCAGTCAAAAATAGGTCTTTATAGCAATCGATAAGGTGAGACGAGATCGACTTACCTTCATCGGACGAGCCCTTCATCCACACCAAGTGCAACATACGCCGAATTCCCTGAGGGGCGTTTTCAATACCATAGGCATCGGCGAGAACTAAAAAGTCCATGGATTCGAGTACCTCGTTTCTGTTCTTCGAGAAAAGTAACGTCGAGGCAACTGCTGCACCTTGCTGCACCGCTTCGATGAACTCAATAGCATCCTCATAGTACTGAACCGTAAGCTTGGCTTTGACGAGAACAGCAGTGTCAGGTAGCAGCCGCTCTTGCTCGATCATGGACTCATTTAATTCTTCGTGATCGATATCTTCAGAGTCTGAGCCTCCCTCTTCATCTATGTCCATTGCGTCTTCGTTGGTTTCCATTGCCTTTTTCCGGGGCGAAGGGTTAACCGGCAAATACTTCTCGAGCTGTTCCTCAGCTTCTGTAAGTCGTTGCTTCCAAACTTTATAGGACAATTGAGTACCGTGAGTCGCCGAAAAAGGGTGTGTTATGAGCAATTTGTACATCAACTTGGTAGCGTTTCTCCTTACCAATGTACTCTTGTCTCCAAGAGACCGTACGGCGTAAATCATCACCGACTGACGACGCTTAGGAATGCGCACAGGCAAAGAACAGATCTTCACCATAGCCTGGATCGCTTTCGTTCTGACGAAAGGATTCTGGTCCAAGAAACGCTCCTCGAGCATGTTGAGTAAGCCATCAGTTTGCAGTTCATTGTTGACTTGTTCGTCCAAAGAGTCGACACTAGCAGCCTCCGACTTCAAGATGTCCACAACGATGTTTCCGCAAGTTTCAACTACAGAGCACCGCAACGATTGATTACTGTTGTCCAATAATTGTGCTGTGGAAGCCATCTGCTTCAAGATAAGCTTAGGACTCAATTCAGAGAGTTTGATCAAGAACTCCGAGATCGCCTTGGGGCCATTTGTATCGTTGGAATTAAATTCCACCTGACTGATCTCACGCAACAAGTCCTCGGTCAACCCGATGTGGTCGTACTTGGTACTGAGTGTGTGCATGAGTTCAGCCATATGGGGAGGCAAGTGTGGGTAGTAGGTCAACGACTGAAGTACAGAGTTCTGTACAACGCTGCTTTGGGCATGCAGCGTCACTGCTAACGCTATGTTTCTGAACATCAAGATCTTGATGGAGTTGATCTTCATTCTGTCTGGCAATTCCATCAAATGAAAGATGGGCCGCACAAACAACTCAAGATACTGGTTCTTCTCGGGTGTAGTAACGAACAACTTTGACAATTCCACACGAAGGCACGTAGTTATCGCTTCTAGTGCGTCTTCGACTTGGGTGCAATTTGTTCTCCATTTGGCCGAGCCCTGCTTCTGTCTAGCCCCACTCGTGCCTGGGAAATCCTCCTTTCCCAAGAAGTTAACAAGCACATACATTAGGTATCCGTAGCGCTCCAACTCGGCTTTGAGCGTGTCAATCATATCCACGAAGTCTCCAGATTCGATAGTGAGCTTGCACTGGTGGCACGCGTTGTTGAATGACGATGTGATCAAGTAAGCAACCTGCTTTCTTGGCTTCTCCTCAAGCTGGGGGAACCCATGGGCCATGTCCACCAAGTCTTCTAGAAGTTCATGGTTGTTCAAGATGGCCTCTGGACTATGCGCTAGGGCTGTCGTGACTTCTTCTAACTTGCGTGGAATGTCCGTGGTCCCTAGTGGATAGTCCTTGTCAACGTCAAACGCGTTGTAGTATGTGGAGAGACTGAAGTCCATGGTGTTATTATGATTTGGTATTGATCTATGTTTGTTTGCGAGAACTATAATACAGATCTAGTCACGTGCGCACGTCAATATATTTAGTCCTTCAACTTGGCGTAGCCCTTCACCACGGCCTTCGACGTGCCCATGCGTTCATCCTCTAGTACCCCTAGCAAATCCTTGGTGGTGACCATGTTTCCTGTCCGGATCTCACGGAACCGCAATCCGTTGTCTCCTCTGGCTGAAAGAAGCGAGCTCTGTTTTCCACCACCGTCTTTGCTGGCACTAGCTTTCGTATCATCTGCGGCGCCTCCGCTGCCTGCAGTCATCCACGAGTACTTTTTACGGGATGGGTTCAGTGTCATCATCGCTGCAGTAGCGTTCGCTGCACGATGTAACGTTTCTTCTGCACCCGCCTTGTTTCCTGTTTCTGGAGCAACGCTGTCGCTCTTCTCGAGTCCGAGCGCCATGCGCTTTGCCACTCTGCGCTCTTCAAGCTCCTTTTGGCGAAGTGCCAAGTTCCGCAATTCCTTAGACACTTCTGACTTTTGTGAAGGTGGGATGGTCTTCTGCTTGCCGGTAGGCACCTTGCCGTTGAGCGCAGGAATACCTCTACGTCTGTGACGTGCCAATGTGGTTGTTTTGGTGACAATGCCAGAGAGCCACTCCTTACACGCAGCAGACATGAACTCAAGCATTTCGGTGTCCATCATGAAGTTCTGCACCACTCCGTTCTCGCGGGCCGCACGGTTCATGAAGAGAGCCACGTGGTATGGGTGCAAGAAGGCATGCAACAGGCCGTATGTCTGCCGTTGTCTGTTCGCAAGCTGCTGCTGTTGGAGATTCAGTGCCGTCCTGTTGTATTGCGTCGAAAGCAACTCTTCCTCGCGCTGGATATCCACTCCTGCCGCGGCAATGGCGTCATTGAGCTTCGAGGGATCGTCTCTGGCCTTGTCTTGTGCTGTGGAAGTGTAGGAGTTGGTGGCCATGGGCACCGACATACCAGGGTACTTTTTCGCATCGAACCGCTGCCCAGGCTTGTACTGGTTGTTACGGTACTGGTTGTACGTGCTCTGGTAGCCCACGTTGGGGAGGGGAGCCGTGCTCTGGCCCGGGTACATTGGAGCGGCAGGGCCAGGAGAGGAGTACGTCTTGTCGCCAAGCGTGTTCGACCGGTACAATCCTGGATTTAGTCTGAGTGTGGAGGCTGTAGGAACCCCCGGCATGCTGTTTGTTGTCACCGGAAGACCACCGGACATTAGGGAATTGGATGGTGCTGGTCTCAGGCCGCCCATACCACCATCAAGGAAGTTGGGCATGTCGCCGTCGCCGTTATCTAGAGGAAACCCTCCATTGTCGCCGTTGTCGGTTTCGAACGGGAGAGGGTCGAAAAGACCTCCGAAATGTGGATCGTCGTTGGGCTCTGTGCTGAGCTCATCATTGGGCTCAAGCTTGATTTTCTTCATGTCAGGATCACTGGACGTGTCGCCACCAAATGCCCTCTTGGGCGAGCCGGGCGTGCCGCTGCCGCTGATCAGAGACATGTAGTTGTGGTATGAAGTTGAGTTTGGCGAGAGTACGTGCACAACACAAAAATACCGTTTACTATGGCCATTCGTTGCCCGTAGCTATTCTTCCCTTTTTGTCAATGTGGTTGATGAACGTGGCGTGCTGATGCTGTGTTGGAACTTGACATGAGTTGTTCTTACTTGGACGGCTTCATATTCTATACTGAGATTCTATGAGACATGCAACGGTCCGACTTTCCTAGCGAAAGTCTGCTTGTATCATCCGTTGGATCTACGTGTTGCTTTTGTGCATTCACATCTTCTACCGTCTCTCGTACCTTACTCTGAGCTCTTGTGAGAGAGAATTAGCAAATGTGTTCGGATTTTCAAGGTTCCAGAACTAAGCTCACAACGATGAACCCCTTCACCGCCCTCTCCCGCCTCTTTGAATCCTCTCCCGACCTCCATATAACTTTCCACTCCCTCCTCCACCTCCATATTGTGCACTCTTAACTATACAAGATGCGCATCGCACCAAAAAATTTCACCATACCATGTCTGCTAAAAACATCGTCACCTTTGAAGGCAGCCGCAACTTCCGCATGCGGTTGGTGTTGGCCACCTTGGCCGGTAAGCAGATCAAAATTACAAAAATCCGTCCCAACGATATGAATCCCGGTCTCAAAGACCATGAGGTGTCGTTTCTTAGGCTCTTGGAAGCCGTCACCAACGGATCCCACATCGAAATCTCCTACACTGGTACCACGGTGATCTTCCGCCCGGGTATCATTCTTGGTGGCCAGCTCACGCATAACTGCCAGGGACTAAAACCGATCGGGTACTACCTCGAGCCAATGCTTTACTTGGCACCATTCTCTAAGAAGAAGTTCTCCATAGTTTTCACGGGTCTTACCAGCTCAGACGTCACCAGTGACGCTGGTGTGGAGGCCATCAAATGGGGTCTCATGCCCATCATGGAGAAATTTGGTGTCAGAGAATTGGAATTGCACATTTTGAAGAGAGGTGCTCCACCTTTGGGAGGAGGAGAGGTTCACTTCGTGTGCAACTCTCTTATTCCGCAACCCTTGACTATACATGCTCTCGAGACACCCAAGATGTCTGCTGTCAGAGGTGTGGCATACTGTACCAGAGTGTCCCCTTCCATTGTGAACAGAATCATTGAGAGCGCAAGAAACGTCTTGAGACCCACTGGAGTGGAGGTCAACATCACGGCTGATGTGTGGAGAGGCGAGAACTCAGGAAAGTCCCCCGGTTTCGGTGTTACTTTGGTGGCTGAACTGAAGAAGGGTTGGAGAGTATTTGCCGAGGGCACCGGTCTGGCCGGCTCTTTGCCTGAGGATTTGGGAGAGCAGGTGGCTTACCAGCTCCTTGATGAGTTAACCAAGAGCTGTGTTCTTGGTAGAAACCAGCTCAAGTTGGCATTGGCTTACATGACTCTCGGAAAGGAGGATGTGGGCAGATTGAAGGTGCACAAGGAACAAGTCGACGACCTGTTTGTGTGGGCGTTGAGGGACATCAAGACTATCTTCGGTACCGAGGCATACTTAAAAGATGGCGCCGAAGAGGGTGAAGACGACTACATGACCGTGGCCATTCGTGGAGTGGGCTTCGTCAACGCTTCCAAGAAGATTGCATAGAATACGTACAATAGCATAATGGATAATAGAACGTGTTTATCATATTTACCAGAAGGAGCACCATCCAATGTAGTGCTGGCACAAGTTCTCTACACTGGTGGCTTGTTGAATCAACTTGTCCACCTGCGTAGGAATATCGAGACCTCTCAATCTCTTGATATCATTTCCAGTCAACTTGTCAGTGATTCTGTTAAGCACGAGCACAGCTCTGGCGTTTCTAATCTCCAAAGCATTTTGCTTGTTTAATCTGACAGCTTCTTGTTCGTCGATATCTCCCTTCTTCAACAACTCAGCGGTGTTATGTTGCTGGACCTTAATGCCAGTAGCCTCCGCGAGCTGTCTTGTAGGGAAATCGAATCCCCAGTTGATCAAAGGATCGTACGCAAATGCTTCCAAAATAGCCATTAACGACTCCTTGTTGTCGCGAAGTACTCTCATCACATGCTCACAGGTGATACGGAAGGAACCTTCGATACCACTGACCTCCATTGCATAGTTGAGCATTCTCGTGAGACGGAAAGGAACCTTCTCAGGGTATTTTTCACGTAAGATGGCTGCTTCGAAACAATCTCCGAAATCAATGTGGACCACCTTACCCGTAATACGGTCAAGCATCAAATTGGATGGATGTCTGTCACCTAATCCCAAGATGTAACCAACCATTGACATGACGGCTAGCGAACGGGTATAAGTTGTACGTCTGTCGAGCCATGCCTCCGAAGACTTCGATTTAAGCCACAACACCTTGTATAAATCTTGGCCTCTTGTGTTGTCCAAAGCCCCCGTGAACACTTCGACCTTTTGCAACAAAGTCAAACTATCGTAGTCGGGGGCCATCTGCAACATTATGCGATGCTCAATGTTAAGCAAAATCTTTCTGGATTCACGGTACTCCCTAATGAGCACGTGGAACGTGTCACTGTTAGGCACCCAACCAAGCAAACCAACCTTTGGCGACAACGGAATAGCAGGATATTGTTGGATATCCAAATGCCTCTTAAAGCACTCTGTGTCATTCATCAATAATGTGTTCACTAAACCGAACAACTGCATTACCAAATTATCTTGTCTGATATCCTCATGACCTTTCAATGCGTAATTGTAGTCTTTACCATCACTTCCTTTACAAGTTACCTTTCTGGGTCTCTGTTTGGAGGAAATGACAGTAAATGTTGGATCGAATTTCACGATTTGAATGATTGGCTTTCCGGCATGGTATGTACCTGGCACAGCCAATTCCAAATTGTTGGCCTCTTCCAATCTTGGGGAGACGAACAGCAATTCCAAACTTTGCAATTGGGGCAACTGTCTGTTGATTCTGCGGAATACGTTGTAATAAACGTCCCATGCCTGGTTCAAGTTCGTGATATCCTTAGTACGACGGTAGTTCAATACCCACTCGTATGCATCGGCCAATTCTCTGCCAAAGGCATTGTTGAAGGAAGCTTCTCTCATCGTCTCAGGACCTTTTTGAAGCATTTTGTGCAATGGCTCCAATACTTCGAACATTTTCTCGGTATTGTGTTCGCCGAAGAACAATCTGGAAGCATCTTCCAAGCCCTCGTACCATTGTTCAAGCCATAAGACTGCAACACGGATCAATTCGTGACTTACTAACTCAGACTGTTCCACCAAGGTTGCTGAGTGAATTCTCATCTTGTCAATAATAGACAACGCAGCCTTCTTTCTGTTAAGCGACTCTGACGTAACTGCAACTGCTAATGGGTAGACCAACGCCTGAGGATGCGCCTTTCCTAAGTCGGTCAAGAGACCAAGCAAAGAGTTGCTGATGATAGGAATCGGTTGATGAATACGCGAAATTAACTGAGGAACCACTTCCAACCAATTGTCGATCTTCACCATGTTGAATCCATCTGTCATAGCATATGCAGCTTCTGGAATTCCACCAAACTCGAACCAAAGTGTGAGAAGTCTCAATGTATCCTGAAGTGAGTTAGAATTCGACAATGCAATAGAGTGGAAGAATCCCTTGATAGATGGAATAACATGTCTTTGAACAAGTTCCATCGAAATCATTGGTTGCTGCTGCAAGTCCCCAGTTTCCATCTGATCCATAACGTTCGTGGATCCATTACCACGAGCATTCTGGTTATAGAGGGAGATAACTTCAAAGTTTGCCAAAGCCCAGTTGTGCCATGCCTTGTACCACTTAACGTCGAAGTGAGTAGCAAGAAGATATGCACCCAAAATGATCTCTGAGGTCTCGGTACGCCAGTTGTTGTTCAAAACAATCTGCCATTCACCTTGTTTCAAGAAACAACGAGCAAGAAGTCTTGTGTACTCTTCAACGTGCTTCGGAATACCAGGGCCATCTGATGGGATGGGCTGAGTAATCAAATCGTTAGGATTCATACCAAGGTCCTGAGTCATACGCGTAGTAAACTCTACCAAATGGCGAAGAGCTTCCTTACGTTGCCCCTTTGCCCACATGTACTTTAACTGTGCGTACACCACTTGAGGTGGTGCTCTTGTTGGGTTCTCTGAAGAACCTTCCTCGAGCAAGTTGTTCAATGATTTTTCGGCCAAATTGAATCTACCGGATTTGCGACAAAGATTGGCGAACTTGATCCACATTTCCATATCTTGCTTTGGCTTGATAACAAGTGCTCTGACCTTTAACATTCTCTGCCAGATATCAACATTACGTTGACATCCCAAGAGTCGAGTGTTCCAGGTCTTTCTCATGAGAGCACGCTTTTCGGAACCTTGAGGTAAGCATTTGTACTTGATAATCTCTTCCAATTCAGCCAACATCTGGACTCTGACGACAACACCATATGCTCTGTTGTAACTCTCGCTGACTAAAGCGGTGATCTCGGTCACTAACAAGTCACGGGCATTCAAAATGTGGGTTGACGCTTCCTCAAAGCTGTTCCTATGCAAACTCAAAATGGCACTGAAGAACGCTTTGTCTGGTGACTCAGTGGTCATCACCTTGATATATGCATCCATTCTGTCCCAGAGTCCCAATCCCCAAGCGGCTGCAGCTGCCAACGGAGCAACGCTTCTTTTGATATCACTAGAAGATGTAGTCCACTTGCTTTGAGCCAATTCTGAGAGCTGCTCCCACTCACCGAGTGCATGCAAACATCTCATCTTACCCATTATAACTTCCATGTTATCAGGTTCAAGCTTTTCTCTCTCATTATAAGCTCTCAATGCATCGTCCCACCTCTGAAGCTTCTCGTGCCAGGTTTCCTTCAATTGAAGGTCATGGTGCAACTGAGCGTGTTTTAAAATACCAACTGCTGCATCCGATTGCTGCAATTGGTTGTTGATACTAATCAAGGCTTCAATGGTTGGAGTCGTGGGCTCTTCGTAGAATTCCAATTCTTTGTAGTGCAAAGCCTTCGCATACGCGTGACAGCGTTGGGCATATTGGCCCAAGGTAGTGATTGCGATTGGTAATGATTTGTCATCGTGCTCCATGAACTCGGCCAAATTCAAAAGAATTTGATGGATCTCTGGAGGATTATTTGGAGAAGATAACGCAATACAGAATGACTCGATTAATTCTTCTTGATGTTGAGAATAAAGTTCACTCCAACATGAGGCGAAACTCGAATTGAAAAGATCTTTGGCAAGAGGATGATAGTCAGAAGCAAGACCGGCACATGCACGAATTGCGTGAGATGGACTCTGTTTCAAGAGCTCTTTACTCAACCGTCCAATCCATTCTTGCCAATCCTCTTTGGAATTGTTTCTTTGAGAGGAGTCCCAAGCTGCCTTTAAGGCTGCCTGATTAACTGGAAGCTTCTTGGATGGCATATCGATATCAGGAAGGTCGAAGTGTGTCATATGCAAATCGTAGTCCTTGTATATGTTGAGGTGTGTTGGTAAAGGGTCTCCATTCAACATCTTAGACACCAACTGCTCAAACATCACAGAGTGCAAGTTTTGCTGTATCAACACCTTTTTGATTATTGGGATGAAGACAACAAACTCGTTACCCATGCTCAAGGCTAAACAGCAAAATGTGTTCATTGAAGCAACAGAAAGCTCCTCGTGCTTCTGACGTAATACTCGTAAGAGAGGATGAACGATTCTTGAGGACATATCGTTGAGTGATATGCTCTTAGAAAGTTTACCAACTGTTTCAATAGCAACTTTTCGAAGGGCTAAGGGCCCGATCTCGAACATCTTAACGATAGTAGGAATCACGACATGTACATATTCTTCAATATTGCTTCCAAAGACAACAAAGCTTCGCAAAACATGGATTGAGGGGTCCCGTTCTGCGGATTTATCCTCCTCGATCAAGTCCAACATCAATGGCAAGATCTCTGGTAAGTACATCTTGAATTCGCCTTCTAACGCTCTAGAGACGGACTCAATCAAATGAATAATGATCACCCTGATGTTGAGGTGCGTGTTAGCGTTGAAGAAATCCTTGATGACTTTGAAGATATCAGATAAGAATGGTCTAATGTGCTGCTTCACAATGAGAATCAATGCACCCAATTGCTGGAAATAGAACTTGAGCATGTTTGGTTGGCAAGTATGCATCACGTTGATGATTCCAGGAACGATCTGAGGAAGGAATGATACGCATCTCAACCCCAAAGTCTGGAAAATGTACATGATGGCTTGGATGACCTTGTTGTGATGCGAACTCAAGGAAGGATCTTTGAGAATTCTCATCAAGTTGTTGATGGCAACTGTAGGATAGTACTCATCACAAGAAGGTGACATGCCTTGCATAAGCAAAGCAACGTCAACTGAAGGAGCGTTTTGCTCTACTGGTATCTTTTGCGATGTCTGTTCAACCTCACGATGCTTGTATGGGTCCAAGGCTCCAAGGATACCAAGCAATCTGACGGTTTCCCTTCTGATGTGGGGAGAATTCTCCAGTTTCAAGATAGCCACCAACATTCCCAAAAGTTGAGGATAATCAAGAAGAGGTTGGATGACATATCCAGATGAGCTAGCAATTTGCCCTAATGCCTTCAAAGCAGCATCGCGCTTGAATGACGAACTCTGATCCTGGAAAGTGTCCAAAATAAGCGGCATCAAGTCCGGAAGGAATGGTTTCATGTCTTCGCCAGCAACAACAGCAGCCTCTCCAATACAACTTATAGCACTAGAAGCCACAGAGGAACTAGGATCTTTAGTCTTTGGTAACAAGACTTCCACGATCGGCTTAATGTAAGGACGAGTAAGTTCTTTGGAGTTGGATATCAACAATGAAAGAAGAACAGCTGTTTCCTCCTTCTTTCTGCTCGTGTTTGAGTATTCCAATCTAGACAAAAGCTGAATCAACGTCTTTCTCAATGAGGGGACAATGTAAGCTGGGTTGATACTGGATAATCTTCCCAAAATCTTGATTGCAACTTTCCGAATGGCGAACACCTCGTCATTCAATGCGATGAAAAGCTGTCTTACATTGTCGGCCTGAGACAACTGGGGGTCAAAATTGCCTGCACTATCAAGACAATTCAAACCCTCCAATCTGATTTCAGGTATGGGATCCGTAATGGATATGGAAAGCAATTTGTCAACAACCTCGTTGACGGCGTTTAATGCATTGACACTGGTCTGATGACAGATAGGGTCTTTGTTGAAGATTTTGGAGGATGTCGAGGTTGCGGTCTGCCGAATTTTGGGACTGCTGTTGTCCAAATATGTGATGATGCAGTATCTGACGAATTCATTGAGTTGGTAGTTTTCAAACTCAAAGTACGAAAGCATATTCAATGCCTGCACCACGATTCCGATATCGTACTGCTGATATGTTTCTGTGTTGCTCAAAATGCTGCTGATGCTAAGACCGGTGTCTCTAGAGATCATGATCAATCTGTAATCACGGGCCAACGACTCATTGATTTTAATTGAGCCGTAGGGTGAGCCAGGCGGTTGAAAGGTCTTTCCAGATAACACCAAACTGAGAAGGTTAAGCAACTTCTTATTGATGGTCTCAGTGAGTGAAGGGATGTTGGTAATGAGCGTTTGCAACACGTCTTGCATGTGCTTAGACAAGGAGCAGTTGCTGAACATCATATCTAGGATGTCGCGTTGCAAGTGCTTTGTTAATGCGGGGCCCACAGCAATAGAGAGTTTGCCGATACAATCGAAAATAGCAGGCTCGGTGTCTTTCCTACTGGCTCTGTACTTCGCAGAACCCGATGTTGTAGTAGAAATGGCGCTCAAATTTGTTCCAGAGGCATCACCATTGCTGACTGCGTTGGCCAATATCAGTTGCATGCCGGAGTTGGCCGGATACGAGAGACCTTCACGGATATTGTCTAGGATGGCATCCAAATAAGTGGCCATTTGGTTGCCAACTTCCAAACCTATCAAACCAATACTCTTGAGTATGGCACTCTTGTCGGCGTTGACGGCTTCGTTATGTTGACTTCTGTACTTCTTCAACTGTGACAAGTAGTAGTATAATGTGCGGTGCAAGTATTTTTCAACAAACAAGTCCGGAGAGACCTTGCATAACAACGGGTAGATATTTGTGAGTTCCTGTCTGATGATAGACAGCTTTTGCGTCTTGTAAAGGGTGATGTTCTCGTACATGACCTCAAACATTGACTTAATGTATGGGTCATCGTTGTACCGAACTAGTTCTCTGTAGACGAGCAATGAGCCATGGATGTACTCGTTGGAAGGGGCAGAAGCAGTCGATATCAAGTTGTAACTCGATGAAAAGCCGTTCGTTCCGTTGCTTTCCGCATGTTCGACAACATTATTTTCGTTCAAGATTTTGGACGCCAGGTCGATCAAAATCCTGATCCACTTGCGGCGAGCTTCAACGTCTCGCGAGTAGATGATATCCATGCATTTTTGAAGTGTGACAGCAGCGTCATTGCGGATAATCAACTTATGATCTCGCAAAGGAACCCAGATGTGCTCCAATATTTGGGTGATGTAGCCCTGAAGCAATAGCGGGGCGTTGGCGGCCAATGCGGATATGATCAAGATTGCAGCATGGCGTCTGTTTTCGTGCTGTCTGTTGTCACTTTGAAGCCACTCGATCGCTTTTTTCGCCTCGAAGTCGACAAAATCACCCGTCAATGTTCCGCCAGGTGTGGCAAGCTTACCCAATGTCATGGTCGCTTGCTTCATGATTGTAAGATCATTGGAGAGAATCAACGAGCTCAAGTAGTTGGAGAAACGGGCGGTTTTCGTGGCGTTCTCCTCTCCTACCCCACTGTCGAAATCTATCAAGGCATTCAACGCTGCAATCCCTCCTAGAGTCTGAGCCGCATCTTTGCTCTGCAATAGGTCGAAAATGGTTCTGTTGATCTCATTGTTATATCTGTTGAACTGTTCAGGCGTTAAGTCTCGGGCTATCAGGGCCAAGAAGTTTCTGAGCTCAATGGCGGAGTGCAGGCGCTCGTCTTCTTTCTTCAGCTTGAGCCCATTAAATATCTGGTTTAGCGCCACTCCGTCCACTACTTGATGCTGCAGCGACGACATGGTGAATAGTTCTTGTGGTGTATGCTTATCGCTGAAGCTTGGTGTACGGGTGTAAATGGCGAGTGAGAAGTATTTCCTAAATATCTATGGAACTGAGAACAACGAGAAGTTTCTCACGATGCTTGGTCCGTACTCGTCGTAGTCTTGTTTGGTGTAGCAATAACTTTTGAATTCCGCGGTTTGCGCCAACAACGATCCGCCAAACCATACGGCGTTTCTTTGTCTTTTGTGGGATATCACCTGGACCTCCACACCTGTACTCTTGACACCGCTCAAGCGCTCACTCAATTCGATTCTCTCATTCACCAACGACTTGATGTCTCTCTGTAAACGACGGCCAAAATCCTTGAACATGGTGGATCCTCCGGATAAAACAATGTTCTTGTACAACTTCTTACGCACGTCAATTGGCGAAGACTGCACCACAGTGTCGACCACGTTGGGCAACGGCGTCAAGTAGTCGGAGGAGCAGATCTCAGGGTTGAAGAAAATCTCCGGAGCCAAGAACCGCTCGTAACCCACGTCAACTATTTTCTTTTTGTCAGCCGTCTCCACAATGTACTGTGCAAGCTTCTCTTCGGGGTACTGGTCGAACTTCTTGAACTCCTTGACAATGTCAGGGCACACGTAACAGAACTGTTGCTTGATTTTCTCTGCTGTCTGCAACGACGTGTCGGTCTCACCACGGTCTCTCAACAACGACTGGATGAAAAGCGTGATGTCTCTACCGGCCAATGGGATGTTCTTGATGGCGGCTCCAATCACATAACCTTCGGCGACTGGAATAACATGCGTCACACCGTCACCAGAGTCGATCACGGTACCGGTCAACGATCTGTCCGCAACCTTGGACGAAGTCCATGAAGCTGCCAATGCCAACACCGCCTGCACGGCAATGTACAAACCAGCACAGTTGAACGATTCGAACATGATTTCGGCAGTAGACTCTCTGTTTTCAGGAGGGTTCAACGGAGGCTCAGTCAACAAGAAGTAGTGGTCCTCTGGCTCGCATCTAAGGTACTTGAAGATGGAGTTCTCCCAGAACCGCTCCATGTGGTCCCAGTTCTCAATCTGTCCGTGTCTGATGGGGTACGACAAACTATAGTTGGGGCCCGTGGCTGCACCCAATGCCTCGTCGCCGATGAAGAAGTCCAAATCTTCCAATCCTCTCTTGGCACTCAAGAACGAGTTGCCTGCTGCGGCCTTGCCGGACTTGCCGGCTGCTGTGGCGGTTGCAATCGCTGTTGGAAACACAAAAGAGGGCGAGTCGTTTCCGGCAAAACCCAACTTCGTCAATCCAGTACCGTTGTCCATGACAACGGCCGGAGTGCCCATTGAAGCCATGATGATAGTTTTTGGGTTAGGGTTGTGTTGTAGGAAAAGGAGTAAGATATGAGGGTCCGCGCTGTAGATGTTATGAGCAGCGCACTACCGGTGGTTGGGACTGCACACAGGCAAGAGAGTCTCTAACTGACTAGCACGATGGTCAATGTTACTGGAGACTGTACTGTGATTGTGTGTTGTAAACTCACGTGATTGCTACGACAGGTTCGTTTGAACTGTTCTCTTCAAGCCATGCACTTTGCAGCTGTACGCCGCTCGATGATGGATATATTAGGATATAACTGGCACTCCGCAACTTAGTACTCGTCCTTGCCGCTGATGATCACATCGTTGATCTTCAAGATCATCCGCGTCAACTGCGTAGCCAACAACAACTGCTGCTTCTTCCCAATCAAGGGGTCTATCACGAAAAGCTCCTTCATGTCATTGGTGCCCTTGCCCAAGCAGTCCACACCCAAGTGCGATGATTTCTCGATGATCTGCTTCGACTTAAGGTTGGATAACGTCTCGATTGGGTCCAAGCCCGAGTTCTCTGCGAGAGTCATGGGGATCTGGTCCAATGCGCTCGCAAAGGCTCTGAATGCATATTGGTCAATGCCCTTCTGTCTGTCTGCAGCCTCGCTCACGGCAATGGAACACGTCAACTCGGAAGCTCCACCTCCGTAAACCACTCTGCTGTCTCTAACCAAGTTACGGACCACGCAGATGGAATCGTGCAAGGCACGGACACCTTCGGCCACGATCATCTCGTTGGAACCTCTGATGAAACACGTGACAGCCTTGGTGTTAGAGCACTCTTCAATGACCAACATGCGGTCTCTGGTTGTACCGAACTCGAGCTCGCGGATAGTTCCCGCCAGACCCAACTTCTCGCCGGCCAAGTCTTCGAAACGGGGCACAATACGTCCGTTAGTGGCAATGGCCAAAAGCTCCAACTCGGAGCCTCCGATCCAACGAATGGCGTTCAAGCCGTTGGCTAACAACAAGTGGTTAGCCTCGTCGTCAAATCCCCACTGGCATGCCACCACGTTGGCGCCAGATTCCTTCACACGATCTATCATCTCTGTGAACTTCTTGTGCTCGTATTCCTGCAAGACCTTGAACTCCTCTACCGTAGAGATGTCCAACTTGTGCTTGGTCTTGGGCTTTGGTGGCTCGAATGGACAAGTCAAGATAGCGATCTTGCAGTCCTTAACCTCTTTTGGCATTTGTGGGTGTGACCAGTCCTTGTCCAACAAGACACCACGAATCAAGGCGGAGTCCTCGATTCCACCACCGACTTTGCTCTCCATCTTGATCAACTCGAAGTCCACGTCCTTTCTCTCGAGATCGGCAACAGCCAATACAGAGTCCACAGCCATGTGGGCGAAGTGGTCGTGAGCCTTGGAAACGATCTTCAGGCCCAACGACGTCCTAGCAGCCTTCAACAAGTGTGTGTCTGTGCTCTCGTGACTGATGCTGATGTCGTCGGCAACCTTGTCAAGCTGCTGAATCGCAATTTTGCACGCTTCGTCAAAACCGTTGGCAACCTTGATGGGGTGGATACCCTTCTCAATCAACTCCAACGCCTGGTCCAACAACGCACTGGCCAAGACGACGACACCCGTGGTGCCGTCTCCGATCTCGTCATCTTGCGATTTCAGCAATTCCACCAACAATTTAGCAATCTCGTTGTCCAAGTCCATCTGCGATAAGATGGTGGCTCCGTCGTTTGTGATAGTGATCTCGCCGTCCTGACTCACCAAAATCTTGTCCAAACCACGAGGGCCCAACGACGTCTTCACAATCGACGCCACTGCTCTTGCAGCTAAGATGTGTGATTTGGTGGCCTCGACACCGTGCTTTCTCTGCTTTTTGCCCTGGTCTCTGACAATGATGAAAGGTCTTCCCATCTCGTCCTGCGCCACGATGGCATTGGACAAGTCCGGCATTCCTTGGTATGCCATGTTGAAAAGATGTGTTGAAGATTTGATTTTTTCCCACGCGCCTGTACATCTTTTGAGTACTTTCAGTGGGCATTTTGGATCTCGACGAATATTCCGATTAGCATGGATTTTCGCTTTGCAGAAAGGCGAACCACAAATTAAACCCGCCTAATCACTACGCATGTGCTTCATGGCGGCATCGGGGTGTTATAAGGGGTACTATACTTTTGTCACGTGATCTACTCAATACTAGCCAATATTGTTGACAGAAGACGAAGAGAGGAGGAGAAGAGCTTGTGGCTCGGTATGACCAGTACTTTCAATTCGGATCATTCAGTATCCCGTGTAATATTTGTCGGCTGTTCATATGCACCTAACCAGAAATGCGATGGCCGAAAATTAAAATATCGAACACCAGCTAAGAACAAATAGCCTTGAAAATGGCCGAAATTGATGTTGACACTGCTTCCTTGGAGCAGTTGAGAGATGTTCTTTGTAACAAATCCGGCGGTGTGCCTTTGGCGAACCGTTTCAGAGCGCTCTTCAACTTGAAGTGTGTTGGAGCAGACTCTGAAGACAAGGAAACCGTGCACAAGGCTATCGACTACATTGCCGAGAGTTTCTCTGATAGCTCCGAGCTATTGAAGCATGAGGTTGCCTACGTGTTGGGACAAATCAAGAACGTGTACGCTAACAAGTACTTGGCAGATGTGTTGAAAAATACCGAACAGCAGGTGATGGTCAGACACGAGGCTGCCGAGGCCTTGGGTGCTATCGGAGACGCTGAGTGCTTGGGATTATTGGAGAAGTACTTCAAGGATGACCCTTCTCTTGAGATCAGGCAGACCTGTGAGTTGGCCATTGAGAGAATCAAGTGGGAGAACTCCGAGAAGGCTACCAGCGAGAGCTTGGAGAAGTCTGCATTCACTTCCATCGACCCTGCTCCTCCCATGCCTTTGGACCAGGAGGCCAAGATTGACAAGTTGCAGACTATCTTGAACGACCAGGACAAGCCTTTGTTCGAGAGATACAGAGCCATGTTCCGTTTGAGAGACTTGGCCACAGACGAGGCATGCCTCGCATTGGCGTCTGGTCTCGAAGACCCTTCTGCTTTGTTCAAGCACGAGATTGCCTACGTCTTCGGCCAGTTGTGCAACCCCGTCACCGTTCCCGCTTTGATCAAGGTGTTGAAGGATGACAGAGAGGCCGGCATGGTCAGACACGAGGCCGCTGAAGCCTTGGGCTCCATCGCAACAGACGAATGTTTGCCTGTGTTGAAGTCGTTCTTGAATGACGAGGAAGAAGTTGTCAGAGACAGTGCTATCGTCGCATTGGACATGTACGAGTACGAAAACTCCAACGAGTTGGAGTACACCACAATTAAGACTGAGAGCTAATATGGTATGGGAAGGATAAGTCAAGTGATTAAGTAACAATCTACTAGATTCCGAATGACGTGTATGCAATATGTAATGTGTGGGTTTAGTTGTTTGTTCTGAAGCGGTAGCCACAACTCGTACATGTGTAGAAGACTGTGGCACCTTCATCGGCGGATCTCAACTGTAAGGTATGGTATTGCATCTCTTCGTTTCCACACTTTGGACACTTCTCGTTGATGGTAGCACCGTCTTCCAACTCGTCGTTCTTCAACGACGTCTTCACGACCGATCTCTTCATCTTCAAAGCGGAGGGGAAAGCATCCTCCGATGAGTTTGTCACAACCTTCAAATTGGCGAACTTCAGCGTTGAGTAAGATTTTTTGCAAACCTTGCAATCCAAGGTTGGTTTGGAACTCACAGAGTCCAACAAGTTACCGCAGTCTGTGCAGAAGATCAAGGAGCCGACGACGGACATGATGAATGTATTGGTAGTTTATGTCATCTTGTTTTTTTCACCCCCGGATTTCACACAGTCCCACCGGAATTCGCACTACCTTGCGATGTCCCCTCGGTTCTCACAATATAGCATCTTCAATCTTCATTACACACCTTCAACATGAGACAAAAGAGGGCCAAGGCCTATAAAAAACAGATGAATATCTATCTCCACACATTCAAGTTCCGAGAACCATTTCAAACCATCGTGGACGACGAGCTTGTGTTGACTTGTGACAAGGCATCGTTTGACTTGGCAAAGGGCCTTGACAGAACGATCCAAGGAGAAACGAAACCTATGATCACCCAGTGTTGTATGCAAGCTTTGTATGCTACCGACAACCAGAGCGCTATTGAGTTGGCGAAGAAATTCGAGAGACGTCGTTGCAATCATCCTCCCAAAGACCCTAAACCTCCGGTTGAGTGCATCCGCTCCATCGTAGACATCGACGGAGTCAACAAGCACCGTTACATTGTTGCTACACAGTCTACCAAGTTGAGAAGAAAGCTCCGTTCTGTTCCTGGAGTACCCATGGTCTTCATGAACAGATCTGTCATGGTGATGGAGCCTGTTTCCGATGCCTCGAGAAGAACGGCAGCGTTGAGTGAGAACGCAAAGCTTAGTGCTGGTTTGAACGATGCCAAGGTCGGCTATGTGGATAAAGAAGAAGAGAAGACGAGTGACCAACCCAAGAAAAAAAGAAAGGGCCCAGCTGCACCTAACCCATTGAGCATCAAGAAAAAGAAAACAGAGAACGTGGATCTGCAGAAGCCACAAGGGGAGAAGAAGAAGAGAGTCAGAAAACACAAGACCAGTGGAACCAACGGCGCTGAATCCAATGGGGCTGAAAACAACGGTACTGAATCCAATGCAACAGAATCCAATGGTCCCGAAAACAGTGAAACTGCTGAGA
This sequence comes from Danielia oregonensis, assembly GCA_003707785.3. Lineage (NCBI taxonomy): Eukaryota > Fungi > Ascomycota > Pichiomycetes > Serinales > Metschnikowiaceae > Danielia > Danielia oregonensis. Next base: position 42,671 of record PPLJ03000004.1, read on the forward strand.
AGGCTGAGGCTGCCCAGGAACCTGAGAGCAAAGAGACTAAGGCGGATGCTGAGGACTAGCCGTGTATAATAGATACATCAAATATAGAATGAACCATTCGTCAAAATCTTAAGTTACACTTCGCGTCCAGCAGCTGTGAAAATTGTCTATTACGTAAACTCTAATTACCCAGTGCCAACAGCTCCTCTGATACTTCACCTTCAGAAGTAGTTTCCACCTCTTCTTTCGGTACCTCGACTTCAGTCGTGGCTACCTCCGGGTTTTGTTCTGAGGGCCCGACAGTTTCTTCCAGCTCCGATGTCTCAAGCTTGACTGCTTCCAGATTTTCACCTTCTGGTGTCTCTTCAAGCTCCAGTGAGGGTTGCACTGGTGCTTCAAGACTTTCCTCCTGGCCCGATTCTTCAGAGACCTCTGGATTGTCCAACTGCGATGTCGAAACCAACACATTGTTCAGGTCCACCTTAAGAATGCAAGTCACATCATCGTCAACCATGCACATTTTGCAATCGAATGCAATCAACTTTTCACGAAGCGACTTCTTGAACGACTTCAGAAGCATGTATAGCTTGTCTTCCTTAGCCTTATCCATCGTAGTGTAATCTCTGTCGTAGAAAACAAAGGTGTTCTCTTTGATCCACTGCAAGTGTGGCTTCTCCACTGGATGATCAAATATGATATCATCAACCGCTTTAGAAACGGCGTCCTTCGAAACACCAAAAAAGACATCTTGGATCACAATAGCGTTGAAGCGAGCATCTTCGAGCTGACTCCTCTTTAGCTCTTCGAGTTGTTGCTTCTTGCGCAAAATTTCTTCTTCTGTATCCAACTGAACCTTGACCGTCATGGCTGGTACTGCAGTCCTGTCGGTGATGCATATGAACACCAGCCTCGTTGGCTCTTTGTCCTGCGACTCTGAATAGAGTTTCAAGCATTCGGCCAATGCGTGAAGGAACCCTCTTTGAGGCTTCGACATGGAGGGAAAGTGATATGCCTTGCGAGCTGGTAATTCTGCCGCAACGTTGTCTATATAATCACTGACAAAGTCCCTCATAATTTTCTCCATCTTAGCACACCAAGCAGTCTGTCTGCGGTAAACGCTGGTAACATCCTCCAGGTATGGAAGCACCGTTTGTTGTGGTGACACATTGAATTGCTCGCGAAGCTCTTCTTCTCTAATGATTCTAGCACATTCTTCGTCACAGTCGAAGTGAATTCCGATTTTGGAATCGCTGGCAACTGATGCTCCACAAGGCACCTTCTTGGTAAGACGGCCACATTCACAACTCACAATCACGGGCTCTTTGCATTTGAGACTGTCGCAACTAGTTTTCTTGGCCCAGTGACACTTAGCCACACACATGTGGGGACAGTTCTTTCTAACTGTGCGGCATAAGGACTGACATAATATCTCAGGAGCATGGATTCCCTCAGTGCATTGTTTCGAACAAGCTCTATTGCATGCGTGGCCACACGCTTTCTTGCTACTGCAAATACTTCCACAGGATACGTTGCTGACTGAACACATGATGTTAGGCAACTCACGAGCACCACACTCACATTTCTTAGTCACGAGTTTAGTACATCTTGGGCACAGCACGGAATCGTCGTGACAACGATGGGGTTCAGCACGGTGACCACACTCTGGGTCACGTACACACTGTTCACGGCACTCTACCGTGGTACCACAACGCACAGGAGCAGGGACCACGGTTTTTCCACAATGGCATACTAAATCGTCATTGTCTGCTTCGAGACACACCCCACAAGGTCCGCTATGACAGAGGGCCTCGCAATGGTGCTTTCCGCATCTCTTCAAAGCGTTGCAAGTACGCGTGCAAATATGCATAGGTTCCATGGTCAAGATGTCATCATCAAAATTGCTTCGAGTACGGTTACGCACCTGCTTGCGGACCTCCCTCTCTCGCTGAAGAGCTGGCTGCTCAAACTCACAGCATTCCTCCCTGTGTGTGTGCTTTCTGCAACTGAGCGATGCTGTACACTTATGACGGCACTTTGGTACAAATCCCTCTTGGATTGCTTTACAAGGAACAAGGTACGATGCATTTCCACAGGAGCACTTTGTTTCAATTTTGTTGAAGCACACACAGGCGCCCTCGTGACACTGGGCCCGACATGTGCACCCACATTTGAGTACCTTACCACATATATTGGAACATTGCGGCATGGGGTCTGTGCAACTTTTTCTAGTCACTGAGGCCTCTGTTTTACCACAGTAGCATGTCTTGACAACTTCTGGCGCGAGGCTGCATCGAGGGGGGTGTTGCGGAAGTGGCTGGCACTCAAGTTCTTCGAAATGTATTTTGCAATCGTAATACTGTATCGTCACATCTTTGCATCTCACACCACCAACAAATGACTCCTCATCTTTGTAGCAAGGCTTGGGTATAATATCCAGGCACTTTGCGGTTTGGCTTGACAGTCCGCAGTAGCATTGAACGGTTACCTGTTTCTGACATGGGCCGCAGAACCCTGTGTGACAGCCTCCGATGGAGCATTTATGGCCCCAACTACACACTGTAGTCGTACAAGCATCTTCGCACGACCATCCAACTTTGTATGGCGTCACAAGACACGGGAGCTGCTGCTCGTGCTTACCACATTTGCATCGCATAACCGGGCCCAAGGCTCCACATTCGGGGTGTTTTCCTGGATGGCAGACTGAGCTGCATGAATGTACACAGTGTGGGTACTTCTTGTTACAAGGGTTTCCGCAACTGAATGGAATCAAACTGTCAGCTTTCGGATTCGACGTCCTTCCACACCAACATGTGAACGCCAGGGGAAGTTTTTTGTGTTCAACATTACACGAAGGACATCTCCATGCTTTTCCGCTAGTCGAGGAACCACGCACGGCCCAGTCTCGAATGCACTCAAGATCATATACTCTGTAGCAATTGCCACAACTCCAAATCTCCAGGTGGCGGTCGATTTCAAAGGTGCATACTAAACAGTTGTAGATTCCCTCATCGATCTCCTGGACAATGGTGGATGCAAGAGACTCGTCTACTTCATGATCGGAATCGGAATCGGAATCTGAGTCACTGGAATCTGTTTCCGAGTCGGTTTCTTCAGAGGAAGAAGATGCATTAGATGTCGCATCCATGGACTCTGGACTTTCTAGAATGTCTCCTATGGCATCTCCTGGCTGCGTAGGCAGCTCCAGTGGCGGTGACATGGGTGTAGATAACTTAATTTTCAGACCCGTGCGGCTCCAAATGAGATGCTAAGAACCAGTATCCTAGAATCCTCCCTATATGAACATATACTGAGGAGAGAATGGCTGAAGTGTGCTTGCATTGCTACTGAAGAAACCTGGTTTCTGAATTTCGAATTTTTGTAGCTATATGAAATTTTGAAGCTTCATGATTTTTGAGAGATTGAAGTGTAAACCTGCGAATACTAGGAAAGTTGATATTAGTCACAAAAATCGAAGTTGTATGAATTACTGTATTTTCCGTAGATCAGTGATCTGAAGAATAGGACGGAAGCTAAAGATTTATGATAAAGTTCATTTAAGCAGTATTATGCCATCTTGTATTATTTCGACCCGAAGCGCCTAAGCTTATTGACGAGGCTTGTTAGAAACCAAAACCGTGTAATTAAATTGACTCCTATACATATTGAGTAGACATAATTGCAAACATGCAGAAATAGAAATGAAACCATTATCCAACCCGAACACTTCTCCGTTTGAAGAAGTTCATTACCTTCCGTGCAGCACTTGCCTCTTTGCCATTAACATAAGAGCTTGCAGATGACGCACCGCCGGCTGATTTCTTCGAGTGAGAGGACTTGTCGGAGGCGGCTGACCCTATCCTCTTGGAAATATGGGGTGGTTGTATGACATTGGCATCGTTGGATGCTTCCAAGACCTTTTTGGTTGAGCTGGGACTCGAAGAGTGCAAGTTATAAGACGAATCGTTGTAGGTGCTGTAGAACGACAACAAACTGAATCTGTTCTTCTTCTTGGCTTCTCTCACTTCCCTGTTTTCCTTGTTGCGCTCCGTCACTCTAGCAGTCAGCTCTCTTGCTTTGACGGCCTCTTTCGCAGGCTCTTGAATTGGAATAGCACTAACTTCGTCTCTATACGGTTCGATCTCTTTAGTTGGAGACTCAGTTGGAACCGCAAATGTAGGCAGCTGGTCGATTTTTGGGGTGATGTGCAGTGGAGCAGGAAGCGTGGTATCGAGTTGAGGGATCAGTACCGGCTTGCGAGGAGAAGAGCTGGAATTCCGTGTTGGACTCAGCAGTTCTGTTAGCTCAAGCACTTCCATCTTGTCCTCCAAGTAGCTAAATACCGAGTTTCTTTTATTTTCATGGGAGTTGAGGTCGCTCGTCAATACACCGTTAACATTAATAGGCGTGACAACAGAGTCACGTCTGGCAGAACTGCGGTTTGGTATAGTAGCTGGGGAAAGTGGGCTTCCCAGAAGAGCATTTTCTTGAGTTGCAACAGGCTCGAGACTTGCAGGATTCCGTGTAGGGGATCCAGACAAGAATTGGGCAATAGGCAAGTTGACTGGAGAGGGGATTTTGATGTAGTCCAACAAGGCAGAGGAGCTGCTTCCGTTCATCAAAGACGAGGACATTGAACCGGGGTGGTATGATGTGGGCCTTGGCTTCTTTTGCGAGTGTGGCAACTTCGATGCATCGTTCTTCAGATCTTCCATCCATTGCATGCGTTTATCGGATCTAGAAAACTCTGCATTTGTAGGGCTCTCAGCGATGGTGCTGATCGTACCGTTGTAGGTTGTAGTTCTGTTGAGTGCTGGAGGGAAGTTATACTGTGCCACAGGAGCATTCTCGGACTCTAAACTGGCCATCGACTTCCGCTTACTGTCATGTTCCGATGCCACCGCCTTGAGTGCAACACTAGCAGACGGGTAATTGCCAGAAACGGATGCAGATTTGGCGTGACCACGCTGGAACACGAATTTGGTACCCTTGGAAGGCGAAACGTTCTCCACGTTGGTTTGCGAGGAGAAGTTCGAGTTAAGAGTTGTGGACGAACTGTTGGCGACAGAAGATGCAGAAGCCGCCAAGTTGCTTTCACTAGCGTTGGCCAATGCAACGACATTAGCCAACGAAGAAGACGTTGTGGGGTTGGAGTAGATGATGTTGGAGTTTGAGGTGTAAGACCTGCCATGCGAATTCATTGTGGAGCTCATCATCAATGCGGACGAGCTGGTAGTCTCGTTGAACATGGAGAAGCGCTTCTTTTGGTTCATCATAGCTGTGTTTCTCTCCTTGTCCTCGGTGTGAACACGGTCCCACTCCGATTGCCGTATAGACAACAAGTTTGCGTATGGGGCTAACCATGGATGGTTTCGGATGTCATTGATGTTCATACGCTTGCGTGGGTCGGGCACAATGATCTTGCGCAACAAGTCTCGAGCCAAGGGAGACACATACTCGGGGAATGTGAGGGGGGTCTTGCAGATGTAATGGTACAAGCGGACAATGTCGGCTCCGTCCTCGTTTTCGGCGTCGTCGTCGAAGGGAAGGTAGCCGGAAAGCATGGCATACAAGATCACGCCAAGCGACCAGATGTCCACCTTGCGGCCCTCGTACGGCGACTGGGTCAAGACAAGCTCGGGCGCAGCGTAGCACGGAGACCCACACGAGGTCTTCATGAGATCGTTCTTGTCCTTGTTGTAGGAGTTGACGAAGCCGAAGTCCGAGATGATGATGTTCTTGTGCTTGTCCAACAACAAGTTCTCCAACTTCAAGTCACGGTGGACCAAGCCCTTCAGGTGCATGTAGTCGACACCGCTGACAAGCTGCGCAAACAACTTCTTGGCGACGTTCTCCTTCAAGTACTTGTGCTGCAAGATGTAGTCGAAAAGCTCGCCTCCAGAGGCGTACTCCAAGACTATGCCGATGTACTTGCCCAGCTTCATGACCTCCACCATGTTGACGATGTTCGGGTGACTGAGCATGCGCAACAGGTTGATCTCGCGGTGGATCTTGATCTCGGATTCCAGGTCCTTCATGATGGTGTCTCTCTTGATCAACTTGATGGCCACCTGGCTCGGGTGCTTGCCGTCTTTGCGCCAGCCGAGCTTGACTTTTCCGAACTCGCCCTCACCAAGCGTGGAGCCCAAGATGTACGCTCCGAACCGCACCTCCCGGTGAACTCGCTTGGTCATGTTGGCCGAGCCGGAGACAGACCCAGAAACAGAACTGGGGCGCTGTGTTTGATTCATGGTGATCTCTTTCGCTCACAAGGTTCCTAGTCGTACTATCACGACAGGCCAGCAGAAAAGAAGAGCACCGAGGTTGTTTACCAGAGAATTTGAGCGTTTGAGGTTTGTTGTGGTGAGATTGCCGGATGGGGCAAGGTGTAAACAGAGTCCCAGCGCTGTGTGCAGTACGTTTCGAGGTGATGGGGTTCTGTGCTACTCGTCCGCTATATGTAGCGGCGGCCGGCGGGGAGGCGAGGTGCCTTATCGGACGCCGTCACACCTGGCCATGCAAGCCTCGGGCTCCGTCCGTCACGTGGCGCCGTAGTCATGTGGAGCACATATCGAATTCCACATTGTGCGTGTGCCGTCGTGAAACAGGAGATCCGGGCAAGAGGGCGCTGTAGCAGTGGGCATGTGAACGTGTTGCCGTGTGGCGATCGCTATCGGGATCACGGAGGCAGTGTTGCCCCTGACTCCTGCCCCGATCTGGCTGATTTAGGCGGTTGCAGAGCACTACGGGGTCGGGATGCATGGGGCCTGCAGCGAACATCTCGCAATCTGGGTGGAATGCACTTGGCTATGCATATCTGCTAAGGTAGTACATTCTCAGTACTTGTCCCAAAAGGGTAGTCACCTCTAAAACACTCTCCTCCTCTTTCTGCAGGACACTACGCGTCATATTGTACTTCACTCTTCTTTTGAAAACATGGTGGCTCGAACTAGACGTGTGCCGCAGCACGACTCGGACATCTTGTCCACGATAGAGGCGCCGATTCCGACCAAAGTGCTCCTTGCGCCGCTTCATAAACTCGCCGATGAGCTCTCTGCGCTCGATCAGACAACCGTGTCTCCCGATGCCTACACGCAAACGGCACAGCAGTTGGCCAACAAGAAGCTCTTGAAGCACCTGAATGTCGGCGTTCAGGCGTTTGCCACGTGTGCTTTGGCGGACGTGTTGCGTATTTTTGCGCCAGACGCTCCGTTCACCCCCGCCGAGCTTAGCCTGATCTTCAAGGCGTTCTTTGCGCAGTTCTCCCGCCTCTGGGATGCCGAGAACGCGTACTTTGCGCAGCAGTCGTACCTCCTCAAGCGCTTGGTGGAGGTGCGGTCTATCATCTTGATTGCTGACTTGCCGGATGCGCCACAGCTCATAACTCTCATGTTCGACACTATGTACGAACTAGCAGCGAAGGGCTTTCCCGCCAAGCTTGAGCCTCTCGCGTCGGAAATGCTTGCAGAGGTGATATCCGAGGCGGAGCTGGTACCTCACAAAGTTGTCACAACGGTCCTCAAGAGATTGACCGCTACGTCTGGATCGCTAGTGGCCAACTCGTCGCACATATCCAATCCCGGCTTCGCGTTCTCGCTAGCAGTCTGCGAGACCAACGTCGACAAAATGTCTAGACAGGTGGCTCAGCTTTTCTCGGAGATGCTTGACGAAAGTGCTAAGGCCAATGCCAACTCCGATGATTATTCCGCGTCCTACCAGGCGCTAGAAAAGATTCACACGTGGTCTGTGCAAATATGGCGTCATGTCCCAGAGTTGCTTGGGTCTGTGATGGGTCTTATCAACGATGAGTTGAACTCCGATACGGAAAAGATCCGCGTGTTAGCCACAGCCACCATTGGCAGTATGGTAGCGTCTCAGAATGTGGACAGTAATGTGGTACACTTCACGACTACCCACAAGAGCACATGGCTGAACTGGCTCAAGAAAACCTTCGACGTTTCGCCCGCAGTCAGGTCCAAATGGGTCGAGCAGGTGCCTGACATCTTGGCCTCCCAGGTGAATACCGAGTTGACTTCCGAGTTATGTAACGGCATTTCTAAGTGTCTTGTTGACACAAATGAAAGAGTGAGATTCGCTGCTTGCAAATCTATCGAGAATATCCCGTTCCCTACTTTCACCAACAGGGTCTGCACTGAAGCCACAATGACAACCTTCTTCCAGCTCATAAGAGAGAGAAATGCCGATATACGTGACAAGGTAGTACGCATCTTGGCAGATATTTATGACAGCTACATGAAGCTGGTCTCAAGCGACGCGGTGGTTGATTTCGGCAACCTCGACTCAGACCAGGTCAGCAAAGTCGAGCATATGATTGTGAACGATATACCCAATCACTTGTTGCAGTTGAACTACATCAACGAAAAGTCCATTACAACATCGGTGGATATTGCGTTATTCGAGAAGATTTTGCCTTTCGACAATAACTCGTCTAGAAGAGTCAACCGACTTTGCCGCTTTTACTATGCACTTGATGAGAGGAGTAAGCCAGCATTCATTGCAATCACAAGAAGACAACAGAAGTACGTGGGAGTGCTCCAACAATTCATTCTGCTTGCAGAAGAGAGCTTCTCTTCCCTGGTTCTTTCCAGTGACAACAAGGAGAACGTGAGCGAGTCAACCCCAAAAGCAGGTAAGGAAGAGATCTCAGCCAAGGTGAACAAGATCATCCAATGGTTGACTGTTACATTCCCCGATGGCCTCAACAGTTATGAGTGTATTGATCGCTTCTTCAAATTGAAAAATGTGAGGCTCTTCAACTTGTTGAAGTTTTGCATCTCACCAGATTTGGATTACAAGACAACTAAGAATTCTATTAAGGAATTGTTGGTGAAGCTTAATGACCCCAAAACTATAAAGCTTGAAGGCGAGAGTACTCACATCACTACCGCAGACATGGTATCGAACATGAAGATCATGCTTTACAGAGCTTCCACGATCTTCTACAACAATACGAACGTGCTGGAATTAATCCAGATCTTCAAAGATCCGAAGGAAAAGTGGCACGAGGTTGCTGGCGAGTTACTCAACAACATCTCCTCGATCGTTCCTGACGTGTTCGGTAACCACATTATGAAGCTTGCCGACTTGGTGGCAGACACAGATAATCCAATCGATGTATCTTTGTCAGCAAATTTGTTGAGAGCGATATACCATTTCACGAAGAAGTTTCCTGATCGCTTTCCCGACAGCACCGGTTTTACTGATGCCTTAACACGAATTGCACTTAACGGATCACCTTTAGACGCGAGATATGCTACCAAGATATTGGGATGCTGCGATAGAAAGAGCGACTTTGCATCTAAATTAGTTGACGCAATTATTCCACTTGATATAACTAGTCCCAAATTTGTGACGCATCTTGCAACAGTGGCAGAGTTATTCTTAGTTGATCCACACAGTTTGGAAGGGCATGCCAACGATATTAATGCGATCATTATCGAAGATGTCTTGAGAAAGAACCGGTTCGGCAAGGACCAGGAAGTTTCCGCATTGGAGAACTGGATTACCGATGACGAATTCAACAAGAACTACAAAGAACACCATCTCCTTCACGAGAAGCTTTTAGCAATTCGCCTCATTATCAACAGACTTCGTTGTTCTGCTGAAGAGGCGGAAGAGCACGAAGCCATTCTTCTTGGAGAGAAACCCATTCGTCTCTTGTCGCTGATCATTTCGAACAGCGGAGAAATTGTAAAAACCAACACAAGCGTGCCAACACCTAGTTCGTATCAGCAGAGACTTCGTCTTTTCGCCGGTTTGAGTATTTTGAAGTTGGCTAAATATCCATGCTTCAACCGTGCAATCGACAATACTGTGACAGGAAAGATGCAGCGTTTGCTCCACGATCAGTGTAAAATCGTACGTGAGAGATTTTTAAGGGCCGTGGAAAAGAAAATATCAGCGGATGCCATTTCAGAGAGGTTCTTGCATTTGGTATTCTTGATGGGCCATGAGCCTGATGCAACATTGAAGAACGAGACAACGACATGGATTCTCTCGAACCACAAGAAGCACGAAGCAAGAAAAGACATCGCTTATGAAAGAATTCTTGTCCGCTTAATTCACACGATCGCCCATGACGAGCGTTTTGGCAAGCTTGCCGCAGAAGCAATCGGGGATGAAGAACAAAGTGGGTTGGTGAAAGCCTTTGTATATGCTCTGAAATACGTGGAGTTGTACTTGGATACTATCGCCAAAACCGAGAACATCTCCCTCTTGTACTACTTTGCGAGCCGTGTGAAGCAGTACAGAGATGCCATAGAGTCTCAGAACACAGCTGCTCTGTCCATCAATTTGTACCGTGTGTCTGAGTTGTGTCAGTTGATGATTAAGGAGTTGGCAGATTCGAAATCGTGGAATTTGCAGACATGGCCAGGGAAATTGAAACTTCCTTCGGACTTATACGCACCCATGGAAAACTATGAAGAAGCTCAAGAGGTCATCTCTCGTGTCTACATTCCAGATGAAGTCCAAATCGAGGTAAGACAACACATCAAGCGTGGATCGGGAAGTCAAGGGGTTAAGAGAAGAGCTACTGCTCCAAAAGCAACACCAACAGCAAAGAAAGCGAAAGCCACGAAGCCAAAGATGGCGCGGAATAAGCAGCCAGCCAAGCCAAAGAAAGCCACTCGTAAGTACCAAGACGAGGAAGAGTCAGACGAGGAGATCGCAGCTCCTGCGATCACTAGACGGAGTGTGAGAGCAACGAAGAAAGTCAATTATGGAGTTTCGGACAACTCGCTGGACGAGCACGAAAGTGACAACGAAGCGCTGGAGTCAGAGTAGAAAGAAGTGCTCGTGTGATATTGTGTATACTATGTATGTTATTTGACCACTGCAACCCCGGCAGCAGTGTAATGCAGGTTAATCTATCTTTCCATCTCTTTTAGCAGATTGAACAGATTCTTCAATCTCATGTCTTCTCCAAGAAGCTCAAATCTAGTAGCTGCAGGGAAACGCTTCGACTTTCCTATGGCAGCCCATTGGTCAGTAGCCAAAGTCAAGACTTTGAATGCCTGTTTCCCGTACTTTTGTGCCACATATTGGGCAGCTCCCTCCCACCAATTACTGAGCACGACATAGTGGGTATTCGTTAAGAGAGACTCTTCTGTGTTCAACATCCTGGCCAAGAATCTCCACTCAGAATCCATGGAGAAGAAGGGAAACTTGTCTCCAGAATCTAGACGAGCCATCACTGCCCACACCGTGCATATACCGCCCACTCTCTCTTCGTACTTGACTTCGTCCTCCCACTTCTCTTGCGACCGTTTCCAGCCCATTCTGACACGCCCTTCCTCGGTGTCGATGGCACAACTATACCCGATTATAAAGCTGCATTTTTTGACAAAACGGGCACACAAGAAGTAGTCTAATCCCTCAAGGTGTTGAAGGAGATAGTTGGCTAACATTGCGAGCGGAAGAGCAGCAGTTGGCTTCACGGTTACTTCTGCTTCAGCCTGTGCAACTATAGCTTTCGATATGAAGTTCAACAACCACTTGAAGGCCAAGGGACTGTTTTTGGTGAGGTTCACTTGTGCTACCACTTCCTGGCAGATGGTTTGAACGTGGGAGACGGAGTTGTTAAGCTGACCGAACTTGACGTTGACTTTTCGCTTTAATGCATTGACGTGCTTCTTGAGCTCCTTGTCTTTGTTCAATTCTTCCACCACATTGATCTTGATGTCTGCTATGTCCTTCTTGTACTTGGCAAACTGCAGTTCCACCTCAAGTATGTTTGTGAAACCCTTTGATTTTTTGGCGGCTAGCTCTTTTGCAAGCCGTATCTTTTCCTTGCGCTCGGCTCTGGCTATGTCGTCCAACTTCTTCTGCTCCTCAGCTTTCTTTCTAGCGTCTTCCTCGGCTTGCTTCTTGCGCTCCTCCTCTTCTTTCTGTTTGCATTCTAAAGCGAGTTTCCGTTGTTTCTCTTCCTCCTGCAAACGGCGCTGGGCCTCTTCTTTCTTCGCTTGTTCCTCTTTCTTCAACTGTTCCTGATGTGCTATAATTCTGTTGACCTCCTGGTCCTGCAATGCTAATTTTTGCTTAAGTTTGGCGTCAAACAGTGCCATTTCTGCATCAGCGACACCCTTGGACTGTGAGTACATGTTCTCCAATCGGCTTCTTCGGCTCTTTGTGCTTTCTTCCCACTTCAGGATCCTGAGCGCTTCAAGTCCTTGTAAGGCAGAGGTAAGCATCTCGATTGGAGAAATGTATTTGGCGTCCTCTTTCGGCGTCATTTGCTCAGCAACCTGGTCAAAGGTTTCATGGTTATGAACAGGATTGACGACCTCAACCTCCAGGTCCGGGGGTATTCCGAATCTCATTGTGGTATATAGCTCTGTTGTGAGCTTCTTGATATATCGCACTATATGTGTGCACGTGATGTGTTGATCCACCCACAACTAGTATCAAAATTGTGGGCGAAGTGAGTAGCTTAGCTAATGATACAGGAGCTGAAGACTGTTCTTTTTTCAAACTGGACTCCCCGGTCGTTTTTTACGAAAAAAATTGTGCCGGCACATTTTTGCTCTGATTTCACTCGAAAGCCCGCCAGAGCTATATTGGACACACTCCAAACACAATATATACTCCACCTCTTCCATTTTGCCAACACAAGCTTGCTTCAACTAGGTCCACGAAATAGTTGCAAACGCTTACCTGCAGTACAAACTCTCAACAGTCAAAATTTTCAGTACAAACCCAATCTCATATTAGCCATGTTGAAACTGAGGGTCCGTTTGTTCTCCACAACGAGCCCGCTCTCCAAGACGGGATACTCCACCGTGAAACCCGTACACCATCTTATTGAAATCAGCAAGCCTGCGTTGAGCCCAAGATACCAGCCTTTGTTGATCCCCAAAGATGACATCGAGTCGATCGGCTTCAAGCCCACAGAGATTGGCCAGGACAGATTGTCCGAGCACTACTACAACACATTGCAGAGCGACTTGATGTTGCACTTCTACGAGCACGAAGCTCAGACGATCGAGGGAAACAAGAAGAGAGAGTGGGAACCCACGTCACCTTACGCCTTGTACCGTAACTTGAAGAAGCCTAGAGGCACTGGTCGTGCCACTAGAGACGTCAAGCCTATTGGTCCCAAGAACGTTCCAGAGCTTACGGGCATAGTCATCAACTTGTACAACAAAGCCGCTTTGGATGAAGGCTGGCTCAACATCTCCAGTAGGTTGCAGTTGTCGCAGCTCACGAACGTCAAGGCCAAGCAGTTGTACAACAAGTCCAACGTGTTGCAGTGGAAGGTGAGAGAGGGCAAGCCTTGTGGAAGCAAGGTTGAGTTGACAGGTAGAGATATGACGCAGTTCTTCAGCACATTGACGGAGTTGGTGTTGCCTAGAATCAGAACTTTCGAGGGTATCAAGAACAGCTCGGGAGACTCCAACGGTAACATCTCGTTTGGTTTGGAGCCGGAAGATGTGAAGTACTTCCCTGAGATCGAGAACTTCCAGGAGGCTTTCCCCAACATTTTCGGGTTCAACGTTACTCTCCAGACCTCGGCACGGACTGATGAGGCAGCCAGAACGTTGTTGAGCTCTTTGGGTATGCCGTTCACCAACTAAGCCTAATTGTATATAGATAATGGCATCGATGAGGTAAGATTAACTGTAGAGGTGTGAGTTGCGTACCTGAGATACACATCGTATTACTGTCCTTTTTTCAGTGAGAAGAGGTGTATATCAACCCCACAAAATTCGCGTCTATAAGAAAGCAAATTCATACGATGGCATTGGCTATGTCTTCAGTTGTCCACGACTTCGCCGTCCTATATTCGACGCGTGTTCATCAGAAAGACAAGAAATGGAGCGATGGAAGACTACGATTCTACGAGTTCAACAATAAGATGGAGGTCTATTCTTCAGAGCAGTCCATCGTGGCAACAGATTTCTACCCTTCCACCAGCAAGCAACCTCTTGAGTCGGGAGCTTTCTCTGATGGAAACGTCTACAAGCTACCCAGCGGCAAGATGGTGCTTGAGTTCGAAGAGTACTTGGGGTGCAGCGAAAGAGACATCAGTAAGCTCTTCAAGAAGGCCAAGGGAACGCCGGTGAAGACAGAACCACAGGAAGGGGTGACGGCAGTGCGTAAGCCTCCCGTTATGGTGAAGTCAGAACCATGCACGACCGTTGCATCATCCACGCTGAAAAGAGAGCACCCTGTGCAAGTGGAGTCTTCTTATGTGAAGAAGGAGGCTCTCGCGTCGAATTCGGTTGTCAAGCAACGTATAAGAAGAGTTGGTCTCAGCCGTAAGCAACCTACGAAACAACTTGAGGTTACAAGTTTTGCAAAAGCAATTAGAGTTTCTGTGGAAGACAAATTGAACAAATATGTCAAGGCCCCGAAGAGTAACGTCAGCATCCCAGAGAGAAGCAACAGGCTATTTACCCAATTATACAAGGAACTAGGGATTGGCGTTACGCCCCAGTACTCCAGAGTGAGAACCCCAGAAATCTACGAGACTCCAGAAGAGTCACAGGAGTCACAAGAAGAGCAGGAGACCTTAATAAAGACAGAACCAAGAATGGATACAGGGCGCTCGGTGGATGATGCCGATCTTATACATGATCTCTCAGAATTTGAAGAGGACGAAGGGTTCATGGATATGCTTCATCAGCTCAGTGCTCAGAAGCCACTGCAAGAGCGAGTGGGGTGAATACTGTTCGTGAACACAAGCCCGTGACGTTGTGACCGTCAACGAAAACCAGTTTTCAGAATTTGGATCTGCGTGACTTGGGGTTTTGAAGGAAGAAAGCACTAGAGTTATTAATACTCTTATCGCGAGAGATTAAAATCATGCAGCTACTATGATGCTAACAGCAAAGAACACAGTACCCTCATAGCTTGCTGTTGCGTTATAGACCGCAACCGTATCTGCGAATAATTGGCTCTGCAAGCTCTAAATGCCCTAATGGGTCGGGATTTAAGCGCCTGACGAGGAGAGAGAATGTGGAAGATCTGCACTACATTGCTTCCCTTCCAGCTTCACCTGCCTTCAATTTGGGTGCAAATCCGCGGAGTTGTCATAAGCCGCTACGCGTGCCTCCAATAGTTGAAGCAAGTGGACAGCATGGCCTGCAGGAGTGTTCTAATCTCCCTGGCTACGATAACGAAAAATAAGGCGTTTGGCTGGGTGAGAGTTTACGTGAGAGAGGCTGATATTGTGATTTTTGATCATGAGGTTTGCCTTGCAACAAAAAGAGATAGGCACGTGGTCAAGTTCTCCCCACATCCAGCTCATTCGCTTCCACATCTAGCGTCTTCATGATAATGATCGGCGAAAGAAGGAAATAGGGCCCTTCCAATCCCTGCATGGAAGGTTATTCCACAACGTGGGCACTCTATTGCACACGTGCGGAGAGGTACGGGTGCACACTTCAGTGCCTGTCATTTCTGTATATATCCAGAAGATTTCGGAGTTGTAGAACTCTTCCCATTTTCGCTATTAACGCTTCCTCCCAAGCTTCGTTGTCTTTCACGGAAGCCAGAAACTCGCCTGACGCCGCAACTTCAAGCTTAGGCCGAAACACCTGGATTTGCTCCAAGTAAGGTAACCCAACTTTGCTGCAGCGCCATATCTGCGGTAGATTCCCATACCACCGTCACAAAGTAGTGGATGAACTTGGGCTGAACTCTGGATCTAATTGCACCTCTTGAATTTTTAGTCCGGGGCACATTTTTTCACCTTTCCGAACTTATCATCCCTGCGTTCAGCTTTCATGCCCTCCCGCTTCCTATGAGCTTGGTACTCTCTCCGCATTGCTCGATGTCGACTACCACCTCAGCTCGCACCACTCCTAAGATCGAGCCAGTGCATCTACTGCCGCGAATACGGCCTCCTCCGGTTGCGTACCATGTCCAAGAACGCAAGAGGAGCCCGAAAGATGGCTCCAGTCCCGATCGCATAAAACCACAGGACTCGTTGATCGACCCGTTCCTCGCTCAGTACATCAAGCCATCCAGCAGTGATCACCATGAACTCTACTTCAAGTCATTGAACAAACAAGTGCGCATCAAGAGCTTCGACTACTACCAGAAATACTTGAACGTTAACAAGACCAACGATGCTCCCAACTTGTACTTACTCAAGCAAGATCTTGTGGAACGCCGCAAGGTTCCTTCGCCTCTTCTGAAGGTCGCTGACCTGGATGACGACATCTCTGAAGACGAGCCCGAGGCACTCAATCGCAGGAGACGTCTTCCGCTCGAGGCACCTTCCGAAGCACCGTCGAAAAAACTACACCCTCAGGTCCTCACCAAAACTCTTCCGGCAGAATTCATGAATTGCCCAATAGACGACTTGATCTCGCTCATCTACCGCATGTTGCAATCACTCATCAACCTCAACGACCGGCTGGTCCCGGAGTCGATTGCCAACCCGGCCTTCGCCGATGCCCCCATGTCTCCGGAGCAAAAGAAAAAATTGTTGACCAGATACCATTCCAGAACTCCTCCCGCTATATCCATCGAAACGTATCTCTCTCGTCTCACCAAGTTCAACAATTTCACACAGGCCACGTTGCTCACCACGATCTACTACATTGATCTCCTCTCTCACAACTACCAGCCCTATTTCACATTGAATTCATGGACGGTGCATCGTTTCCTTTTAGTTGCGACTTTGGTAGCTCAGAAGTCTTTGGAGGATTTCTTCTACACCAATGACCATTACGCAAAGGTCGGAGGTGTTGCATTGACCGAGTTGAACTGTCTCGAGCTAGATTTCTTGAACCGTGTTGACTGGAAGCTCATTCCTGCCAAGCAGATGCCGAACAACAAAACCTCCATCAAATACTACAAGCAAGTGCTAGATCTCTACTACAGCCAATTGATAAGGTTGATGGGAAGCAGCGTTTCGGAACAAAATAATGTGGTGTACTCTATGGAGCATGAATTAGGGACCCACGAGGATTGAGCATTGGGAAGGATGTCACAATGAGACTGGTCTCAGTACAGGCATGATTATAAATAGGTCATTAATTTACCACCCGAAGGTTTCTGTATACAAGTATACCTCTTCAACTTCATGGTGGTGTTTGTCGCTGTTTACGATGAGACTCTGGAAAGCAGAGACGGCTTCACACACTTCAGATCTCATGGACTCAGAGCCACACGACACCACCATGTTTTTCCTGAGAAGCGACGACTGTAGAGCATGCATAACCAAGTTAACACTGGGTCTGACGTGAGAGATCGTGATGGAGCCATCTTGTTCTTGCAACTGAGCTTTCTCGGAATTAGCTCTAGTGACGAAGATTTGAATGTCCAACAGGCCGGGCACTAGGGCGGCACAACGACGAAGTTCTGGCATGGCCCACTCCACATCTTCTGAGTGGCGGACGACCCAAATGAACTGAATCTTCCTTGTGATGACAGCCTTTCCAGTTTTAATGCAAAGGCCAATATGCTCAGCAAGCAGAGACACAAAAGGCATTGTAGCAGTAACTCCACTTCCGGTAGCGACAAGCACAACATTGTCGAACGCTCTAGCATCTCTAGAGGGCCCGCCGTAGGGGCCGTCGATGAATACACCAGTAGATTTCGATGCGTAATCTGTAAGTTGCTCGTGAAGTTTCTTAGTCAAGCCACCCTTTGGCACAATTACAAATTTGAGTTCATCCAGTGACTTGACCGATGCAATAGAGAAAGGGTGGTTGGACAACGCGGCGACGAATCCGACAGACGTGAAACGAACGAAGCAGTGCTGGCCCGGGCTCCACGACAACTTGCTGTTGGTGACAGTAACCTCGAAGGCGTTGTCCGTGAGCTTGCGGAGCAAAGCAGGCGAGGTGGAAACGAACTGGCGGCCGAAAGAGGTCTTCAACACGAAACGGTACACCAACTGTGCAAAAAAGAGCCCAGCTGCTGGATACAAGAAGTTCTGCATCGATTCCATGTCTTTGACATGGTGGATCAACAAGCCCAAAAAGGCAATGCCCATCATCCAGTGGATATGAATGAAGAACTCGTACGCCCTGTCTCTGATCCACTTCTTGAAGAGGGTGCATAAGAGAACGAGTAACACCAAACATGGAATACCATGAATGTAGTCGTCATCAACGTTGGCAGCCAAGTACGAGTGGCCTCCGTCGTGAAGCGGCTGCCAGATGAGTGGGATCACATGCACGAGCGAGAGGAACAAGCATGCCACAGCCACAAAGCGATGGATCACATTCAAACGCTCATGGCCCATACCGGTAGCAAGCGACACGAAGTTGGCCTTACCCAGCAACACGAAGATGAAGGGAACAAGCGCCGTGGCCATGTCGCCGGCACGAACAGCAAGTGGAGGATCACCAAAGCCGAAACAAGGTCTGTAGTAGAAGCGTGGAAGAAAGCAGCATAGCAAGAGGAACAACGAGGTGGCTGCCATGAAGACAAGCCGGCCCACAGAGTGCGGGAAGCTCAACCACGTGCACAAGAACACAGGAACCCGGTGGTTGGCCACTTGTCTTGTGTAAGCTGTCAACACGCTGACTAACGATCCGAACAAAGAGGACGGTTTTCCCGGCCTGTACCGCCTATCAGCGAAGTAGAACCACCAGTGTTTGACAGCAGCCACCACGATCACAGCGGCACCGTAGTACACGGTCCAACGAGCGTATTTGACACTGTCGTTGTCCAGAATCCTAGCATTGAACTCGTCGGCGTATTGAGCGTAGAGATCCAGATCAGCGTCTGCCACACAGTCAAGACCCTGATAGCCTCGCTTAAACATAGCCAAGAAAAAAAGATGACAGGGTTTTGTAGAGGAGCATTACATATGTACTTATACTATTGGCTATATGAGCAATTTCAGGGCCCAAACAAGCGGAAAAATTGCGCGGTGCAAGATCTCAATCGAAGATTTGCAGATTTCTGCAGGAGAGAACAAATAAGCCAGGAGGCATGAGCAAAAAGCCATCGCGAAAAGGCTACTCCAACCGCCTCTGCAGGAGGATGTTCGTTGTCATGAGCAAAAATAGATAGGGCATTGCCGTTTCTGGGCAAGTGCGTCTACACGAAGTATAGATATCGTAAACAAATTAGTAAAAAGGCAAGCTAACCGAAGTGGGAGAATTGAAGAGTCAATCATAAGGATCATAGATTCGCGCTTGTGATCGCCAGGGACGTCACGAGCGGCTCGACCCCGCACTCCAAGGACGTTACTGTGGTTTGAGCAACTCGAACGAACAACACATACTCGTGTCGACGCCCATGATGGCTCCGTAGTTGTTGAACTCGCCACAGTAGTTGGGTGCCAGGAACACCGTCACCAACTTTCTCTTGTTGAAGAACTCGTAGCCGTCTTCGACCACCATGTGGCCGCGTACAATCAAGTCCATGTTGAACGTGGCCAAGAAGTGGTCCACGTGCTTTCGCCCGAAGCAGTACGACACGCCACGGTCGTTCTTGGGCCAGTTGGACGCCGAGTACGTCTTGACCTGCGGATCGGGGTCTGACCAGAGCAAGTCCGCCAATAGCCCTTTGTCGGGGATATCAGTGGGCCTCTGGATCTGCTCGATCTGCTTCAAGCTGCGCAAGTCCGGCGATAGTCCGCCGTGGATGCAGAAGATCTTGTCGTTGATGGTGGCAGCTATAGGCAAGCTGTTGAACACATCCACAAAGTTCTTCCACAACTTGTGGCTTCCGGAGATGAGCGGCAATCTTCTCTTGCACTCGTCGTAGAATCCGTAGATCTTGGTGATGTTGGCGGACTCGTGGTTGCCTCTCAACATGAAGAAGTTCTCTGGATACTTGACTTTGTAGCAGAGCAAGAGCAAGATGGTCTCCAAGGACTTGTGGCCTCTGTCGACGTAGTCTCCCAAGAACAAATAGTTCGTGTGGGGTGGGTAACCGCACGAGTTGAAGATACGGATCAAGTCATGGAATTGTCCGTGGATGTCTCCTACGATCTTCACTGGCGGCGCCAACTTCAACAACGTGGGCTGCTCCAAGAAGATGGTACGTGCTTTGGACAAGATGTACTTGATTTCTTGGGACGTCATGGGCAACTTATCTTTGGATCTGCGCTTAGAGGAGGCTCCAGATGACTTCCGCATGCCGATGGCAAGCAACCGGTCGATCACTCCGTCCAAGTCAAAGTCTGACTTCTTCCCCGAAGGAAGCAAGGGCGGAGAAACCGAGGAAGGGCTCTTCGAAGTCACCTTGGAAACCAACTTGTGGCCTAAGTCCGAAGACTTAGCGACCGAGGAGGGCGACTTCAGAGCCCGCGACTTGCGTGGCTCCGGGGTCGACTCGGCAGACGCTTCTACAATGGGGTCCAAGCTGTTTTCCAGCTGCAACAGGAGGAACGGATTGACCTTGGTGGGAGAGTTCGTGATGGAACTGACCGACAGAACCAGGCTCTCGTCCTTGTTCTCAGTGGTAAACATGGGAGACACGGACAAGTCGCCGCTCTTCAGGCTTTCGGCCGAAGAACCGTACACGTGGCTGTGGTAGTGAGGGTAGTTCCACTTCTGCGACGGCAGCAGCAGGCCGTTCAATAGGACCGCCGCGGAGGCGTCGATCTCCAAGTTATAGTCCGGCGAACTGCGGCGGTGCTTCTTGGGCAGCGCCCGAGGCCGGGCAGGGATATTCTGAGGCGTGGTGGGGAGTTCCGTGGGGAGTTTGGGGGTGGTGGTGGTGGTGTTGCTCTTGAGGTGGGGCGAGACTTTGCTGTCGTGATTCATGTCGCTACCGTTACCGGTAGCCCTAGATAGCGGCGGTGCCGACTCATCATCGAGGTCGCCATCTGGAGCGGACGAGCCGCTCATGGAGTGGGTTGCGCTATTCGGTAGAGAGTCATTTTTTGAGGGGTTGTTTCCCATTAGGGCAGACTTGTGGGTAGGAAGGGTTGGGGGATAAACCAAAAGGTGTAATAAGTAATTAGGTGTTGGATTTTTTTCTGAGTAATGCGGGGCGTGCGCGGGCTAATTGGTTAATAAGCCTGTAATTTGCCCGGGGTAACAGATTTTATGTATGGATTCGAGCTGAAAGTGCTGCTGAAGTTGTTGTAGGAGGCGATGGATGGGAGATTGGCGGCCGATTTCTTTTTCAATGTTGTGGTGTCGAAAGATGGCAAAACTGTGGAACGCACGTGATAGACATATACGCTTTTCGGTAAAGATCGGTAATGCACACTATTGGGTGTTGGAGTTCCAACAGTGAATTACGTGTTTCGATTGCGGATGATCCAATTAGTAAAATCCGATTAGGAATAATTCGATTGGGAATAATCAGTTCAGGAAAAATAGCAAAGATCCCGGATGTAGAGAAGAAGTAGGGTATTTATGATACAGAAAAGATAAGACAAGAGCACGGATTTGGCTTTGTTCAGGACTTTGTTCCGAGCCCTTTGGGCAATTCTTGGCTTAAGACCGCAGCTTCGCCCTCTTCCAGTTCTTGGCGTGAATATGAGGTCTTTATCATGCAACATGGGCTTTTTGGGACTATTGGTATTATCTTAGCAGAAGATGAGAATAGAGGAAACTTAATCTCTCTTACGAGTTTTGATTCCCATCCCCAAAGGAGTTTTCGTGTGGCCCAGAAACTTTACATTCTTACTTTGGAGCCTACCTGTTCATTTCGATGTCGTGATCATCCTATAATCTTATCGTCTGATTAAAATCGCGACCCCAGATTCATGTTCAAACTAGCAAGAATGCCCCCGATCAGATCCGCAGGATGCCTTATCATAGGGGACGAGGTGCTAAACGGTAAGATCCTTGACACTAACCTGTACGAATTCGCCAAATACTGCTTCAGCGAGTTGTCTATTCCTCTCAAGAAAACGGTGGTCTGTGGAGACGACAAAGACGATATTATTCGGTCCCTTCAGGTGCTACGGGACGAGAAGTGTGACTTCATCATCACCAGCGGCGGCATTGGATCGACACACGATGACATCACTTACGGTGCTCTTTCCGAAGCGTTCGAGGTGCCTTGTGCTTTGGACCAGACAACGGTCGACAGAATGAACAACCTCAGGGGAAAGTACTTGCTGCTGTTGACCAAGCCTCAATTGCATGCCTTCTACAAAATGGCGACTTTACCGCAAAGCACGGCTGAGGTGGATGTGCTGAAATTGTTTGTGAAGGACTCATTGTGGGTACCCATTGTGGGAATCAACAGCCAGGTATACGTTTTGCCTGGTGTGCCACAACTCTTCAAGCAGCTCTTGCTTGGACTTGGAGATGCCATCAAGACCCGTGTTGTGCAAAACAAGTTTCAGCGATACTACGTCAATACTACTAGTGGAGAAAGCACGATGGCACCCTTCTTAACAGATCTTCAGAACAGATGCGATGCAAAGTACGGCGTACAGCAAATCAAGGTGGGCCTGTATCCTCATTTCAATTGGGGTCTGGTGACCATCAGCATCATTGGTGATGATTCTATTCCGCAGAATGAATTGCGGGAGGTGGTGGAGGAAGTAGTGGCAAGTATTGGCGGTGGTGCCAAAGAGATATCCGCCGAAGAAGAGCACCACATCACCTCGGAAGAGCCTCCTGAAGAGAAGTAAATATTCTACTATTCATATCTTTACGCTCAATGACTATAAATATTAACACTACAACTTCTCAGCCAACAACTTTGTCACGGCCTCCACAGCAGCAGAAATACCCTCAGGCTTGTCACCCATACCCTGGACGACGTTGCCCTTTCCTCCGGCCTTACCTCCGATGTGCGAGGCAACGGCTTGAGCCAACACAGTGGCATCGACACCCTTTCCGATCGCCTCATCGGAAACGTAACAACCGTGGGCAACCTTGTCGGAAGCACCGGTGATCAAGTAGAGCGATTTGTCTTTGTGCAGCTTCTTGATCAAGTTGATAGCCTCGGTGATGGCCTTGGCGTTGGCGCCAATTGGGACGTGGGCGACAAAGAAGGCAGCAGCGGCCTTCTTCTCGTCCTTCAACCACTCGTTAACGACATCCAAGGTCTTCTTGGACTCCTCCTTCTGCTTAGCCTTCTGGTTGTCCTTGATGGCCTTGTCCAACTTTGTGAATTGCTCGTTCAACTTCTGCTTGTCGAGGACAGAGATGGACAAGTTCTTCAATGCAACACCGAGCTCCTTGGCCTTCTGCTCCTTAGCAGCACCAAAAGGCAAAGCAGCAGCAGCGTCCAAACTGGCACCAAACTCCTTGCTCACTTGCTGCACCTGCTGGGCCTCGTGTCCAGTGACAGCAACAATTCTTCTGATACCCTTGGCAATACCAGACTCCTCAATGATGACGAGATCACGCATGTCGCTGGTCTTGGCAACGTGGGTACCTCCACAGAACTCGATCGAGATGTTTTGCCATTCTTCATTAGTAGGGTTGCTCAACAAATCCTCAACAGAGACACCGATAGACACAACGCGAACTGGGTCGGGGTATGTCTCACCGAAAACAGCACGAACACCGTTGATACCCTTGGCGGTGGCCAAACTCACCTCCTTAGCGTAGACCTGCTTGTTGGCCTTGATGTTCTCGTTAGTGATCTTCTCGACCTTCTCCAACTCAGCAGGCGTCAAGGCCTGCTTGTGACTGAAGTCGAAACGCAACTTCTCTGGAGCAACCAAAGAACCCTTCTGGTCGATGGTGTCACCCAAGACTTCACGCAAAGCCAAGTTCAACACATGTGTACCAGTGTGGTTGTTTCTGAGAGGCCACCTTCTCAATTCGTCGTAAGTGGCAATAACGTTGTCCTCGACCTTCAATGAGCCCTCCTCGAGGGTACCAGTGTGCAAAATGTAAGCACCGTAAGACTGGACATTGTTGACTTTGAACTCGGCACTGCCGTCGATCACCAAGCTACCGGTGTCGTATTCCTGACCACCTTGCTCGGCGTAGAACGGCGTCTTGTCCAAAAGAACACCGAACTGCTGACCGGCCTCAGAAATAGAGTCCACAAACTCGGAGCCGTTGTAAAGGGCGACGATCTTGGACTTGATGTTCTCCAAACCGTACTTGGCAGAGTCGTCGGTCTTTGGAACGTTGTCGTTGTCCAACTTGGACAAAGTGTGCACGTCCAACTTGACAAAAGTAGCACCTGTCTTGGATCCGGTGGCCTTGGAAGCCTCTCTAGATTCCTCCTTGGCAATCTCGAAAGCCTCCTCGTCGATCTTCAAACCAGCT
This sequence comes from Danielia oregonensis, assembly GCA_003707785.3. Lineage (NCBI taxonomy): Eukaryota > Fungi > Ascomycota > Pichiomycetes > Serinales > Metschnikowiaceae > Danielia > Danielia oregonensis. The sequence goes on from PPLJ03000004.1 coordinate 66,781, forward strand.
TCCTCAGCCATCAATCTGGTCAAATCAACTGGGAATCCGTATGTGTCATACAAACGCCATACGTCCTTACCGGACAAGGTCTGCTCTGGGGTCTTGGAAGCAATGATAGCGTATTGCTCAAACAACTTCTCACCTCTGTCCAAAGTCTTTGCGAAAGAGAGTTCCTCCTCAACCAAGATCTCCTTCAAGTCAGCACTGTGCTTGGCAATCTCGGGGAAGATCTCAGCGTTCTGCTCGATCACAACGTCCACCAACTGCTGGAAGAAAGAACCAATAGGGTAGTTCATGTATTTGCGCACGTACCTGGAACCTCTTCTCAAGATTCTTCTCAAGACGTAACCACGACCCTCGTTGTTAGGAACACCACCGTCGGTGATTGCGAAGGTCAACGTACGCACGTGGTCAGCAATGACACGGTAAGCAGTGTCGATACCGTCGACATCTTCGGCACCGAACTTACCGGTGTAAGGTCTGACACCGGTGATCTCACGGATCTTACCGAAGATGGGCTGGAAGACGTCAGTGTCGTAGTTGGACAGCTTGTCCTGCAACACGGAAACCAAACGCTCGAATCCCATACCAGTGTCAACGTGCTTAGAAGGCAAAGACTTCAACAGACCGTCCAGTTCTCTGTTGTACTGGATGAACACGACGTTCCAGACCTCCAACACGTTGGGGTCGTCCTGGTTAACGAGCGAAGACGCGTTACGGCCTCCGATACGATCGTAATGGATCTCAGAACAAGGTCCACATGGACCCTGGTCACCCATCTCCCAGAAGTTGTCCTCTGCATTACCGGGCAAGATGTGGTCTTCAGCAACACCAACATCCAACCAGAACTGCTTGGCCTCCAAGTCAGCCTCCAATCCGTTCTTCTCGTCTCCCTCGAAATACGTCACATAGAGTCTGTCGGTGTCGAGCTTGTACACCTCAGTCAACAATTCCCAGGAGTATCCGATGGCCTCCTTCTTGAAGTAGTCACCGAAAGACCAGTTTCCCAACATCTCAAAGAAGGTGTGGTGGTACGAGTCTCTTCCAACATCCTCCAAATCGTTGTGCTTTCCTCCAGCACGAATACACTTCTGGGAGTTGACAGCACGCTTCAACGTGGCGAACTCAGAGGTGGGGTCCACGGTTCCCAAGAAAATGGGCTTGTACTGGTTCATACCAGCGTTGGCAAATAACAAGGTGGGGTCGTTGTGAGGGACCACAGACGACAGCGGCACGAACACGTGCTGCTTGTCCTTGAAGTAGTCCAAGAAGGTGTTTCTAACCGTACTAGCGGACCAGGCGTGAGACATGTTGGGCTTTGTGGTTAGGGTTTTTAGCATGCACTTGAAGAAAATTTTGGTCGTGCGCGCGGTGGGTTTTACGTGGGTATCAGGCCGTCGTCAGAGAATGGCGAATATGGAGGTTGTACGGGAGTGTATGGTGGAACAGGCTTCTAGAGGAGGACGAGTCCATGGAACTCCAATTTGGGGGGCCGTAGCTGTTTTGGGTGCAAAGTTAGCTTATCTGTACGTTATAATCTACCATGGAGATTAACACTGGAAATACTGCTATTACGGTGTCACTGGGAACACGGGCTGAAGGACATTACATGGGGGTTGGAGAGCATTGTGGGAATAATATGGCTTTCCTGTTGGCCTTAACACGAAAATACTACGTGAATACTCACGGTTTGTCGAAGTAGCATAACTGGGTTTTCTAGTTTGAGTATTACATGGAGGAAACGGAGAAAGGAACCACTGAAGACACTCCAGATGACTACCAAACACCGCATTCGTACCGCATATCAGGTCTTGCCGTCTCCTTATGACTAATACTGGACCCGTTTAGGTAACCGCTCACGTGACTTGAAATAACGATTGTCGTACGACTGTTCCGTGGTTGTCACAAAGCGAAAGCGACATGTATGAGAAGACTGAGCGGCTCCCTACATTACACGAGTACCCATACTTTTTTCGTTCGCAAGCGTTTTTGATAAGTCGAAAGTGAGTTCGATGTATTCTGCCAGAGGTGCGAGCAACCAATGCATAAGTGACATCGAATCGAGAAACTACGATCAAAAACGGTCAACCGGGCTACAGATTCGGAACTTGCTTCTTCTGTTTGTTCTTGCTTTTAGCCGCCATTGACCACGTGCTCCATCGAAATGTAGCACCACGTGCTCCATCGAAATGTAGCACCACGTGCTCCATCGAAATGTAGCACAGCCACACTACAGATAGGACATCAGGAATTTCTCTTCTTGTTCACATTACTATGGCTAACTTGAGGAGAGATCTTCGAGAAGTGGCCAAGGGCCTTTCTATAACAGACAAGTTGCTTCCGCTACTTATCATTCTCGCTATGGTGGTGGGAATCTTGCTCTCGGTCTATGTGCCAGCTAGCAGAACTGCTTTGGATAGTAGCGAGGTCGTCGGAGTGTCGGTTCCACTTGCCGTTGGGCTTATAGTGATGTTGATTCCGCCTTTATGCAAAGTGGAGTGGGAGCACCTTCCGAGGTATTTCACGAAGTTCATGTACTGGAAACCTATAGTGTTTTCCCTCTTCATCAACTGGATTGTCTGTCCGTTCTTCATGTTTGGCTTGGCTTGGTTGACACTTTTCGATAAGCCAGAGTACAGAAGAGGTATCATCATGATCGGTTTGGCCCGTTGTATTGCCATGGTTTTGTTGTGGAACGATATCGCCGAGGGCGACACCACTCTTTGTGCCGTTATCGTTCTTATCAACAGTTTGCTTCAAGTCGTACTCTATGCGCCATATCAGATTTTCTTCTGCTACGTTATCACGGGTGACTACAACAGTTCGAACCACTTGATCTCGTATTCGGTCGTGGCCAGAAGCGTCGCCTTCTTCATGGGCATACCACTCGCTGTTGGTGTCTTGGTGAGACTCATAGGTTTGAAAACTCTCGGGGCTGAGAGATATAACAAGAAGCTCGTTCCTGTGGTGAGTCCCTGGGCCTTGATTGGCCTTCTCTACACAATTATAGTTATCTTCATGGAGAAGGGCGATTCTTTCATCAAAGACATTGGTTCGGGATTCCGGTGCTTTGTTCCATTGACGATATACTTCATGGTTACGTGGTTTGGAACCTTGTTCTTACTAAGATGGATGTACAGAGCTCGTTTGTTCGGAAAACCCGAGATCAGCTGTGAAGGAACAGACGACGAGAAGTCCAAGCTCTGTGGATGCGAAGAGAAACTTGAGATGTACCCCAACAAGATGGCGTTCGGCTGTGAGGCAAACTACGCAGCAACTATCACACAGTCGTTCACAGCAGCTTCCAACAATTTCGAGTTGAGTTTAGCGATCGCCATTTCTGTCTACGGATCTGGCAGCAAGGAGGCCATAGCCGCCACATTCGGGCCATTATTGGAGGTACCCATTTTGCTCCTACTCGTATTTGTGGCAAGATACTTTAAGATCAGGTTCATCTGGTCTGATGTGGATATTGCGTTGCCTGAGTCAGATCGGGAACTGTGTGAACTCGAGCCTGACTTCAACGATAACACACTCAGATTAGGCGAAGACACCGCCGAGCTAGTGGACGATTTGAGATTTTAATACTTTCTCCAAGAAACTTTTCCACCTTACGCAGTATCAAGCTAGAAATCAACTAGTAGTCATGTTAAGATACCTCTTCCAAATTTACTAAATGATTACACTTGGAGTCTTTCTAATTTCAGAGAGATGAAGACCCAGAATAACGAGAGCCGAGATGAGCAATAGCCCCGACATCAAGCCCACTGATCCGGCATAATTCAAAGCCGTGAACATTTTGGGGAAGTAGAAGGGACTAACGAAACCCCACATCAACCTCAAAAGCATCACAAACAACGCCACGTTGGTTGCATCTGTGGGATGACAGTCTATGGCATAAGTCGTGTAAACAGTTGACAAGATGTCAGCGCCAGCAGAGCAGATACCTAACCCAATCAATGGACGGATGGTCCAATGACCTACTTCGGATTTGTACAAGTAGACGCCCCAGACTATCAATCCTGGAATGAGAAGTACGTAACCCAAGTACGTGAACACCAATCTATCGGCCGGGTGTCTGTAACCTCTGACTTTGGTTTTGTGGAGCATCCACACATCGGAAAGCTTTCCAGCGAATACCTCACCAAACAAGAACCCAATAACCATGGGAATATATTGGAGTGCAAGCTTCTGAGAATCAAGGTGGAAAAGCGGTTCAAAAATAGAAGGCGTCTCAACAATGAAAACGATATTGCCGTACGCAAAAGCAAGGGCGCCTGCAACGGAGGCCAATAGTATTCTGAGGTTGAAAGCGTGTTTGAGTGGGGCCACCACAGCTTTGAATGTCAAGTGCTTGTTTTCAGGGTTTGAGATCAGGAAGAATTTGCTGACAGGATTTGGTTTGTTCATAACAGCTCCTGGTCTGTACAAAGTCTCATCAGAGACGGCCCAGCCAAAGAATTGCACGATGTTCATGATAGCGAAAATTCAGTAGATCCACTTCAAGCCAACGTGCTGCATTACAAAACCCATCAAAATGGGCCCGCCTGGAGTTCCAACAATGTTGGCAACAGACCAAATCCCGTTCTTGCTGGCTCTCTCGTAGTCAAAACACATGGAGCCGGTGAAAGCACCCCCCAATGTTCCTCCAGCAGACAAAAAGACAGCACAAAGAATTCTTGTTGCCATCTGTTGGCCATAAGTTGTGCAGTAGACTCCACCTATGTTGCACGCCGCACAGCCCAAGGCAGCGGCCATGAGCAAAGGCTTGCGTCCGTAGATATCCATCAAGGGCACCCAGAGCAAAGGCAATATGCCCATTACACCAATTTGCGCCGTTGTCAAGTACGAACAGTCGTTTACCGTCTTGTTGTACTTCACTGCCATCTCCTGGTAGCCTGGCGAGATTCCCGAAGACACGAACGTGCAAGCGAACGTCTGCAGAGAGATCATAAAAAGATGGTACGCCTTCTTGTAGTCGGACCAATTGAGCGGGTCCTTGGGGTCGCTCGAAGGCAACGGCTTCAAGGCGTCTGTCCCGTGTCTAGCTATTAAGTACGCACGATGCTGGTCAGAAAGCAGACTAGGGTCGGCCAGCCTGTCGTGGTCGGCATACTCGATGAACTGGAGGGCCACAGCCTTCTCCGAGTCCATGGTAACTGCGCTCTTCTCAGAGATATCGTTGCTTTCCGTCATTCCCAAAGTGTTGGCTACATACGAAGAAGACGTGCTCCTCTTATACATGGTTGAAGTGGGGATTTGGAGTGGCGGGCAGGCTGTATGGTTCGGGAAAGTACACAGCGACTCAGGCCAATAAGAGGAGGTTCTTTACGGGGAGGCTGAGGGGATCTTCACCATATTTTATCATCTAATCGTGCATCGGTTTCCCCATACTTTGTGCGCGGGAGTGTACCCGAAACTTCGGTGCTTCAGCCTTACCCCAGAAATCTTGCACAGACGCAATGTCTTCCCGAGAGAAGTGCGCTCACCTCGGATAGAGGTCAGGCGAAGCAGAAGACATATCTACGTTGTTGGCTCACCAGTTCCAGTAGCGAAGTTACACCATGAGGTTCTAGGACGGATATAGGGCCTACCCCGCAGAACCTTTGGCGTACTTGAAAAGTGTTCACCACCACTTGACTCTTCTTGCAAGAAACACCCATGCCGAACTCCATCGCTCCTGGGACGTCTGAATCGTGGACTCGGCCACCCAAGCGGCGCCGGGTGCCTTTGGCGTGTGTTAATTGCAGAGACCGCAAGGTGAAATGTGATGGCCAACTTCCGAACTGTGCTACTTGCACCCGGCGGAAGGAGACGTGCGTGTATCGCAAGATAGACAAGAGTGCCGTGAGCGATGCCTATGTTAAGTACTTGGAGTCCCGGCTAGGAATAAGTGAGCCAGAAGCGAACGAAAATGTGCCGACCGGAAACGGCCTCGGGAACGGCACCATCACCTCGGACAGCGAAAACAACGACTTCAATGTGGAGTTGGGTCCCGGACTGAACAAGCTGGCCGAACACGGAGAAGTGAACGATAGCCACAATGCATCAAAAAGTCAGCTGGTTGACTCCAGAACCAGACTATGGAATCTCATCGATAGAGAACTGTCGATTACCGCTGGTGTATCCCCTGAAGATGATCGTATCGTGAAAGCAAACACACACCAGGGCAACGGCGAAACGTTTCCGGTCGATGCTATGGGGGCCGGAAGCCCCGAGAACCATGATAGTTTCTCACACCAGGAGTTCTACGGCAACTCGTCGGCGATGTCGTTCATGCGAGCACTCTTGTCCAATTTCGACGCAAAGAGAACCGTGTCTACGGTTTCCAAAAGCGTGCCAAGACAGGAAGGGAAGTACCTTATGCGGCGTCCATTTGGAGCCTCCAATTCTCCGTCCGAATGGACCTTGCCGTTACGAAGGGTTGCTAACATTTACGTGGAGAGATATTTCCGTGATGTCTTTCCCCTTTACCCATTTGTGCACAAGCCAACCTTTTTCAGCACTTACGAGGCGGTGTGGAACGACGACAACAAGAGCGATGAAGATGATCTTTTCTACTGCATCATGAACTTAATATTTGCGCTCGGTGTTCTTCACAACGATTCCAAGAGAGAGCAAAGGAGAAACTTATCGGAGAAAGCCGACTTATACTTTGAGAGGAGCGAGTCCAAGCTTACGTCGCAAGCCACGAGCCATGGATCTCTTCTCTTGGTGCAAGTACTTCTTCTCAAGAGCCAATATTTACAGGCGACGAGGCGTGCGGGAGAATGTTGGAACGTTATTGGGTTGTCTGTCAGGGTGGCACAGAGCTTGGGGATTCATCTCGATGGAGTGATTGCAGCCAAGAAGAGTTTCATTGAACAAGAAATGTGTAGACGACTCTGGCACGGCTGTGTGATGATGGACATAGTTAGTTCCATGACCTTTGGCCGTCCTCTGATGGGCACCTGCAATTCGCAAGTTAGTTATCCATCTGATTCGAACGATCACTTGATCACGGACGAACGGGTTGCTCAATGCACCGATGAGCTTCCTTTGGGACTGTTCTTCACCGAGTCCCTAAAGTTGTACCGTATCTTGGAAAAGATTTTGCAAAAGTGCTATTCGTTTACGGGAGCAGAGAAATTCAGCAAAAGCGCATACAATGATCTCTTCGATTTTGAGGAGAGTCTTCAGTCATTTGAAACCAATCTTCCACCTCATTTGAGGATGGAGAGCAACATTGAAATGGAGCCGTTCAAACGCCAAGCAACCATTCTACGAGTGAGATTCTTACACGTCAAAATTATGCTTTACAAGGCGCTTCTGTTTCCTGATGGGTTAAACATATCACAGAGGCTTTCTCATGAGTCGAAAATATGCAAGGACACTGAGAACTCCGTTTTCGATGCTTGCCTTGACTCTTCCATTGAGCTCATTGAGGTATTGAAGAACAATAGTCATCACGTTCCAAGCATTCTCCCAGCGCTCTGGTATAACGTTTATTACCTCTACACGTGCACAACAGTCCTCTTGATGGGAAAGACGAAGACAATGGGCCACGAGAATTCGAATACTTTTCGAATAGAATCGTCATGGATTGACTCGACCGACATTCTCAAGGGTTTACTGGTTGAATCAGACTCCGCAGCACGCTGTCTCAAGTACTTTGAGTCTGTGAACCAGGAAATAGCGAAGTTCGGAACTGGCAAAGAGACAGGCGAAGACGCACGAAGCATCTTCGACAATGACATATTCTTGCCTTTTGCCTATGGAGAATCGAACTTCTTCCATACAGAGTTCCAGTTTCCCGGCTGACGAATAATACAATCAACATATAATTCACTATTTAGGCGCATCAGCCAGTCTGAAGATGTTCAAGTTCTTGAGCAAAGGAGCATCGTTGAAGTTGTACAAATACGCGGTAGAGGTTCCTTCGTTGACATGAACCACCTCGGCCCAAGACGGTACACAGAAGGTGTCCTTGTCCTCCCATCTGATGATGGTCTCCTCCTTTCCTTCCAGCTTGATCAGAGTGTATCCAGTACCGGTGACCACGTGGAACACGTAAGAGGTAGTTTCATGGCGAACTGGTGATTGAGATCCAGCATCAATTCTTTCTGCTTGAGCTCCAATTACGGTCGAGACAGGGGATACACCATCCTTCTTCGAAACATAGTCGTAAATGGCATGAGAGCCAATAGAGGAATCCAAGGCAACTTGAACATCGGCCCATGGGTATTTCAAAGGGGTGCTCAAGCCCACGGGAGTGCTGGGGTAACGCGCATCCTCGTATTCGTCAGTGAAGTTGACAGGGAAAGCTTGGAAGACGGGCAAGTCAAGTCCATCGAGCCAGATCATTGGCCCGTTACCCTCCTTGCCGTGGTCGTGCCAGTCAAGACGAGGAGTCAATAACACATCACCTCTCTCCATCGTCAATCTAGAACCTTCAACACCAGTCCATCCGCCATTTCCCTCGACAATGAATCTGAGAGCAAACGCAGTATGACGGTGAGCAGGTGCAACCTCACCAGTGTTGATGTGTTGCAAGCCAGCGTACAAAGTGTCAGTCGTCTTACACATAGGAGCCTCTCTCAAGGCTGGGTTGATGAGCATGAGGACTCTTCTCTCGGCCTTTTCAGCGGTGACATAGTCGCCAGCATGGATAAGCAAGGGCCTCATTTCTTTGTACTTCCACAAGAAAGGAATGGCTCTTGGGCGAGGAGTAGGTGGGACCAACTTGGACATCACCAACCAAAGGGGCTCCACATTCTTCTCGGTCAACAACTCAGGGAACAGTTTCTGCTGCACCTTCTTAGCGACTTGGATGGCTTGTTCCTCAGAGGAATATTTAGATTCGACGATAGGTGCCATTTTTAAACAATTGGGGTAGTGAAGACAAAACAACTCGACCCGTTCGTTTAAATACTCTATAGATACAAACCCCAATACCAAGACTACAGTACCGGGAAGCTGCCCGGTCCATGTACTCGGATTAGTTCCCGAACGGTTGCGAAAAGCACTGGAGTGTTCCTGAGGAGAGATGCCGGGATCGATCCCGAAACGCCATGGTGGGGAACGGTCTTCCCGACAATCGGGACGAGGTATATGACAAGCCAATTCCTTGGTTCTGAGTTTTAATTCCAAAAAAATATGTCTTCATCTGCTTGGAAGAGACTTATCAGATTCGTGGCCGAAAACGGCGAAACCTACTACGGAGAGCCATTGGCTCCTCTTTCCGAGGACATCGGAGTACTCTACAAGCTGGGAAAAGAGTTGAGTGCCTACGTTATTACTGGCAATATCTTCGAAGATGCCGTCGTCACTGGCGAGGTGAAGGTTGTCAAGAGATTGCTTGGACCATTGGTCTCTCTGGATGTTCCAATTGTGAAGTGCGTTGGCTTGAACTACATGAAACACATTCTCGAAGCCGGAAGAACACCTCCTCCATATCCATCATTCTTCTTCAAACCAAGAACTTCGATCGGTGACTTTGACGAAGCCATTCCTGCTCCCAAGATAGTGCAAAACGATCAAATGGACTACGAGGGAGAGGTTTGCGTAGTTATTGGCAAGTCTGGTAAGGACATCAAAAAGGAAGATGCTTTGAGCTACGTTCTAGGCTACACATCCGGTAACGATGTCTCCGCCAGGCAGTGGCAGAGAGACCCAGCATTTGCTGGCAGAGTCCCTCAATGGTGCTTCTCGAAGGGTTTCGACAAATGGGCTCCTTTGGGACCAGCTCTCATTTCTTCGCTGGTTATCACTGACCCGGGCCACTTGTCGCTCACCACCACTGTGAATGTGGAGGTGAGACAAAGCACCAACACTGATGACTTGATCTTCAGCATCCCTGAGATCATTGCATTCATCAGTCAGGGAACTACTTTGGAAGCAGGTACAGTTATCATGTCGGGCACACCAGGAGGTGTTGGCGTGGTTCAAGGAAAGACGCCAAGGGCCTTAAAGCATGGAGATGAAGTCAAAGTCAGCGTAGAGAAGATCGGAACTTTGTACAATACCGTCAAGTACGAGTAGCGAACATTTATATATTGAACTGAAGTCTTGACTATTACCTCAGTAGAATTTCTAGAGCAAACTTAATTAGACCATTGAGCCCCGGTCTAAGGCAGAGACTCCAAGCTTGGAGCATTAACTACAGATGTGTATTGTGTCTCTCTGCCCAAAGCGGCCGACCCCACAGCCAACAAAGGAGGACCTCTTATGTTTCCAATAGCTCGGTAGACATCCGTAGAAGGCAGATGCGGTGGGGATGCTGATATGGCCCTACGGTGATCTTCAAAGCACCCGAGTTTCTGTTCCGAGGTGACGTCCCGAAGTTTCGGGAATTTCCCGAGACAAGTGAACTCCACATTTGGAGGCTTGCAAATATTAATAACCCAAGACAATTCTAATTCACATCACATCTTCTTAGAATCCAGAAAAATGACTAAACACTTGAACATCGTGATTTGCGGTGGTGGATTGGGAGGTCTCTCATGCGCCATTGGCCTCCACCAAAAGGGCCACACGGTAACAATCTTGGACGCAGCCAAGGAGCTCAACGAAGTAGGTGCTGGGATTCAGGTGCCTCCGAACTCAGTGAGAGTGTTGCAGAAGTATGGTCTTCTTTCAGAGATCAAGCCAATTGTCTCTGTCCCAAAAGGCATTGTCTTGAGAAGATACGCAGACGGGAACCCCATCAGCACCACTGCGTTGGATCCTGAGATGACTGACATGTATGGTTACCCCTACTGGCTTATTCACCGTGCAGACTACCAGAGAGTCTTGTATGAGGCTGCGGTGGAAAGAGGAATCAAGTATATCAAGAATTGCCGTGTGCTTAGAGTGGACGATGCCACCGTCACTGTGCACCTTGAAAACGGCAAAGAATTGTCTGCTGACTTGATCATCGGCGGCGACGGCATTAGACTGGTGGTGCGTGACACTTGTGTTGTCCCAGAAGCAAAAATATCACCTCTACCCTCAGGAAGGTGTGCTTACAGAGCTACAGTTCCTAGAGATGTGATGCTTGCGGATCCTAAAATCGCCCACTTGATGACGGACGTCAATGCCAACAACTGGATCGGCCCCGACAGACACATTATGGCATACCCAATGAGAGATGGCCAGGTGTACAACATAGTAATGGTGCATCCTGGTGAGGCTCCAGTTGGCAAGTGGAATTTGCCAGGAAACTTGGACGAGATGCGAGACCACTACAAGAACTTTGAGCCCGTAATCAAGCAGGTGTTGACCCATGTAACCGGGTGTCTCGAGTGGGTGTTGGCTGATATTCCTAGTCTCCCCCGATGGGTCAGTGCTGGCGGCCGCGTGTGTCTTATTGGTGATGCTGCACATGCTATGCTTCCGTTCTTGTCACAAGGTGCTGCACAAGCTGTGGAAGACGGAGCCACCTTGGCCGAAGAGTTGGAGAAGTGCGAGAGTTTGGACGACTTGCCTGAGATCTTGAGACACTACGAGCTGCTCAGAAAGGCCAGAGTAGAAACCATCCAGCAAGGTGCACGCAAGCATGGAGAGACATGGCATTACGAAGATGGCCCAGAGCAGGAAGAGAGAGACCGGTTGATGAGACAGAAGGGCGGAGAGAACCCTGATTCATGGTCAGATACAAACTTCCAAAAGTGGTTATTTGGATGGGATGCCTTCCTGTCTACTTATTAGATTAGCAAATATACAATCGATCTAAGAGATGGTGTAAAGAGATGATAGAAAAAATATGCAATCAATACAAAGATCAGGCATCTCACGCACAGAATGGAGCGGCCCTCAACAAGCCTGTAATCGACATGGAAGCTACCCTGCTTCGGCATGTCAAGCATGTGCGTAAATAAAGTTGGCGTAATGTGGGGCAGATCTTCGGGAAGCGATCCGAAATGTGGGGCAGAGAAGTATTTTTCCGGTTTCATTTCCGAAATCTGAAAAACAAGAGAAGTATAGATATTACGTTGAGATAGTATATTTGGTGAAGTACCGAACTTTTCAAAGTCACAACTGCACTTTTGGCTTCTAAGTATGCTTTGCGAAAATACCGTTCCTCTCATTATTAACGGGGACGCTGTAGCGACCGACAGCAAGCAGGTCTTCGACTGTCCATGCCCATTCGAACAAGAGAAGGTGTTATACCGCACACAGGGAGCTTCTGCTTCTGATGTTGAAGCAGTCGCTGAATCGTCGTACCGTGCTTTTTTGATTTGGAGAGAGACATCGTACTTGGAAAAGAGACGCTGTTTCAGCAAAGCAGCTATCCTTCTTCGTGAAAGGAAAGAAGACTTCGTTACTACGTTGCTCGCAATGGGTTTGCCTGGCTGGTTTGCGGATTTGAACGCAGAGACTTGCATTGCAATCTTGGAGGAGAGTGCCAGTTTGACGTCTTCTCCATCGGGAACGATGCCTCAAACTGGAGAAACAAAACTAGCATTGGTTGTTCAAGAGCCAATTGGGCCCGTTTTGAGTATTGTTCCCTGGAATTCACCTGGTATATTGGGAATGAGGGCCGTGGCATCACCTGTGCTAGCAGGGTGCAGTGTCATCTTGAAGAGCTCCGAGTTGGCACCAGTGATCTCCAATAAGATTGCTGAAGTGTTTGCGGAGTCTGGTTTTCCTAAAGGGCTCGTGAACGTGATCCACCATTCACCTCAGCAAGCAGCCACCATTACCAAGTTGCTCATCGAAAACCCTAGAATCAGAAAAGTGAACTTCACAGGCTCCACCGCAGTAGGCAAGATCATCGCTTCGACTGCGGCGCAGGTTTTAAAGCCTGTGTTGCTTGAGCTAGGTGGTAAGTGTGCCGCTATTGTGACCACCAAAGCTGATTTAGATGCTGCTGCTGCCGGCATTCTAGCTGGAGGTTTCGCCCACAACGGTCAGATTTGCATGAGCACCGAAAGGGTCTTTGTGCAAAAGGAAGTTTACGAAGAGTTTTTGAAGAAGATCGTTGCGTTGGCCGAGAAAAGTAAAGGTGATTCTCTTCCCCAGCGCACATCCGCCTTTGCGGGAAGGATCGAATCGTTGTTGAAAGATGCCGACTCCAAGGGAGCACAATTGGTATACGGCTCCATCAGCAGAAACCATGCATTTTTGGAACCCGTTATCTTCGCCGAAGTTACCCCCGACCACCAGATATATGACACCGAGACATTTGGGCCAGCCTTTTACGTCAACAGAGTGGAATCGATAGAGGAAGCGATCGATTGCGTCAACAGCAGCGACTACGGTTTGTCTTGCGGACTTTGGGGCCACAACGATTTGGAGGCAATCAACATCGCAAGACGTTTAGACACAGGTGCTGTTCACATCAACGGAATGACGGTGCACGATGAGCCCAACTTGCCCCACGGAGGAGTGAAGCTGAGTGGTTATGGCCGCTTCAACTCCGTCTGGGGATTAGGCGAGTTCCAGTACACCAAGACCATCACTATGAACTAAGATATGGGATGTAGGAGAAGAAGATTAATATTGAACAAGAAGAAAACCGACATGGCTTGAACTAGTGTTTAGTGAATTCAGAATACATCCTCGGTGGTTTCCACGACTCTGAGAGGTCGAGCTGCGATGACCACAGCACATTATTCTATATTCTGCTCTCTTCTCTTCGTCGCTTTCCAATTCCGCGTACCACGGGATTCGACCTTCCATCTTCTTATATTTCCGATTCCAAAATCATGCTTTCGCTGACATCAAAATCCCTCCACTCACAACTCGCCATTAGTAACCTCCCTCTGCTACGATCGTACTATACTACATATAACACCCTTCGGAGGCTTCCCGAAGCTGTCTCCACAGTATACGGAGATCCGGCATCCATATGCAGGCGATATGTGGGGTAGATTGGAAAAAACTTGTACCATGAGCGTACTGTGCTAAGCATCTGAGTATAAAGTTTCTCCTCAGCCCTCGTACTTCTCAGAAATGCCTACCACCACGAATATGAAACCAGCGCAAAAGAAAACGAGCCAATTCTTCGTCGACGAAGAGATGTTGAAGCTTGTGCCCAAGTACATGGGCGATGCTGACCAGACACCTACTCCAGTTCTCTGTGAGTTGGAGGGGGAGTGGCCGCTGTGGGTGAAGGGATCGTTGGTCAGAGTGGGTGTGGGCCGCTACACCGTGCCGTTATCCGAGGACGGGTCGAAGCCCGCAGCTATTTTGCAGCATTTCTTCGACGGGCTCGGGATGCTTCACAAATTCGACATTTCCAACGGAAAGGTGCGTTACAACTCCCGCTACACTGCCGAGGGAATTGTCAGACGGGCCAAGAAGAATGGGCTCCTTACGAACTTGATGATGTTCGGCCCCAACGCTAACGGGCCGGTTCGAGACACCCAGGACCCTTGCCAGGCGCTCTTATTGAAGCACCAGTCTGCCTTCTCTCCAGTAGGGTTCTTGGAGCCGGATGAGCTCAACATCAATGTGATGGTGCGTCGTGGGTTCAGCCTTCCAGAGAATGAGAACCCACACTCTAAGAGCGCTGCTGAAAATCCGGTAGCCGACGAGCTTGTTGTACAAACAGAAGGTCCTTACTTCCAGGTCTGTGATTCCAGAACCCTTGAGCCAAAGAGGCTCTTAAGGTATACTGAGGTGGATCCGCTGCTTAAAGGCATGGGTACTTGTGCCCACCCCGTCAAAGACCGTCTTACTGGGGAGACCTACAACTACTTGGTAACTGACAAGGGCGAGCTCACCATATTTGCATTGGACATCAAAGCCAAGCCGGCCAAGTTGATGTGGCACACGACGCTTCCCTCGGTGCCGTGTTACTGCCACTCGTTGGCATTGACAGAAAAGTATGTGGTTTTCGTCAGGAACCCAATCATTATGAACCCGCAGGGTTTGGAAGACAAGCAGTTCGTTGATGCATTCCACTACGACTCAGACTGCCCCACTTTCTTCTTCATTTTGGATAGAAAGTCAGGAAAGCACGTTGCAACTTACAAATCTCCCAACTTCATGTTTTTCCATTCGTGCAATGCCTACGACTTTGTTGACAAGAACGGCAAGGTGAATGTCCATGTGGATGTGTGTGCTTACGATGGACAAGAGCTGCAGGTGATTCCGTATAAAGAGTATTCGCTCAGCAATGTTTTGGAGCCTATTGAACCTTTTGCAAACGGCAGTATCGTCAGGTACGAGTGTCCTGATATAGAGGGAGAGAGGGCGGTTGCAAGTGTCAAGGAGTTCATTACGGGCCCCACCAATGATGTGCCTAGAGCATACGTAAACCAGGCCATTGACCAGAACTTGGAGCTTCCAAGAATCAACACCCTCTTTTCTCGCAATCCGGATTATAGATACATTTATGGTGTTGGAGGCACAGGAAAGCCATGCCCGGGGTCCAGGATTCCAATTGGCAAGCTCACCAACGGTGTCAAGTTTGTCCAGTTGTCGTTCTTTGCTTCCATCGTGAAGACTGACTGGAAAACAGGAAAGGTGTTGGAGTGGAACCCTCCCAACGGCGAAACGGGACCTTGTGAGCCCATCTACGTGCCAAAACCGGGATCTACCGAGGAAGACGACGGGTGTGTGTTGACTATCGTGATGGAACGAGACGGAGAACACAGTATCTTGGTGTGCCTAGATGCTAAGACCATGACCGAAGTGGCCAGGGCACACATGCCTCAGACGTTCTCGTTGGCTCCGCACGGCACCTTCGTGGAGGGGTCGTCGATGTTTCCGTCTGCTCTCTAGCTTCGTGCCATGCTTTACTCTAGTCTAGTTTCTTTACTCTATAGATCATTGTATGACTTACACCTGACTAAATAATGCATTTCCAAAGCAAAACGACCAAGTGTGGTGCATTTAGTTCGTGTCTAAGAATATCTTTTCTGGTTGTTCCAGATTCGATATATTCGATATGTATGATCGATAGTCATGCAAATTGTTGAAAAAAAGTGAAACACAAAAAGAAAGCTTTTACTCAGAATCAAGCCAACCTCGATATCATTTTAATCTCCGTCCTTACCCGTCTAATGGCTCAGGCCCAAGATCTATTATAGTGCACCTGCACAGGTTTTCCTAATCGAGAAGGATATTTGCTCTCTCTAAACAGCCTACTAAATGAAATGGAAAAAAGGACCTTTCTGTACTAGATCTTATCTTATGGACTCAGACTAGTTTTCTTACACCACTCTAGCCTCCCACAGTCACCATGATTCTTGTTGATGATATCAAGTATTCGTGTATGGAGTGCATCCGTGGCCATCGGTCCTCGCTGTGTCGCCATCATATGAGAGCCTTGCTACAAGTACGCTCGAAAGGAAGACCCAACGTTCATGCCAACGGAAACAAAAATCACCGAATTGCCGTTTTTGCGGAGGAAATTGCACAGTCGCCAGAACCAGAGGGAGAGAACTGCAAAGAGCTTCCTGTGATCATTCTCAAAGCATCCAACAAGCAAGTGATCGACCTCACGAACGGCCAGATATTAGGGCCTTACGAGGAGGCCGCAGGAGACCATCCTCCCAATCCAGTGATCAAATCTGACAGTTTTGTGTACACCTCCACATGCTGCTCCAAGGGAGCTACCAAGACTCGCCATCCCTGTTCCTGCAACAAAAGCAAGGTGTCGAAGTCCAAGATCTTGAAGTCGTACATCAAGAAGATGCAAGACAACCCAGTCCAGCCTAAGAAATCGTGCTGTGGACTGAAAAAGGAAGAGGTGCCACTCAGCGGCACTGTCCCCCTCAGCGGCAACGCAGAGATCAGCTTGGACTTCTCCCCTTTCCTCAAGCAGCCCAACCACGGCGTTGCTTCCAACGGCGAAGGCACCGTATTTGAGGTGATCAACGTGCCCTCGTGCTCGGTGCCTGGGTCATGCTGCTGCTCTGTCGAGTGCTCGTGTCCCAACTGCATGGTTCACAACAATAACATCAAGGCAGAGGGCCTTGAGTTCCTCAACAACGACGCCCAGTTCGGGTCCAATCTCATTCTCACATCTGGTATGCGGTCTCAGAAGCCTCTACATCAGCCGCCCGTTGAGTTGGCACAGCCGCTCCACGTCCAGGCGGGAGAGCCTGGAATGCCCCAGACACCCCACACATTACCACAGCTGCAGACTTTGGCTCAGCTACAAGCGTTGCAACAACTCCAAGGCGTACAACTTCAAGGCGCACAACTTCAAGGGCTACAGCTTCAAGGGCTACAGCTTCAAGGTGCACAGCTCCAAGGGTTGCAGCAGCTCCAGGGAGTGCAGCCAGCCGTGCAACCTCTGCTTCAAGACCACGCTTTCAACAGAGAGATGGACGCTTATGCGGGTTTCCTACAGCAGTTAATCGGAAACAACGTCTCCGAGGAGCCCAAGCAAGAGCCTAAGCAGGAGCCCGAGGAGTCCAGTGCGTGCACCTGTCCCGACGACGCTTGCTTCTGCACCAACTGCGAAGCTCACGGCATTATAGAAGGCTACAAGCTTGACGATATTTTCGGGTCCAAGGTTCCGTATGACTTCCTGTTCAGATCCGACGTCAAGGCCGAGCCCAAAGACCCAAACCTCCAGGCCAGGTAGCCTGATGTATATAGCTAGATAAGTTTCGAGATCTATACCTGCACGCAATAATGCTGGGGCCATTCCTGCACGCGCACCCCATCGCACAGCAAACTCATAGAACCTTCTAGCAAGTTCTACAACTCTAATATAAGAGACAAGCTATCCAGATACTGAGCTCGTGATTCGCGGTTCTCCAGATTTTGCACCCAAATGACGAATTCTGAAATTTCAAAGGATAGCGATATCCATGTCATCAATAGAGAGTCTCAATTTGCGGGCGACGACAATTCACACGGCGACATACTAGACACCCCCACGTTCATGCAATCGCTTGATCTACCGACCCCAACGCCGTTCTCCATGGCGGACGAAGCCAACAACTCGCAATTTCCGGGCCAAAACCCACCGTACGAGGTGAAGAGCGAATTTGGTCTCAGTCCATCGCTTTCTCCACTCACAGAGTTCATCAACAACCACGGCGAGCAGGTGCTCAACCAGAAGTACGACGACAACGACGAGAAGCGTGCACTCACACGGTTCACCAACCCGCTTCCTCCGCTTGCTCCGCTTTCCGACCCGGTCATTCTGAACATTCCATTGCACACCAAGCTGATCATCCCAGACTACATCTCCAACAGCTACAACGCACCCAACCGGTCGCAGATGATGATAGGAAACAGGAAAAAGAAAGAGCAACAGGGCCCAAAGACGAGGCCGGCTTTCGTCATGAAAATCTGGTCTATGGTGAACGACGACGTCAACCACGACTACATCAGGTGGAACGACGACGGCGAGACGTTCCAGGTCTTCCACAGAGAAGAGTTCATGAAGAGCATCTTGCCCAAGTACTTCAAGCACAACAACTTTGCTTCGTTTGTGCGGCAATTGAACATGTATGGCTGGCACAAGGTTCAAGACATCAGCAGCGGCTCGATGGCCAAGGACGAGCGCAACCAGGATGAAGTCTGGCAGTTCAAGAACCCGTGCTTCATTCGTGGAAGAGAGGACTTGCTTGACAAGATTGTGCGCAACAAGACCGGTGCGCAGGAGTCTGAGGCTGCAGATGGCAACCAGGTCAACTTCTCGTTGATCATGAGCGAGCTTGATCAGATTAAAATGAACCAGCTCGCCATAATCGAAGACATGCGCAGAATCAGGAAAGACAACCAGACGTTGTGGACCGAGAGCTTTTCTACCAGGGAGCGTCACCAGAAACAGAGCCAAACGCTTGACAAGATCATGAAGTTCCTCGAGACTGTCTACGGAAGCAGCGCTGGAAAGATATTCGAGGTCGACAGTGTTCCCTTCGAACAGCCGTACAACCAGGTTTCCGTCTACAATAACGCAACCACACAAGGCTATCAGCCTCAGCAGCAAACACACAATGCGCAGCCCGCGCCTATTCTGAAGCCACGGTTGATGTTGATGGATCAGGCATACCAGAAAACACCTTCTACGGCGTCCAGATCTCCTGCCACCACGAAAGACAGTTCTGTCGAGGAGATCGTCAGAAATAACGATGAGTACGGGATGCAAAATGACCCCACTTCCAATGTGAACAGGATCTATCAGAACATCATGAACCACGATCCTGCTGCTTCTCCAAGACACTACTTTCCCGAGTTGAACAGCCCATATATTGGGCCTGGAACCCCCGGCCAGCAGTTCATGAAGGCAGGAGGTTTCAGCCAGGAGCATCCAGCTGACCTCCAGGGATTGGAGCAGAACATACATAAACAGGGCCAAGCATTACTGCAAGTCCAGGACTGGATCCAGACTCTAGCAGACAGGCAACTACAACAACAGCAGCAGTTGCAGCAACAGAGGAACTCCGTGAGCGATACCGGCCTCGATGATTTTGATGTTAATGAATTCCTTGATAACAATCTGCTGGCGCAGAACCAGGGCAACTCGACGAGCTCGAACAACTTCGATGCACGCAAGGCTAATCAGGAGAACATCAGAAAGCGCTATATCGAAGAGGTGCAAGACGACGATCTCAGTCTTCCAGCAAAGCGGAGAACCAGGAAGTGATTATATATATAATGAGCATAACGACTATTTCCGAGAAAAGGCAAAAGCGAACTCGTTCTCGTCATCGCTGATATCTAACAACTCCTGTCTTGTAGCCGTCCTTGTGCTGAAGGAGAACGCATCGTTGCCGTCTTCGTTGTCGGAATTTTCATCCACGAACAACTGCGACGATTGCGGTTGGTAACCCTTGACTCCGTCCATCTCCTTCTCAAAATCCAAAGTCACTCTTTCGGATGCTCTCGCAGGAGGAGGCAATATGGGTTCAGCGAAGTGAATGTCGCCGATCGAAGCAGTTTCCAATTCAATGAAAGTGCGAGTGACGTTTGTCGTACGTGGCCCAGCCTTACGGAAAGACTTGAAGTTTTTTCTTCCTTTGTATGCTGAATCCACCACTATATCTGCAGCCTTGCTTTTCCGTATACTTAGGTCAAAAGTTTCCACAATGACCATTTTGTCGAGCGCTTCCTCCACAGAATCCCCAATGCCCAATTCTTCCTTCACCGTATCAGTTGCCTGCTGCTTTGTAGAACGAATAGCATCAGCTAGGGACACCTGAGGCACTATCCACAGACTTGGCTTTGGTATTTCAACTTTAGCTTTCTTTGATTTGGGTTCTTCTTCTTTTGTGTCTTCTTCAATGCTTGTTCTACGGGATAATACCTCTAGTGATGCCTGCTTTTCGAGGATTGGTGACTCCTTTGTAGCCTCTTCTATGATTTCGTTTGCCTCAACCACCGCTATATCTAGACTGGGATCAACCTCTTCATCAATTCTTGCTTGCGGTAGCGATGATGGCACTTGGCTGAACAGGAAAAAGCCAGTATCGCTGACTCTCTCCACCTTTCTTCTCTTCCGTCTCTGATTAAGCTGCAAACTATCTTGTGACTGGATGTGACTACCTTTGAACTGATGTAGTAAGCCGATATTAATTCCAACAACTGCAGACCAAAGATCGACAGATGTGTTGAACTGGTTCGCCTCTAGAAGAGGCCGGATCGTCTCTTCGTTTGCACCGAGAATGTACGTTGGAGCAGGAGAAAGTTTAGATCTGAAGACAGATCTGTCCAACCCATCAGTGCAAAGAAACGAGGTACTTGCCCCTAGAAAATTAGCCCACGAATCGAGACGTCTAGCCTGCTTCGATAATGGGCCATCATGACAGATCGTCACAGCGCATCCAGATAGTAGCAGAGGCCGTGCAGAATTGGGAAACACGTAATTATTTATGGTTTCAGAAAGCAACAAAGTGCTCAGAACTCCATAGAGCCACTGTTCAGTGTTATGCGGACTCTCTGCTATGCAATCGAGCCATTTGGGACTCACTACTGGAATAGCTCGAGAAACAGCGATTTGCAAGTTGTAATCAATATGATCCGCCATGGTGAGGTAGTGAGTGGCTAACACGGGGTCATTGCACGTACGGAGATCGATTCCGGTCAGATGCAAGTCCTGCAACCTCTTAGGTAGCGGACTATCTTGTACTTCTCCTTCAAACATGATCTTCTTGGAAAATGCAATGACTTTGAGAGGTACCCACCTTATGAGGAGCTTGATGCGATCTGATTTGTTGGCGTTCACCTTCAAGAGTAGCTCTTCGCCGTCAAATGACTGAGTAAATGGCTCTGCCTCTCTCAGAGCAAGTTTGAATACCACATCATTCACAGTGGTTGTGCAAATCGACTCAAACCGTATCAGTAGCGGTGTCTTGTTTTCATCGTCCATACTAGACTTCCCTAGCTTGATGGTGATGTACTTTTTGGGCACCTTGAGGTCGCCTATGTAGACACAAGCCGGATCTGACTTGTACTCATGGCTCCTTCCAACTTTCAACTGTGAGTTGTGTCGGAGCACGTGGGATGATTCTATGGTTAGCTAGAAATGAATTGAGTCGAGGACATACGTTCGCTGTTGCAGAAGAGTGTGAGAACCCACATTGTGGGGAAATATTGAAGTTTGAGGTTGATATATATATCGCGCGCCTATATTACTTCATACTCATCAAATGAGTCCTCGTATTCAAGGTGAAGCCGCCTCTTCGTTGCCTTCTCTTTTCAGATGTGATAATAGCTGACGGTGTCTGTCTACTCTGTCTTCTTTGATTTCTTTATTGTACAGATACATGCAAAACTATGGCTTGGAAACACCATTGGTTGGCTTTTTGGCCTTCTTCGTTCTCAAGGCGGTACCAAGAACCTTGGTGACCGTTTCTGCGTCCGCCAACTCCAACAAACCGTTGGTGAAAGCATCCTCCTCGTCCTCCAGCTTCTCTTCCTTTGGTGCGGTTTCGAGAACATCGGAGTCCTCGTATATTTTAGAGGTGTAGAAGAGAGGCAACACAGGAGACGAGGTGGTCTTGACACCCACAGTCACCAAAGCATCTTCGGTGAACTGCTTCAAAACATCCTGCAAGTTGGCGACCAACTCTTCTTGTGTGTAGTGCTTGTTGATGGCACCGATCTTGACAACCACGGTGTTTCCCACAGGAGGCAAGAACACGGTGGAGCCCAAGACCTTGGCGATCTGGTTCTGGAGCGTAACGAGCGACAACTCATTGCGCACTTTGGTGGAGGCCACACGGATGTTGACAGGAACTTTGCTCTTGTCAGCGTTGTAGAAAGTCAGGCCCAAAACAGCAGGCATGGAGCTCAAAAGAGCATCGTCAACCACAAACACATCGTACTGGCCGTACAACTCACGACGCTTCTCGTACTGCTTGTAGATGGTCTTCAACTGTGTCAACGTGAGGATCTTCTCCAAGGTTGGGATCTTGGCCTCCTCAACCTTCTCCAACTGCTCCTCGCTGGCAATGAAGTTGTCTCTGAGGAAGAGACACGTCTTGCGGTCGTCGTTGTTGAATGGCTTGGTCAAGGAAATGAGCTTGGGCTTGAAGTCGGGTCTCTCAGAGTAGTACTTCTTGGTCTGGAACTCCACAAACAAGTCCTTGGACTCATCGTCGTCCTCATCCGCGAACAAGTCGTCCTTCTCGGACTTCTTGGCCTCGGCAGTACGCTCCAAGTACTTGGCCAACTCAGAGATGGCCTTGGCGGCTTGCAGCTTGGAAACGTAGCTGTCTTCTTTTTCAGCAGAAGCAGCAACAGGAGCAGCTGCCTTGGATCTTGTGGTTTTTCTCACAGCAGGAGCACTTGCCAGAGCCTTTGGAGCGGCCTTCTTAGCCTGCACCTTCTTGGGAGCGGCAGCAGTCTTGGTTGTTTTAGCCATAGTGGTGAGAAACGATGCATCTCATCGCTGAAAAAATGAGCCTGCCTTTATGGCCGTCCTGCACACAGGCGATTCTTCTGGGGTTATATATCTGGTCTATTTGCCTAGTTCATGGGTGTGTAATGCTAGAAAGGTATGGTCCGCTCAGGTGGGCGGCAATGCCGTTTTGGGGAGCGGTTTTGTGCTCGTGCGTGCTTGGTTGGTGACAGAATCGAGAACGATTGCGGGAACACCATTGCTGATGTCCTCAAACAAAATGTGAGGCTTGTCGGAAATATCGATGCTCTGGTCGTCTTCGTCTTCATCGGCGTAGAACTTGCGAACGTGCGAGCTGTCGAATCCACCGAATCGATCCCAGAGTAAGTGCGACAATTCTTCAGCAGAATAGACAGCTTTCTTGTTGGGGCCCTCTTCCTCCTTTCCGAAGTCTTCCCACTCGCTATGTGGTGAAAGCGGTGGACTGATCAAGAATCGCCTGCTTCCTTCTTGCAGCGGTAATTCAAGATATGTGGTGGTGTCTTGGAGACACCACAGGTCGTCGTGTAGAATGCCCAGAGCGTTATCCTTGATGCTGAAGCTGATTATGGTGTGTGGCGGGAGTGAGTCCTTGAGGAAATCACGAACGTGCGTAGCTACAGTTGCAGACGGACAGATCACGATGTACCTTTCGAATTTCGGAAGAGCAACCAACTCCACATTGTAGTTTCGGGAAGCAAGAAGGTCGACGATGCTATTGGTATTGCTGAGTATTTCCGGACAAAGTCTGGTTATTATCAACGTGTTGGTGGGCTGCCGTGTCATTATCTCTGAAGAGGCTATGGTTCACTCGATAGATACTGCAGGCAGTGATAAGAGTAGGATATGGAGATTTATTTCCAGAAAAGGGAGATCATTAATTCAAAGAGAACGTCTGGAGTATGGATTCCGTACACGGATTTGCGAGAGAGGGGTCAGAGTAGCTCTTTCGACCTTGGAACTTTTCATATTATTGCACCCATACCAAAGAAGACTAGCTTTACCAGAAAACAGACATCTTATCGCTTATCCATTTGCGCAAGTTGGGAGGACGCAACCCGCAGAGCCCCAAATGCCGAAAGTAGGTGTTGTGAATTTCAAGGTAATTGTTAGCAATCAACCGGCCAAGCGGCACGCTCTGAAAGTCTCCTTCAATGCAAGCGGGATTGTTGCCAGAGAAGCAATCGACAACATCTTCAGGTGGCGGAATGGTGGTGCTTGCAGAAACATTGAGGTAGATCTGGTTGTTGAACTGATAATACTGGCTGAACAAGCTGCCTGTTTTGGGAAGAGTAGCCACAACGTCTCCTTTGTGTACAACACGGAAGTACTTCCTATCGAAGGTGTTATGTTTCACAGGAAGATAGCTTCCCAAGACAAAATCCGCCCAGGTGGTGAATTCCTTGTTGCCCACAAGAGGCTGGCCCATTGTCACAAGTGTGATCTTCTCGTAGCCCAAATCCAAGTAGTGCAATGCTAAGAGCAACCCCACTGAGCCTCCCATGGAGTGCCCCACAATCACCAATTCGTAATCGTCGTCAGTCTCGAGCTCGTTTTCCAAGATCAGGTGAATAGCACGTAGGGTGTTTCGGAAATACTCGGCAAAACCATCGTGAATCTTGCATCCTTTGCCGCAATAGGGAAGGTTGTACCGTAGGTTGGAGTAGGCGGTCATTTCCACTTTTAAGTCCGCTATGGAGTCGTAGAAGGATCGAGTTCCACGAAGCGAGATGATGATTGTCTTCTTACCAGTTTCTGAGGGTTCCACATCGTATTCGAAGATGTTGGAGTTTGTGGTCGCAATGTATCCGCAAACAGAGTCATCAAAGTACCACTGATACACCAATGTGACGTTTGGAAACCGGTCAGAGCATGCTAAATCGCACTCAAAACCCTCTCCTATCTGCTGGAACTTGTCCACACAATAGGAAATATCGATAAGGTGAGCGTAAGTGAACATATTACTGTACACCTGGGAGTCGATGGGATCTGGTACATACTCGGAATCAGAAACAGCAGCTGTAAGCGAAAGCAAGAGGCCGCACAATGTGAGGAGAATTCGCCCTAGCATGGCGTAAAACCATCAGGCTGGTAAGTAAGTTAGATAAGGATGACTATCACTATCGCGAAGTTTTGCACCCGATAACTTTATACAGACCACAAGAGACGAATTAGGTAGTGGAGCAAAAATGCGAATAGGAATCCAGGAAGCATGGCAAAGGCGTACCTGAGTGCCTTGCGTAATGGAGTCAAGATTCCTAGCGAAAGCAAAGGTAAAAAAAGTGTGAGAGCAACAGCTTTCCACCATAATCTAGAAACCGACACCAAGGTCTTGAACATGTCTATGAACGGCGAAAGAGAGTACCTCAACAGAAGAACTTCTCCTTCGATGGAGGCTATTGCAGTGGAAACATTGAGGAATGTCTGTTCCAACTCTACGCTTACCACTTGAGTTCTGCTCAATAACCTATCCATTTCATTATGGATGGTCATCGCCAATCGTCCCATCTGCAGCTCAAATGACTGAGAAACAGTTTCAAAAAGTGCTGGTAATCCACTCTCCATGTTGCTCATGTGGTCGTTGAACTCAGTACTTGCTTCCTGGATCGATAAAGCTAGTTCACTACTAACACCCAAGTTGGCCTCCATTGAATTCTGAAGTCTTTGACTGCTTTTGGCCGACTCTTGGGTGGTCTCCTGTAGCAGATGTATCGAGTAAAGAAGAGTGGAGAAGATATCGGAGTACTCTGAGAAAAAGTCTTTCGTTCGAAGTACTGTGTTCTGCATCTCTTCATCGGCCCTTGAAGCCATGGAACCAAACCCGGCTTGCAAGCTGTTTAACTTAGCTGATAGAGTTTCTGTCTCCTCTCCCATATGATGCCAAAATGCTTGCAAACCTTGCTTCATTCCGTCTTGCGTGAACACCATCTCCGCCTGAAATGAGTTGAAGTCATCTCTCATCTGCTCCTCCTGTTGACTTTTGACATATATCACCAGGTTCAAGATCTCTAGAAGCTCGTGGAACCGCATTTGCACAGCATCGTGAAACTCCAGCGACTCTTCTGCAGCCTTCTTCGCTGAACGCTGGAAGTGTGAGTAAATTTTGGTTACATTATAGAATAGGTCCACAATGTGTTCTTTGACGTAAGGCAACGATTCCTCATAGCACACAGAACGGAGCCTACGGTAATTGCCTGAGTATGTGGTCCAATACTGAGCCGAATTCCTGAGTTCTTGGACACAACTGTAATAGTCGGTATCAGAATAGCATTCTTTACACTCTTTCGGATACTCGACGCCGGCTTCCAGAAACTCACAAATAGAAAGCTGTACAGCCAGCTGTCGTTTCAACCCTGCTCCCACAGAATCAGCTCCATTCTCGGTGCACTGAGCTATGAATTCTCGGAGAGCTTCATGAATACACGGATTGGTATTTAGCAAGCCAAGCTCTTTGAACAGGGTGTCTATGTGATCCATTATCATAGGCGGGATCATAGCGCTTGCGAACGCTGCCATAAGAAGTAGCGGTCTTAACATGGCTCTGTTTTCCGTCATTCGGGTGAGAAGTACACCATCGTTTCATGATAGTTTCACAAATCAAGAAACTTTCAGTGCTTTAACGGTGACTAGATCTCATACTCACCTCGTCTATAGAGAACAGTGTCTCATTACAATGACTGCAACATTTGCAGACTTTACTGTATGTACGCTGAGCATTCGATATCGGTGCGATAAAAATTATCGATCAAATCTGAAAACCGTCTTCTTCATGTCACAAGTCAGACGCTTGGCAGGCTCCACCAGGCATATACGACGGTACTCCTCGTCGCCCCTCTCATTCACATCCAACGCCAACGTCTACAACTTCGAAAACGAGCGTCTTTCTCGAGAAGAGCTCGAAGCCCAGATTCCGAACAAACCGGAATTCACGCAAGATAAATTGTACACCGACATTGTCAGCCCGAAGGATGTGTGTGATTTGGTGCTTCAGCCCACGTTTGAGGACATCTTGATCACTTCTTTGGCCAAAGACGCACCCTTGTCCGGAAACCCATCCTACCAAGTGACTTCAAAGTCTCCAGTCTCTGCCACGAAATTTCTTTTTGCCAACTTGACCGCTCTGTGGATAGAACAACTAAATTCCCAGATCCTCACCTTGTCTGAGCTTCCAGAACAGAGCAGCGACTTGAACTACCAAGGGCAAGTGAGTAGTGAGATAGAAAAGAAGCTCACGCCCGATGTCCTCGATAGCTACGCCAACTTGGAAGCTTCCTATGAAGCCCTCTCGTTCAGCAGCGACCTGATCACCATCGAAAAGGTCACTACTTGCCTATTGCAACAAGACCCAGATGCGGCGAAATACAGCTATATTATGAGCTACTTGGCCAAGAATGTCCACTCCTTGAACCGTCACGACCTTACAAACTTTGCAGTCTTGCTTTTGAACGACGTCAGCACCAAGTCTGCCGACAAGATAGAGAGTTTTGACCGCTTCTTTGGCTCGGTTCTTCAGCTTTACCCCACGCTCCCAGAGGAGTTCAGCGCAGACGTGCTTGACCGCTTAGCATTCTTGTTTGCCTCTTCATCAAACTTGGCCACCGCCAGAGAATTACTTGCATTACTCGTCTCTCGCCAGATCGCACCAAGACAAGGCACGTTCGAGCTTTTCGCCTCCCGCTATGCTAAAGCAGCACAGCAACAAGATCTCGGAAAGCAGCAAATCTTGCGGGATCTCAGCTGCTTGAAGTCAGTGTTGTTCCACCGAGGCATGGATTCCGCTTTGTTCCAGTTACTATTGGCGAGAGTCATTGACAACTCCTACGATTTGGCACACTTTGTGAAGTTGGCATGCAAGACGAAGGACATCTCTGCCGACAATGCAGCTGCGCTTATTGCAAAATTTAGAGCCGTTCAAAAGACAGGTTCCGACACCAAACTCATGCAAGCAGTGCAACTTACGCAATTGGTGAGACAGTTGCAGGACAGCAACGTAAAGGAGAGCGATGATTTCAAGGCGGTCGTGGCCGAGGCATACTCTGGTTTGCGTAACGCTTGAGCTCGAGAAAACTTTGGTACTCAAATACGGTTTTTCATCTCAAAACGAATCTTGTAAATAACGGAACCTTGAACGTCGCTTCCGCAGTGATTACACATCATCTAAGCGTTTGACGCAAGTATTCACTTTTTCTGCACACCCAGATGCCACTTCTGTGGCATTAGATGTGACGAATTTATGTGACGATATATTGCGACAATTGCAAAATGAATAATATATAAGTAGATGAAAGTCTTACTGTAGAGATCAAAGATGGCATCGCATTGGCAAGTGAGCGGTTCAGAATTGGACGACCCTGTGTTCTACAAAGAGCTTCAAGATAAGCTCAAGCTTGGTACCGTCTTTGGTGCCAGCGAGATCGAGGACCAAAGAACGAAGATCAAATACCCGGAATACTTGGCCCGGACCAAAGTAGAAGAGGCTGGAGTGTACAACAACCACAAGAACCCAGACCACGCTAAAAACGATAAGGGTCACCTCGGAGACCCGGAATTCAAGCACCTTTTTCCGGCTGGCTCCAAGGTCAAGAAGTTCGACTTGTCTCCCAATCTCGGCACAGAGATTGACGGCATCCAGCTCAGTGAGTTGGACGATGCTGGAAAGAACGACTTAGCTTTGTTCCTTGAAACGAGAGGCTTGGCCATCTTCAGAAATCAGGATTTCAGAGACAAAGGTCCCGAGTTTGCAGTTAACTTTGGTAAGTACTTCGGCCCATTGCACATTCACCCAGTGAGTTTCTCTGCTGAGAACTACCCCGAGATCTTTGTTACCTTCAGGAAGGGCGGAGATGGCGACAGATACAAGCACGAGTTTGCTAACCAAACAAGTTCTGTGAGATGGCACTCTGACGTTAGTTTCGAAGAATACCCATCGTCGTTCTCCATTTTTGTCGGATTGGAGGCTCCCCCATCCGGCGGCGACACTATCTTCATTGACTTGAGAGAAGCTTACCGTAGGTTGTCGCCAGAATTGCAGAAGTTCTTCGAGACTTTGACAGTTATCCACTCCAACGAGTACCAGAGAAAACTCGCTGATCTCAAGGGCCAATTGGCCAAGGTGAAGGATGTGGCATACGCTGAGCACCCTCTTGTGAGAACGCATCCCGTGACGGGAGAGAAGAGTTTGTACTTCTCTCGTGGATTCATCAAGAAGATCAAAGGATTGAAACCAACCGAGTCTGGCTTTATCTTGAACTTCTTGGAGGATCACGTTCTCAACAACCCAGAGTTCCAGGTCAGAGCTTCTCACTTGGGTACGGACTCCAGATCCGTCATCGTCTGGGATAACCGTTTCTTGGTTCACACTGCTACGTTGGATTTCCTCCAGCACCAAACTTCTGCCAGACATCACTACAGAATCACCGTGTTGGGCGAGAAGCCATACTTTGACAACGGCGAGAAGCGTGTTGAGGAGAAGGAAGATGTCCACCCACGGGCCTACTAGATATGTTGGCTTTATGTGTCTGCTACGATCAATATGCCCGTAATTATTATGACTAAGAAATGTCCCTAAGCTCGATGTATTTCGCTAAGCTCAATGTCTTCACTCTGCTGTGTGTCCTGTATCCTGTTTGCCTGCCCTCTTGAAGGTCCTTCGCTTGGGTATTGATAATGCTCGTATATGTGGTCAGTGGAATCAGCTGGCCCTCCACTTAGATTGCGTTGTGACGTGCCCGATTCGTTTGCGTTATGAAACCGGTTTGTGTAGATGTAGAAGCCGTCGTCTGAGGCGGAATCGTCCACCCAGCGGACATTCTTAGCTCTCATATCGTCATTATCAACAGGATGTGCTTCGTCTTCAAGGTGCTTTCTTGATGACACAGACCTCTTGAACAAGCAGATGAGACATGCAATAAATACCATCACCAGGATGGGAAGTAGTTGGATCCAGCCTAAGAAACTTAGCTTAGGAATGAATAGCAAAATGTCCGCCAAAAACGCCAACAACGTCAGCACAAACGAGAGCAACGCAATGCTGAGCATCCAGTTGAGATGGCTCGTTAGCTTGCGCTTTTGAGGCTTCTTCTGCGATGGTTCTTTCTTTTTGAGTGCATTCCATGCCAGCACACCAGGGTGCTTCTTGTCCCAGCGAACAAGCCAGAGCACATAGCAGGTCTCCATCAATAGCACGCTGGTGAAAAAGAAGGCCACGATGTGCACCACTAGCAACTTGGAGATCGAATGTGTTGCATCCGACGGTAGACTGATGTAGTCCAAAGCGTCTTCGTCCACGTCCTCGCCTATTTCGATATAGTAGAACAAGTCAGAAACAGGATACCCTATCCTCGGCTTGGAGCAGACATTCCTGACAATGTCACACACTCCAAAGACTCCAAAGGTGAAGTTGTTGTACAGCGAAAAATGTAGATCGTAATTGATATGCTGTCCTGTGATCGGAACAGAGATCACAGGAAGAAGCTGAATCGCCCAGCAGATCACACATAGTATTCCCACTAGGGCTAGCTCCGATTGCATAGTGAAGCAATGGTGATAGTTTATATCGGTGTACGGGTCTTAGAGATATACGGCCTAGGAGAAAGTGTCGGAACGGGCTAAAAACGTGTTTGTAGGCGAAGCCGAAGATCCAGAATGAGAAACGCTGCACATGGAGGGCCCTAGCTTCGAAGAACTTTCTCTTTGCAAATATAACTTACCCTATCAGATCTCTCACGTGCTCGCACGGTATATATTTTCATGAAGACTAAGACGGTCCTAATACTAATAGTTACAGTCTCAGCAGTCTTGTTTTCGCTCTTACAGTCCCGATTCTCCCGCCTGTTATTCACCAAAACTACCTACCGCACCATGTCCATTGCATCCACCCATCCCTACTACAAGGAGTTGGAAATTGCTACTTTGGCTGTTAAGAGAGCCTCTGTTCTTACCAAGAAGTTGAGTGATTCCATTGCCGTGACGCTGAAGTCCGGTACACAGATCAAGGACGACAAGTCTCCCGTTACTGTTGGAGACTACGCTGCCCAGGCCGTGATCAACAATGCCATCAGATTGAACTTTCCAACTGACAAGATTGTGGGTGAAGAAGAGTCTTCTTCCTTGCAGGACAAGTCCGAGGAGTCGAACAAGTTGAGTGCTCGTATCTTGGAGTTGATCCTAGAGGTGCAGGCGAACACGGCGTCTTCCAATGAGAAGTTGGGCCAGCTTGAGAACTTGGAGGAGATCTTTGAGAGCATCGACTTGGGTAACTACGAAGGTGGTTCCAGGGGAAGATTTTGGGCTTTGGACCCTATTGACGGAACCAAAGGTTTCTTGAGAGGAGACCAGTTTGCTGTTTGCTTGGCTTTGGTGGAGGATGGAAAGGTTGTCTTGGGAGTCATTGGATGCCCCAACTTAGCCGAGAACATCGTCTCCAACGAGGAACAGACTGGTGTCAAAGGCGGATTGTTTTCTGCCGTTAAGGGTGTTGGTTCGTTCTACACTCCATTGTTCACAAACGATAAATTCATTCCATTGAATGAACAGAAACAGATCCACATGACTTCTGAGTCTTCTCCAAAGAACCTCAAGGTCGTCGAGGGTGTTGAGAAAGGACATTCTTCTCACTCCACACAATCGCAGATCAAGAGCATATTGGGATTCGATGAGGCTACGGTCTCCAAGCAAACTGTTAACTTGGACTCCCAAGTTAAGTACTGTGTGTTGGCCAGTGGCCAGGCTGACATCTACTTGCGTTTGCCTATCAGCGACACTTACCGTGAGAAGATCTGGGACCATGCTGCTGGTAACATCTTGGTTTACGAGAGTGGTGGACAAGTTGGAGACATCTACGGCAACGAGTTGGACTTTGGAAAGGGTAGAACTTTGAACTCCAAGGGAGTCATCGCTGCGAACAAGGCTGTCTTCTCTAAGGTTATCAGTGCTGTGGGTGAGGTGTTATCGAAGTAGTTATTTACAGGTTTTTTGAGTTAATACTTTGACGTCACTCTGTCATCTCAACAACGTAGTAGTTTTGCTTTCCAGCACGGACAAGTAACAACTTTCCGTCGATCAAATGGTTATCTTTATCAAAGAGAACAACATCGTCTTCGTCTAAGAACTGATCACGTTCGATTCCCAAGTAGATCCCGCCCGCCTTGATGAGGTTTTTGGTCTCTGTTTTTGACTTCCCAAGCACCTGGGACAACAAAGTGCTCATTCTGATATCCTCAGGGTCAGGAAAGGATCCAATGCTAATATGCTGCAAGATACCAGAATGGTTGAATTTCTCGATCAACTTGCTAGCAGTGACTTCATCGTCGAAGGGCTGGTCTGGTGTGGGGAAGAGGAAACTGGTGATGTAAGCCATCTCGTCTCCTACGCCAGGACCATGAATCAAATCGACGACCTCTCTGGCTAGGACACGCTGGGCAATCCTCAATCCGGGATCCGCATTGTGTTTGTCCAAAACGACACCTTCAATGGCGTTGAGAGGCAAAAGCGTGAGGCTCTTCAAGAGTTTGCTCACCATTTCGTCTGGAGCATTGATGAAGAACTGGTACATCTGAAATGGCGTGGTCAATTTATCACTGATGAAGACAGCATTACCAGCGGACTTGCCGAACTTTTCGCCAGAGGGTGTGGTCAAAAGAGGGACAGTCATACCAAAAGCAGGTTCTTCTTTTCCTTTCTTGCCTACTCCTCCAAATTGCTTCTGTGCTCTGGAAATCAAGTCCACACCGGCCGTGATGTTTCCCCACTGATCATTTCCGCCTAGCTGAATGTTGACACTTTCGTTTTTGAACAAGTGCCAAAAATCGTACGCTTGCAACACTTGGTAGGTGAACTCGTTGAAACCGATTCCCTGTTGTGAATCCAAACGTGACAGGATGGAGTCACGTCCAAGCATCTGCGACACACGGATATGGCGGCCGTAAGTGGCCAAGAAGTCAAGCAAATTGATAGATTTCCACCAGTCGGCATTATTCACACTGGTCGCCTTGCCTGTTTCCAGAACAGAGATGTTTCTAGACTTGGCATACTCAAGTCCACGCAGAAAAAACGTGATCATCTGGTCCTGGATGTTCTTCACGTTCTGTTCTCTCTCGTTATTCTCCATTGCTGTTCTCTCAGAAGTACGCCCGCTTGGATCGCCAACCGCACCCGTGGCGCCACCTACCAATCCCACAACATCGTGGCCCCTCAACACAAAGTGAAGCAATACCATGAGCGGCAAGAGGTTACCCAAATGCAAAGACTGTGCGGTTGGATCAGCTCCACAGTAAACCTTGAGCTTCTTGCCATTCTCGGTGAGTTTGTACAAGTCGTCGCTGGTGAGTGACTCCACCAAGTTTCTGTTGAGCAAATGAGCCACAAGGGAGCCTTCGTAATCGCCAGAAGCATGTTCTGACTTTGTGATTTCCAGAACTGAAGGCACAATGGTGATTGTGTCTGGTGGAGGCTGGGCTGTTGGTATCGATTGATAACGGAGAGCAAGATGTGTGCGTCCAGCCGGAGGCAACCTCCTTGCGGATGCTTTACCTAGAAGTCGAAGCATTAGTTAAGGTAAGTTGGTAAGTGAAGATATAAGTTCGCGAAATATGAACAGGACCATACACTAGAGTATTTTGCCCCAAGTGGGGCAGAGTTTCCCATGAAAGTAATGGCTCTGAACTAATAAGAAGCGGCTACCTCGGACCAAACAGAACGCACCATACTCGTCATAAATACCATGTGAGCAGAAGCTCATTTACCGACTTTTTGCCTCTTCCAGCAGCACCTCAGAATACTATAAGAACAGCTCTCTTCTCTTCGAACCTGCCCGTAATCGTCTGTCAATTTCATCTTGTCAGCAGTCCTGTCAGCAGTATCTACACTATTCCTATCTTCTATCTCCACAGATCTGCGCGACATCGCATCGCCAAAAATTCAATACTCCAAAGACATGGCCGACCCAGTTGTGGACTCTGGTTCCAAGAAGAGAAAGAGGAAGAGATCCAAGAAGGTCAAGGATGAGGTAGCTGTTGCTGTCGTTAACGACGTCCAAATCCACAGAACGAACAAGAAAACGAAGTTCGATGAGGTTGAACAAGTTCAAGCACCGGAGGAGGCACAAGTTACCCCAAAGCCAGAGGGCAAAGCTGCACTTGTCAGTAGTGAACCAAGCAAATCCAAGGAGTCAGCGCTGCTCGATAGCAAGCCAGAACATTCGAAAGCAGTAACAGTCACGAAAGCGAAGAAACCTAAAAAGAAGGCTGTTTTCTACGAAGAAAGCGGAGAGGACAGCGACGAAGGTCAATCATTCAACGTGGGTTCAGGTGCCTCGAGAGCTGCGTTGCTTGAGAAAGCAGAGGAATTACTCGAGATCCGTCAACGCTTGCCTATTTATCAGCATAAGGACAAGATCGTCGACTACGTGACCAAGAACCAAGTCACAGTCATCATTGGTGAGACCGGTTCCGGTAAGTCAACGCAGATCCCACAGTTTCTCATGCCGTTGAACAAAAAGAGAATCGCTGTTACACAACCTAGAAGAGTTGCTGCTGCCTCCTTGGCAGCAAGAGTCAGTGAAGAATATGGATGTCCACTTGGCCAGGATGTGGGTTACCAGGTGCGTTTCTCCAACATCACCAGCTCTCTGACCAGATTGAACTACTTGACAGATGGTATGCTTATACGTGAGCTTATGCTTGACGAAAGACTCTCGAAGTATAGCACCATCATCATTGATGAGGCGCACGAGCGTACCATCTTGACGGATCTCATCATGGGTTTCTTGAAGCAACTCATAACGAGCAAGAAGAGAAAGGACTTGAAGGTGATCGTTATGTCGGCTACTTTGAACGCTGAGCTATTCAGCAAGTTCTTCGACCACGCCCCCATCTTGTATGTGGAGGGCAAGATGTACCCTGTGTCCAAGCACTACCTCAGCGAGTCGTCCGAGGATATCGTGGACACTATGGTGCGTACCGTTGTTCAGGTGAACATGTCTGAACAAGAAGGTGATTTACTTTGTTTCTTACCGGGCCAAGAAGAAATTGACAATTGCGTTACGATATTGAACACTCTCGCTCCACTCCTTCCACGAGAAGCTCCCTTGCTTGTTCCTCTTCCCCTCTATGCTGCATTATCACCAGCCCAACAGCTGAAGATTTTCGAAAAGCTTCCCGGACGCCGCAGAAAAGTTATTTTGGCCACTAACATCGCCGAAACATCCATCACTGTCAGCGGAGTCAAATATGTCATTGACTCGGGATTGAGGAAAGTCAAAGTGTGGAAGCATCAGTTGGGTCTCTCCACTTTGCTTACTACACCCATTTCACAAGCATCGGCTAAGCAGAGAGCAGGTAGAGCAGGCAGAGAAAGCGCAGGAAAAGTGTTCAGACTTTACTCAGAGAAACTCTTTATGAACAAGCTTCCAAAGCAACAGGAATCCGAGATCATGCGTAACGATGTGGTTCTACCGATTCTTACTTTGAAGAAGATGGGCGTTGATGATCTTCTCAACTGGACGTGGTTAGAGCATCCTGGACAGGAAGCCATTCTCAGTGCATTGAACACATTATTCTCTTTGGGAGCGTTGAACGATTCCGGAAAAGTGACTCCTCTTGGGTACAAGATGGCCATTTTGCCCTTACCTCCAGCGCTTTCAGCTGTCTTAATCAGTGCTTTAGACTACGGTGTTCTCCAGGACGTGGTCGACATTGTTTCTTGTCTCTCCGTTGACAACTTGATTTTGAACATTGGAGGAAATGGTGAATTGAGGGACGAAATCAACTATAAGAGAAGACAGTACTGTCCCTTGGGTAACAAGCTGGGTGACCTAATTGCATTGAAGGAGTACTTCTCGTACTTCAAGAAACTTCTGGAAGCAAAGAACACTGCAGAGTTGAAGATTTGGTGCAAGGACTTGCACTTCAACTATAAAGGTTTCAAGAATGTTTTCAAGGTCAGAAGACAATTGACCGATTACATGATTTCCACCGTCAAGCAAGATGATACCTTGACACAGCACGAAAAAGAAACCCAGGTACGTAAGCTCAAGCTGCAAATGGAGGAAATGGAGGAGGATGAAGATGATGACTTCATCAAGAAATCGTTGGATATTCCCCAGATCCTCAAGTCCTTCCTCAAGGGTTACGCCGTCAACACTGCTATTGGAATGCCCGACAGATCCTACAGAACTTGTTCTACCGGGCAGCTCATCAGCATCCACCCTTCTTCCAATCTCTTTGGAAAATCAAATCTCGATGCGATCATGTACATCGAGTACGTATATACGGCCAAAGCATACGGCAGAAACTGCTCTGTGGTGGAGTTGAGCTGGCTTCAGGAGGCGGCTCCACATCTCCTAGGAGGCGCCAAACAAAGCATCAACGACAATATATAGATAATACACCAGCTACTATTTGAAGATGCACGGGTGTGAGAATGCTAACTTATTCTGTACTTCCATGGTGGATGATCCACTTCCTCTATTGCGGCAGGCAGATGAGTACCAGTATGAAGAGGAGCTGTTCCTGATTCCTGCGTGGTATGGATATGCCATGTTGGGTGCCACTTGGGCTCTTTTTGTTGTCACAGTCAACTCGCTTTTTGAAGTGTGGAGATACATTATACAACCATTGCAAGGTTCAGAATGGCACAAGACCCTTACTACGGTCTTCGAGAAACTCGACTACATTGTTTTGACTCTATGGTGTCTTTATGTTGTGGCTTGGTGGTGGGCAGTTCTGACTTGGGTTGGAATCAAGTTGTTCAAGCATTCCAAGGGAAGCCAAACATAGGTTGCCTTACTTTCCATCTTCTCCGCGTGACTTTGTCCATTCGGCGCTTCCTGTTTGGCGGCCCTTTGGAGCAGATGTTTTCAGAGGCTCTGGTTGTTTCTTCAATGACTGAAGTTCCCGACTTCTTATCAAAAGAAGGTCGTCGTACAACTTGACGTACTTTGCAGTCTCGTCCAACTCGGCCGGAAGGCTCTGCCAATACCTCTGCATCAATTGCGAATTGACCACAGAGATGAAAGAATCGATGGTTTTCACACTAGACACCACACTCAGTCTTGGAATGCGTTTCTCTGTGGCGTACTTGTCGCTGAGATCGATGACATAGTCCTCGCCTATCCCGATACAATAGCTCATTCCTTTACCCCAATTCTTAGCATATAGTGACGGCTCGTCAAACGCATTCTCACATGGGTCCAAATGGATCCACCGTTCAAGATTCTTGCTGTAGTACTCGCACCAGACATGGTCTTCCAAGTTCCAGACCTGGCGGATCTTTGCGTCCGTGCCCATGACGGCCTGCAACACGAGCTGGAAACAGTTGGCCCACTCTCCACATCTTCCTGATCTGGTCACAAGTAAACGCTTGAGACTGTTGATCCGGGGAAACTCAATGTCCTGAGTGCAACTAGTGCATCTGTATGTCTCTATACGGCTGATCTCGTAGGGATTAGGAGATGGTGGGCCCTTTGCTCCGGTGCCTATCACATTGTCACCGTCATTGTGACATATGGGACACTTGGGTTTGTTGATCCATTTGAAGAAGTCGTTTTTGAAGTAGCTAAGGACCTCCAACGCCACGAAATCCTCGTACCCTAAGTCGTGGACCTCCGTGCTCTCGTCTTTCTCGTCCTTATATTTCTTCTCTCTTGCATCAACTCCCTCGTAGATCTTTCCCAAATCGATCGTTTCAAGAGCAAGATCCAAGGCTTCAGGGTCTTTGTAGACGGCGGAATGTTCCACGCCCCGTGAGATTGAATCAACTACCCGTCTGTCGATGTTGGTGATCCGGATCTTTTTCGCTTTTGTTCTCTTCTTTGCTCTTTCTAGTATTCCTTTCGAATAGCAGGCAATCAACCGATTTGCTAGCTGCTTGTAATCTGCCTCGACACCCATTTCAATAGAACTAGTGAAAAAAAGGACCAGCAATTGAAAAGTATAGTCACTATATCAGAGTGCAAAAAGTAACGACAACTGCAGGACTCGAACCTGCGCGGGCAAAGCCCAAAAGATTTCTAATCTTTCTCCTTAACCACTCGGACAAGTTGCCTCGCTTATGAAATGAATGGGCGAACTAGAAGTGGTGTCGTATAGCTAGTTACACTTTTGTAGTTTCTTCGGTTTGCATGCTTTATATCTGCGAAAGTAACTACTACAAAAAGCAAGTATCCAAAATGGGAATCGAACAATTTCAGCAACAGTATGATCATTAGATATCGGGTATTGATTAGCATCAAGTATAATCTTGAAACTTTGAAATTTTGCTAGAATCACCATGTGGATGCGAAAAGAGTCCAAAATTTCTGGAATATAAAATCGACAATACGGAAACCACTTGCCATAAGACCAATGAAGGAGAAAGGAACAGCCCATGAATTAAATTAACCTAAAGTTGGCCAATTTACTTGACTATACTTTTGTAGTGCTCAGCTCACGTGATTCATTCATTCTATACTACTCGTACCACTATCAATGGCGAAGGTAGCGTCCAAAAAGAAGCGCAATGCCTCTGTCAAGACCTCAGAAAAGAACTCCGCACCGGAGAAAGTTGCCATAGAAGAGTCCCCGCTCAAGCTGAATCCGTTCGCCAACACTCCCATTTATGACCTTTTGCATCTGTTCGAAAGAGCTCAAGACCAGTGGGCCGCTCGCTATATCCTCATATTGACCGCAATCGTGTTGCGAAGCGCCGTTGGATTGGGGGCTTTCTCTGGTAAAGGCGAAAAGCCAATCAATGGAGACTTTGAAGCACAAAGACATTGGATGGAAATAACCACGCTGTTGCCGCTCAGCAAATGGTACTTCTACGATTTGCAATACTGGGGATTGGACTACCCTCCGTTGACCGCGTACCACCTGTGGTTCTTTGGAAAAATTGGAAATATGATCAATACCGACTGGTTCAAGCTCGATGCCTCTCGCGGCCTTGAAAGTGCAGACCTCAAGACATACATGCGAATTACCAGTTTGATCAGTGAATTGGTGGTTCACATCCCTGCTGTTTTGCAGCTCACGTCGTTGTTGGGTGGAAAATACGGTAAGATGGGGAGAATGCACCAGATCCTGGTGATTGCATTGATCATCAGTCAACCTGCTCTTATCTTGATTGATCACGGCCACTTTCAGTTCAATTCCGTGATGTTGGGGTTCTTCTTGTTCTCTGTTATTGACTTGTTGAAGGGTAACTTGATGTTGGCACTGATATGGTTCATCAGCTCCATTTTGTTCAAGCAAATGGCGTTGTACTACAGCCCTTTCATTTTCTTCTACATCTTGTCTAGGTTGTTTGCTCCCGGCAAGAAAATCACTACGGTGCTCAAGTCTCTTAATATCAAGAAACTCATACTTGTCGGAACTAGCGTGGGTGTCACCGTGGGCGTCATTGTTTCTCCCTTTATCTTTGCTTCCGCGAACCACACGGAAATGGTGGTCTTGCTCAAGCAGATTTTGATCAGGATGTTCCCGTTCGAGCGTGGACTATTCGAAGATAAAGTCGCTAACTTCTGGTGCACCACCAATATTTTGGTCAAATACAGCAAGCGCTTCAGCAACAGCGACCTTAAGATTCTTTCTTTGGCGTTTACATTGGCCTCTGTGTTGCCTCCATGCCTTATGACTTTCTGGAAGAACATAACAAGAAAAAATGTGCCTCCGATGATCATCATTTATGGCTTCAGTGCAACTGCCTGGGGCTTCTTCTTATTCTCGTTTCAAGTGCATGAGAAGACAGTCTTGGTCCCTTTGATTCCATCTACATTCTTGCTTCTTCTGCCTGACCGTGATGTTATCTCCATCATCCAGTGGATCAATAACATCGCGACTTTCAGCTTGTTCCCACTTTTGAAAAAGGATGGCTTGGTCTTGCAGTATACTGTCTTATTTGTGATGATCAACTGGTTGATCAGTGGATTTACATTCAACTTGAAGGAAAACTTGTTGTGGCCAAGCACCCTGAGTATCTTCCTCAAACTTGTCATTGGCTCGTCGTATGTTGCGGTGTTGGGATTCCACGTGGTGGAATCCAACTACTTACCACCGGCTAGATACCCAGATTTATGGGTGATTGCCAATACCACCATCTCGTTTGGATGCTTTTCAACGTTCTATTTGTGGTTGTTGTACAAAATGTACTACCTTTGATTGTATATGTCAATCGAATTCAGGTTACAACATTCGTTGAATTTCGTATTATCGTTATGTATCCGCGAGGTCAGTATGTAACCAAAACCCTCTTGAAGTTTGATGCCTTCGAAGGTGCAGAGAAGTTCGAGTGGTTAAAATACCTCACAGAAAGCTTCTCGACCATATCTCTTTGTTTGTTCCCGGACAAGGAATTGAGGTAGTTCCTAAATGCTAACGGCGAGCCTCTGATTGCATAGAATACAGCAGTAACCAAACCCACCACCAAGACCGTCACTACAATTGTAACGATCAAGAACACAAACAGAGACTTTGCAGGTCCAGGCGACAAAGGAGCAAATAGGCGTTCGCCATTCCGAAATCTCTCTTTCCAACCGGGTTTATTGCCTATTACCGGAGATACCATTGCTGTCATGGCACAGCACAGGCTTCGTGCATTGTCACTGAGAGGCAGAATCTCCGCAAGCGCAGCAAAATCTTTGGAAGGTGGAGGTCGCCCATCTTCGGGAGGAGTGGCTTCCCAGAGCCGAGCAGCTTGTTTCAACAAGAGCGCTTCCCATCGGTGGTTGAGCGGATCGAGCCGAGAATTGGTCGGCTGGATTTTCAGCTCAAGCTGGAGATATTGGGCCCCCAGGTTTGTGGTTCGTTGTTCTGCCACATTTTCCTCAAGATTGCCGACCTCAGACATTCGTATGAATCTCTGAGGAAGCAGCCAGTTTTTGAGCTCGTCGTTGAGTTCGTCTTCAGAAAGAATCATTGTGTTTGTGAATGGGTGCAAAAGCTCTGGATATAGCCATAAATGCAGGACAATAATACATGACCCAAGTTAATGGTACAGAGGCTATGGTGAAGATACAAGGTAGTAGACAGAAACCCTGGCGAAGTCAAAGGGCAACAACCTATGGAAAAGCTATTATGCTCCAAAATCTGTGGCCTTTGGCTCTTCTCTGAGTGGTGCACTAACACTTGCAACATG
Organism: Danielia oregonensis; assembly: GCA_003707785.3. Taxonomy (NCBI): domain Eukaryota; kingdom Fungi; phylum Ascomycota; class Pichiomycetes; order Serinales; family Metschnikowiaceae; genus Danielia; species Danielia oregonensis. Next base: position 107,633 of record PPLJ03000004.1, read on the forward strand.
AGAAACATAGATTGCCGCAGAATGCCGCCCAGCCGCTCATGCATCCTTCACCGGACTGAGGACAGAACGCATCACATGCACCAAAGCAGATCCAGAGATCCATGCAGAATTCGGTGCACTCGTTGGTTTCTCGGTGGTACCCAGAAGTGGTGTCTTCGTAGGTGGCCGTGCTCTGGCCCCCTATCGAAGCCCTCATAGGAGGAGTAGCCTCGGGCTCATTGGTCACGAGGTCGCTGTTGGCGTTCGTATGTACGAAAGCCTTGTGCTCTGTGTCGGTAAACTCGGAGGAAACACCGGACATGATGAGTTGTGACTTGCAGACAAGGCGTGTTTTCGAAGATGCAAGCTCTAAGGAGGAGTCGAACCGAAACGACGATCTGGAGTGTATGCACACAAAGGTATGGAATGAATATTCAGTATTTAGAGTCTTGATATTTTCGCAGAGTGTAGCAAGAGTGCGGCTTGTTGATGCACGTGATCTATAGCACGTTACACGTTATAGACATATGGAAGTAGAACCTAAAGCTTAGACGCGTGAAAATGGAGGATCTGCTCTTTACTCAGAAGCTTGAGCTACTACAGCTCTATTATCCATCTTTCCTGGCAGACGCCTTATCCAGCCTTCTCCACAGTTGCGGTGGAAGCGTTGAAGAGACGAGAGATCTCATTGATCCACGTCCTAGCAAGAAGGCCGCACACAACCAGGCGTCACTTTCGAAGCACATAAAGCTCGAGAAGGCGTCCGAGAGCTCCCTGGCTGCTGGAGCCAAGAGGCCTCTCTGTGATGATAAAAAATCAAGTGGCAATGACTCACTAGACAAGAAGACTCGCGTACTGCAAGCGCTACCGAAGAGCCTGAGCCTGCCGAAGAAGCGGAGGACAATCAAGGTCATAACCGTCAACAGTCCCGAGGATGTCGCTCGCCATTTCGGACCGTACGCATCGCTTCATCGCACATTTCTTCCAGAGGAAGTAGCTGACGGACTCCTTCATGACCTTGCACAACGGAAGGACAAGTTCATAGCACACAAGTTCTCGTTGTTCGGTAACGCCTGTGTACTGAACCACGGCGTAGCTACGTTCTCGCTGCCAGACTCGGTATACCCCACATTAGTGTACAACGGACTCGTCTCACGGAATCCCATCCCATACACCTCCAATTTTGACCAGGCGGCCAACATAATCCAGAAGTACTTGAATGACGAGATTATTCCCTCGGTGGAGAGGCTTCCGTTTCAACACAGCGATACGTGGACAAGTGACTACTGTGTGGCTAATTACTATGAAAAGCTCAGTAATAACTTGGAGTGGCACTCGGACAGACTCTCACACATTGGTCCACATAACTTCGTAGCCTCTATCTCGTTGGGGTCGACCAGGATGTTCCGATTGCGGAGCACTCACCGAGCAGATGGCCCAATATTCGAGATTCCCCTTCCGCACAACAGCTTGTTCTTGATGCGGCCCGGCTGCCAGGAAGAGTTCAAACACTGTATCAGTTCCATGTCCAAGGCTGTGGCTTTGCATCCACTGGTGGGTTCCACCCGTTTTGGTCTCACCTTCAGACATTATCCGAAAGAATTCATTCTCAATCTACCCAAATGCAAGTGTGGACTCGGCATGACGCTCCGGCGCACGTATAAAGCCGTGGAGACTCGTGGAAAGTACTTCTGGTTGTGTGAAAACAAGTACCAGAACAAAGACTGTGGAACATTTCACTGGTGCGATTTCTCGAACTGGAAGGACCATTTTGTTGCTGAAGACCCCTCCAAGACCTCGATCTGGATAGCGCCAGAAGACCTGGAGAAACTAGAATATGAAAGATGCAAATAGTACTAAAAGTTTGAAGAATGGGTGCAAAAAAGTAACGACAACTGCAGGACTCGAACCTGCGCGGGCAAAGCCCAAAAGATTTCTAATCTTTCTCCTTAACCACTCGGACAAGTTGCCTTCTTGATGAAGCGGTACACCCGAAAACTAACCGATATCTGCGACTCCAAAATGGGTCAACGTTAGTGTGGATCGGTCGCAGGGCTTCTTAATCATTGTTCATGATATGCTCCACATCGTCAAGAAACACAATCGCGGAAGTCACGTGACCACATATCTAATCTCTCCATAATACATGTCATTCCAATGCCAGAACTGCAAGGCCCCCATAGTGCTGGATGGGACGCTAGAGAATCTCTCGAAGGTGCAGCTAAATCTCCTTCTTACAAAAGCAGGAAAAGCTAACGGGTACTCGACCCTAACACCTCCACAATATATTCCAAAAGACAGGCTTGATAGGTACAACGAAGTGCTTTCGCAAGCGGAGGGACCCGCATTGATCTCCAAAACAGACATAGATCCATCGTCATACAACTCCAATCACTCGTATGTTTACGTTGCGGGAGATGAGGAGGACGAAAGCAACAAAGTTGCCGAAAAGCTCGAAGAGCCAAAACACACGGAAGAACAGCTTCCCGACTTCTCGAAGATTCGTTCACTCAATCAGGTGTTCCAGATTCTATCCACAAACCAGGACGTTAGACATCCGATGTGTGTCGAATGTTCACACCTCTTGATTGAGAATTATAAGCTCAAGTTTGACCAGAGTCTGCGTGAGAAGGAGTACTACCTCTCGTTCTTGAAGAAACTAAGAGAGCGTGAAGGCGACTTGACCAAGATCGAGGACACCGATGCGAAAATGGCAGGTACCATTGCTGAGCTTAAGCAACTTCAAGAACTCGAGGATGTGAAGTTGGCCGAACTCGAAGCATTGGAGGGGACATACAATGATCTTACCAAGCAGCTCGAGGACCTCAACGGGCAGCTTACGCATCTCAATCGCAACGAACTCAACGAAATTTTGCAACTCAAAAACTCGCTCAACTTGGAGTTGCAAAGCAAACAGAATCGCCTTGACCAGGCGAAGGCACTCTACCAGAAACACCTCAACCACTTGGATGACTTGCGCACGTTGAACGTGTACACCAAACTCTTCGAAATCCTGTTTGACAAAAAGAGCTGTGGTCAAATAAACGGGTTTCGCCTCGGCTACAAAGTCCCTTGGCCCGAGGTGAATGTGGCATTGGGGCAGGTTGTTCTTTTATTAGTGTTTCTAATGAAGCGTTTGGACTTGACGCTCGTGTCCTACAAGCTTGTGCCCATGGGATCCAAGTCCTACATTGTGAAGCAGGCAGAACGGACCGCTGAAGACAACGAGAGCCGCCGCAATTCTGTTCTCCAGCTCTACTCGTCCAACGAGTTTACCTTGGGCAAGCTCTTCAACTTCAACAAGCTAGATGTTTCCATGATTGCCCTTCTCGAGATATTATCGCAGTTTGAAAGCAGATTGGCCAGCTTGGACAGCGAACTTGAGTTGCCGTACCGGATCTCGCCCAAGCACGACTCGATTGGCGGAAAGAGCATCAGAGTGACTTCAAATGGACAATGGACTGAAGCGTGCCGTTACCTTTTGATCAACTTGAACTGGATATTGACATATGCGAGCGCACATTCCCCGCGTGGTGTATGAGAGAGAGAGATAAAAAGACTGAAAGAGATTGAAAAGAGTGAATGAAAAGTATTACACTGTACGGTCGGAAAAAACAGGTCCCTAATTTTTTTGACATCTTTCCCCATGGTTTCAACAATACCAACCGACTCTCTCGTAAATGCCATCACATGGGCATGGACGTCGGCTAAACACCGCGCCAAGCCCAGCCAGTGCCATTCTCAAGTATTTAAGCTTTTACATTCGCACTAGCTCTAAAAGAACAAACGTACTACTTCTTTTTCTCACCTCTCTAAAACCCCTCAGCCTCTTTGATCAGCAAGCGGACAATGGGTGTCTTGACATCTCCGCCTGGCAAGAGCCAACGCCGCCGTACGCCTCACCGTTTTCTACTCACCTCCAGCCAAACGTTGCCCCTGTCGCCTACGCGACAGAAATTACACAGCGCTACAATAGACCCAGCGCTCATGACATCAGAGCCTACAGACCCGTACAAAGGATCGATCGCAGAATTAGTAACGATTGCACAACGCGTAGCTCAGGCTGCAAAATCCGGCAATATTGCCGCCAGGTCAAAAAAATTGCATCGACAGAAGAAGCGAGCTTCCGTTCAGGGGTATGGAAGAAACGTAGGCCGCGCGCAAGTGAAGATTGCCGGCACACTGCGCGGATCCTCATGCAAGCCTGGGAATTCGCAAGACGTGTTACCACCAAGGAGGCTTCGCTCACATGGCGGATGTTGGACGTGCCGCGTCCGCCACAAAGGCTGCCCTCAAGATGGAGATCCCTGTAGCGCATGCCGACGGCTTGGTCTTGAGTGTGACACGACACTGCTGAGGCCCCAGTACATCGTGGATCCGGCGCTAGCTGCAGTGCGGCGGATGGAGATACGCCGGATCACAAAGAGAGATAGAAACAGCCTCAAGCGTGTGCAAGGCGGTAATTGACGTAGCCCGTTCCAATCCCTCTGGGCTCGCAACATGGGCCATTCTTACAGGGCTCGCAACGTAGCATCCTGCACATAATCGTTTTCGTGGTCGTGCTGTTGAGCGAACCATTTGGTGCGATCTTGATACTTTTGTTTGGAGCATCTATGCATTGTATTAGCTACCTAGTGGCCGTGGCCGTGTGGCTTGGATTTGCTCTGGCATTCTATTTGCCGGGTGTCGCCCCGACGAACTACGCCGAGGGCGAACCGATTGAATTATTGGTGAATCACTTGACTCCTTCATTGAACCAGGTGTCCAAAACGAAATCCAAGACCCAGATCTACTCCTACGATTATTACTACCCCAAGTTCAAGTTTTGCAAGCCCAAGTCCGGGCCCCACAAGCAGCTGGAGTCCTTGGGAGCAATCATCTTTGGTGACCGTATCTTCGACTCGCCATTTGAGATCTCGATGTTGGAACAAAAAAAATGTAAGGTTTTGTGTGAATCTAACTACGACAAGGTGGACTCCATCTTCGTCAACAGAAACATCCGTGCTGGTTACAACTACAACTGGCTCGTTGATGGCTTGCCCGCTGCGAAACGTGTCAAAGAGTTGAGAACCAACACGCAGTACTACAGTACTGGTTTCGCTATCGGTGAAGTCGACAATGACAACAAGGCTCACTTGTACAACCACTTCGAAATCACGATCGAGTACCATCAGAGATCTACCAACCAATATAGAGTGGTTGGAGTGACAGTGCAGCCCGCCTCTTTGAACAGAGACGGACTTGATTCTGCGAAGGCAGGCCCCAATGAGTTATGTGGAAAGCGTGATCCTGTGACTTTGAACCCAGACACAGACACCAAGGTTTTGTGGACTTACTCCGTCGAGTTCAAGGAGTCCAGCACTGCTTGGGCCACCAGATGGGACAACTACTTGCACGTCTATGACCCCAAGATCCAGTGGGTTTCCTTAATCAACTTCTCGTTGGTCGTTATTATCTTGGGTATTATCATGGCCCACATTTTGGTTTCGACCTTGAAGAGCGATATTGTCAGATACAACGAGGTTAACTTGGATGACGACGTCGCATACGAGAGTGGCTGGAAGTTGGTGTATGGTGACATCTTCAGATCGCCAGCCAACAGAATGCTTTTGTCTGTCTTGGTTGGAAGTGGTGCTCAGTTGTTCTGCATGGTTGTGGTAACTGTCGTCTTTGCCTTGTTCGGTTTGTTATCTCCTTCCAACAGAGGTGCTTTGTCCACCTTCTTGTTCATTATCTTCATTTTCTTCAGTGTCATTGCTTCTTACGTCAGTGGTTACATCTACAGATTCTTCGGAGGCCAGAACTGGAAGTTGAACTTGATCTTGACTCCAGTCTTTGTTCCAGGAATCTTGTTCGGTGTGTTCGTTTTCTTGAACTTCTTCTTGATCAACGCCCGCTCGTCAGGTGCCATCCCAGTGGGTACTATGGTTGCCATGGTTGTCATTTGGTTTGCCATTTCCTTCCCCTTGGCTGTTGTCGGATCCATCTTGCAATCCAAGGCGCCTCTTTTGTCAGTCCCAGTGAGAACTAACCAGATCCCAAGACAGATCCCAGCCCAGCCATGGTATTTGAGAACTGTTCCCGCCATGGTCATGTCTGGTCTTTTCCCATTCGGATCTATTGCTGTGGAGTTGTACTTCATCTTCTCTTCCATCTGGTTTAACAGAATCTACTACATGTTTGGATTCTTGTTCTTCTGCTTTGTGTTGATGGTGTTGACCACGGCATTGATTTCGATCTTGTCGATCTACTACAACTTGTGCAGTGAGAACTACAAGTGGCAATGGAAGTCATTGTTCATTGGAGGTGGATGTGCTATCTATGTTTTCCTTCACTCATTGTTGTTCCTCGGAAACGAATCGCTTGATGGGTTTACTTCGATGGTGTTGTACGTTGGATACTCGTTCGTCATTTCCCTTTTGGTGTTCTTGGTTTGCGGTTCCGTTGGATTTATCAGTAACTTGTTCTTCGTCAGAAGAATCTACTCTCAGATCAAGATTGATTAAATTACAGATCATTCCTTTTGTATAGACTAAAGGCGAGTGTTGGGCCAAAAATCCTAAATAGCTCGAAGAAATAAAGAGAATGCAATTAATACCAGCCGTCGATATCCTCGCGCACCACGAAAGAGATCACGGTATTCATGAACTCGTGTTTCCACAAGCTGAGGTTTCTTTTTCTCTTTCCGTTGGATGTCCCATTTGAGGCAGGGACATTGTTGAAGGTCAAATTGTACAAGTCTAGCTTGCTGGAAATTAGGCTAATGGAATTGAAGCCCAATCCACTGACATTAACAGCGACTGTAGGAGCTGGCTGCGAGCTGGAATTCTGGCTAGCGTAGTTGTTCAAGGTGGCTTTGGCATTGGTGATGGCGTTAAGATTGTTGTTGAGGTTGCTCACCAATAAGTTGTAGGAAATTGACAAGTCGTTGTTGATTTTCACCGACCTAGTGAAAAGCTCGTTATCGTTGACATGTTCAAGCAAAGATTCCACGAGCAATTTGCAAGTCTTGATGAGCTTGAACGATTGCCCATAGCTGATGTTGAAGAATGGATTCACTAAGTCGTATGCTGCCGGGCCCGCAGAGCTTGTCTGTGAGTATATGGTGGAGATGTAATTTGCAAAATTCAAAATCGACTGGGTAAGCTTTTTGATGAGACGCGAGAACTTGAGTTGATAGTCGTAGGAGTTGTCTGTTACCTCATCATCCGCATCATCATCACTTCCCGAGGAGTGCATTCGCACATCCTTGAGATAATTGAATACCTCATGAAGGTAATCGTACAACTCGTATTTGTCTTTGATTAGGTTCACAAACAACGAAGCAAAGTTGGAAACTGGAGACTTGGGGGCAGTGCTTGCAACTTCCACGTTCCAGCTGCTGTTGTATCTCTGGGGATGGGAAGAGAAAATAGCCGCTGAACGCAGACGCACCAATTCATGAATGATGCGGGCAGCTTGCACGTTGTGATGGAATGGCATACCGGCAGCCTGGGGAGGCAACAAGTGAGGCAAGTTGGCAAATAAAACACCGCAATTAGCCAACAGCGATTGGCAACCGAAGCTCAAGCTGTAGCAGTTGTCGATCATGCACAAACACAAGTAAAGACGTGGCAAGTACACTTGAATGTCGTCCAGATCGAAGCGAGGGGCAGTGCGGCAGAGATCAGTGAAATTCTCCAAAATTTTAAAGTCGTTGAAAACGGCTGCAGTCATGGCGATTCCCAATGAGTATCCATGGCCATTTAGGAGGACTGTGTAGTTGATCAACACCAACAGAGCAAAGACCACAGCTAGTAAATCATCCTTGACAGCCAATCCATGGTGGCTAAACGGATACAAAGAGAGGAAATGCCTAAGCAAACCGATTGAGTTGTTTAGTGAAACAAACTGATAATGGGTGAGGTTGTTGAGTGCAGTGCCAAACAACTGGACCACCAGCATCGCCTGACCGGAGGCGTCAGCAGACAAGTTACTAACCACTCTGAGCATGACCGCTTCGCTGAAAGGCAACACAGGAAAGTTGCCGTGGAATTTAGCGTAGTACACATGTAAGTTGTGCTCGAGCGAGAGCAACGGAACTGCCACTGGGTCTTGAAAGCTTGGTGCCGGGACACCTGCGCCGGGAGCCCCATACAGCGGAGGAGCGTACTGCGAAGTTGGAGCTGTGTTCAACGATAGCGACTTGTTGATCCTACCGTTCAACGACAGCATGGACAGCACCGAGTTCCGAGGCAGAAGACTGGCGGAGTAGGTGCGAGAGCGCACCAGGTAGTAGTCGTCATCTGAATCAGAGGGACCCAGTTCCGAATTGATGGACACCAGAGGCTTGAGAGAAGGAAGACGCAGGCGCAGGCCGGTTGTCAGGATCAGGCTGATCAGATCAACAGACAGTCTGCGTGAAGAATCCGCCAGCGGAGTGTCTCCCAGAGCCGAGCCTGGCATCTCGTAGGGCACTTTCCACAACGGACCTTGTATGCGACGATCACGTTCTCTGTCTGGTGTGAGCGATGAGTGGGGACTGATGGGACCACTGCCTGGCGTGGACAGCGGAACAGCGAGATTCGCCGATTGCGTCAGAGGCAGCGGCCCTAGAAGCGGAGGTAGAATGATCGGCAGAGCGGACGACGGCAGCGAAGAGAAGGCTAGTCTGTGGAACACCGGCTTCATAGCACCCATGCTGGATGGCGCCGTATGGCTGGCTTGAGCTCCGGACAGCGTTGTTTGTCCGTAGGCGCCTGAAATGTGGGGAATGTGGCCCGTGAACGGGTGTAGTTGGGCAGGAAGAGGACCAGAAAGCGTTGTGGGAGCGCCTGGCACGGCAATGGGAGCGGTGGGCTTCTGCAGCTCGGTGTCGACCAGCTTCAGGCGTGGCCGCTCGGAGAGTTTCAACACAGACGAGTGCAGCGAGTACGGCACGGCCAGCTCGTCCATGCGATCCACTAGATCACGAATATAGCCCTTGCTGGGCCCACGCTTTAGCGGCGTCCGCGAGAACGTGCACGTGTCGGTGTTCTTGACACAGTTGTTGCAGACCTTGGTGACTTTCAGAAGAGTAACCAGATACTCCGCATCACAGCGGATCTTCTTGCGACGGCACGAGTCGCACGCACGCGAAACCTTGGACCTCTTGCGAGGAAGGCCCCGTTTTTCGTCCAGTTCAGGAGAGTTCATGGTGACTCTGGAGATGTTGATTGGCGGAACGCTAGGAAAGCGCAAAAAAAAAGAGGTGCAATGTCTCGATAACAGTACTCGGCCGATGTGGGCGGGAGTGAGCAAGCGATTCCTCCAGGCTCTAGGTCAGTAAAATGGCAAAAGAAGATGTCACGGATTTTCATTTTCTCCGTACACCGCGGAGGAATTGCCCCGGTGCATGCAGGCGCTCGTAAAACATGGGGGAGTGGAGAGCGCCTGGAGAAGTTGCGCCACGTGACCGGTTTTCTCCGGGAGGAAGCCTCCTTTTCGGCGACCGGGAGCGTTTCCACAATGGGGCACGATTCCGACAGGCCCGAAGGGCCGAAGGGGACTAAGCGTCCTGATGGAGACAGATATCGTCCACGTTGAGCGAGAAGTCGTGGTGCTGCTTCCTGCGGAGGTTGCGGGTACGGCGTTGAACTCGCATACGGCCAGGACTTCGGAAAAACCAGGCTCTCCCCATGTTACACTGCATATTCCGCGCCGCCAAGTGCATTCCCCACCCAATGTGCAGGTCGCTGCGCAGTCCGCCTCTGAGCAGCACGGCGCCACAGCGGCTGGATGTTTACCCGGAGTGTGGGGGGCTCGTGGGGGATGATCCGAGCAGATGTGGGAGTGCTCATTGTTCCGAGCAGAGGAGGGGGCGGCTTTGGGAATGTGGAGTGCCGTGCGTGCTGCGTCTGTCGGAGAAATGCGAGGCAGGTTGATGCCTGTTTCTGGGCAGGACCGAATAAAGTAATTAGTGGAGATGCGATGGGTTTGAGACGTGGTTCGCGTGTGGAGAAATCTTACGACATTGTTCATGTGGCGATGATCCCCATTTCTGCGTGCATTCCTTGCTTCTTGGCTGCCGGGCTCCATCTCGGCATTTCTCTTGACTGCCTCCTTTCAGTGGTCTTCACTCTCTCTTTGTTCTCCTTAGATCTCTCTCCTTTTCTATTCACTCTCCTTCTCTCCTTCTCACTCTCCTTTTCTCTTCTCACTCTCATCTCGCCCTTCACTCTCTCATCCGCCCTTTCCTCTGTCATCTCGTCTCTCCTCTCTATCTGCACACCAATATCAACTGACTACTAACACATATGCGTGCTCTGCGCAAAGCTAAGAAAATAGTCCCCGTAGTGGTGGCTGTGGCTCTAGCCTATGCAGATTACGCCGCAGGCTATGTGGTGGGGTACCATGAGATATACAGACGCCATTCCAGAGCCGCTGCTATTGTGCTTTGGCTTCTTCTCGCCTTCACACAGTGCTCGGTGTACTTGTACTGGATCGTCCTCTTAGTCAAGGGGCCAGGGCTTGCGCCAAAAACGCCTCCTCTAGACTTGTACGGGCTGGACCCGTCGCTACTGCGTGTTCCCGAGGCATTTGCATGTGACGAGCATGGCTTTCCGTTCTGGTGCTCGCATTGCCAGTCCATTAAGGGCGCTCGGGTGTTCCACCTGAACGATTTGGATGCCTGCATTGCTCGATTTGATCACTACTGCCTTTGGATAGGAACGTGCGTGGGCAGAGACAACTACCTAGCATTCTTCAAGTTCCTCCAGTTCTTCAATGCCCTCTTCATTGTTGGGCTCTGCTTCACTGCACCTATCGCCCGTGACGCCTTTCATCGCTCGACCCTGTTGCGGCACTGCATTGTGATCTTTGTGTTCTGTTTCTTTTGGATTGTAATGATTCTGGTTCTATTTTTCCAACAGCTCTATTTCCTAAAAGACAACATAACAACACTAGACGACCTAATCTCTCGGCAGGCTCGTTCTTATGCGAGGTGGGAATCCCAAAAGAACAGCGGGAAAACCTTTCTTCTAGGGAAACAACCTCGTCACGAGACAGGTAAGAGATATTTGAACATCGCTTATAACGGATCCAGAGTGGTGGTCCCATACTCTGTCGATGTTGCACCGTTCTCTCGTGGCTTCAAACTAAATTTTATAAACGTCGTGCTACAGCGCACCCACGACAAAGTTACTCCAGCTTTGTTCAGACGGGCAATTTTCATTTTCTTGTGTCCATATGCTGACCTCTTCCAGAAGCAGGCCATCGAAGAACACGAGTCTTTCAGTTTCTCATTCCTTGAGCACATCAATAAGCAGATTGAAGCAGGCGAGTATAGCCGGCCTCTGTACGTTCTATCTGACTTGTCCAAGCATTCGTCATCATCCCAAATTTAAAACAATATCCCACTCACGAATCATGTCCATAAACCCATTGTTGTCGCCTTCCGACCGTCTTTGCCATACCTCAAAAAGTATTTGCTTTGATCTCCAATAGTTATACTTCTTGAAGCACTCATATTTCCAAAGTTGTTGGCACTTATCACTCAAGTAAGGATGGTTGGTGCCTATATCACACCCACAGACCAAAAGTGGCCAGAAAGACGGCACAAAGGAAATTGCACTTTTTTCAGGAAGCTTTTCGTTGAGCTTTAGCAAACATTCCATAGCATTGAAGCAATCACCAATGTGTTTCTGATAGCTTTGTAGGGGAGCGCTAGGTATAAGCCGCTTATAATACACCACCAAGGCAGCATGAAAGCTAGTCACGTTGTAGTAAAGTCCTTCGTGAAACTGGGAGAAAAACAGCTTCGTTGCCACGTTCGAAATCGGGTTGTACTCGTTATCATAAAGCTTCCAGTAGCTCTCGACATTCCAGTTCTGAATTTTGTCCTCGGTCTCAGCACAGATTCTTGGGAAGTTACGTGGTGTGACTCCTCTTGTTCGGAAGACGTTCTTATGGTTAGCGAGCTGAATGACTTCGTGAAAAAGATTTATCAACAGCTTTGGAAGCCCATACATCACGTAAACGGATGGGTCGCCGGGTTGCGGAATCACGGGATTGAGTTGAGGCAACTCATTCGCCGAGTTTCGCCGAGGAAGCTTGTACTCGCTGTTTACGATAGACTTGTCGGCGCTTTTTTCCGATTCCGTTCTTCTTTTGTTGAAGTAGACTGTGAAGGACAACGGATGAGCTGTATCGGTTGAGGACTTCACCTGAATATCTTTCGGCTTCTCGCTTCCACTTTCGTCATCACTGTCGCTTTTTTCATCGCTAGATACATCCTTGGTGAGGTCGTAACCATCATTGAGGTCCAGATATTTGCTTCGCTGATCTTTCTCGGAAATGGAGTAGTTGAAGAAGTTGATTGCCTGAGTAGACTCGTAGAATACGGTAAGGATTTCGAACATCACCTTGAGAAATTTGTTCAATGGCGAAAGCTTTCCATTGAGGTGGCTCTTCACCACGAAGTCGCCGATCGCATAGATGAGCTCATAATTTTCGAATACACCAAACGAGTTATCCACATGAATTTGAAGAATCATTGCCAAAAGAAGGCATGTGACGTAGTCGTCGTTCTCGGGATGCTCTGCTGTGTTGTCGTATTCATCCAAGTGGTAATTAAGAATGTTGATTCCAAGCTTACGCATTTCTATGCTCAGCTTCAAATCCTCGTCCATGAAGTAACTGTCGACTTCATTTCGGATATTGCTTCTGTCATATTGTAGTGATTTCTGAAAAGAGCTTATTGAGAGACTCATGCACAATATTCCGAGTTTGATATTTTTCAAGAGAAGCAGACGGGGCACCTTCGATGAATCTCGGCTGATATAGTGTGATCTCCAGTTGTTGGATGCTGCAAAGTCTTCGCACACGAGTTCGAACAAGATCAGACGTACAAACGGCACCACATGTGTGTCCCATCTGTTTGCAGGATGCAGAACTCTGACGAGTGTCAACTGGGATGCTTTGAGATGAGAGAGCACACTTCCTAGTAGCAGAGTAACAACCACTCTCTTGGAAGCATCTAGAAAGAAGTAATTGACCATAGACCTGCTATTTGGTCGCCAATCATCGGAGTCCATGTTAGGGTAGAATTTCGGGTACAAGATGTGGAACATGCTCTGCTCACTAAAGTCATAATTCACGCCTTTTATGGCTAGGATGGTGAGTTTAGCCGAATCCAAGAGGGCGTAGTGAACGTATGAGTTCTCTGTTTTCGAGAATATAGTGGATTCGAGTTCCACGCTGCCTGAGGTAGCCTTCTGCGAAGTATAAGATGCTTTAGGGGGTGGAGAAGCCACGTCTTCGGTGGTACTCAGTGCTGCAGCCAGCTCCCGTAGCAGGATGGGAGGTGCAATGTATGCGGCTTTCTTCAACTTCTTGACCTCAGGCTGTGATTCTGCTGCTCTCTTATCTCTCCAGCTTCCGCTATTGAAGTCGAACACACCGAATGGCCCTATTTGGAACCTTCCCTGCCGAAGTTTCGCCTGCACATCATCAAACTGATACACAACTTTGTTCAACTCAGCGAAGTTTCCATACTGCATCAGTCTTGGGAACCTGACAAGATCCACATTTCTGCGCATCGAGTTGTCCTCGGCACCGGTTTTGGCTGTTGGTATTAGCACCGACTCATTGTTGGGGCCGAGCCCGGCTGTGTCTGCCCATGCGAGAACAATGGAATAGCCCTTGCAATTGAGCTTGGCCCGCTGACAACGCAAGCAGACTGGCTTGGTGCAATCACACTTGATCTTCCGCGATCGGCAAGTCCAGCAGCCATCGAAATTTCGGGATCTTGGAGGCATGAAGTTGATATCGAATGTGGAGCCGCGATAGTGTACACAATTAGAGATGAGATAGGCTATATCAAAGCGTGTACCGGTCGAGTGTAGATCGGGTCTCTGAATCGGGCTGTTCTTTTTAGTTAAAGAAGTAGAATGCCTCTGGCCAAATATCGTAATCTGCTAAGCCGACCTTATCTTTATAGTACCCGGTAAAAAAGATCGACATGCCGTGTAATTTTTCGCTAGATACCATTTAGAGGCCTCGGTGAATAATACTTAGCGAGGTGGTTTCATCAAGCAACCCCTTCTTCAATCGATATCGGAATGGCCCCAGCCTCGATTATAGCTCTTATTCATATTTCGCACCCATATCATAATCACATCTTCAAATAAACTACACCACATGGACGCCACCATAGAATTCGACCCGGCAATTCCGCCCATCCTTCCTCATGTTAAAGTCTATCTAATCCAGGTAGGCTATAAGTTGTTTCGACTCAGTGGAGCGTCGCTTTCCTCAGATGCCCCGTCCTACTTCACAAGCTTCTTCACACAAGAGGGAAATGCCGACAAGGTCTTGTTCATAGATCGCAATCCCGTCATCTTTGAGAAGATATACAATCACTTGCAGGGCTATCATATTGCCGTCGAGAATGACTACGATTTTGTTCATCTTTGGCTGGACAGCTTCTACTTCGGATTGAAACGTCTTCAGCTGTATTTGGACGACGAGGATGTGTTTGCGTCCATTGGAGGGAGGTCATTCAAGATCCCCAAACGACTCCTTCGTCAGACCGGCAACTATCCGAACTTCTTTCTGATGAACTACGACACATTGATCTCAGACAGTAAACGAATCATTTTGGAAAAGGGAATGATCCGGCCCCCACCGCAACGGCCAGCCACTGCAGCTAATCGCCTGCCGAAGCTCTTTGCAGACTTGATCGAGATTTTGAAGGGCAACACGTTGATCGTACAAAACGACGAACACAGACGCTTACTAGTCAAAGAGTGTGGCTACTATCACTTCTTGGAATTGGAGCAACGCATCTTGAAGCACCACGTGCTCTTCAATCCATTCCTAGGGCGCTCGGAGATTATTATGAGATTATGTGATTTACTGAGTAAGGGTGTAACTAACGAGTCTAGTGGAATCAAAGACGAGAGTCCTGTGCATTATCAGCGGCCCCACATGGCCAAAGAACCAAAGAGAAGCCTCATTGTGCAGGTGGATTCTACTATCGACTCCCAAGTCAAGTTGATTATCAATAGAACAACTCAAGTGTGCTGTTTGGTGTGCTCCCATAAGGTAGCACATTTGTTCATGCAAGTTTTCAAGAAAGTCTCTCCGTCTTTCCGGGAACCTCTCGAAAACAATCGCTTAACACTCATTTGTGGCTTGAGTGAATCCAAAGCGATCATAAATGGAACAGAGCTCAAGGACGACTGGTCCTATGAGATGCTTCACTCGGAAGTAGATGAGCCTGAGCTGAAAAAGCGCAAGATCACAGGGCCCGATGATAATAAGATAGTTGAGTTCCGTCTTACCAAATCGCTTTGGCGAGTCATGGTGAGGCGTGATCTTGCAAGATTACAAGCGGTCTCAATAGAAGGGCAAACTGATCAGATGTACTTCAACAAGAGCATTGAATTCTTGTGATCAGACAATCTTCCATTTGAACCCAGCGAGGCGGTAGCGGGAGAATATGTTGCACGCGCAACCAAGGACAGAAAGGCAACTAATGAATATAACAAGATTATCCAAACCCTTGAGGTTATTGTGGTTTCCAATGATGGCACCACCAATAGAGATACCAAATAGGTTCATGAAACTCAGGAAGAAACTTGCAGTACCGTACCGTGAAGTGAAATTGGCTGTCGTTGAGATCTGGCCAACTGCAGAAGGACCTAGGGAAATATTGGAGCCCAGGGCAATACCGTAGAGAGCCGAGAACACAACGAGGCCACCATAAGTATGCGATATGGGGTGAGGCAACCAGAGAATCAAGAAGCAAAACGTGGACAACATGTTGATCACACAGATGATATTGAAACGACCGTACTTGTCAGCCATATGGCCACCCAAACTACGACCAACAATGGAGGTACCGTTCATGATCATAGTGAGAGTGGTGGCTTTGTGGTAAGTATAACCGACAGCCACTCCATAGGACACAATATATGCCAAGGTAATCATGAATGAGAAGTTGTTGAACATCATTCCGAACACAACCGAAGGGAAGACGCGCTCTTTGAAAGCATCGAGCCTGATCTTTCCTATCGTCTTCTGGTAAAATGTTAGTGATTCTTGGCCGGGGAGCTGAGTTTCTTTGCATCTGTCTCTAACAATGATGAACTCTCCAACGAAGAGAGCAATCATCACAAAACCAAGGACACGGATGGTCCATCCAAATCCGATTTTGGGGAACAACGACCGCATGATGATTGGGAATATGATACCACCAATAGCACCTCCAGAGAATCCCAAGCCAAGGCAAAGTCCTCTTTTTCTACGGAAGTAATGGCCAACAATTCCCACACTTGTTGCAAAAACAAATGAAAGACCCAAGCCAGTGACAATATTGGAAAGAACAAATTGGTACACTTCTTTGCATTCAGACAACGACATGTATCCTGCGGCAAAGAGTATGATTCCAATGGTCAAGCATCTTTGAGCTCCATATGAACTGAATAGCGGGCCCGAAAAAATGATGAACCCGAAGCACAGGAAGTTGAAGACACCGAACACCCATCCGATTGTAGATTGAGTGTCATTCTCAAGAATATTCAGTGAAATGTACTGTTGCACAGCACCATTGGAGTTGATGATTCCCATAGCTCCGGTGAATCCAAGAAAGGCTCCACCAAGGTTGATCCACGCCTTCTTTCCACCATCGGGGATGTACACACCATCGTCTTCTGTGTTCTCCACAACCTGATCCGTATCCAGCTGTGGCTCCACAGAATTTTTCACTTCGGAAGTAGAGCCTACCAGCGAGCTGGTGGACGTTGTGATGGCACTAGTTTCAGCTGCCTCCTGATTATTCAGCTTCTCATCTTCCTTTTCACTCATGGCACCATTGGTTTTTGAAGGTACATGTAGCGCATGCAGCTATTTAAAGGTTCTCCATCTCGGCACGCACCTTCAGATTTCCGCGATGGAATTCTGACTCATTTGCTCCGAGCGGAACTGTGGGTCAAACTGTGCGACGGATAAGCCAAAAGCTTCTGAGTGATTCTGGTGGGGCCTTCGTGGATGCGATTGTAAGGGCACTTTGCCATCGAACGCTTTTCGTTGCAATATTTTTGCACTCGTACAACCATAAAGATCTTCGCGTAAATCGCAGTCAACCGGTGTATTAAATTTCGGATTTGCGACTTCTTTGGGAAGTGCTCTACTAGCTATTCTGTGTGCTGAGCCACCAAGTTGGGCATGCCCCAGCACGAATATCCCAAGGGCCTTGCCAAGTAGCATAACCCTTCGGTTTCTATCCCGTCGTAGCCTTCCCACCGCTCCCATGTGGTTCCTACGACATACGTTGGAGGGAACACAACACCTTGCTTGTAGATGATCGACTTCGCATAGAGAATCGCACCTCCAACGGAATCGAGCTCCACCGCTGTATCTAGCGAGTCCAGTGTGGAGTCGGTTGCGGCGAAGTCGACCATGTGGAACATGTGGTCCTTGACGTCCTGTGGTACGTAGTCGAGCAGATCTAGCGAGTTGGAATCCATGAGCAGAAGCTGATCGGCAGAAGGTTTGGTACGGGTTCCACGCCACGAGTTCTTGTCGTAATCCATGCTGCTTCCACGACTAACTCGTGGGACAATGATGTCTTTGCCGCTAGCAATGAAGCGCTTGATCATGTCCGGATGCTTGATCGAGATGATGTCAGCGTCTATGAAAAGAGTATGCTGCTCCAAGTCCAATGAATTGAGCAAAGCAAAGTTGCGAGACCTTGCAATGAGTCTTCTTCTCTCGCGCTGCTTCCCTGGGGAATGCTCGGAAGCTGAGTACTTCGACGCCAAGAAGTCGGCACTGAGAACAGTGACTTTGGGGAAATCTGGCTTGCCTTGTTGAAAGAGGTCTGTGAAGAAAGCGTCCACTTGCGTGAACAACTCTTCGGTTCCACAGAAGAATGCAAGGTTCATCGCGCCTCTGTCGTACTCGAACGACTCGATGACTGTCATGAGATCAATGAAATGGCGATTCGACCCAAAAGACTCGGAGTTGCCGATGTTGGCCACCACGAGCAATGTGTTGTCTTTTGGTTGTTTGTCCATAAGAACTGGGTTGCGGAACACGTATTTCTTGACCCCATTGAGCGCATCATGCGCTGTTTCTTTGCTCTGGGCTGGAAAGTAGTTAGTTTCAACGACAGGTTTCCTCGCAGGCAATGGAGTGGGCGGTATAGGACGCTCGTGGAGATGGGTATATAGCGTGAAAGCGATGAGAAGCGCCATCACGAGCGCTAGCGATGTCCTTCGTATGGCCATTTTGTGGTTTATCAGAAAATCGAAATCTCCATTATGCGACTGATGTCAGATACAGGGCACTGCCAACCATGAAAATGTGACAAGAAACGCAATCTATTGGGGAAGAGATGGCTCTGCAGCAACGACATGACCACTATTAGAACCCTAAGGGAGATGCGGCCGCTGCTGTTGGCAGTATATGCCCATTTTGAGGTTATCAGAGTTCGAAATAATAGTAGAGAGCTGGGAAGTGAGGCTTATGGCAATAGAGAGCGTCCAGATACTCTGTACCGTTGCCCAGGATGCTTTTTCCCGTCGACCAAGATACTCTGTGTCGTCGACGTTCAGCCATCTGGCCCATCAGCTTCCGCCAAACCGAAGTCGCCATTTTGTTCTGTTAGTATCTCCTCACCGCCAAGATACGTGACCCACTACTGCGTCGTGGGCGATCATAACGTGCACAAGCAAGAACGTCTGCTAACAACATTGCACGTGTCTAAAAATAATTCTCTAGCTCATGCAGAATGCAGCAGATCAGACGCACTGAATATTTGACATTGAACAACAACTGCATCTTATCGTGACCGCACAATATCTCATGGCACCTCGTTAGATTGTGCACTGAACCTAATACGAGAGTGAATGCATCGGCAAGGCTCAAAACAAAGAATAGTATGGCATACGGACCACTGGCTAATCGATAATGGATGGTTTAGACGCTATACGTATAATCCTATTGTGTGTGTTTGGCTACCAAGTTGGGCATGCCCCAACAAGAGTATCCTAACGGCTTCGCCAAGTAACACAAACCCTCGGTTTCAATGCCGTCGTATCCCTCTACGCGGTCCCACGTTGTGCCCACAACGTATGTGGGAGGAAACACAACACCTTGTTTGTAGATGATTGACTTTGCGAAGAGAATGGCACCACCTACGGAGTCGAGCTCCACTATGGTATCTAGACCCTTCAGCTTATGTGGGGCAGCAGCGTCCGCTTTTGCAAAATCACCCATGTGGTACATGTGCTCGTTGATATCTTTGGGCTCGTAATTCAGTTTGTCCCATTCGTTGGAGTTCATGAGGCGAAGCTGGTCATCTGAAGGTTTCGTGCGGTCTCCACGCCAGGAGTTCTTATCGTAGTCGTCGCTGTTTCCCTTTGTCACCCGTGGAACGATGATGTCCTTTCCACTTGCAATGAACCTCTTAACCATGTCGGGATGGTCAATTTCGATCACGTCCGCATCAATAAACAACGTATACTTCTCCATATCCAAAGAATGGAGTAGAGCGAAGTTCCGAGCCCGTGCAATGAGCCTTCGGCGTGCTCTCTGCTTTTCTGCAGCGTGTTCAGACGTGGCAAACGAGGATTTCAAGAAGTCTGCACTGAGAATAGTGACTTTCGGGAATTCTCGAGTGTGCTGCTCAAATAGATTTGTAAAATAGTTATCCACATGGTAGAACAATTCGCTGGTGCCACAGAAAAAACCAAGACTCACTGCACTGTGGTTGTATTCTAAGGACTTGATCACATGCATAAGATCACTGAATTGACGGTCGGGCCCAAAAGAAGTCATACTGGCAATATTCACCACCACGAGTAACGTGTCTTTGGGCTTCTCATTTTCGTTCCCAACATTGTTGTGGTAGACGTGCTTCTTGACTCCACTGGCATCATCCAGTAAGGACTCCTTGCCCACGGGTGGGTGGTATTTTGTGTTCATAAGTACAACTTCTGCGGGCAAGGCAGACACATAGGCAAATCCCAGAGTGTGAAGATACACCACCACGGCCATCACAAATCCAATAGCAAGGGCTATAGGCGTCTTCTTCAAAGGAAGCTTCTGCATCTTTTGCCTTCCTCGATCGTGAATTGGGCCACGATATATAACTCAGATTTTGGCCGATGAACATGGGCCTAAACAGGCGAAATACACTCCAACAATGAAACACGCTCTCTTCGTATACATGCCCTTGTCTTCCCCTGCACACCCGGGGGTTGTTGTGCAGAGTATTACGAGTGATAACGCAATTGCTGCATGAACCCAATAGTAAAGGCACACTGTGCTATTCGAAAGACCACTCCCTTGTATACGAGTCTGGCTTTGTTTCTAAGCCACCGTCTATTAAATCCGGCAGCTAAGGATGATAATACCACATACATATCTATAAATACTTATGCAGTTACCCATCAAGTGCGTAGATACCTATCAAGTGCGTAGACATATGCATGATAACACGTGGGCGACATGTGCACGTGATGAGTCTCACGTGCTCCTTGAAGTCAATATCGAGGCAACTGGGGAACGTGATGCGTGTCACATGATCAGTCTCCGCACCCGTACCTCCGTAATCGCACTCATTAATTGTCGGAGCTACCCAGAATCTTAAACCTCCACCACAAAAGATGGCAGTAACCGAATCGATTATTGCTACCGCCCTCTTAACCGTGGGCGGGTACATGTTGTTCAACGGCGAGGGAGAATCCTTCAACGTGGGCGACTTTCTACAAACTACCTCGCCATACATGTGGGCCAACCTTGGTATCGCCAGTTGCATTGGCTTTTCCGTCATCGGAGCCGCCTGGGGTATTTTCGTGACGGGTTCGTCCATTCTCGGTGCCGGTGTCAAGGCTCCTCGAATCACCACCAAGAACTTGATCTCCATTATTTTCTGTGAGGTTGTGGCCATCTACGGCTTGATCATGGCGATTGTGTTCTCGGCAAAGCTCACCAGCGTGCCCGAGACGTCTTTGTACACCAAGGAAAACTTGTACACTGGCTTTGCGTTGTTCTGGGCCGGTATCACTGTTGGTGTGTCCAACTTGTTGTGTGGTATTGCTGTGGGCATCACTGGGTCCACTGCGGCCATCAGTGACGCTGCAGACTCTTCATTGTTCGTCAAGATCTTGGTCATTGAGATTTTCGGCTCCGTCTTGGGGTTGTTCGGTCTTATTGTGGGTTTGATGATGGCAGGTAAGGCTCCAGAGTTCAAGTGAGTTCTGTTTAGTTCTAGACTTTGCGGCCGTAGGCTGCTTTCCAATGCACTAGCACTGTGTGCTTCCATATTAGAGTTAACGTAACTGTCCAACAGGCTTCATTGCCGACGCTTCCATCACATCTTCATAACAGATTTAGTTCAATATTCAGCTTACATGTAATCATCAATACTTCTATTTTGCAACTAGTTGTCCACCTCCATGAAGTCGGGAGACTTCTTCAAGATTACAATGCCCTCCAATGTGTGAGATAGACTGATCCACTCTTCATTGTTCTCCAACTCCGCTCTCTCGCCGTAGTTCAACAACACGGGCGTCGCTTGTGTCACCCAACCGGTGATAGTTTTTGGCTTACCCGCCTGTCCGACAACATCTACTGCTTGACCGACTCTGACGTTCACCTTGATTGGGTTCAATTCCTCGTCCACAGTAATCAACATTCTAGGTTTGATTGCAGGAGTCAAGTAGAATAACAACTGGTGGGTAGTTTCGGTAGAGGAATCACTCAAAATGAATGCCTTAGGATCTAGCAAAGCAACCGAGACCGTCAACAACGCAGCCAACGAGCCCTTGTTCAAGATGGATCTCTCGATGTTGAACGGGGTCAACGACAATGTACCCTTACCCAAACTCAAAATACCTTGCGCAATTCTGACCATGAACAACGAGTCGGGAGATTTCGAGTAGTAAGAAGCCAACTGTCTCAACAACTGAGCCAATCTGGCGTTGTTGGTACCTGCACCAACCATGCCCATGGCGTAGATCGCGTTCTGAGTAACCTCTAAGTCGGGATCGTGCGAGTAACGCGAAAGGGTATCGAAAACCTTCATCTGTGGGTAAGATGCAGAAACAAGACCCATTGCCAATGGAACAGCTCTGCGAATCAACGAGTTACCGTAATGCATCAAGTGCGAGAAGTGACGCAACACCATGTCCTGGCCGATGTCTTCGCCCATGGCAATGCATGCAAGACCCAATACGGCAAAACCTTGGTATAACTCCTCTTCTTCATCTTCATCTTCGTCGGCAGTGGTGTCTGCCTTATCCTTGGCTTCCTCCAGTTCAGGTTCAGTCTTCACCTCTGCATCGGCCATTTCGACATCGCCTGTGGCTTCGTCGATAGTGGCAACGAGCTCCTCGTCAGCGCCGCCTTCTTTAGCTTCGCGCTTCAATTGGTCTTCCTCGCTCTCTTCCAACTTCTTCTCCTCCTCCAAGGTGTCCTTGGGCTTTGCTGAGCACATCTGCAACAAGGACTGAATCTGCAACACGTTACCAGTTCCGGCGTAGGCACAGATGTTGACCAATACCTTCAAGGTTTTGTTGATAGGGTGCTCGATGGCATCAATAATGTCTAAGACATCCTCTACCATCTCAGTCTTGCCCATATACAACAAGCCAAGACCCAAGGCCATGAATCTGATGAATTTGTTGTTCAACTGAACAAAGTCTCTCTCCAACAAAGTCTGCAAGATGGTCGAGGTGATGTCGCCATGGCACGTACCAACGAAGACATGACCAAGAGCCAAAGAAGCCAAACAGGAAACCTCCAAATTCACTTCTGAGTCAGAAACCAATGGCAACAACAAGTTCAATACTTCTTCATTGGCGGAACCAGAGAAAGCAATTCCCAAACTGTTTATAGCGGACGTCTGCAAAAGCTTTTTGGGGTCGGTAACATACTCTTGCAACAATGCCAAAGCAGCCTCAGCTTCGTCGTGGATGTTGGCAGAAACAATTCCAGTACCCAAAAGAGCACCTGCCTTGATCTCGTCTTCGGAGGAG
The DNA here is from genome assembly GCA_003707785.3 of Danielia oregonensis. Lineage (NCBI taxonomy): Eukaryota > Fungi > Ascomycota > Pichiomycetes > Serinales > Metschnikowiaceae > Danielia > Danielia oregonensis. Next base: position 130,618 of record PPLJ03000004.1, read on the forward strand.
TAAGTGTATCTATCCAAGGCCTGTAAACCGTCATCAATGTTCCACTGGTAGATAGATCCTAAGGATGCAGTAGCCGACACCATTCCTGGTCCTTTCGTTCTGTAAATCCAAGATTTGTTGTCTTCTTCACCAGACTGGATGACTAACTTGTCAGTACCGTAACCCAAGTTCAAGAAGGCGTTGACAAACGAGGCAGCCAAGTTTTGCTTAGCTGAGTCGATTGAGCCGATTCCGCCACCAAACTTGGCGTTTTCCAAGTGTGATTTGTAGACATCTTCTGGAACTTTGGGGTCCAACAAGTTCAACTCCTTAACCAAGTAAGCGTAATACTCGGGCAACTTCACATTGCTGATAGTCTCCTGAACCTCTTCATTCTCACCAGGGTACTTGAATCTGTTGAATTGCTGGGACAATATGAAACCCAACTGCTTATGCACTGAGGCGTCGTCTGTAACCTCAAATACTTGCTTGATCAAGCTCTCGTCATCTAACTTGATAGCCAACGTCAAAGCCTGTGTCAATTGGTTGTGTGCCAAGTAGATGGAGTAAGCTGTGTGCAAGAATGCCGAGTCATCTGGAGGTGCCAAGAGTGGAACACAACTGACCATGTAAAGACATACACGAGCATAGGTGCTGTCATCCAAGAACAGAGGCAACTTCTCAATATTCTCGATCTCCAACAAGAGATCCACGGCGTCGGCCTCAGCATTGTGCTTAAGGAAAAAAGGCACAATATGCATGGACAACTGCACCAAACGGGCAATGTAGTCAGCATCAGTACCCAACTTCTCCTGATACGATTCTCCGATCTCCAATGCCAAGTGACGCATGTATTCGTGTCCCCAATCGGCAATTGTGTCGTCAGAAGATAACAATCTGTACTTCAACGAGTCTCTCTTGCCAGCATCAGAGTAAGTCATCGCCAAGACAGAGAGCACGTCCGAAAGCTGGATGACAAGATCCTTAGCAATCAGGCTTCCTTCGGCCGCCCACTTGTCGTATAGTTCAGTGAGCAACGGGTAATGTGGTCTCAAAAACTTCAAGGGCTTAGGAACCGCCGTCATGGACGTGGTGGAGTCCTTGATGGAGTTCTTCATAGTGGCCAAATAGCCATTGTATGCTTCATGGCTCTGGTTGGGCTCGTTGAGGCGCTCCACCAATAATTCCAAATCATCCTTCAATTTCTGGTCCTCCTCCGAGAGCTCCTCTTCTTTAGCAATAGGAGCTTTCTTTTTCTGTGTGTCTGCGTCCGGAACGGCCACCTGTTCTTTAGTGGGTGCCATATTTGAAAGGTGGATGTAGAGGAATGTCGATACTTGTGGCAAAAGGTGAGATCGCTAGACACCCGTACACCATTACTTGTTGGAGATATTGGAGCCATAGTAATTCTAGCTAAGGGAATTTTTTGGGTTGACTTACTATATCGATGATGGTTTAGTACTGTTGTACTTGCATTATTACCCAGAGAATGCACAATATTTTCATCGGTGTATCGAAGGTGTATATTCTCATAGGTATTCTCACGGGCTAATATTCCATTATAGTCTTGTATTTGAAGCTTCTATGTTCTCTTGTTGCTACATATAAAACTGTCTTACGACTCCACCCTGATGTTCTCCCTGCAATTCACAATTCCATGACATGTATATTCTGTCCAGTATAACTTTCGCAGCAATTAGATCTTAGACACTCGAAAGTCAACTCTCATGATTCCGTATCACCATCTCGTATTCATGGCCTCGCCTCACCGGCAATGAAAGAGATGTTTCACTACACCGTAAAGTTATATACTGGATTATGGATCTTTTGTATATTTCTCAAATATACAAATATTCATGCGTAATGTTACTTCTACCATTTTATTGCGATCCCAAAAATAGCCACCTTTGTCTTCATTCTCTCTAAAGCACACACTACACCAAACATACCCTATACACACGTCTTCCTCGATTAACAAACTTCTAACGGCACAGATAATGTATGTTTACCTTTCGGCCCAATACGGTCAATCAGCAAACTATTCTTCATTCTCCATCGTCGCTAAAACGCATGCATAGAACAACCACAAGGCAAATGGCAGGTCCTTCCGTGACACGTTCCAAGACCCTGTGAAATTCCAATATCGACACGTTCCAGTCGTGTTCTCGGTAAAATCTGCAGGACTAAGAAACCAACTTTACATAGGGCCATAATGGACAGAATCTTCTACAAATCAGACGTGGAGGACGCGTACTCAGGCAACCCGGTATACGTGTTCGACACGTCGTACCTCCCATCGCCGGAGGTTATAGACTATGAGCTTTTCATTCCCACACTTATGCAATCGCTTCCGAACCATCCATATGTTCTTGTCATGTTCAGCTGTGGATTGAACAAGGTGCCTTGGCTCTGGGGAATCAAGTTTCTCAAGGCGTTCTTGGCCCATGACTCGCCCACCAACAATGTGGACAATCTTTGCAAAATTATAGCAGTTCATGAAAGTTGGTTTGTCAAGCTGATCACGCAAATCTTGACCAACTTCTCCATCTCCACCAAGAGCTTTCGTCTTAATGCTCTCTTTGAGACCTCCAAGAAGCACCGCAACTTGCTCACCAGCTGCGACTCTTTATCTGAGCTTTCGTGCTATGTGGAAATACCCAAATTGAAGCTTTCACTCAACATATACAAGCACGACGCAGAGCTTGCTCTCACTCCCAAGATTGACTTCAAATGCCCAATTGTGCCCATTATTCACAGTGACACACAGTACTCAACGAAAACCGATCCGGTATTTCTCCATCATTTCTACCAGATATTTCACATTGTGGATCTTTATGGCAACAAGGTTCCACTTATCTTTCACAAGCCTGGGAATAGGTTGAACACAGATATCTTGTTCCAGTGCATGCTTAGGAACCAGCTACTTTGGATCAACGATTGGGACTTGTACTGCATTGCCTCTTGTTTCAAGAAGATCTTGATGGAAGTTCCAGGGCCACTCATACCCGTGGATGCCGTCTCCTTGCCCATGAAGGATGACTTGGACTATACTTTGGTCACCTTGAACCAGATAATGTCAGATGATGGACGGTCCGCAGTGTTATTTCATGTGCTCGAGTTGCTCTCAAAGATTGCAGACAACACAGAAACCACCAAACACACGCCAGTATCTGTGGCCAAATGCATGTGCCATGCATTGACCCATGAGGCCCCGTCTCAGCAAAACAAGAACCGCACTGCCATTGGTGTGAGATACATAAAGAGCTTGATTCTTCATTGGGCAAAGATCAGACCGCTATATCAAAGAAGATACTCAACAGTCGAACACATGGTCACAGGAGAAGATCTTCGTGACGACACCATTGAGGATCTGTACAACTTGTCGCATGAAATCACGATGGACGAGGAAGAGTCTGCCGACGACGAGAGCCACAGGGTACAGTTCAACACATCCAATATTCTTAGTGGGAATGCGTCGTTGGCTTGGCAAGAGTTGCCCAAGAATACCCCGGGTCAAATCAACCGCCTACCCGCGAACCCGCCACTGCAATCGCTTTCGGATATTTCAAATGTCCACCTTCAGTGGCCACCTCAGAAGTACAAGTTTGAAAGGTCTTTGCCGCCCAAACCGGCACCAGAGGAGCCCGAGGTGCCTGTATTGAGGAAACCCGTGGTTCGGGGCCGCAAGGTTGGGGAGCTAGCTAAATTATTTGAGGAAAGATCGGAAGCCATGGAGTTGCTTCGAAACATAGCATAGGATCGGACATTGAGGCAACATAGCCTCGGACCAACACGAAAGTTGCAAAGCTAACTGTAGTTACCGAACACCTAGGAGGTAGTCCCCAATCCCTAACGTACATACTATACACTATTATACAATTTACTCTCCAACCAAACGGCTGTCGATGTTGTCGATCGACAACTCGCTTCCGCCCTGATGGGCATTGGCCACGGCAGCAATGGCAGCAGCTGCGGCTCCTCCGTGTTCTTCGTGAAGGCCGTGCTCCTGCAACTGCTGCTGATAGTGCTGTAGCTGCTGCTCGTCCAAATGCGAGTGGTGAAGCTGGCCCATGTGGTGGTGCTCCGCCGCGTGGATCTGCCTCTGCAACTCAACCTCCTGGCGCTGGCGCTCCAACTCGTAGCTCAACACCTCATCGTGGTCGTCGTCGTCGTCACCGTCCATAACTTCGTGGTACAGTGCCGCATTACGACGACGCTTCACGCCATTGCTGACTCCACCAGGCATGAACTTGTTCAGCTTCTTCAACTTGCGCTTGTAACCTCTGATCTCGTTGTAGATGTCCTCACGCTTGATCAACACATCAGGAAACTGGTGCTTGATCTTCGCCTCGATGTGCAGAGGTTTCGTTCCCACTTTGTACAAGTCGAGGATCAACAAGTTCAACTCGTCCAGGCGCTTGCGCAACATCGGGTGGTTCGAAAGCGGGTCCAATTGTGGGTGGTTGTGCTCGTTGCATGTGGTGCGTAACAGCCAGATCAGATTCAGCTTGCGGAAGGACGCAGTCATGCTGAAGGGACAGCGCAACTTCTTGGTGCGGGCATGGGGCTCCAACATGTACGCCGTGCCCTGCTCATTGAGTCTTCTTTGCTGCTCCTCTTCCTCTTGTTGCTGGATAGTCTTTCCTTTCTTGTGACGGTACCGGCCGCCCAACTCGCACGTGTAGTAGATGGCTTTCTTGTTGGAGTGGGCAATGACAATGCCGAAGCCGTTGTCACGGGCAAAGTCCAGAATGAAGTCGTTGAGCTCGTCCCGCGTGTGGAACATCTGTTCAAGAAAGGGCCTTGTGATGAGGTTTCCGTCGTTGGTGATGGTGTTCTCCGACACCGGGTAGATCTTCAGACGCGAGTCGATGATGGGCTCAGGGATCTGGATGTTGTACTCCTCGTCGTGCATGTGCTGCTGGTGATGGTACATGGCTTGTTCTTGATTGTTTTCTTTTTGCTGGTCCAATTTTTCTCTGCCATCGTCAAGACTGTGGCCGTTGACCAGGTTCTTAACGGCAGTCAAAAGCTGCTCGTCAATGTTGGTGGTGTAGTCTTCTTCGTGGCTCATGTGCAATGGGTGCAAAAGGGTCGTGTTAGGATAAGTAGTGGGAAGGTAAAAATTTTGGTAGTGTCGAGCAAAATCCTTTGTTTTGATGGCAGAGCACGTGACCGGGTCCGGCACGACCGGGTCCAGGAGGTTCTGTGGAAGAGGTTGGTGCATGAGATTGGATGTGCTGGAAGTAGTGAGCTTTGGGGTTACGGAGGACTATACAGAGCATGATAAGTATATCTGGAGGTGTTTTTTCGTCGGGCCTTCTTTCCTCAATAGCGTTACTTTCGGAGTAGAGTCGCACTCAGTCACGTGAGAAGTAAGTCACGAGTGCTTCATTAAGCACCACGGACTAAGCACCACGAACTAAGAGCCACAAACTACCATTCTTGAGTCTAATAGGCCCACGGCTCCTGTGTGAGGTCCAGATCCTTGTTGTCTCCCTTGGGAAATAGTGGCCGAAAAATCAATTCAATGGCTCCGATACCGTATTGTTGCTGACTCGATTAGGCGTATTTATAGATTTGTTCTTTTCAAGGTTCTTCTTCCACACGCCGACTCGTCATCTACAGTTCTTCTTCTCTAAGTGTTTCGATTACCCATTCCGTGCTATGCTATACTCTATGAATCCCCATTGATAATGCGGTCTGCCCATGTTGGCAAGACGAAAGACGCTTCATGTATAGCCGCACTGTAGTAGCGGAACATCTCTGCCTCCTGTTCCCTTGTGTACGTGCGGAGTGGTTTCCGCAAGTTCTTCTCTGCATCCATGGTTGCTACAATGAGTCCTAGCTGACCACTGGTGTAGGAGGGCATGTAGCACTGGCAGTAGTCGACGTTGGAGAACACCTTCTTTGCCTTCTGCACAAGCAGCTGCAAGTACTGGAGATTCAACCAGATGTTCTCCGAGCTCTGCATGATGACGATACCGTCTTTTGCTACGGCATTGCGCAAGAGCTCGAAGTAGTTGACCTCGAAGAACTCCTCCGCTGGTCCCTCGGGGTCTGAGGAGTCCGTGATGATGACATCATACTTGTCGCCGGCAACGCCGCACGCTTGCAAGAACTTGAAACCGTCGTCGATGACGATCTCCACTTGCGGATGGTTGTGGAACTTGGCCATGTTGGGCAAGTACTTAGTGCTCAACTCGATCACCAGACGGTCGATCTCGACCATGGTGACCTTTTCCACGCCATGGCCCAATTGCTTGACGAGCTCACGGACTACTCCACAGTCTCCACCTCCGATGACCAAGACTCGGGCCGGTTTTGGGTGTGACATGATGGGCACATGTGTGATGAGCTCCTGGTACGAAAACTCGTCCTTCTCGGTGCACTGAACGATTCCGTTGAGCACCAAAACGTTGCCGAACGTCGCCAGCTCGAAGATCAAGATATCTTGGAAGTCTGACTTTCCATGGTGGAGGATGCGGCGAACTTCGAGGCCGAAACTCTGGCCGGGGAAAGCGTCGTTGGTCTCGTGAAACCAGTGCTTGCCGTCCACAATGTGGATGGTAGGGTGGGTAAAGACAGACAAGTCCATGGTAATGAATTTTTATTTCGCACCAAGCATCGCGATATGGCGCCGCAGATAAGATTTAGGGCCATGAGAGGCCACATGAACACGAAACGACCTGAAGGTTACATTGTCTATATCTGGATCGAGGCATTGATCAAGATCGAGATGCAGATATTGGGCAGTGGGAAAGAAAATCACAGGATCACAACCATGCTACATCGGCAACAAAAAAATCAAGACTCTTGGCGCCAACTCTCGCGGATCAGGCCCTATATTTCGTCGCTCACATTCTTCTTCGGCCCCGCGTTAGGCACTTTTTTTTTGGAGGCGCCACCCCCCGCGCCGATCGCCTGCGAGTGTAATAAAGTGGCCAGAGCATGCGCACAGAATATTCAGAAAAGAGTCATCAAAAGCGGCAGAAATGGCACAGAAAAATGGTAGAAATCTCCAACTCGCTCAGATCAAACGCCGAGTACCCGGCCACACCAGTACATCCCATAGTCCCACCTCTCCAGGCCCCTCTTCGCCTAGTGCAGAGAAACCTAGTGCCTGTCCGATAGCCGTTGTGCCTGTCTCTGGCCGTGCGAAAAGTGGGGCCAAAATGAATTTGCGAGTTCTTCCTGCGTGCCCCGCATCTCCGCATTCGGGCCACAAATAGTATCATACTCTGTTGGCCCAACAGGTAGATAAGCCAGTAGAAGTAGACACGGAGGAAAGGAATCAACGCGACAAGGTCATGAGAAGACGCCGATGCCCTTCCCCAGTACTCCACACCGGCCCTACACAGGAACGAGACCAACTGCGAGATCTCCAAGAAGCCGTTCGTGGAGAAGACATAGCGTAAAATAGATTCAGGCGTGTCGCTATGTTCTTGACAACGTTCTGTTATCCGCCGCCGCAGCATGCAGTAGATGGACTCGACATTTTGTTTTCTTCGTACATTTTCAATTTCTCAGCTCAAACTTTCTGCCACTACTGCTTCTTCTCGTTTTCTTGCAATGAACGTCTTCCCTGCGTTCAACGACAGCTACAAGACCCGCAAGCGTACCTTTCGCTGCTGCAAGAAGTGCCGACTCAGGCGTATCCGCTGCAACTTTCTGACGCCTGACTACGAGATCCATGGGTGTGACAACTGCCGGAACCGTGGCGAGCCGTGCAATTTGGCGCGGTCCTACCGCCCTGAGCTGGACGGCGAGCTGCCAGTCAAGGCCGAGCCAGCCTTGCCGCTTCCCAAGGCAAAACGTGCCAAGCTGAACATGGTTCCCATGCAAGTGGAGACTCCCTCGCTGACAGGGACTAGCGAGCCGACGTCGCAGCCTTCGCAGCCGCTTCTTGGCCAGTTCCAGTTCCAGCTCAACCCGCAGCCACCAGTCCTAGCCAAACCGCTTCACACGCTGCACATTGCATCGCTGCATGCGCTGACGCTGAGCCCGGCGCCCGACGTCGTTCGCTCCAAGTCTTTTTCCAATGGGCCCCGGAAGGACCTGGACTCAGCTGGCCTGCACCAGGATTACTTGTACAAAAATCTGGGGTACCCCGAAAGAGAGGTTTCACCCGGCCAGAAGACCCATCTGAGCACGATGCTGCCTCCTCTTTTCCCCATGGTCACTGCGGCCCCATACGCAGCCGCTATCGACAACGTGGATGCCATTATCCATCATATCGACTGGAGATACCTCAAGCAGCACTATGACTTCAACACAACGATACGCCAGCTGAGGTTCTATTTCTCCAAGACATTGAGCAGAAAGAACACCCTGGTGGAGCCAGAGGTCGTGAAGGACGTCTTGGCGAGAAAGCACATCTCCAAAAGCATGCATTTAGGGCCGCAGAACGCATTGCACTTCAAGTTCCTATTGAGTATGCATGCGTTTACCCTCAACACTCCGGGCTTCTGCGAGATATCAGAGACCGACTTGGTAAAGTTGTTTGAGATCTACTTCTACAAGGTCAACTCGGTGTTTCCAATTGTGTTCGAGAGCGAGTTCTGGGAGTTGTACAAGCGAGACCGCATTCCTTCTGTTTTGATGTATGCTGTGGTCCTCACAGCAGCCCGAGATGAGTTGGCCGAACCTATCCTCGAGTGCTGCTTCGCTGACAACGGGACCCCTTTCAAAGAAAAGCATGTGCGGTTCCAGATCGAGCTAGAAATGAAAATCCGCCAACTCCTCATCTTCCTTCCTGAATTGGGAGACTCGGAGAAATTGGCTAGACTCACCACCCAGCTTCTCTTGTCTCTCAACTTCAAATTCAACAAATTTGGAAACGAGCAAAGCAGTCATGACATCTCAGACTGTGTCGGTTATGCATACTCGCTACTCATTCACCAAGACTTCTTCCATGCTCGTATTGCACAGGAAGGAGCCCAGAAGAAATCGACTTACCTCAAGCACTTGTGGTGGGTGATCTTTATCTTCGATCGTTTCAATGCTGTCTTGAATGGTAAGGCAATGTTCATCAACAGGCGTGACTTCAACATTGCTCGGCCAATCGTTATGCCACATCTCAATAGTTTGGTGGGTCTTGCGTTCCTGTTAGAAGACACGGTGATCGCTGCGTTCCGACCACCTCGGAAAAATGGAAACTTGGAGGAGCAACCACTGCTGGAATTCCAAGAGGGCGACCCAGTTTTTGCTCCAATCAAATTCATCGAAGAAGAGCTCAAGATAATCGGAAACACGGATTACTTGAACTCAGTTTACACCGAATACCGCAAGCACGAAGCTCGCTCCACCGGCCATATCCCAAACATTCCTGTGGAGAAGTATAGGGACAGAATGGTATTCCTCTTGGAGCGTTTTGTCAGCATGAACATAGTGTTGATATTACGAACAGGCCAGGTGAAATATCTGGATCATTCGCCCCAGCTCGATGAGTTCAGTCTTCAACTTAGTGACTCGTTTCTCAAGAACTTCCAGATGTTGAAGGATGGCCGTGGACATCAATTGGTGATGGCCACTCCACTCATTCCGCTGTTGATGTTGGTAGCTTTCTCCATTCCACTCACCACTCGACTTCGGATCATTAATGAAATCAAAAACATGTCTGGTATGGACTACCAGAAGGTCGTCAAGGTAAATGAGTTGTCTCAGGCATTCTTGCAAGAGATTGAGTCCTTCTCTGACAAGTGGTGGTTTGTTCATGAGGTTGTGACTTCTATTAAGAGCATGAAAATGGCCAAGGAGTTTGACGAGCCCAAGGTGAGGAGAAGACACTCCAAAAACCCCGACAACTCCGCCGCTAACCGCGACAGAGTGTCAGTGCACTCGTTGGTTGAGAGTCCATCTGATGTGGAGTCAGTGCTTCCACCCATGCTCTCAATCACTTCTCCAGGATTCTACGATGAGGTGATTAAGAAGGAAGATAGCGATGAAGAAGAAGAGGAAGAAGAGTTATCGAAATCAGCGAACCACGACATCGTCAACACAAAGATGCTCGTGCCTCCTATGATGCGAAGCTTCATGACGATGGAGCCCAGTTCCATAATTACTACTGATGATCTTGCTTTCCGTGCTCAGGAAGTGCGGGCTCTCGTCAACGCTAACGCCGAAAACAGCATCTACAACCAGCCTAGTGGCAGCGCAGGCAGCGTGAGCAGCGAAGATGTCAACTTCGACGTTGGCCAGCTTGCTGAGCTTGTCAACACAGAAACGAGTTTTGTGCCCAGCATAATGGATTTCTTCAACGAGCAATCGCATGAGCTTTTTATGTAATAAACATGTACAAAGTGACCCACTGCTACAATAGATTTTCACTGCATACAACATCGTCTGGTGACGATCGGCTTGAATGATCCATAAGATACCCAAGAGTAACTCGAAACCACGTGACTTGTTCTATGGCGCTATTTCTCCAATATTGCTGTAAGCATCACACGCGGTCGTGCCGCACCCAGAGGAGTTCATTGTCCTGCACAGAGCATGATTAGGCGTGCGCACGCCGAAAAAAGAAAGTCCTCATGGTACGTTTCTGTTTGACGACAACTCGACTACTTAACATTCAACCGTTTTGCTAGTCAGAAGAGCATTTGCCTCCAGTGAAACACCAGTACATCCGTCACCGCACACCCCGCCTCAGCGTCACTTTATTTTCGGCACTTGGTAGTTCCGATAGCCGACAACATTGCTTCGGCCAGAAATCGACACAGCCATGCCTGTTGCAACATCCGTGTTGCCTTCGTCCAATATGGGCGTCAAATCCAAATCCTCCGCTAAGTGGGCCTCGCAAATAGCCGAGTACCCTTTGGCCGGCACCGTCCTTTGGCTTATAAGCCTTCTTTTCTCGTTTGTGCTTCCGTTGCGTTTCACGCTCTTGCCGGGCTCCGAGAAGGACGATGTCAACGAAGAGGCTCCGTTGTTCCCTTTGATCAGCGACGTCACCATCCAGCAGGAGTCTTCCTCGCAATCCGAGCCCCACCCGTGTTCCACCGGGTTGACTACACGCTTGTTGCCTTTCAAGAACGCCAAGGGCGAGATCGAATGGGCTTTCACGGACGACCTTCCGGCGGGATCCGAGTTAGAGGCTTTCCGCATGGACACTAAGCACGACAAGAATGACAGCATTCTTTCGCCCGTAACATCCAACTCGTCCAACAACGAGTCCATTATCTCTGACAAGAAGGCAAACTTCCCCCAGGTCAGCACTCCTTCTTCGACCGCGAGCGAAGATGACAAAGTCAAAGAAGACGAAAACGATGGCGAGGACCTCATTCACCAGTGCCCCCACTGTGACTCTAGCTTCAAGATGCGTGGTTACTTGACCCGCCACTTGAAGAAGCACTCCGCAGACAAGGCCTACAAGTGTCCTTTCCACAAGTCTTCTGTTTACAAGGATGAAAACGATACCGTTCACAAGTGCCATGCTACTGGTGGCTTCTCCAGAAGAGACACCTACAAGACGCACTTGAAGTCCAGACATTTCCGCTACCCCAAGGGCACCGCTATCAAGGACAGAACTCTGTCTGCCGGTAACTGCTCTATGTGTGGAGAGTGGTTTGAGAACGGAGAGATTTGGTGTGAGATTCACATCGAGGGTGGAGAGTGCAAGTACTTGCCCGCCGGCTTCAAGGGTAAGTCCAGAATCAAGAACAGATTGAAGAAACAGTTGTCGCGCATGTTGAAGGAACAGAAGCAGATGAAGAAACACTCGCATGCGTCTCTGGACTACCAGTCGCCGATTTTGGGAACGCCTAACTCTGTTAACACCCCCATCCCGGGTTCTGCGTTGTATGATTACAACAACTCGCCAACATTATCCATCAGTTCGTCAGTTGGCACGAATCCTTACCAACACCCACAAGCGTTTAAGGGCACGCCACATCACTTGATGCCCATTTCGCACAGCGAAGAGAAATTCTCTCTCCCAGAAGACCAAGAGGACTACGATGACGAGTTCTGTCTCGATACAGATCAGTTAAGTCAGCAAGTAAGAATGGAGCCAGACCTTCTGCAGTTTGGATTGCACCCCATGAGTTTCCAGGGGATGGCTGTTCCTTCTTACACCAGTTAGGCTGGCTGGCACATCTGTATAATAGGTCATTATGGTTTTGGTTGGGTACTTCTAGGAGTTGGAGACAGTGTATAGTAAATTTATTGTCTATAAAAGATGTAGGCGCCTCTGCCATGGCGGCACTCCGGTGATGCTTTTACCTGGTGATGATATAACCTGGTGATGCCATTACCTTGAGAAGCCATAGAAGCCATAGATGCTGCTGGCAAGTTTGTTGAAGAATGACAGATAGCTTATCCGAAGATGTCGTCCATGGCACTTCTCTTTTTCTTTTTCTTCTCTTTCTTTTCCTTCTTCTCCGATTTAACCTTCTTCTTCTTCGGCTCAAATATTCCATCCAAGTCCACTTCAACTTTTTTCCGTTTGGGCTCCTCTTTCGAGGCATCTCTGATCTTTGGTGCGTCTCGTGCCTTAGGCATCTCAAACATCTCAAGCACAACAGGGGCCAGTGGTAGTTTTTGCTCTATTTCTTCACCCAAATCATTGTGGTCTTCTACCAACGGAGCAGATACTGCGCGTGTTTGCGAGCGCCTGCCCTTGCTTAGACCTTCCATATCGAGCAATACACTGTGGATTGCGCTGATGCTGCCCACCAATGCAAGGCCCAAGTTGATGAACTGGCCCAAAGCGATAATGCTATTGAATTCGTAATAAGCAGTGGGGAGGATGTGGTCTAGTAGGTGTCTTGCAATCTGTGCTGACTCGGCCTGTAGCTTTTCTCTAGCCTTGATCTTCTTGGCATTTTCAATGTCAAATTGACGTCGGAGGATCTTGCGGACAGCTCGCTTCACCATATTGAGATGTCTCCACCATACGGCAACATGGTGTTGATTGTGGTTCCGGTGATATAGCAAATGTAGGATGCCATGCTCCGTTTCTAGCTTTTTAAGTTGAGATGTGGAAAGCAGCATATAGCAAGTTAATACAGATTTCGCGATCTGATATAGGGTCTGATATCGATGATGGACCAGCAGGTATATCTGACTATGGTCTCTATGTCGACATTTCAAGAGTAAATCAGTGGATCAACTGTTCAAATACGTATACCCTTCGTAAGTATGGCCAAAGGTATCTGATGGTCATCTCGATAAGCCCTCTACGGTGTTCTTCGTATTTGTAGGAATAGGTTAGGTTTCTGTTCGTACGGTTGTAATATTGCTTACTTCTCTAATATCGTCGTTTTTATGCTTCCAGCCTGAGACACTTGTATATTGCTCATCTCATCATCTCATCAAGATATATCGATATCATCGCGAAAAATTGACCTTTAAGACCAATGGACCAAATCATAGCCACAGCACGTGCGCTTCTTCAGAGCTCCCAGGAGGAGAAGGCTGTCGAGCTATTGGCTCCTGAGATCGACAAAAACCAGGATTGCGTTCCGCTTCTCGAGATCTACGGTGAGACTCTTCTTGAGGTAAACGATGTGGAAACAGCTTACAATGTGTTTATGAAGGCTGTGGAACTCGATCCAGAAGCTGCTCAAGGTGTCCAGAAGTTCTTGTATCTCGGGCAGATCATTGGAGGCCAAGACGGTATCCAATACATCAATGTGGGGTTGAACAAATTGCAAGATCAGTTGGAAAAGGTCCAGCAGAACGCTGGAGATGACGACCTGGTGCTTGTCGAACTTGCCAAGGTATACACGACAGGCGACGCTTTGGCCGCTCATCTAATAAAGAAAATGAACCAGGGCCTTTTCGCCGAAATCGAGATGTGGATGACCGATTTGTGCATGGAGCCAGAAGCCGAGGAACAGTGTGACCGTTTGATTGCTCTTTCATTGGCCATGGATGACCGCAACCCCGAGGCGTTGTCGTTATTAGCGCTGATTCGTATCTCTCAACAGAGAGACGAAGAAGCTAAAGAGGCTCTTTTGAAGTCGTGGGAGATTTTCCAGGAGAGAAAGGAGGCGCTCGAAGTACAGCAAAACCAAGACGGAGAAGACTCCTCCCTTGAGTATGTTGAGCTCGTCCAGCCATTGCTTCAGCTCGCTCGTTTTGCTATTGAACTTGCGATGTACGATGTTGCTCCACAAATCACTGCTGGTGTAGCAGACATCAACGATAATGCATTGGACTGCTTCTACTACGAAGGTTTGGCTCACCTTATGGGCGCTAGACAGATCATTGGAGGTGCCAACACAGAAGAGGACTACAGAGAGATTCCAGTGAAGACACTCAAAAAGTCGGACGATGAAGCTGTGAAGTCGCTCTTGGCAGACGCTCGCTCCTCTCTTACCCAAGGTTATCGTGTGGTCAACAGTGGTGACGCCGAAGCGATGTACCCTGAGTTGGCGGAGCAGGTTAATGAGTTATTGACGGAATTAGGTGGTCCCAACATGGCAGAATTGATGCCTAGCAGAAAGGACGAAGAAGAAGAGGAGGGATGGGAAGAAGAACTTGACAGCGAGTAGATTTTAGATTAGATTCTGAATAGATGCTTAGCTGTTATCCGAAACTTTTCTGTATGAATTATCTCAAGATGTTAATGACGTTTGGCACCTCCTTGAAAAAGTCGTTGTCAAAGAGGTCGATGTGCATCGAGTCAAAGTACTGGTCGAACTCCGAACGTTGTGCGCCCGTTATGAGCATCATATCACTGTACTCCACTGGGGGCTGGTGCACAATATTATCGATAGTAGGCTTGAATGGCTGCAGTACAGTTGAGGATGGCTGGGGTGGCACCAAGCTGCGCTTTTTACGAGCTTCTGTCAACTTGGTAATGAAGTCTCTACTCAAGTTGCAGATTTCATCCACAATAAACCAAGTGTCCGCCAATTTGTCGAGCTCGAGTAAGAAGTCTTCGACATCGTATTTTGGGGTTGTAGGATTCCAGTCTAGCGTGTAGCCCTCTAGTAACGTTTTCGCTCTTCGTTTGAGGAAGCTTGCCATCGCAATCAGTAAAGTCCACGGTACCATCGGTATATTGAGCATCATAGGGTCTTTCAACTGTCTGACGTACCAAAGGATGTTAGCGGATGATTTGAGAGTGGCAATAATCTCAGACTGTTGACCGGGAATAGCATGCTTGCTGAATCTGACTTTTTGTGCCGCTAAAATTACAGTATTGTTGATGATTCGGGTCAAGAAATGCTCAGTGTTAGCAACATATGTTGGGAGACTTTCAGGACTTCCATCGACATGTCGGTAAACCTCTGCAGCCGACGTTATTTCTCTGTCACAAATATCGAATTCGATTTTCTGAAATTCAGCAGGGTTGAATATCTTGAGCCGTGCTTGCATGTCGTTAGCGTTGCCCGATACGTGAACGTTATCGAATGGTCGATAAATAGCCAGAAGCATATTCTCAAAGGTTCTGGCCACCTGAACCATCCGTAGCAAGACAGGGTTATTGTATGGGAGATCCACATTGAAGTCTTCATGCCGGACGAAGATACTTCTGCAGTTGACAACGGCATTGAAACGATCGAATATAAAGCAGCACCACCATAACGAGGTGCAATATTCATTCCTTTCCTTTGGAAACTTGTCTGAAGCCACCTTCATGTGGATACCGAGTGAGAGGGCCAAATTGAGGGCTGCGGTTAGATCGTGGGCACTTTCCTCGTTACCCAATCTGTCGTATCTGAAGTGCATCAGAAGTATAAGCAGAACGATGAGTCGAATGAGCTTGTCCACGTCTCCTAATTCAGGAAGAATGAAGAGAATCTGACGGATCTTAGCTTCCGTTTCCTTCATGAAATTGATCAAATCCTCTTGGAAGTCAGTGGGCTGCTCACCTTGCCGACTCCGCTGGAATACACTTCTGAGAATGGGTTCAGCCATCTTGTCTCGAGAAACAGCCAAGATCATCACATAGATGATCACGTTCTGCGCTTTCTTATTGGAGTAATCCTCCCAGAAACGTGACTCGTGAATCATAGGAAACATGGAGTTCACCTTGAAGAAGTATATCTGCAACAACCGTGTAATGTCGTCCGCGGTGAACGCAAACTCGGGGCTGGAAAGCGTGAAGGCGTATATCAGGAGCAAGTATTGGTATGTGCGTCTGTTCCTGATGTAGTTCTCTCTCTCTTTTCCTCCGAATCCACCCGTCTTGTATTTCTTTGTTTCTTCCTTCAGATCAAAGTCCACAATAACACCCGCCTCATGCCACACAGTCGAATCGAGTCCCTTGTTTATGATGATGGCTTTCGGATGGTCGTGGAACACGTACTGGTAGGCCGATGCCAGATCAAGACCCGATGTGTTGAAATTGAATGTATCTTTCAAGTAGCGAAGGTTCACGGTTTTCATGTCTTTTGGCGCCGGTTCGCTGTACATGCGTGAAAGCTGGCTCAACGGATCTTCACTTAACCCCGGTCCCTTCTTTACTGGGGTTTTGAGAAAGCTGCAAGCCCATCCATGCTTTTGACAATTGGTGCAGCCTTGAGCGTCTGAATTTGGAGAAGTGATGTCACATTTAGTCCTTTTGGAACGACACTGGTGACAGCAGCGGAAGGTCCGTTTCCTGGATTTGAAATTGTTGTTAAGCGCCGGAAAGACGAACATGATGCTAAAGAATGATACCCCGGATACCTTTTTTTTTCGCAGACTGGGGAAGGAATTCCTATTTTAGAAAATGGAGTAAAGTGGAGTGCATGCCAGCAAAAGACGCTACACTATTTTGCACAAAAACGACGTGTATATCTTTTCGAAATCTAGAAGGTTGTAGATCTTGCTTATCTCGTCGGGGAATCGTCACGAAACTCGTGAATATACTCCAAATATTCTCGGGATGACTACCCTATGTGTTATGCCTGCACAAAGTACTATTATCATCTCTGTTCTTTATGACTACTAATCACAGACCCACGCTTGAAAGCAAACGAGGCCGTGAGAATGTTATTCGTGATACGATTCAGCACTCTCGCTCCATCAACAGCCAGACTCTGTTGAAGCTCCGGCTGGATATTTCCGGATCTCAAGTTGAGCCAATACTAGGGAAAAGAGCATTGGATGAGCTCAAAGAAGGTGAAAAGAAACCCAAGATAGAAGAAACAACCGAAGCGGAAGCTGCACAGAGTAGCAGTTCTGCCTCTAGTGGTGAAGAAAGTGGTTCTGATTATGAGAGCGAAGACGATACCGAAGCGTTGATGGCAGAACTAGCCAAGATCCGCAAGGAAAGAGAAGACAAGAAGAAAGAAGAAAGTGCATTGAAAGGTAATCCTTTACTCCATATGGGAGATCTGCCCGCGCCCAAGAAGAGCTGGCGGAGCAATACAGCGTTCAAAAGAAGCAAACCTGACAAGAAAGAAGACGAGTTCACAACCGACACTCTCAATTCTGACACCCATCGCAAGTTTCTCTCCAAATATGTGCGCTAGTATCACGATTTAATGACATAACTAATATACAAAGATAACTTATCTCAAATCATCTGCACGTTGAAGCCTTGCGTCAAGCTGGGCGATGTCTTCCTTCAAACTGGCCTCTTCAACGGTTTTTACCAACTCCTTAGTACACTTTGCGATATCAAACGAGATACCTGCAAGTCTCTGCTTGAAGTTCTTGTCTGCGAACTCCAGATCATCTTTCTCAGCGTTAGGTCTGCAAAGAGCGTTCATGCGGTGGTTGCAGTCCTCTAAACTCTTCACCACCCAGCTGCCATGCTCCTTCAACTGGTAGTTACGTGTCTGGTTCATCGACGTGTTTGTGGCCTCAGTCATCTGTCTGATGACTTCGGAAATAGCACCAGAGTTTTCTCTCAAGTCTCCTCTTGTAGCATCTGGTTTCTTGATTGCAGACAACAAGTCTTGGATAGTAGAGATGACTTGGACTGTTTGGTGTTCCAAGTAGAGCAACACCTGCGTCAATGTGTTATCAGGGTCGTCGATGTCGAACAAATCGAAATTGAATGTAGCAGCAGCCATTGACTTGCGGTATTCTTGTCTCTGTCTGGCCTCTTCCTCCTCTTCATCGTAATCGTCATCCTCCTCCTCGTCTTCAACTTCAGGCTGCGCGGCGTAGTTCACCTTCTTCACCTTGAAAGAGGGCGACTTCATAGGCATCGACTTCGGGGCGGTGCTGGGCGCAGATTTGTCATCCACTGGTTTAAAAGTGGAAGGTGTTGCAATCGACCTGGTTGTGGGAGCCGAATCGGAAGTAGTCACTGCTGGTTTGTAGACAAGCTGCTCAGGACTGCCTGGGCCGACAAATCTTGCAGTTGTGCTACTCACTTTTTTGATGTGCAAGGGCAGTTCGTCTTGACCAATCTGTGTGGACAGCTCATCCAAGTCATCTTCATTTGCGGAAAACCTCTTCTCCATCGTTGAAGAAGCATCCTTGAATGCATTTGGTGCTGACACCGGGAAGTCATCTGCGTTTACTGAATCCTCAGATGTATTGTCTTTGTCTCCGTTGGTTGTACCATCAGTAGCAAATCTGTCTCTCAAACTTTGAAAGATGCTCCTACCCCTTGTAGGTACATTCGACGTGTCGATAGCAGAAGAGCTTGTGGCCGTCTGTGCATCCTTCAGCCTCAATGGAGAAGTCTGGTCAGAGTCAGCAGCAGAACCCTCCGTAAAAAGGGCTTTGGTAGACTGAACAGACACTGAAGGCGACGTCACTTGAGGTCCCTTCTTCGCTGTGGGTTCGCGAGGTGGCGACTCGAAGTGTTTAACCTTGTCCATGATTGATTTTGCGGAAGCGCCTCGAGGGGAAGCCTGTTGCTGCTTCACATGATTTTGTTCATTCGATGTCTCGAAGACTTTGGAGGCAGAAGGATCAAGCTTTGAAAGTCCAGACCCGTTCAATTGTGGTGCCTTTTGCGCGGCGGGTTCCGTTGCATCAACATCTTTCGCGGTACTATCGTCCTTCATGACTTTAGCATTCAGAAGTCTCTCAAATAACGATAATTTTCTCACCTGAGCTGGTTCTTGGCCATTTTCCACTTGCTGAGGAACTTGCTTTGGTTGGTCCAATTTGGGAACTTCCCTCTGCTGTGACTCTTGGCTCTTAGCAGTGCTGACGAAGTTAACATCAATTGGCAGAGATTGGCCGTTGACGAAGTTCGATTCAATTTTCAACGGGTTCCTACTCTGAGGCAGGCCCGCAGCGCTCTTAGAAAGGGGAGAGGATAATGATCTTCCGTTGTAAGAGTCGAGGTTGGTGATGGGCTGCAACTTATTAGTCATCCTCAAAGGTCTTACGCCATCATTGGAATCATCTGTGATGTGGCTTGTGGAGATATTGCTGAGGTCCTTATCAGTCAGCAGGCCGTCTCCCAATTTTGAAATCGAAATCAAATCACACATGGTGAATGCAACTTCTCCTACCGCACGTTCAACAACAACTTTTGGTAATACTTTTGAATGTGAAGCGTAGTAGCGGGTGGCAGTCAAAGCGTGGCTAACAGCTTCGCGGACGGATACTGAATAGTCGTTGCTGCTGAGGATATGCTTGTCGCCTAGGGTTGCGATCTTGTTTGCAGCAACAGCTATTTTGGAAATCTTGTCGAAGAGCAACTCGGAGTCTGGATTTGCGTCGTTTATGCTGATTAGAAAGGAATCGATAGATGCAAAGAAGTTGCTGGCACTGCTCAAAGGGATCAAACCTTGTGGAGAGACATACTTCTGCAAGTCCTTCGCGTTGGTGGATGGCGCTTGAATGGTGCTTGCGAAGTTGCCTGCTTGAGCAGCCTCGTATCTCTTCTGCCACTTTGCAGCTTCAGAGCGTAATTGCTCTTCCCGACTGGATGCTTTAGGAGAGGACTTGGGGGAGCTGATAAGGTCCATCTTCTCGTAGAACTTCTTCAACTCACTGTTGAAGCTCTCGCGTCTGCTGTTTCCCGAAAAGCTGGCGTCGTTGGCCATGTGTCCCGAAAGCAGGCGCGACATTCTTTTGCCTTCCCCATTTTTCAATGCTTGGTTCTCCAAGCGCAATTGTGCAGAAGATTTCTTCAATTCTTCGTAGTCGTTTTGGAGAGAGGCGAATGCGGCTGCTGTAGGCAAGTCTGCAGACTTTGCAAGATGGAGGTCTCTTTCGTTCGAGACATTCTGAAGTTGCAGTTCTAGGGTAGACTTGTTGGAGAGATGTGTTTGCTCCAATGTTTGGTAGCTGGCATCGAGGTCCTGGTTGCGGTGCTCCAAGTCCACGATCTTACCCTTCATGGTCTCGTGTGTCAGCTGCAACTCGGCGTTCTGCTCCTTCAAGGCCGCATTGTCTTTCCTCAACGCGGAGAGAGTCCGTTGCAATTCTCCAACCTCTTTCTCGAACGCTAAACTGGTAGCTACACTTGCGGTACTATGTGGGGTCTCGCCAACGGCGCGAACGCCATTGGAGGTGAACGATCCAGGGGTATGCGGACCTATGATGTTGCTCGTGTCGCCTTCGTCCTCTTCATCGCTGGACCACGCTAAGTTAGCCTTGGTGGGGATGACGGTGGTGGGTTGGATGCCTATGGTTTGCTTTGGCACGTCCCGCGTTTGGACTTGCTCTCTGGCAAGGTCAGGGGTGGAAAGCTCGTCGGATGGTGTGCTGTTGGCGACGTAGGACGCGTCATTGTGGAGCTCCTCCTGTGTGTGATCTGTGGTGGGCGCAGCTCTATATTGGTTTGCGTCCTGCTTGGGCTTTGCGGGAGAGCTGGTGGCAACAGACACATGTAAGTTACGACGCTCAATCTCGTACGAGATGTCGGAAACCAAGTCCTTGAACCGGGACTGTGGTAACGAAGACAACTTCTGTCTGGCCTGGTTTCGTTTCGGATGGAATGTCAGCTTGGGGAGCAAGAAATCGGGCTCCGTGCGCGACTCGTCGATGCGCCGCTTCAATTCATCGAACACATCCGTGCTGAGCTCCCGGAACTGCGCTCCTGACAACTTTAGGAGCTTCTCGCGAGCTCTTGCGGCACGTGAGGAACTCGACTTGGCACGTGAGTTCGAGTCATCGGAGATGTCTAGAAACTGCTTGAGCACCTTGTAGTGGTGCAGCAAATCCGAATCCGCCATGTGTGTAACTATTTGAACGTGTTGTGAGGCTTCAAAAAAAACGACACCGACGCGCTTTGATTTGGGCGTGCACGCCAGAGCGTTGTCTGCACTACTCGGATTCTCGATGGGTTGTTTAAATTTGCCGATGGGGGCCCTGGATGAAAATACATAGTTTTACGAGGTTGGGGTGTGGCGAGAAGCTGTGTGGGAAGCGAAGCTTGTTTTCCGTTGTGGCCGTTTTTTGCGAATTCAGTGAGTAAAATGGGAATACCACCACCGATATGTTCCTGGATCTTTGCGATTGTACCTTTCGTACATTCAAGGACGGAATGTAGCACTCACGTGATGATGGGGATGGCGGGGTTGTTAGAGTAGCTTGCTCAAGAAGCAGTGGTGCTGGTAGCCGACGTTATAGTACATATATTGATTCGATTTACTTTTGCACCCAATGCGAAACTGATTTCTCTCATTGGAGCATTCGTCCCGCAGTTCGTTCTAGCAGCGGTGGCGGCCACTCCGGACTATAGCCTGTAGCGAAGATGGAGAGATAATCGAGAGCTGTCGGATCAGAGGCCCCATCTCCTTTACTCCAGAACAACCAACGGCGTCTCTTCCGAAACGGCGTCTCCGACGTCCTCGTCATCGGAAGTGGCTTCTGACGATGTGTGCGAGGGCAAGCTGACGCTCTGACCGTTTACAGTAGCGTAGCCCATGTTTTCGATGGAGGCGAGCATTCTGGATCTCACCTCTTCCGAGAACTCCGTTACATCCTCGTTCGACTTCAAGTCTGAAGTGGACATAGGCTCCAACACCTCGATGGTGATCTCGCCTCGGTTGAAGATGCTATCTGCTGAGCAGAAGAGCGTGCTGTAGTTGCTCACCACGACAGGAATCACAGGAATGTTGGCCTGCTTGGCTAAGTGGAAAGCACCTTTCTTGAAAGGAAGCATGTCCAAGCTCTTTGTGGCGGATCTCGTTCCCTCGGGGAACATGAAGATCAGCTTGTTGTCCTTCTTCAAGCCATGCAAAGCCGTGTCCAACACTTTTCTGGCCTTCTCGCCCTTGGCACGGTCCAAGAAGAACGTACCGGACGCAAGCATGAACCATCCCAAGAAGGGGAAGTAGCGCAACACCTTCTTGGCGGTCACGGTGTACCCAGGCTTGAAAACCTTACCCAACACCAAAATGTCTAAAGCAGACTGGTGGTTCGCCACAACGACAGCCGGTCTCTGGTACAATCTGTCGGCATGCTTGATCGTGATCTTGATGCCCAAAAGATTGGAGAACGTGAAGTAGAAGACCCTGGCCACGGTGTATTGGGCATATTCCTGTTTACCTATCAACCTCAAAATAAGACTGGCAACAACGCCATAGAGGGCACAGGTAATGATCAAAGTGCCGAATACAAACGACTTGAAGACAAACTTCAAGCGGTTCAAGAGTCCCATTGGAGAAGAGTAGTATGTGATATTTCCTTTCTGGGATTCGCGATGTTGGATAAAGTGGTCTAGTATTACCCAACTACGCTAACTCTTGGCCACATTTTCCTGGAGAAGACACGAAGACAATAGAAAGATCTTCCAAGAGATATTACAAGCCTAGTACCGGCGCTTGTGAAAATGACTCACTTTAACTACAAATCTTTGAATTTTTTCAACATTCCTCGACGTTCTTGTTTCGTTTATTAGCCTGTCCAAGAATGACGTTCTCCTCCCCTCCAAGGAGTTATTGATGTTCCCCGTTTGCACTTCCCCATTGGTCACCACGTCACATGTTTCCCAACACATTGTATGCCGTCCGAATCTTCACCATAATGAGGTGAGAATCTAATCACATCATGGAGACGAGAAAGGGCTTGCTCACAAAGCTAGCGATGTATACGGGAGTGGCCGTCACTCTCACTGTTATCGGAAAGAAGCACATTGCTGCCCACAAGGAAGACCGTTATGTCCAAGAAAGTAACACCACTGTTGGAAATGAAGACTTTGAGTTTATAGACAAGTCCAGAAGACCTGGTTTTCCCACAAACAACCCCAACCTCACCTACGAGGGTAACACACGTGAATCGCGTTACGTTGGCTCTGGCCTGGCGTACGCAACTCGAACGAAAGGTGATCGCTTGGGTATTTGGAACATCATCTGGCTGAAGAGAGGCGACAATGACAACTAGTGACACGAACCGCAACGAAAACTGTACATACGAAATGCATGCTATCCCTGGATAAGATCCTCGAACGCAAGTTCATAGACATAGTTGGACTTGATGAAGTTGTTCAAGCACCACCCACAAAGGAAGTTATCCTGAAGCTCCTGCAAGATCATCACAATATTTGACTTCACCTGGTAGTCTTCGTTAAACAAGTTTATGAGAAGAAGCTCTATTCCCTTGTTCTTGTCGAATATAGTCAAACTGCCTCCGTGTGAAGATGAGCTCTGCAAACTGGAAGATGAGTTAGGCGGAATCAAATAGGTGACAAGCAAGAACGTCTCGAGCGATTTTCCACTTATGAGATACTTCAACACATTAAACCAAATTTCTCGCTCATTGATCTTCTGCGGGTAGTTAGACACGACTGTCACGTTGTTCAACTTCTGCAAATGATGCTGTAAGTCAATCATTAGATTGAGCTCGTTCGATAACTTTGGCAACAAGAGACTATAGCTGAACTTACTGGAGTAGAGCAAATCCTGAAACTTAGACGAGATCTGTTGGTAGCACGACATCTCAAGCAATTTGGTAGTGTCACTGTGCCAGTAGTATCCCACTCCATCCATTAATAACGTCGCTTGTTTGTGTCCTGGAAGATTTGAGTTGAAGTTACGCAGCGAAAGAAGAACACGGATAACCTCATTGATGTGTCGCCTGAAGATGAGTTGCAACGTAGTCAAGTCATCATTGTAGTTGAAAAGCGAAAGCTGGAGATTTGAGAGAAACTTGGCGTCCTCGCTTATAATGGAGTTTTTGGAGTATTCGGGTTCTTGCAACTGCGAAGAGATAAGGAACTCATTGCTGTCCAAGTCATATAGCAAGTCCCATAATTTGTCGTTTCCCTTGAAGAAGGGGTTGATGGTTCCTGCAATGAAAGAGTCACACTCACTGAGTATGTCAATTTTGGAAACATCCACCATGGGAAATATGTTGTAATTTGTCAAGAGCCCAGTCAAAACTCCACCACCCGTAATGAGTTTGAGTGCAAGCAAGATATGATCAATGATGTGGCCTGCCGAGTTCTCGTAACTGACAAAAAATATCTTCTTACCTGTCAAGATCGCATTAATTAAGATGATGATAGGCGGCGTCAGTAGGCCATAAATGGTCAAATCGTTGTTGTGATACGTGGAAGCCAAACGTGCGCTAAGCAAGTAAATTAGGTTGGGCTTGAAGTTCATATCAGTAGGGTTTAGGTAATCTCCAATGGTGTCCGGAAGAATAATTATAGGCACCTTGATGGGGATGTTCATTTTGTTGAACGACACAATCGAGTTGTAACTGAGGTCCTTTCGTATGAACAAGTCCTCGTTGATGTCCTTGATACCCAAGAGCTTATTTCTGAAAGCCTCATCCACATAGAGTTTATCGTTCAAAGGCAAGTCCAAAATGGACGTGATGAGCAATTTCTTGACCACCAGCTGCTGCACTTGGCTAGCATCAAAGTTCTTGATGTTGATAGCGTCGTAGAGCTCGGAAATGGCCGAAAGGTCGTTGCTGGCGAAATAACGGTCCAAGCAAATCAAAAGCAACGGCCGAAAGTGTTTGAAGTACAGTAAGCGAGTGATGATGCTCAACGACTTGATGATAGACCCTCTCCGTACGTTCTGGTTCGTCAAGTTGTGCACTATCGTGTAAACGAAGTACGGTTCGGTCTCGCATGTGGTTTTGTCATATTTGTATTGGAATTGACCCGTCACCGTGCTGCGGTGCAACAAGAAGAGGGTGTAGTCCTCCTCTCTCTTGTGTATCTGGTCGGGTATCATGAGCTCAGGCAAGAATATCAATCCTTCAAGGCCAGGAAGCTCACCTGGGTACTGGTGGATGAGCGAAGGGCCCTTGTCCACGTGGAATTCCGCCGTGACGATATAATTTATGTTAGGCATGTGTGGCTATGTCAGGCTTGGAAGGAACCGAAAGAATGTGTAAGTAGAAGCTGAGGTGGTCGTTTCGCGTAGTTTCACATATACTTTTCGTTGTTATTTTACCGACTAAAACCACCTAAAACTTGGGGAAATTCAGGTACACCACAACATCTTGTGACGTTTCGCGTCCGTGTAAATGGTGACGTGTAAATGGTGAATTTGGTATTGAACATGTGTAAGACACCGCCCAATATGGATACAATATAGCTCAATGTGGAATTATAGCACGTACGCCTGAAAGTCGTCCAATTTCCGAGGACAGAACAGTGTCTGCCTGCGAGGGCACAGGTCTGCCTGGAAACTACATGTGTAAACGTATAATGGTTTATTGCTACAATCTGTGATCTCATTTTTCACCTACAATCGCCGAGCTGTTGGAGTAGTTCCCTAGTTGTTGAAGTAGTCCGACATCTCCTGGTCCAACTGCTCCACAGTCTTCTTGGCAGGCTTGGCGGCCTTGACGGGCTTGACGGGCTTCTTCTTCTGGAGCTGCTGCTTCTTCTTCTGGAGCTTCTCCTTGAGGACCTGCTTCTTGGTCTGCTGGGCCACTGGCTTGGCAGTCTTGCCCTTGACGGTCGGAGCAGGCTTGTTGGCAGTGATTCTGGCGGCCAATGGCTTTCTGGAGGGGTCGATGACCAACTCCATCTTCAACTTGGAAGAGCCTCCGTCGATGGGAGCGTTGTTGTACTTCTCAACAGCGGCAACGGCGTTCTTGCTGGCCTTGAAGATGATGGTGGCAATACCTCTGAAGTTGCCCTTCTCGTTGTAGCTCATCGAGACGCTCTGGACACCGCCGATCTGTGACTGAAAGAATTCCTATTTGTTAGTTAAGTCTGGCTATGTTGCAGCCTCGCCCAGAAGCGTGTTCTGTGTGTCATGGCAGCCTCCAGGGCACCCGCAGATGTGACTAGCATCTGGACCTGACGTCATGCAAAGGCCTCAGAGGGCGACATCAGGAATGAGCAGCAAGTGGCGAGGGGAATACCAAGTATCCCGTCGAAGCAGCTTCTGACAAGACAATGATTGACGCCTGAGGTATCCATTTCCGTTGTTCCCATTTTCCTTATCCTTCCCAATTTTCCTTTGTTCCTTCGGATATCCCATGGTCTCAATCATTGCTAGTGTTCGATGCAGCGCAAATTCCTAGAGGAATCAACATACCTTGATAGCATCTTGCTTCAAGTCGCGGGGCAAGCCGTGTGCAACCACCTTGGAAGCGTACGACACGTCGAGCGCCTGTCTGGGTGCCGGGGCGGGTTTGGCAGCCTTCTTGAACGAAACAATCTGCTGTTTCTTCTGGACCTTTCCCACGCCCTTTCCGACGACCTTTTTCTTGGGGGCGACCTTCTTGGTCTTTCTGGTGGACGAGATGATGTCGTCGAGAGTTTTGTCCAAAGCAGCAGACATTTTTCGTGTGTTTTTGAGGTTTGATACGAAGAGTTGATGTTGAATATGGATTTTTTCGTGGGCGAGCGCGCTGGCGGTTACCCGATTGGGTCATGTGCAGAACCTAACGAGAATGGGACGACGTTGTCGCATGAAGGAAGAGGAGAGGATGGGATCAGAGTGTCGTGGCGTGATGTAGCTGGGTAGAGGATGGCGGCATGCTTTTTCTGGTCCTCGTAGCGTTATTTTTGGTGAAATCACCGAATCAAGAGGAGCATGGGGAGACGCCCGCGGAGACGGCTTGTCGCTAGAGCCTACGAACGACTCTAGTAGGCGTCTCTACGCCTCTTTGCATATTTTGCAACCGACACTGTTGTGGTGTACGGGTCCACAAACATATCAACGCACACAAACTCAAGGTATCGATACCACCATGACAGAGAAGCAGCAGAAGGTAGACGAGGTTTTGCGCCTCAAGGCGGACATTGCGCATCTTATCCGCAATATCAGAGACACGCAGACGGTTTGCCGTAAGTACGAGAGCGAGAACCAGTATCTTCAAGACTACATAGGGTCAGTGATGAAGAGCGGAGACATGAAGTAAAGGCTGAAGGAAGATGCAGAAGGGGAAGTGTTGACACGTGGGTGGAGTGTGTCGCGAGCTGGAATCGAGGTGCTGATCTCGAAGTGCTCATTGAAGTGCTGAAGGAAGGTGAGACTGAAGACATGGCTACTGCTGCGTCCATTGCTCTTGACAGCTCCCACGAGTGCATTGTGCGAGGAACGACTTTTGCCAGGGAGCTTCAATGATCGGTTGAGATCAATGGTGTTGGTGGATCTCTAGAGAGAAAGAACTGAAACTGATCGAGAGCAAATGAGAACAGATTGACAACTAGAGCACAAAAGCAAGAGCAGACTACCATGACCACCACCACCACCGCCGCCATCACTGCCTTTCACGCTCTTCAATGGTGTTGGTGGATCTCTAGAGAGAAAGAACTGAAACTGATCGAGAGCAAATGAGAACAGATCAACAACCAGAGCACAAAAGCAAGAGCACAGTTACCGTGACCGCCAGCATTATTTCTATACTGCCTTTTACGCTCTTCAATGGTGTTGGTGGATCTCTAGAGAGAAAGAATTGAAAACTGATCGAGAGCAAATGAGACAGATTAACGACTAGAGCACAAAAGCAAGAGCAGACTACTATGACCACCTCCACCACCATCATCACTGCCTGTCACGCTCTTCAACGCCTTTCACAGGATCATCGCCTTTCACAGGACCATCGGTCTGCTCGGACCATTGGCAGATTCGTAACCAGGACCCTTTTGCAAGCACCCACACCCCAGGGACCCTGTTGCATTCAAACTCTAATTGACCCCGCGGATCGGTGCGTGACTCCTGCCGATCGCAGCTCCTGCCAATAATGCTCACCAACTAATCTTGCTCAACCAATCTTTAACAATCTCAACCTTCCAGGCAACTTTCCCCGGACCTTGCCCCGAACACAGCTTCCTCCGCACCACAATGAACACAAGCCCCTCAGCGGTAATTGTTCGGTGTGCACGCAGTGAAATGCAACCTGGTGCACCGAACACAAAGAGCCGCCGTGGTACAGGAACAACGGCCCCAAGAAACGCCAAATCACCACAGTGGAACTGGAGGTGTCTCCGCCACAGCTTCCACCTTCCGTGCAATAGCTTCTATGTGTACTGCACAGAACAATGTTCCATGACAGCAACCTAAGCCCCAATCACGCTGTCACCAGGCTTATCTAGAGTGAAACCATAGCGTTCGTAACCCAGTTGCGCTTTGCGATAACAGATAGCGCGTGCTAAAACCACCAGCAAAGTGTGGCTGATAACCACAAATAGTGTGCGCTGCCCAACCCATACGGCTCACAGATATCGATAAAGCACTCGATTACTACGTCTAAATATAGTACACAAAAGTTTACGTAGGAGAAGTGAAACACGCCCGCATGCAAAGAAAGAAACCCGGTGGTGGAAGAACTGAAGGCTGGCGCCGTAGGCACCGCATGCAAGAACTAGTCCACGCTTTCACGCTTCACCATCACCGGCAGCATGATTCCGCGGCACTCGCCGCCCTCGATGTGTGCCTTCAACCACGAGGCATTGTTGTCGAAGAACTCGAAGCACCCGGCGCACCGGCCGCCGATCAGCTGGCGCTCGCTGGACTTGGTGCCGGGTGGGTAGATAAAGTGCAACGCCTTCAAGTGCGTCTTGTACGTGTCGCGGCGGGAGAAGCCGCCGGTCGGGTGGCACTTGGTGCCTCTTTTCACGACGGAGCCCGCGTGGTCGAGCTCACCGTCCTCGTAGAACGGGCACACAAACGCCTTGGCGTTGTTGTGCTTGCGCAAGTGGCGTGTGAGGTACGCCTTGACCTTGAAGGACGCCTCGCAGTGGTGGCACGCGAACTTGAATCTCTCCTGCGAGCCCTCTTCCACCTTCAACTTTTTTCTGGACTCGCAAGGGCCCTCGCTGGCCTCTTCCTTGAAGTTCTTGTAGATGACTTCGCGGAAGAACGGCTCCGGGCTGGCTCTTCTCTTGCGGGGCTCCTGGCTGAACACCGACTCCTCGGACTCGGCGAAGCTCTGGCGCACCGTGGGCTTCTTGAAGAACATCTCGTCCAACGGAGAGACGTACAGCTCGGACAGCAGGCCGTAGAGCGACGAGGCGTCCACGGGCTGGTGCTTGAAGTCGTTGAAGTACGGCGCCACGGCGACGGGAGCGTCGTCGAACTGCTGCACGGGCTGCAGCTGGATTTGCAAGTACTGCGTCGGCTTGGGAGGCATGTCGTATCCGTCCAACGGGCCGAAGAACAGCAGCGACACCAGCAGGTGCGGGTGCGACGACGCCATGGACGACGGCGGCGAGAAGTCGTGGAACACAGGCATGTCGTACGAGTAGGCGGCCAGCTCCGGCGGAGGCGCCTCGTGGTAGCGCTGTCTGGGCGGGTCGGGCGACGACAGGAAGTAGTTGTCGAAGAACTCAATCTGGTCGTGGCCGCCGGCCAACGAGAGGTCGAGGTCGTCGGCGGCGCACACACGGGCGAGCCCGGGAAGTGTGTTGGAGATGTGCTGGATGTGGGCAGCGTCGAGCGCCGGGAAAAGGGCGTGTCTCTCGACGAGCACGTCGCCACGGCACGCGGCACGGGAGGAGGCGGCTCGCGAGGGCCTCGAGGGTCTGGCGCCCTCCACCTTCAAGATGTAGCGCCGGATGTACGTGGCCAAGCTGAACTTGGACGCGAGGAGGCGCGTGTTGACGAGCGGCTCTCTGGCCCATGGCTCGATAGCGTTTAATCCGAGCGTAATCATGGGGACATCAACGGAGAAAAGGGTGGACAAAAGAAAAGAGTGCGATGTTATATCTAGATAGCAGGAATTTGCAGACTGCGTGCACAGAGTGCGCAACCATCCACCGCAAACCTTGTTTTCTCTACACACACCCTCGGCTAGCAGCGGCGGGCGCCTAGACGGGGGGACTATCTCCGGGTATCAGCCGCTGTGGCAGCGAGGGTATACGGCAGCGAGCAGAAAAGTGTGGGCGGCATTGGGCCAATCAGAGCCGTGCGGCATATCAGTAGAAAAATGCCGTGCGACCAAAGTGTCTATTTTTTTTCTGGAGGTACGGGTGCGGGAATGGGGCATCTGGAGACGACGCTGCACGTGACCGGCAACCTCGGTCCAGGTGGAGCGATAGCCTGTCGGGCATTTGCTGAGGTTGCAATCTCGATAGCGTGGGATTCGATCTGCACCCCCGGCTTGCTTGAATAGGCAATCGTCCGCGAGACGGTACGGGTGTTGCAGATCGTGGAATGCTGATACTCCGCGATCTGCACTTGCGGAATTGCCAGGATGTTCCCGAGCTGCACGTGGTAGACTCCACCAACGCTGGACGGCCGGTTTGGGCGAGAGATGCGTGCTGTCGCGAGTCTAATTGGGTGGTGATTGGCCTATGCACTGGAGATCTGTCCTCATCGGTTGTGCAGCTGTGGTGTAGACGATTGAGGTAGAGCGATCATAGTGGAGTTGATGGATTGGCAATTGGCAATGCGAATGGCATGATGCATCGGTGGCACTTGTCGGTGTGGACAATAGACATGGGCCCCCAACCAGGGCTGGGGTGTGATGCAGGTGCCGTAGTCATGGAGTGGAAGGGTAAGCAGCGGCTCAGGGGGAGTGGGTTTCAGGTTCGGTTGAGGCGCTGGCCGCCCCGGACGACAATGGAAAGTGGCAGAATTACGAGAATGACTACGGGCTCATTTGGCACAAAGAGTAAGGTTCCGCTGTGGAGAGTAGACTGGCCACGGTGTGACTACAAATACACAAGGCTGGGATTGTTTTTGTTGAACATTCGGAAGATGTCTTAGGAGACACGGCTGCGTGACATTGTTTTTGGTGTTGCACATTTGAGCATATCTTGCAGAAACAAGGCTGTATGAGATTGTGTTTGGTGTAGATCTTTTGAGAAATATTTTACGGAGACAAGGCTCTATGAGATTGTTTCTGGTGTTGCACATTTGAGCATATCTTGCAGAGACAAGCTGTATGAGATTGTTTTTGGTGTAAAAAAATAACTCAGAAACAAGGCTCTACGGAATCGTTTTTTGTATTGAACATTTGAGCATATCTTGCAGAGACAAGCTGTATGAGATTGGTTTTGGTGTAAAAAAATAACTCAGAAACAAGGCTCTATGAGATTGTTTTTGTTGAACATTCGGAAGATGTCTTAAGAGACACGGCTGCGTGACATTGTTTTTGGTGTTGCACATTTGAGCATATCTTGCAGAGACAAGCTGTATGAGATTGTTTTTGGTGTAAAAAGAAACTCAGAAACAAGGCTCTACGGAATCGTTTTTTGTATTGAACATTTGAGCATATCTTGCAGAGACAGGGCTATATCAGGTTGTTTTTGGTGTAAAAAAATAACTCAGAAACAAAGCTGTATGAGATTGTTTTTGGTGTAAAAAAATAACTCAGAAACAAGGCTCTATGAGATCATGTTTTGTATTCAACATTTGAGCATATCTTGCAGAGACAGGGCTCTATCAGGCTGTTTTTGGTGTAAAAAAAAATATCTGAGACATACCCTCATGCAATTGTTCTTAGTGTAGATCTTTTGAGGCATATCTTACAGAGACAAACGGCTCTACAGGATTGTTCTTGGTAAAAAAAAATAACTCACAGTGACAAACCTCCATGCAATTGTTCTCAATATGCAATGTTAGAAAGACAACTGAAAGAGATGAGGCTCCGGGCAACTGTTCCAGGTGTAAACCAATTGGAAGATATCTCACAAAGACAAACGGCTCCACTGAATTGTTCTTGGTGTAAAACAACTGAGAGATACCTCAAAGAGACAAATCTCCGGGAACTGTTCTTGGTGTAGAAAATTTGAGAGATCCCTCACGTATACAACCGGCTCTAATTGCTCTTGGTGCAAAACATCGGGAGACAACCGGCTCTAAGGAATTGCTCTTGGTGTAAAACATTTGAGACAACCGGCTCTAATTGCTCTTGGTGCAAAACATTGGAGACAACCGGCTCGAAGAAATTGTTCTTGTTGAAAGACATCGTACAGAGGCTCCATCAATTGTTCTTAGAGTGCAGCATCTGAAAGCTGCAACTACTGACCAGCAAGCTCGCAAACAAGCTCACACTGCCATGATTCCACATGAACTATGGCAACAACCCGAACCTCGCTCTAGATACATTGTGCCACCGACTGAGTATACCTGCCATCCCAACGACTAAACTACACTTGATCGCATGAACCCGTCGGGCCTCCTTCCTCTTCCAATCGCTTAATCTCCACCCATTTCTCTCGCGTCGCCGTCCCTATCGCTACCTCTCTGTCTCCGCCTCCTCTCAGCCTCTTTCCCCTTATCTTCTGCGGCTATCTGCGAGCTAGTGATCTGCGCTCTCTATCAATTACATTCTCATTCCCCGATACGCCAAAACCGAAAACATCCACATCACCAATCCAGAATCAAGCATTCATATTCTCCCAAATCACCAATCCAGAATAAGCGTTCGTATTCTCCCCTCCTCTGCCTCGTCACAATGAACCTTCGATACATACGTCATCCGGTGTACAAGGTATCATCAATCTCTGCGAAATTACATTGAATTCTATCCTTAGTGTTATGTCTGAAAAACATCGATACGACGAGAAATACGAGCTGGCCATCCACTCTCTTGCGGGAGATGCCGAGGACTTGGACCGTTTGCCCACCTTCAGCGAGATCGTCTCCCACAAGAGAAAATCTCCCGTGGACTTGCGTAACCTCTACTCGTACATGAAGTACGAGAAGTTCCTGAACTGCTACCTAAACTTCTTGTTCGACCTCGTCGACCACGACAACCTTTGCAAGCACTATGTGCGCGGACTCCGGAAGTCTGTTATCGAGTGTTCGCATGTTTCGGCCAACAAGCCCCTTTTGGAACTCGTCATCAGGAAGAACGTTTTGGACGACGCCGACGCGGCCGGAATATCTGCGTTTTTGAGAGGTGAGATCGTGGACCCCGAGCTCCAGGAGATGGTTGAGCAGTACAACAATCTGCTCACCGGTAGTTCCTCCCTTAACACCTTGTTGGTACATCTTTTGAAAGAGCAGGACCACCTGTCTAATATGGTCACAAGCGAGAACTTGAAGGAGTCGGCGCACAACTTGTTGATCAAGTATTTTGTGAAGAACCTGGAGAACTCACTTGAAATGCCCGACCAACTACGTGCTTCGGTCACCGATGCAGTGGAGACGGAAGGTAGATACGACCCAGATGTGTTTGACGGCGCCAAGGACCATGTGTTCAAGTACATCGAAGAGAGCCATCTTCCAAAGTTCTTGCCTGCGGTTGCCGCAAGAAACATCAACAGCTCTATTGGTAAGCGTGTATTCATTGGAAACATTGGAGTCTACGGCGGATCGTTGGTCGGAACCGGGAGATTCTTTGGCCCAAACAACCTTGCGGTGACCATGGCGCTTTTCTTTGTTGCAATGTACTTCACGGTATCGGTTGTCTTTGGAGTCGACCCTATCATGGCCCGTTTGAAGGTCATGGACTCGTTCGCCCCTTCCGGTCCGTGGGTCAAGGTTGAAGACCCCTTCATTTGCAAGTCCATAATGAAGAGATCGAAATGGGTTTTGCTAGCTGTGTTTCTTTCGACGGTCATTATTACTGCCATCATTAGAGCTGTGGGCTCCGCACTTGATTCATCACCGGTTGCATGAATCAACACTACGGGATATTATATATGGATTTAAGGAGAAGCCGTGGTCAACCAGGAGTGAATTACGAAATAGCATCCCACCTAATTAGAACAATTTCTGGAACCTAGTAGTCACATTTCAGTCCAACATTTCAACTTTTCTTTCATTCCTAGCAGCAATCTCATATAATTGCTCAGATCCAATTGTAATCACAACCTCCCTTTCGGCCCCATTGCATACTTGAAACTTCGATCTACTTCCTGCACACATATTAGTCTAACCCCGTATTTCTCTGTAAAGCTATGACAGCAGAATATGTGGGTATACCCAACACGGACTATCTGAACGAATCTGAACTAGATTTCACAAGCCCCACTGTGGACTTGGGCCTTGCTCTCAATGATATCCTCTCCAAGAAGACAAGGTCTCCAGTCGATTTCGATTCGTTCTACCATTTCATAAAGGACAAACATGATATCCTGGACTTCATGGACTTTTGGATCGCTTACACAGAGCACGTCAATCTCTGCAAGAGCTACGTGAGTGGCCTCCGCGAGTCGGTTGTCCAAACTACTCAAGGAGAATTCATGCCGCCTCAAGAGAAAAGTACAAGAAACGCCCTGTCAGAGCTTTTGGAGCTCATCATAAACGAACACATCTTGGATGATGACGATCTCGGCCGCTTGTCGGAGTTCTTAAGAGGCGATATTGACCTCAACACCATGAACCCCAAGCTCAAGGAGTTGGTTGAGCAGTACAGCGTAGACGAGCACGTGGAACTACAAGCCTCACTAGAATCTGGGAAACGCTATTTCGACCAACGGTACTCGTCGGTGCCTCGGTCCTTGCTCAATCCGTTGATGTTGGAGAAACTTTTGAGAGAGACACACCATACCTCCAATCTGTTCATCACACGCAAGAACTTGAAAGAACTGACATACAATCTACTCTTGAAGTTCTATGGAGAAGATCTGGACAACAAACTAAAGATACCTCTCAGGCTCGACAAATTTGTCATTGAAGCCTTCGACATCGACGGAAGAAATGACCCAGAAATGTTCGAGGGGGTCATCAAGTATGGGCTCGACCGCATAGAGAACGAGTTTCTACCGCAATTCTTGAAAAGAGCAACCACCGCAAACCTTCCTGAAATGACCAAGATCGTCCGTCTCGGGCTCAGCTTTCTTATGTTAGCCGCATTAATGATTTTCTCCTTATACACTATCGGTGGCGGCTTGCAGGAAGACTATTTCCCATTGTTCGTGGTGATGGCATTTGCCTTGTTCTACTGGTTCTTTACATTCGTTCACCTGGTCGATCCAATCATGGGTATTCTCAAACTAAGCGGCGGGTCTTCCTCACATTTCTATGGATACATCAAGATCGATAACCCGTCCATTCACAGGATCCTATTAAAGAAGTCAGTACAGGTGGTGATAGAAATATTGCTCTTCACCATCATTCTCAGCGTCATATACCGCATGACGCCTGTGCCATAGATAAATGAAGTCCAACTCTAGTGGTATGTGCACGAAGCAATAGGATGTGCCCGGTCAAGTCTGCTGTAACCGATTTACGATACCAATATCGTGATTGATTCTCGCATTGAATCGACAGTCCGATTTTTTCCTTCTTCTGTGCCATTCTCTCCGATTCGTCCCCATAAATCCTACTGAAATTCTCGGATCAGCTACAGCCACATTATTAGATGCTTCGATACATATGTCATCCTGTACATAGCTCACGTAAACTTAATTTAGATATCTGAGCCCTCTATGTCAGGACAATATCTGGAAGTTCCCAATACGGAGGACTTGGACAATTCGGGAGTCCTTGATATTACAAGCTCCACTGTGGACTTGGGGCGTGTTCTAGGCGACATTTTGTTCAAGAAAACGAAGACTCCGGCAGATTTCCAAAGCTTCTACTTGTTCATGACATCCGTCAAGGACGACGTGGACTTCTTAGATTTCTGGATCGCCTATAAAGACCATCTTGATCTCTGTAAAGGCTATGTGAGTGGCCTTCGCGAGGCTGGTGTTGAAGCTACCTCGAAGACTGTCAATCAGCTGGGGAAGCAGGAATCACTGGCGGAGCTATTGGAGCTCATTATCAACGAGAATATTTTGGATGAGGACAACACCATCCGCTTATCTCAGTTCTTGAGAGGCGATATTGACCTCGACACGGTCGACCCCAAACTCAAGGAGTCAGTTGAGAAGTACAATTCTAAAGAGCAAGTGAATCAACAGGCCGCTGCTGCTTCTGGTAAGCTGTATTACGACCAAAAGGATCCAGCGTTTCCTCAACCTCCACTCAATCCCTTGACGGTGGAGAAACTTTTGAAAGAAACAAAACATACCTCCAACCTGTTCATCACCCGCGATAACTTGAAGGAGTCGATCTATAACTTGTTGTTGAGGTACATTGTTGAGGATCTGGATAAGAGCCTCAACATTCCAGATAGGCTAAACAAGTTCGTCATTGATGCCATCGAGGTGGATGGCAGGTATGACCCAGCCATGTTCGAGGGTATCATCAAGTATGTGTCCAACCGCATTGAGAACGATTCACTCCCCAAATTCTTGAAATCTGCTACCACTCGCAATGTCACTCGTACCTCCCAAGAGGTCCGGAGTACTTTTGCTATGTTCTTTTTCATTGTGTTAGCAATGACCTGTTTGGGGTCGCTTGCATCAGGACTCCGAAAGAAGATGCGTGTGTTGTTCTTATTGATGTCACTATTGGAGTCCTTCTTTATAGTGACAAGCATCCATCGTGTGGATCCAATATTAGTTCTTCTCAAGCAAAGCGAGACCATCATTCCTAACAAGTATTACGTCAGGGTCAACGACCCATTCATCCAGAAGAGTCTTTCAAAAAGACTGATGTGGGTCGTGCTCCAGGTGCTACTTTTGACTGCACTCGTCATGGTCGTTTACGAGGTAACTCCACAGGCATAACGATTATATATAGCTTCAAAAACAGACATTTTACTGTTTCTCGCTAGACGTCAATGCATGGCTGCAACATATTCAACCGCTCGACTTTGCAACGCAAAAAGTTGTAGCACTAATTTGACTATAAATTCTAATTTTACCTAATCAAAGCCTCCTCGCATAACTTTTAGTCTGGATTCTCAATTCGAAAACGCAAAAGCGAGCGGCTTCACAATGCTCCTCCCGTCCGCCCCCTCTCCTACATCCCAACTCCCTCTTCTTCCAACTCCCTCTTCTTCCAACCCCCTCCTCGTCAAACCACTCCATCGTATACATTGCAACTTACTACATCCTGCATATATGTGTTTACATTTCTCAGAAAGCCAGCTTAAATCATTAAAACTTCACCACCATGACGGAAAAGTACCAGCTGGACAACCCCAACTCGCACTACTTGGCGAACCTCGACAACCTCAATCTCACAAATAACACAGTGAATTTGGGCCGTTTGCCCACTCTCGGAGAGATTCTCTCCAACAAAACCAAATCTCCCGTCAACCTCTACACTTTCTACTTGTACATGAAGTATGTGGAGAACAACGTGGACTACTTGGACTTCTGGTTCGATCTCATCAACCATCTCAATCTTTGCAAGCACTACGTTCGTGGGCTCCGTGAGTCTATTGTTCGTCAATCTACCCATAGTGCTGGCTTAGGCAGCAACAACCCATTCAGCCCGCAGCTCGATGCCAACAGAGACTCGTTCCCTCTCTCGGAGACCGGCAAGCACAAGTCTCTCTCGCTGTCGGTGCTTTTGGAGCTCATCATCAACGATCACATCTTGGAGGACAACGACTCCAACAGATTGTCTGAATTCTTGCGAGGTGACATCAACCTCAACAGCGTGGACCCCAAGCTCAAGGAGTTGATTGAGCACTACAACGCGGACGAACTGGTGGCCCAGCCCTCCCCCATTGTGGACAATGCCTCTTACAATCAGTTCACAGAAAAACGCATCTCGTCTAACTCTAAACTTCTTGAAGAACAGCCCACGGATCAAGCACCTGGTGGCCACCAGTATGACCAACGATACTCGTCGTTGCGCCACTCTTCGCTCAATCCATCGTTGTTGGAGAGACTTCTAAGAGAGACACACCACACCTCCAACCTGTTCATCACTCGTGAGAACTTGAAGGAGTCGTCGCATAACTTACTATTGAAGTACTTCGTGGAAGACCTGGAGAAGAACCTCAATGTGCCTGATCGGCTCAACACATTCATTATCAACGCAATCGAGATCGACGGAAGAGACGACCCGGATGTCTTCAACGGAGTCAAGAAGTACGTGTTCAACCGCATTGAGAACGAATATCTCCCCAACTTCTTGAACTTCATTGCCATCAAGAACATCAACCGCTCCATCAATGCGCGTGTGATTATCGGGTTCTTCTTCCTCTTTGCATCGTTCTGGATTGCATTCACTCTCATCTTCTTGAACTTGAAGAAGAGCTACCGTGCAGTGATTGTGGTGACGTTCTTCATAGGCTTCTACTGCCTTGTGTCTTCCGTGTACCGCATTGATCCACTCTTGGCGCTTTGCAAACTCAGCGAATCATTCATTCCCTCCAAGACATTCATCAAGATCGACGACACATTCATTTACAAGTTGCTTTTGAAGAGATCAGCATGGGTGATGTTTCTCATCCTTCTCTTCACTGCTATCTTCACCGTCATCTTCTGTGTTGTGCCTGGGCATAGACTCTAATTCATTTCTGGTCTTTGGGGCTACATGTTAATAATCGACCAATACATGTGGTATGGAACAGCCTGTAGACACACGTAATGCTAGTAGTAAGCTTTCATGAGTAACCAACGGACCCATGATACAGTCAGCGCATCGCCACAGAAACCTCTGTGAGTTCTACCCTCTACACTATCGAAACTCTTGGGGAACGTATGTATTAATTGTGCCGCCACAATGTAAAGTACAAAGCTATGATAGGAAACTTATGCCTCGTTCAAGAAAGCCTGTCTCTTCTCCTCGACTCTAACAGCTCTTCTCTCTCTGGCAGCTCTGTTTCTCTGTCTTCTAGCCTCGGCCTCCTCCTTCAAGGACTTCTCACGAGCAGCCTCGGCCTTGGCCTGGATGATGTGCTCAACCAAAGCTCTCTTGTGCTTGAAGGTGTTACCCTTGGCAGACAAGTACAAGCTGTGGTACAAGTGCTTGTCGATCTTACCGGCGTCTCTGTACTTAGCCAACATTCTTCTCAAGACTCTCAATCTTCTCATCCAGATAACCTGCGAGGACATACGTGCGTCTCTGGTACCCTTTCTCTTACCGTAACCCATGTGTCTACCGTTTCTCTTGGACTCGGCCAAAGCTCTGGCTCTAGATCTGGAGTGGACAGTGACAGGCTTCTTGACGATGGTACCGTTGCGGAACAACTTTCTGATGGCCTGACGAGAGTTGGCGGAGGCCAACTCGGTGGTCTCGTTGGGGTCCAACCACACCTTTCTCTTACCAACACCGATCACACTAGCGGCGAGTCTCTTCTGAGTTCTAAGATTAGCCCTGGGGAGTTAGTATCTCTGAAATGTTGGGTCTTGAAGGATTTTCTGGGATCTTCGATCCAGCGAACTTCTGGCATCACTCGCAGTTGCGGGCGAGTATTGGGATGGGTTCGTTCCACTTCTGCTATTACACATATGGTAATTTGAAGTATACATACATTTTGCTTTGTCGTCTGTAGAATTAAAAAAAAGAGAGGAAAATTTTCATTTTTCTAAGGAGAGGTTCGCACAGCGGCGGAGGGAGTGTGTGCAGGATAAAATGGGATATTGCGACATTTTTCCTAGTGTGGGATAATGTCGTGCGCGCTAGTATGGCGAGGGCGTGAGCCCTTGTGCTAAGCACGTGATGTATATAGTCTAAGATGTACGGGTGTACGGATTTTACGGAGGGATATCCACTTGGTGGCTTCCCCCAAGCCAGTGTGGTGGTCATGGCTCGCCTCACATTGCGTTGGGATCATTTCGTCATTGCACCCGCTATGTGTTGTGGGTGTGTGTGCAGTACTTAGAGATGAGATGAGAAAAATTACAGAACACTACTATCAGCCAAAATGGGAAAGTCTATAAGATCCAAGCCTAACTTGAGGGCCAAGTCCATCAAGAGAAAGGGCGAGTTCGCCAAAGCTGTTGGTGACAGAAACGAGAGAATTGCAAAGAGAATGCAGGATAACTTGGAGAAGCAGAAGGCCGAAGAGATGGACACCGCCGTGGAGACCGAGACCATCGCAGAGCCAGTCGTGGAGAAGAAGAAAATCAGCACCTCGGGCTCGCGTAACTCGTCCAGACAGAGAATGAAGGCGAAGCACACCAAGAAGTCGAAGAAGACGTCGGTCACCAAGTTTTAGAATCAGCATTATCGTCCAGGCTGGCGATTGTATACTAGCATAGGAATCAAGATGGAACAGAAGAGATGGCTATGTGAGGACTCACTGAAGCCGAACCTGTAGAGGTATTGGAGAACTCTTGGGCATGACGGGAGAGTGAGTACGAGTTATTTGTGAGTTCAGATTCATAAGTCGATGGTTGAGAGTTAAGAGCTCTTTGTCAAGATTCATGAGCTCAGGAATGCTACATCATAGTAATCAAGTTCGTACGACGATTAGATATTCAAGCTGATCTAATGTAGGAGATGGACTTCGTGCGGCTTGTCCCAAATAGGAAGGATAAGTTAGACACAAGTTCCATTGAAATGTGGTTGCAAGGCCAAAAAAATGAGGAGAAAGTAGTTCTTGCTATTCAGATGGCTGCGCTGGTACGATTTCTTTTTTCCATTTTCAAATTTGACCGTTTCAGTCCAACGGTTTGCAAGGTTACTAACATTTCTGAATGTAGGTAAATTATGCGAGTAATAGAAGTATCAACTGATAGATATTTGCATTATGTGTGAACATAATACACTGTATGATAATCTCATCTAACCTACAAGAGTCTCAAGATATTTGGTGCCCTAGAGAACATCTAACACATATTACCAATATCTATTTCACGAATATTTCGAGCGTCACTAATTTTTACTTATTAGCAATGACCACCACCCTCTACAAGAATCACCTCTCTAAGATATATACATATTACTTCCATAGCATCGCACGAACAACAGCTCCGGAGTTTAATGTCCTCAATCCACTTCTATTACCTGACCGTTCTTATCACCTGCATAAGTGTGCGCTGACTCCGATCGCTATATATACTATTGACTTCGCAAATTAGCCATCTCAACTACACTCTTCTTCACAGCATAATGGACAGCAAGACGATTGGAATTCTAGGTGGAGGCCAACTTGGTCGTATGATTGTGGAGGCCGCCCACAGGTTGAACATCAAAACCATCATTTTGGACCAACCCAACTCGCCTGCCAAACAGATCAATGCCTTGGATGAGCACGTCAACGGCTCGTTCTCTGAGTTGGACTCAATCACAAAGCTTGCCAAGAAGTGTGATGTGTTGACCATCGAGATCGAGCACGTGGACGTGGACGCCTTGAACACCGTATCTCACAGCTTGAACATCCCCATCTTTCCTCTTCCCGAGACTATTCGCCTTATTCAGGACAAGTACTTGCAGAAAAAGCACTTGATTGGACATGGTGTTGGTGTTGTGGAGTCTTTGGAGGTTGTGGAGAACACAGAGGCTCAGTTGAGCTCAATCGGAGACAAATTCGGATACCCATTCATGTTGAAGCTGAGAACATTGGCTTACGACGGAAGGGGCAACTTCGTGGTGAAGACCAAAGAGGCCATCCCAGAGGCCTTGCAGTTTTTGGCTGACAGACCTTTGTACGCTGAAAAATGGTGTCCTTTCGTCAAAGAGTTGGCTGTGATGGTCGTGAGATCGCTTGAAGGCGAGGTATTTAGCTACCCTACGGTCGAGACCATTCACCAGGACAACATCTGCCATCTTGTCTACGCACCGGCCAGAATTTCTGAGACTTTACAGACACAGGCTCAGATCATGGCTCAGAATGCCGTGAAATCGTTCCCTGGATGTGGAATCTTTGGAGTGGAGATGTTCTTGCTCCCCAACCACGAGCTCTTGATCAACGAAATCGCACCTCGTCCCCACAACTCTGGACACTACACTATCGACGCCTGTGTGACGTCTCAGTTCGAAGCTCACGTGAGGGCAGTTGCTGGCTTGCCTTTGCCTAAAAACTTCACATCCCTCTCCACATCCAGCACCAATGCCATCATGCTCAATGTTTTGGGAGGAGCCACGAAAGACTCGGAGTTGGCCATCTGTCGCCGAGCCTTGGAGACCCCAAATGCCTCTGTGTACTTGTACGGTAAAGAAAGCAAACCGAAGAGAAAGATGGGACATATCAACGTCGTGGGCTCCTCCATGGACGAGGCTCAAAGCAAACTCGACTATATCATGCACTCCACGCCGCTTCCTATTCCCGCAGAGCTCAAGGAAAAGCCCCTAGTCTCCATCATCATGGGCTCCGATTCCGACTTGCCCGTCATGGCTTTGGGTGCCAACATCTTGAAACAATTTGGTGTTCCATTCGAATTGACCATCGTCTCGGCCCACAGAACCCCGCACAGAATGTCCAAGTTCGCCATTGAAGCTGCTGGACGTGGTATCAAAGCCATTATTGCCGGTGCTGGAGGTGCTGCACATTTGCCGGGAATGGTGGCAGCAATGACACCTTTACCCGTGATTGGTGTTCCAGTTAAGGGCTCCACGCTAGACGGTGTGGATTCGTTGTACTCGATTGTTCAAATGCCAAGAGGTATCCCCGTGGCAACAGTCGCTATAAATAACAGTACAAATGCGGCGTTGCTAGCGATCCGTATCTTGGGTGCTTGCGATTACAAGTGGTTGGACGAAATGAAGCAATATATGCACAACATGGAGGACGAGGTGTTGGCCAAGGCTGAACGGTTGGAAGAGGTGGGATACGAGAAATACTAGATAGGTACAATTCTTATTTTTGGTCTAGCGTCTTATTTATGGGGTTACCTGTAGCGAAGTGGATTGGTCACCTGTACTGGCCACCGAACTCAAATTCCTGATAGCCGAATTGTTCTTCCTGGTTGCTCCTGACCGACGTCAAGTCGACATTGGCAGAAGGGTGGTATACCAGCTGGAACGTGGGTGGGTACGACAAACTCGCGTAAGGTTGCATTTGCAGTACCGGCTGGTATGCGAATTGCTGCTCCAGCTTGAAATCGTGGCTTGGGAAGTGCCCATCCGAGGAGAACACGTCGTGCTCTAGTGGAGGTGGAAGGGCTTGCTGGAATGTAGGAGGCTGGTGGTTGTAGTTGGTGGGCGATACAGTAGGGAAGCCTACCGAAGGTGGAAGGAAGAGCCTCGAAGTGTTCGAGATAGCATCCTTCAAATCGTCGACTTTGGTGAACTCCCAGAGTAACACTGCCCTGACCTTGCTTTTGGGCACAAGTCCTGACGGCCCATCGACACTGTCGTAGACAACCTGCTTGACGGTGATGCCCTTGAAAGCGGCATCCAAAGAGTATGGCTGCAGCAAGAGCTGAAGGAAGAAGCACTTCCAGAATTTGAGCAAGAATGGCTGGTTGACGTTGGCATCAAAGTGGTCCTCGTTTACCTTGAGAACCTCGCTACCGAACGAGTAGACAGACGTGAAGCTCG
Organism: Danielia oregonensis; assembly: GCA_003707785.3. NCBI lineage: Eukaryota > Fungi > Ascomycota > Pichiomycetes > Serinales > Metschnikowiaceae > Danielia > Danielia oregonensis. The sequence continues at coordinate 173,988 of PPLJ03000004.1, forward strand.
ACAAGCCAGCGGGCAGAGATTGCCCAAAGTCAAGCATGTAGTTAGTCTTCAACCCGTTGTCGATAGAGTAATTGGGAGGCAATTGTAGAGGCGAGTATATCCTCATCATCGTGTGGAGGATAGGGACGGAAGAGTTGGCGAACTCGTCAAGACCGGGGAATCTCTGGGAAACGTTGACGTTTTCCTTGATCGTCAACGACTTTGCAGGGGAATCGTCCTGGAGAGTAAGCATGATTGGGCCAGACCCGTCGTCTTGGCTCTCGATAGAGAAGCATGAGTTCCTCACCGAGACAAAGGAGGAGAACAGCGGCTTATGCCTTTTAGGGGCTGATACCAGCGACCTCAGCAACAGACGGCGTCTTTCCGGCAACGACGCAGGGGAGATGTTAGACATGGACACCACTCCCAACGACTTGTTGAGGTTGATTTTTGTGAAGATCTCTTCGAACGCCCTGGCATTGTCTTCCGCTTCGTCGGGTGTGGCGAACACGGGGCCGTCGTTAATGAGCTGGATAAGATTTTTCTTCAGGCCCATGTTCTTGATCACCTGGATGTGACTGGATACCTGCTTGCGTGAGCGGAACTTGCCCGTCTTCGCTAAGATGTAGTCGGACACCAACTCGTTACGACCACAGGATCTTCCGCCAATCTTGATTTTGTTGAGCCCGTTCTTCGGAACGATGGAAAGAACTTCCTCGAATGCATCCTGAACATCACTGCTCCAGATGTCCTTCTCCGAGTCACCCGCCTGGCTGGAGGTGGTGCTTGTCGGAGTGGAGTTATTTGGGTTAGCGGCAATGTCCTCATAGGAATTCTTGCGTGAGGTTGGGGCGGGCTCGAACCTTGTGTCGACCTCTATGCGGGGCTTTTGGTTGGTGGAGGTGGGCAGGAGAGTGCCCAACATGCGCTTGATAGGCGTCTTTTCCTCGCCTTGAGTTGGAGCCGACTCGGCAAAACGCGTGGACGTCGGCATTTCCTTGCGGACAAGCTTGGAGGTTTCGTGGACCTGGTACATTTTCTTGCCGTTGTTATCGATAGCAATATCCACGATCATAGGGAGCTTCTTAACTGGCGTCGACGAGGGTGTTTCTGTAGACATGATGGAAGTGGAGTCAAATGAGTGTAAGTGTGTTGGAACGTTATTAAAGCATGAATTGAAGGAAGAAGAACAGCGGGAAGGCAAGCTGTTCGGGAACGAAGTGGCTATGTGTTAGACAGCAAAAGAAAAAAAGGCATGCGATTGTAAATGTTATTGAGGGGAGGTTCCAGATATAAAGGCAACAACGGCAAAAAAAGAGTAACGTACTAATGCGTCGTGAAACGATCGGAACAAACAAGCTCAATGAAAAAGGAACGTGGAACTCGGAAAACAAGGCCCAGGTTAAGGAAACAAAGGGGAGGAGCGAGCGAGGAGGGGCGGATCAACAGCAATAAAAACAAGAACGAAGCCAGTCCGAAGTTATTAAGAAGCAAGAGGACCTTCTTTGTTTTCCGCAGTTGTTTACACGAGTGAGAAATGTTTTTCAGGTACGACGCACGAAAATTGACGTATCCGGTAAGTGTACCTGCGCCTTGTATGGGGCACGCAACCTGTGCGTCAGGGCCATAAACCAAGTGCTGGTTGGGGGCGTATGTGCATGACGCTTCCGGATCGGGAACATACAGCGCAATAGAGTTCGGCGATGCTATTGTTCGGCCGTACGCAGCACATATATTGTTTTCGGCACCCGTCCGGCACATGAGGCGTGTGGTCGAGGGGAATCGTCTAACAGCCTCGCAAATCGGGCCCCATTAGGCAACCCGAAGGTCCGGCATGTTTTCATCTCCGTCACAATGGATGCAACCGGTATGGCGTATGCTGTCGAGATTCGCGGGAGAACCCTGAAGATCTAACCTCGGTCTCTGCACGAAGCTGCTGCAATGTGTACGGACCGGGGCTTCGGAGGCAGGTGACGGCATCGAACAGGCGACTACTCGCCAAGACGCAAGCCCGCCTTAAATCCGCGGCCCACGCCTCCGGATCGGCCTCTGGCGTCGAGTCAGATTCATTTTCTGGCCGCAAGGTCCCCCACGATGCGTGGCCGGTGACAAATCTCTCCTCAATGCATCATGAGCCTTTGGCCTCGCTGTCACCGCAGGGTGCCTCGATCACTCTGCATTGCATCCCCGTCGTCCGCATGCGCGGGACCCGAACCACGCGTGGTGAACGTGCGTCATCTCTCGGCCATAAAACGCCGCCATACAGCTCTATTATCACCTTGCTCCAACGGGTCGTTTTCGCTCTCCGAAAGCTCCTCCGCTGCAAGCACGGCATGTGCATCGTGGGGCTTGAGACTTAGTTTTAGTCCGTCCACAGCCACAAACGGAATGCGCCCGTCGGGGTCGGCCCCCCCGATCTCGTCCCTGGCCACATCGCGCCAATATCCAAGCCATCTTGCAGCTGCTTTGCCCACTGTGCTGGACGGCTTGTGCTCGTGCGCAATTTGCAGACACCATTTCTGAATATCCCTGTCCAACCCCTCCACTTGGCCGTACTTGTAATCTGCCACGTTGGCCATGATGTCACGGAGCGTAAGCCCTCCTGCTTTCAGCCTGTAGCCTGCGAGCACGCGCGTGTGGTCGACCTTGTCCGCCATATGTACAAGCACCCTGTGTGCTACTGCCAGAAGCGGAAAGTGGGCCACCTCCGCGGTGTGTAGGGCTAACTCGGTGGCGGCATACGCCGTGGCTTGTCTGTGGCGGGTGAGCTGTGCTAATTCGACCACACGCCGGAGGTCTGCAGCTAACGTCTGCCCAAACTCTATCTTTTCTTTGAGCTCGTTGCGGGCGACCTCATTGTCGCCCAGTGCGTCCATTTCGTAGATGTGAGCCGCCAGCGTCACCAGTGCAGACGGCCGCACTAGCGGAGCTCCTCTCTTGGCCTCTCTCTTCAAACACCAGTACTTGCACAACCCACTGCTGGCGGTGCGGAGGTGTGTGAGCACATCCTGCTTCAGCATCTGCGTCTTGAGCCCCAATCCCCGCAACATGGTGTTGGCCGTCGAGGGAACTTCGCCCACGGTGGACTCCACCTTGAGCTGAAGCAATGTGGCGTACACCACATCGGCGAACTTCTGCGGAGCTATGGGTGTGTTGTGCTCGGTGCGCCATTTGAAGCTGCTGCGCTGGTTTTCTTGCCGACGCTGTGATGCTAGCAAGTCATTGCGCTCACTCAAGAGCCGCCGGTCACGGTAGAATGTTCGAGTCTTGGCGATGCCTCGGAGCACTGTCTCGCGGCTCCACTCGCTGGGCCCGTGGCGGTCGCAGAACAGCCGAAGCAGAGCCTTCAGTGCCAACGCACCTTGCACGCCCTTGTCCATGGCCATGTAGAGACCAGCCCTCTTGCCACACGTCACATGGTACGCCTGGAAGCAGTTACGGTTGGTGCACTGGATGCATGCGCCCGTCCGCTGTTTGCAGATGTAGCAAGTCAACTTCCACCTGGTCCGGGGAATCTGGTTGATGCCTTCAATGGGCTCCATGTAGATGGGGTTGGCAAAGTATACCTCGTGGATCCACAACGCACAAACCACATGGCTCCAGAGCCCGTTGTCGAGTTGTTTGAAGGCTCCAGTTTGACTGGGGCAGAACGAGCACTCCACGGCTCTTCCACGACTGAGCATGCACCGCCGGCAGAACCACTGGCCCTCGGGAATGAAGGCAATGCCATAGCACTCCTGGTGCACGGCGATGTTGCACCCATCACAGAAGACAATGGCATTGGCGTTATCACATTCCAGATCGCTGCACACGGCACACCTCTGTTCGGACAACGAGCCCGCGCCGCCCACGCCATCGTCACTGCCGTACTTCTCTGTGGTCATGTCCATCTTGAGCTCGTGCTCGGTGCCTGCGCCGCCCATCTGAGCCTCGAGCTTGTGCCATTCCTCTTCTAGAACGGTCATGACGATCTCGAACACCTCCGGCAGAATCACCGCACGGTTGTCGTCCTGTGCATTGCGCCACTCGAGGAAGAGGGCGTCTTGTTCGTCCATGTCGTAGCGTACCTGGCGAGCGTGTGGAGTAGCGTTTGCTCTGATGTAGGTGGGCGAGCCTTTGCGGGGCCGCGGCGCACGGAACCCGTACGCAGCTACCTGGCATGGATACATCGTGATAGGCGGAGTAGAGCGTTGCCGCTTCGTGACTCCAGCAGGCCGCTGCGTCGATGCGTGTGTCTTTCCGTTTGACCCATTGTGCTTTGCAGCCGCAGTCACGGCTATAACCGCGAGCTGTGCAGTCTCATCTAGGTCGGGGTATATCTCCTTGAGGTCGCGTTCCTCTCGAGGACGCATGTCGAGGGTAGGAGCCACCATGGTGGAGTATATGTGTGTGGTGAAAGTTGTATACGCGAATGTGATCTGGCACGTGACCCAGCCGCATCAGTACAGACTAAGGCTTCTAGGCGAGAAGGAAGATGCGGACCATGGGGGCCAATTATGGGTACGCCGGAGCTGGGATGCATTTTCTGCGGGCTATATAGGAAAATTTTCTTCGCTGCCTTCTACATTCTCTCTAATTCGGCCTTCTACATTCTCTATAAATGGGCCATGGCTCCATTATTCTTTCTTTCCGAGCCGTTCGTCTACGGCGAGCCGATGTTCGCTCCTATTGTCTCGCATCTCTAATTCCATATGCTTATGCACTATGACCATGTTCCGACATGCGGATACGACATATTGGCTGTCTACGTCATATACTCTCTTGTATGCCACTGTAGAGCCCACATTCCACCTGTGTCTTCCTTCACATTGGCTCATGTCGTTGCGGTTTTCTTCCATCGTGTCTGCATTTGTACATCATGGGACATACGATGAGCCAGATAATACACCATACACTTCTGTTACACATGAACACCACACACCACGATGCAGTTCTGTACAGTGTTCTTGTGCAATGGTCTTGTACACTGTCCTTGTACACTGCTCTTGTGCACTGCGATGGTCTTGTACACTGTTCTCATACACTATTCTCATACACTCAACCTCATGCACGGTAACATTCACATCATCGACTTCCATCACAAAACATTTCCATCAAAAAATACTTCTATCGCCCCACTTGTATCATAATCCTCACGCTACTAGTCTGATGCACCTTGAATTTGATGTACCGTGAATCTCATATACCGCTCATATACCCTAATCTCACACTATAAATCTCGTACTCTAAATCTCGCACTCCATAAATCTCACACTACAAATATCACACTGTGAATCTCACACTACAAACCTCACACACATTATACCACATCAACGACCCCCACACTCATATAACCAAGTCCTGTCTCCTCCTCTTCCTTCCCCTATCCCCGCCTCTATCTCCCTCACCTTCTGTGTTCTACCCTCTTTCGCATTTCTCAGCCGCGATCAACGGCCAAATCTCCACATCTGGGGAAGACGCACCCATGGTCGAGGCACATCCTGCATCGCGTACTCCGGGGCCCCGCCTCTCCCCGGCTTTCTCCACCGCCTGATCTTGCCACGCGTCGGCATTGTTCTCAATTACTTATATATAAGCCGTGGGAAGGGAAGACACCAGTACTCTTGTCCTGCACACAGCCCGCCCCACCTTCTCAGTTGCTCCTACTAACCAAGGACTCCAACCATGGGAAACAACACATCGTCCACTCGGAAGCTGGCTGCAGCCATCCGCCATGGCGCTGCAATCCGAAAACTGTCTCAGTCGCAGAGCAATCACCACAATCTCGAGGAGGAATTCAGCGACTTGATTCTTCACGAGGTCAAGCGCCAGAAGCACGACCAGACGTCGCCGCCGCAGCCTCCTGCCGCTGGGCAGAACGATCAGTTCACCTCCGATCTTATTGAGGACGAGTTCAACGAGCTCAGCGATGGCATTTTGGGCAACGAAACTGCCGAGGTGCTGAGAAGCATATTGCCGGACGGGACGCCAGACGAGATGGATGTGGACGCTGCGGGCGGCGCCACTCCGGCTCTGGTGGCTCTGCTCAGTGATCTCACGGAGGTGGACTTCACGAAAATCGCCGCTCAGGCAGTGGCTCGCCAGCCTAACAGATCCACCAATTCGTTGGAGCGGCCCGAAGGCTTCGACGCCCGGACCGGCAGCTTCGCCGAGCTCATCCCCGTCGAGATCAAGTGGGTCAACCGCAGCCGCGAGCCTATCGGGAAAGTGGCGATAATTGGACTGTTCTCGCAATGGCGAGATGTCATCAAACTCAAGCCTTCGACCACTCACGAGAACGAGTACTCCACCACGATCAAGTTGCCGCTCGGCGTACACAAGCTACTCTATATCATCAACAATGAGTACAGGGTGCTGGAGCAGCTCCCTACCGCTACAGACCAGGAGGGAATCTTCTTCAACTGGTTCGAGGTGTTGGACCCTCACAGACTCTTCAACCACTCACAGAACCAGCAGACGCATGTGAATGCGCTGACTGCGTTTGATGCCAACATCATCCAGGTGGCTGGCGAGCTCGATGCTCACTTGATCAAGAAGAAATCAAACAGCTTCTTGGTCAAGGTGTCTAAGGAAGCCAAGAACCTGGCAGACTTCGACCACATAGAGAATGTGGACGTCGATGCAATGCAATACGATCCTCCCAAGTACGTGCCGTACCACGACCAGCTGTCACTGCTGTTCCTAGATCTGCAACCGGAACTGCAGCACGACTCTTATTCGGCGGACATCCCGGAGATGTTCGTCAATTACGACTACTTCAAGACAAAAGCGCCGGACTACGAGTTGCCAGAGCCTCCGCTGTTGCCTGCGCACTTGAACAACGTCTTGTTGAACAAGATGCTGAACCAACAACTGCCTGCTGCTGTAACGGTGCTGGTGGGAGACAGCAAGCGTCCAGCGTTGAGGCGTGCTGACAGTCTGTACTATGCATCCAACAAGGAAGCTTACCACCTACTGATACCGAACCACGTGATCCTCAACCATCTCATGACCACCTCCATCCGTAACGATGTGTTGACGGTAGCGTGCATCACACGCTATTCCGGCAAGTTTGTAACACAGATCATGCATTCGCCCGCCGACGCTCCACAACCTGAATGATAGACTCATAGGAGCGGCGTGAGACAATAGACCCGTGCAGACACGATACGACCGGTCGGAGGCCTGTTGATCGGCTCTGATGCAAGCATTCCGGTCCGGTGCCAGACCGGTTCGCAAGCGCCATCCGGATCCGAAATTCCGATTTTGCGGAGTTTTATTATGGCACCGTGCTTCGATCTCTATCGCATGTATAATTCACTTTTTAGCTCTCTTCAATCTCTTATTGCATCTATTCTGCGGGAAAATCGGGTGCGAATTACAAACCCATTTGACACATCTCAACTTTAGAACACAGCCTACAATTCTGCTACACCCACAGCAACTAAGTGAAACCAATAACATAACTACATCTCCGCAACTCTTCTTTCAATATGTCGTGGACAGGATTGAAGAAAGCCATCAATCGGGCAGGTACCCATGTTTTACTCAAGACCGGCCAAATAGATGAAGCGGCTACAGACCTTGAATTTGATTACGAGGAGAAGAGATACAGGGCCATGGAAACAGCGTCTACCAAGCTTCACAAGGAACTAAGGCACTACAAGGATTCACTCACAACGCTTGTCAATGCACAAGAGTCTGTGGGAGAGGTTCTCTCCGGATTCTACGGAACGGACAAGAACAACGTGGCGCATATTTATCACGATGCCATGAAGGAGCTTCAGACCACAGGATTGGGTGAGCTCGAACATCCGTACTTGCAGACCGTGCTCAACCCAATCCAGAGATTCAACTCATACTATGTGGATGTGAATGAGGCTATCAAGAAACGGGCACACAAGAAGCTTGACTACTCTGCGTTGAAGAGCAAAGTGCAGAAACTAGAAGCGAATCCATCGGAGGACCCCAAGTACGAGCCAAAGCTAAAAGACTCCCAGGCCCAACTTGTTGAGATAGAGGAGACATACAGTCGTCTCAACAGTCAGCTCAAGGACGAGCTTCCCAAGTTGGTGGAGATGCGTGTTCCTTACCTCAATCCACTGTTTGAGGCTTTCGTCAAGGTGCAACTTCGTTTCTTTCACGAGAACTACACAAAGTTGAACGACGTTCAGCAGCACTTGGACGCGCAGACAAGAGAAGATTACATATCGGGCAATCTCGAGAAGCGCATAGATAACGTGTTGCACAAGATCCAAGAGCTCAACATTGCATTATAGTATATCAATTCATCGGTAGCTATTAAGCCTTCTTGTATGCTTGTCGAGTTGCCGTCGTATCTCTTATCGTGCATCCGTACATAGTGTCTCCGTGCTGTACTGCCCTCATAGCTATCGTGCTACCTCCATACGCTATCTTCATACAATCTACTATACACCGTCTTAGATCTACAATCTTATACCGCCTTATACGGGGCTGCAACAATAACCCACTAGCTGTGCCTTCTCTACCATGACCAATTCGCGACTTCCATAATACAACATTGCAACCCTCCATTTGCTCTCGGCTCTTTCCGCTCTTCGTTGGCTTCCGGCTCTTCAACATCTCTCACGGACCAACTCGAACTCGAAATTTGAAGCATAGCACATCAGCACTTTTCTACTCGGCACTGTGTGTCTTATCATATCAGCAATCTTATTTTAGTATATCGCTATCTTTCCTCCAGTGCGTCTATAAGCCACGACGTGCGAATTACATGCGCAGTTACAAACCTTGATCTACTCTCCTAACCACTTATCAATCTTGCCCAGCGAGGTCGTTGTCTTCCTACACCCTGCCGCATGATCTACTCGTCAGATCCACAAAGCCAATTCATATATTCATCCCACTCTTGTCCTCCTCATTTAATATCATATGTTGCGCAAGCGAATCTCCCGCTGGACCTCGCGACCAGATGATGGACAGCACGTATGCGCCTTCCCGGAGTCTTTCTGGACTTGGTACGCCGAGTCCTACTCGCGGTACGATTCGTTGAAGGCGGAGGCAAAAAAGTTCTCGGAGAAGTCCACGTCCGTAGGGCAAGTGAAAGCATTGTTCGGGCCCGAGCTCCCGCAGCCGTCCACCAACCAGGTCTTGGCGTTGCTCCGGTCTCCATTCACCAAAGGTGATATCACCAAAACCTATCAGTTGATACGGTTCTTCCAGCTACTGGACACGGGCTACTTTATCACAAACGACGGTCATGAGCGCACAGGTGCCCCCATCACTCTAGTTGGAGCCGAGAACTGGGAGAACGTCATGTGCTATCTCGATGCTCTCTTGTTCCTGATGTTCGCCAAGTTAGAGAGCTTCGAGCCGCTATTGTTTCTCCTGAACCAACACGCCAATCCACTCGTCAATCAGCTCCTGGGCCTCCTTCGTGTGCACGTTAACCTCATGCGTCTGGGTAACCAAATCACTACTGACCTTACCATGCGTCTCTGTGAATGCCTCATGAAGCTAGGATATACTGAAGCTATGAGCCATCGCCAGCAGGACTCGGCGCCACTCTTCGAGTTTCTTACTGAAACCTTGCAGATGCCTTTATTGACCTTCAAGGTCGAGATCCAGCACCTGGGCAAGCACGACGATGACGATACCAAATACTCCAAAGAGCGCATTCTATTTGTTTCCATTCCAGGTGATGATGGTGAGCCTGTCAAGCCCGAGAACTCTCACATTGAGAACAAGGGCGAAGGCGGCGAGGCTATCCTCTTGGAGGAGTGCTTGGAACACTATTTCAATAACTCCATCTCTGTCAGGCGTGAGTTGGAGCGTCGTGCTACATTGGATAGCGTTAGAGCTGGGGAGCCTACTGTCCCTGAGGATGCTGTGTTCGAGTCTCCCAGTGCCACTCCAATAATTAATGGCGGTATGTTCGACAGGCAAGCTGACCAGCTGCGGCCCGCATATGCTCCTCGAGCCTCCACATCCAGTCTTTCTGCAACCCCAAATCTGGTGAAGATACGTACCCGTTCATCTACGTTGTCCATTTGGTCCATCTCAAGCATCGAGTCGAAGCCGAGAGAGGTGATGCTTCCTGCCTGGATGCTTCTCCGGCTTTTGCCATTCTACACTGACGATAATGACGCTGTCTCCAGTGATACCACAGCACGCAATCTGCGTGACTTCGTCAATCGGAGACCTGTGTTACCCATATGTCTCAAAAGATACCTGTTTAGCAGCGAGAATAAGCTGGCAAGTCGCTCGAAGAAGCGCATCATCATACCTCCAGTGATTGACTTGCCGCTGTTCGTTGCAGATGATGGCAACACTTCTGATGGGGGCTACAAGTTGATCTTGGAGAGCGCATTATGTCACAGAGGAACGGCAATCACCTCTGGACACTTCGTGTCTGCTGTACGCAAAAATACCCACGTCGAAAACGAGTCCTTGGAGCAATCTTTGGCCGCCTTGTGGTACTTGTATGACGACATCAGAAAGCCTAGAGTGGAGACCAAAACATTCAAAGAGATATTCGACAAAGAGTGGCCATACATGCTTTTCTACCGGTTAGTGGCCTCCAATGGCACGCGCAACTCAAGTGTGGCTCTGTCTAATCGCACCTCCGGCAATGCAAGTCCTGTGATGGTGCCAAAAGGTTCCAAATCAAAGTTTTGGGCCGAAGAAACATTGACCCCCATAATGTCCCGCACGGTCTCTACTACGTCAAATGACATGGCTATCACGCCTCCGTTGGCTTTGCATCTGGGTTCGGATAGTCAATCCAGTGTGCCTATACCTGATATCTTGCCATCGAGCCCAAAGTTTATCGATATACGAAAACGTTACTTGTGGTACGTCACTGATAAGGACAAGAACTACTATAAGGAATCTGCGGCATTGTCGAAGTCTGGCAGCCGTAATATGAGCATCAGTTTCACTCCTCAGTTTCGCAGAAACAGTCAATGGAGTGAAACTTCAAATATTAGTGGGCTTGCGCTTGAGAACTCGACGCACCTGCCAAGCGTGGATCTCGAACTGGTAAAGAACCAGCTTGAGGAGCTCGAGTTGCTGCAGAAGGCACAAAACACCAAGGAAGATGTACCACCAGCAGAAGCAAAGCACCGTCACCTCCATCGCATTTTCAGCAACGAAAATGAGCCTCCTTCTTTATCGAAGAAGCATCACCGCAAGCGGCGTTCAGACTACAAGAAGGAAAAATGCGTGATCGTGTAGCATTATAGACAAACTTATAGACATTGAGTTCACTCGCAGTAGTAGATATCGCCACTCTGGCCACCAACAGATACTCCGCTGGAAACTTGTGGATGGGCAGCAATGCAGCTGAGTAACGAGTCGCTGACCTTGATCTTACTAGATATCTTGCCTGTTTTCCACAACCAGAAGTAGGCATTACCGTTAGTGTCACCACTCATCAATACCTTTCCGTCAGCAGAAAAGGCCACTTGGATCCCATATCCCGCTGATCTATGGCCCTCAAATGTTTTGTTTTTATTGAAGCGAAATTTCCCTGTGCCTTGTACTGTTCGTATCGTATTGTCCATAGTTTGCAAAACGATGAACTTCTCTCTTGGATGTACAGCAGCATAAGGCATAGAGTGCTGCGTTGGATCTGCTATGATCTTAACAGGGATGTTGATCTGCCACTCCCAGAATCGGACTGTACGATCATCGGAAGTGGACATGAATTTCTTTCCAGAATCGACCACCGTCAAGGAGTTGATAGCCCCCAAGTGGTGATCATAGACCTGTATTGGCAGGCCCAACAGGGTCAAGTCGTAGTGCTCAATACGGTGATTCGAAAGCCCCACCAAGAACTCGTTTTCGTTGTTGGGATTGAATATAACAACACTGGGAGTCCCTTCAACGTTTACCGTATGGAGAATTGCGCCAGACTCTGTGTCCCAGAGCATGATCTTCCCGTCAAAGGAACAACTCAAAAAAGTGGAGCCTGTTCCATTGAACGTAACATCTGTAACGGCCTGCTTGTGGCCAAAGAAACCTCGAACTTTCTTATGTTTCTTAACATCCCAGAGAAATATGTTGCCATCATTCCCTGAAGAAAGAAGGAGATGCCCCGACTGTGGAAAAAACCGTAGTTGCGTTACTCCCTTGGTATGTCCGTGGAGTATATGTTTCACCTTCTTCGGTGGGTAACACTCTATATCTTTGTGTAGGGCTGGCATCTCCATGTACGACGACATGCCGTAAAGCTCGGTTGTTGGTGCAACTGCCTTGTGTTCTGTCTCTTGCACCTCTTCTTCGCTTTCTTCATAGTATTCAGCTTCACTAGACTCGGAACTTTTCGCCCAAGGGCCAGCGTAATCCATGTCTGTAGCATCCTGCTTGCCCAATTTCTTCTTCTTGTTCTTTCTAGAGCCCTTAGTGGTGCTCTTCCGCTTCACAGCGGCCTGCGCTGTATGTTCCACAACTCCACCAAAGCTCACAATTTCGTTGTCCTCTTCTATAGGTTTTTCAACATCCTCCACCACTTCTGGGTCCACGACATTGGGTCTAAGAAGCTCTACTTCCTCCTCGTCACTGGAGGCATACCCTTGAAGAAACATTGCTTGAAATCCGGGGACAAGTCACGAGAAGGCATCGCATTTTTCGCGATGTTAACGATATAGATCTATTGACTAGAACATGAGCAAGAGAAGAGCTGAAGACGAGGAGTCTGATATTGACGTGAGTTCCACTGATGAGTCTGATGTGGAGACCGGACCCAACGAGGAGGAGGATCTCGACGAGGTGATTAACGTGGACTTTGACTACTTTGACTTGAACCCTGAGGTGGATTTCCATGCTACCAAGACGTTCCTTCGCCAGCTCTTTGGTGATGATGCCTCTGAATTTGACATTTCTGGCTTGACTGATTTGATTTTGACCAACAACTCTGCTGGTACCACCATTAAAACCGACGGAGTCGAGAGTGATCCTTTTGCTCTTTTGTCTGTTATCAACATTACTGAACATGCCGACAAGCCATGTGTTAAGACCGTGGTGGACTATGTTTTGAAGAAAACAAAGGCCAATGTAGAGTTCAACATGATTTTGTCCAAACTCTTGAAACCAGCAAAGACCACGAAAGATCTGTCTAAACAGTTGAAGGTAGGTCTTGTGATGAGTGAAAGAATGATCAACATGCCTGTTGAGGTCGTTCCACCAATGTACAAGATGTTATTGGATGAGATGGAGAAGGCTGACAACGCACACGAAAGATACGAGTTCGACTACTTCCTTGTCATTTCTAAGATCTACAAGATGGTGGCGGCCAACATTGAGGATGAAGAAGAAGGTCAGAAGAAGAAGAAGAAGAACCTGACTGCAGCCGAAGAATTCGACTACTTCCATTATGAAGATATAGTGTTGGAGGAGAACGCGAAGTACCACGGCCACTATGAGTACACACACAAGAAGCAAGAAACGGACTCGCGCAGAGTGTTTACGGAATACGGAATTGACCCAAGATTGAGCCTTCTCTTGTTGGACAAGAAGGGATTGGTGAAGCTGGTTCCTGAGATGGAAGAGAAGTACCCTCCCTTCTAATGTATAGTATAATAGAAGCGGCAATATGTGGAGTTGATGAGGCTGTAGAGTAGTGTTTATGGAACCCTCAAGACATGGTGATTGATGGTGTACTTGTGTCTTCCCAAAGTGAACTTCGGTGGAAAGACACAATTGTACATAGGAAACACCCTTCTCTTCCAGTTTTTCCAAACTGTCCTCTAAGAAAATTCTCATCATGTCCAATACAAAAGTCATATGTTACAAAATGGAAGAATTGTATTTCTGATTTTAGTTACATTTCGCAATTGGGTGCAAATTGAAAGAACAATAAAATGGTACAGAAAATTGCACATTTGGAAACAGGGAATGAAAACTACATCAATAAAACGAGCTAACCGAAGTCAACACGCCTGGGTCCTAGGAGACGGTATTTCACGTCCAATCACATTGTTACAATATTGAAATCGCTGGAAATTACATACTAGTAGGCGAACACAGTATCAGAGCGACTTACCAACATGCACAGTTAGGTAACAACAGTCTCAACTTCAGAAAACTTTTCACCTTGAAAAGCCTTCAGGTCCACTGATTCTTTGTGAGAATGGAGTAAAAAATACCAGTTTCATCCGTGGAAATGCTGAAGCGTCAAACTTTCAGCCACAGACCCTCGGACCAATATCATGCATCCTCACAAGTACTCTTGGCCTCTCTTGTGGGCACTATATTGAACGGTTGCAACATATGTGTACAGGGCCTATGGTGTGCACACGACATGCAAAATTTTTGCGTATTCCTTGAAAATTCAACCTAAATCAAACTCAACACAAAATGCCACCAGCACACAAGAACCAGGCTTTCCGCCCGGAGAATGTGTTGAAACGTGCCGAGGATCTTATCGGAGTTGGCCAGAGAGAGGCTGCTCTCGAGACCTTGTATGAATTCGTTACCTCGAAGAGAATTCGTTACCTTCAAGTCGAAGACTTGGAGCCTATTGGATTGTTGCTTATTGAGTTGGCCGTCGACTTGAGAAAGGGCAAGTTGGCCAAGGACGCGTTGCACCAGTACAAAAAGAACGTTCAGGCATCGGAGAACGGCTTGGAGTCTGTCCAGGTTGTTGTCAGAAAGTTCATCGAGTTGGCCGAGAAGAAGTTGGACGAGGCGCAAGCCAAGGCTGACATCAAGATAGTGTCCAACGAAGAAGACGACTTGGAGACTTCTCAGACTCCCGAGAGCATCTTGTTGTCCGCTGTGTCCAACACCGACTCTGCTGACAGAACCGAGAGAGAGCTTGTCACTCCTTGGTTGAGATTCTTGTGGGAGGCTCTCAGAGCCACCTTGGATATCTTGAGAAACAACTCCAAGTTGGAGGTGACTTACTCTGCCATCGTCAACCAGGCTTTCCAGTTTTGCATGAAGTTCAACAGAAAGGCTGAGTTCAGAAGATTGTGTGAGTTATTGAGAGCCCACATGCAATCTGTTACCACACAGGTGCAGACCAAGACCCCCGGTGTCGCCAATGTCAACGCTATCGACTTGACCGACTCCGACACTGTCCAGAGATACTTGGAACAGCGTTTTGCCCAGTTGAACATCTCCGTCAAGTTGGAGTTGTGGCAAGAGTCCTTCAGATCCGTTGACGATGTACACACTTTGATCACCGCATCTAAGAAGGCCCCTAGACCAGTAATGATGGCCAACTACTACGAGAATTTGGCTAGAATTTTTGCCGTCTCAGACAACACTTTGTTCCACGCCGCTGCTTGGAGCAAGTTCTTCAACTTGTTCTCGCAGTCCCCCAACGCTACCGATGAGGAGTTGGGCCATTACGCATCTGTGCTTGTGTTGTCCACTTTGGCTATCCCTACCAAGTCTTTGAATGTCAATGAGACTGTTGTCGATGACCAGAAGGCCAAGAACGCTAAGTTGACCTCGTTGTTGAACTTGAACCAGGTTCCTACCAGAGACAGCTTGATTTCTTCCATTGTCAGCAGATCGATCTTGAAGTTCGTGGCCCCTGCCGTCAAGCAGTTGTTTGAGATCATGAGCGATGCAGAATTCCACCCATTGACCATCAAGGACAAGGTTGCTCCTGTGTTCAAGCTTATTGAAGAGGACAAGGCATACGGTAAGTACATCCCTACTTTGACCGAAGTTGTGTTGATTAGATCTTTCCAGCAGGTGTCTCAGATCTACGAGGCCGTCAAATTGGAATTCTTGGTGTCTTTGGGAATTATTGAGGGTACTCAGTACACCTTGTCTCCATTGGCCGTTGAGGACTTGATCGTCAACGCCGTCAAGAAGGGCCACTTGTCTTTGACCATCGACCATGAGTCGCTGGTTGTCACATTCAAGTCTAACCCCTTCGAGGACTCTTTCACTGACTCTTTGTCTTCGAAGTTGCAGGCTTCCCCAGCCGAGTTGGTCAGAACACAGTTGTCCAAATTGGCCAACATCTTGGCCAGCTCGCAAAAGACCATCGACCCACAGTACGAGGCTCGCCAGAAATACAGACGTGAGGTTGCATTGCAGAATGCTGTTGCTGCTTTCTTGAGCGAACAGGAGGAGATCGCCAGCCGCGTTCAAATCTTGGAAGAGCGCAAGAAGGTCGCCGAGAAGCTCAAGCGTGAGCAGGACGAGATTGCTGCCAAGTTGAGACAGGAGAAATTGATCGCCGACCAGAAGGCCGAGCAGGAGAGATTGGCACAGGAGCAAGAGAGAAAGAACTTGGAGAGATTGGAGAGAGAGAAGAAGGCCATCATTGAGAAGGACAAGAGAAAGATTGCCGAAGAGATCAATGCCAAGGGAATCATCAAGATTGACTTGAACAACTTGGACGACTTGGACACCGATAAATTGCGTGCCATGCAGATCGAGCAATTGAACAAGGACAGAAAGCTCTTGGAGGACAAGATGAAGGTCGTCTTCAAGAAGTCTGACCACACTGAGAGAGCTTTGAGAAAGTACGAGTTGCTGCTCTTGGCTGAGGATGCCGAGTCCCAAAAGGAGAGAGACATCAAGGATTACGAAGAGCTCACAAAGAGTAAGGCTGAAAAGGCAAAGAAGGACCACGCTGCTGCTATTGCTCAGAAGGACCGTTTGAGCCGTGTTCTTTCCGACTACGAGGAATTCAAGAAGGAGATTGATGTCCGCAATGCCTCTAAGGTTGCCGAGATGAAGGCTAGAGCTAAGGCCGCTTTGGAGAGAGCCAAGCAGGACCGTATTGACCAGGTCAAGGAGCAGCGTATCGAGGAATTGAGAGCCAGAAAGGCCGAAGAGCGTGCTGCTGTCCAGGAGGTCTCGCGTAGACTGGCCAGAGAGGCTGAGATGGCTAAGTTCAAGGAGGAGTTGAGATTGCAGAACGAGAAGGAGAAGGAGTTGGCCAAGAAGAGAGCCGAGATGGAGGCCGAGATGGCTGCGAGAAACGGTGGTGCCGCTAGAAGCCCAGCACCTGCTCCAGTTCGCGCATCTCCATTCCCAGCACCTGCTCCAGCTCGCGCATCTCCATTCTCAGTGCGTTCTTCGCCAGCTCCAGCTCCAGCTCCAGCTCCTGCTGCCGCTCCAGCTGCTGAGAAGAAGCCATTGACTTTCGCGGAGAAGATGAGATTGAAGAGAATGGGTCTTTTGAAAGAGTAGATAACCCCATAATAGATGCATTTTGTTTGAAGATCAACCAGTAGAGAGAACAGCTATGATAAAGTAAGTTCTGTTGGAATTTTCAGTTCGTGCGATACCCCAGATTTCATAATCATCACTTACTTTTTTCACAACATGATCACCATCATCGGCTCTCTCAACTATGACTTGGTCTCTTATACGGATAAGGTTCCTGGAGCAGGAGAGACATTCCAGGCTAACAGCTTCGAGAACCACCTTGGTGGAAAAGGATTGAATGAAGCATTGGCCTGCGCAAGATTAGGAACGTCCAAAGTCCGGATGATTGGCAAGGTTGGTTCTGATTCATTTGGCAAGGAGCTCGTGCAGGCTCTTGTTGATTCAAATGTGGATACAACACACGTGGAAACATTAGAGAATATCTCCACTGGAGTAGCCGTGATCATGGTGGAAACGTCTGGAGAAAACCGTATTCTAATCACAGCAGGCGCAAATGGACAGCTAAAGCCAGCTGCAGAGGAGTATGAAGAATTCTTCGCAGATTCTACCGAGGGAGACTTTGTGGTATTGCAAAATGAGTACCCACACACGATTGAGTCGATTGAGTGGATCAAGACGAACAAGCCGGCTATCAACATTGCGTACAATCCTTCACCATTCTACGGAGAGCTCATCACACCAAGTATTCTCAACAAGGTGGATTTACTCATTGTAAACGAAGGAGAGGCATTGGATGTAGCAAATTCATTGCTTAGTGATGCCGAAATGGAGCAGTTCAGGACTACGATCTCAACTGACAAAGTGAAGGGTTTCGGAGGCCTCGCACAGAAGCTCCAAACCACTGTCGACCAGAAAAACACTAGTGCTGTGATCATTACTATGGGAAGTCTTGGAAGTGTCTACACCTGCAAAGGCCAGAGCCCGCAGTTTGAGGAATCTAAGAAAGTTTATAAAGTCATTGACACCACAGGGGCCGGAGACACATTCTTCGGAGGCGTGGTGCTGCAGCTCACACTGGGAGTGAAATTAGCCCAAGCTGTGAGTTTCGCCACAATGGCCAGCAGTCTAGCCATCCAAAAGAAGGGTGCCGCCGAAAGCATTCCCACATTGCAGGAAATGCAGAACGTACATAGGGTATGAGGGGGCCTCTAAAATAAAGAACACCAACAAGACAGATTTATGCTCTCTTGCGGAGTCCCTGAGGAGCAGGCGAGTTCGACTTACCGGACAGGTGCACGTACTCGTTGACCTGAGCAGCGACACCGCCCTTCACAGACTTGACACGCTGAGACTTCTTAGAAGATCTTCTTCTGTAAACCTCAATGTAGAAGGCGATGAACAACACGAGGTACGACGACAAGATAGCGCATCCAGAGTAGGCAGCCAACATAGTACCGGCACAATCACCACACACAGGCAAGGTTCCGATCAAGTGAGGGAAGTAGGTGAAGATGACCTTCTGGTAAGTAGCGAAGTAGACGAAACCCAAGTCCAAGACGAACTGGATGATCTGGAAGCGGGTCACCCACTCCTTCCACCAGACGCGGATGCCTCTAGCGGCCAAGAAGTAGTACCAGTACATCACGACATGCACACCCAAGTTCAACACAATAGGCACCCAAGAAATAGGAGTAAGACCCATCAACTGAGTGTAGCACAACAACGCGGTAGCACCGTGGTGGTAGGTGTGCAAGAACGTCAACTTCTTCTGCTTGACAACCAAGAACACAGTGTCGATAAACTCACAGAACTTGGTCAAGTAGTTCAAGTAGTACAAGCAGACCAAGGGCTGGGTCCAAGCAGCATCGTCACAGATAGCAAAGAAGATACCGTTGTTCCAGATCATTGGAATAAGCTGCTCGACCATCAAAGTCAAGAGAGTCAACGAAAGCGTGGTGAGAGCAAGGTTGTGCACCTGGAACAAGCTGTTCAACACAAATGGCTTGATGTGGAACTTCTTGAAGAGGTAGTTTCCGCCGAAGATCACGGTGTAGTACACGGAAATGGCAACTGCCACCACGGGAAAGGTGGAGAACGTTGTCTGACCAGGGACAAACTCGAACTCGGAAGGCACAAATCTTCCACCGGTGACGGTGGAGACGGCCTGGTCAAATAGAGGCCACAAGGCAACGATAAACGGCTTCTCGACAGAGTACGTGAACGACATGAGGAAAAGAACCGCGGTTGAAAGTGAATTTTTGGCTTCTATAAAAACACCAATGTGCATCCTGCACAGAGCCCATAGTCGTTGGTGGTGTCAACAACACGTTATGAGCTTTGCATGCAACTCCGCTTTCTGGACCGCGTGTCTGGCATATCCGAACCTCTCCTACTTTAGCTGACAGTTATAGGGGCTTCGGTGGCACGCGTGAGTTGCCAAAATTGTCGAATCTGCGGGGTCTATTGACGTTATCGAATTTCGCGCATGCCGATATAGCGTAAGCATTATTGGCCATGGGAATGTGTAGTAAGAGGAGAGATGTACTTGGCTTGCGTTCAAGTTCGCCGGATTCAGGTGAGCCTCCGCTCCGAGCCATGGTGATGTGGGCCTGGAGAGAATGGGAGATGAGAGCTGAGTTTCGGCTTGGATCTGCCGAGGCCCAGATACGGCATAAGCGGAACGAGTTACGGCAGGTCCAATAATTTTGATTAGCCATGATAATACAGTGTAATGGACGGTGGTTGGGATGGGCGAGGAAAGAGGAGAAGGCGAAGAAGTAATAACTGAAGAGATAGGAGTTGAAGAGGTGAATATAGAGAGGTTGGTACAGAGACCCATATAGAGGTCAAGATGAAGAGATTGATATAGATGTCAAGATGAAGAGATGGGCGATGGAAACTCGAACAACGTCGGCTAGAATATAACAGAATGGCAACGTCGGTCTTCCTTTAAGTAAAATTTCAGCACTCATCCTTATAAAGTGAACATCTCTCGATTGCAAATGTACTGCACTCAGAAATACACTGCTCAAGAAGTGAAATATAGAACCCCACCACCAACTCACACCTATACTCGGAGCCTACCACAGTACAGTCTCATTGGCAGCACCCACGCACTGTTCACATATCGAAATGTCCCTACTACCGCTTCCACCTTCATTGGTTCCATTTCTCGACGAATACCTCCCGACTAGACGATCCGGACCCCCGTTCGTGACCCTCACATACGCCCAGTCGCTCGACTCTAAGATCGCTGCACGTGCTGGCGTCCAGACCAAAATCTCTCACTTGGAGACGAAGACAATGACCCACTACCTAAGGTCTCACCACGATGCCATCCTCGTAGGAGTTGGCACAGTGTTGGCCGATGACCCAAAGCTCAATTGCAGATACGGAAACCATATGATCAGACCTGTGGTGGTGGATCCGCATGGGAAGTGGGTGTATCACTCCTCTACCTTGGCTGCTTTGTGCAAGGAAAAGGACGGATTGGCCCCTTACATCCTTGTGAGCAGTTCTGTATCAGTTAAGGACCAGGACAGGATTGCGTTGGAGGAACATGGAGGAAAGTTCATCAAGATGGCTTTTGCACCCAACCGCTCCGAAAACTGGCCGGCGATCTTGCAGTGTTTGAAGACAGAAGGGATAGAGTCTGTGATGATAGAGGGAGGTGCAGTCGTGATTAACGACTTGTTGGCTACCAGCTTGGTGAACAGTTTGATCATCACAATTGGGCCCGTGTACTTGGGCCAAGAAGGCGTCACAGTGAGCCCCTCCGACGGAGTGGTGTTGAAGGACTCCACATGGTGGACAGGCACAAGCGACAGCGTGTTGGCTGCGAGGATTGCTAATTGAAGCGGCATCATTTGTAGAGTATTACTTACAGACCATGTCCAATCTTGAGTGTATTACCGTGTAACACTATCCTATCTATATTACAATTACAAGCAGATTCGGTACGATGCATAGCGACCAGAGGTCTCGGAACGACGAATGATTTTCACAACGTCTCCCCTCTTCAAACCCAAATAACGGGCAACAGGGTCCTCCCTCTGGATACGAGGCAACTGCAGCTCCTTCAACCGGTATCTGTCCAACAACTCCTTCTTTTCTGGCTTGGACAACCGGATGTGCTTGGGAACCAACTCGTGGTGTGTGATGTTGACAATCAAATCGCTCTCCTGGAACACTTCGATAGTCGCAGGCGCCACCGTGGGGATCAACTTGTTTGCACTAGGCGTGATCGAGTTCTGGTAGATGAAAACACCGGTGCTGAAGTTCTTTTCGCTGATGTGAATGCAGAAGTTTCTCATGGTCTTGATACCGACCGATGCCTCGTCACAGAACTCCACCCATAACAGACCCATCTCAGGGAACTTTTCTGCGGCCTCTGCAGTTGGTTGAGCCTGGAAAGACATCAACTTTCTCTGTGGCTCGCCCATTGGACAGATCTTTGCACGGAACTCATCCAACGACATGTTCACCTCCTCGTCGGTGATGTAGTAGCCCTTGTCCCTAACCATCTCCTTGACGGTTCTGAAGGTTCTCCACAAACGGGAGGTGGCTCTTTCAACGTCGTCCATTTTGTGAGAGTAGTTGGTGTTGATGTCTCATCCCGAAAAATTATGACTTTTGAGTCGCACACGCCAATTTTGGAAACGTAGGCAAACCTTCGACAGTGTACTAGTCGAACTTGCGCCTATAAAGGAGCTCAATGTCGCTGTTCAGCTTCCAGATTTTGGTCTTGATTGTTTGAAGCGTCATGTTAGGATCAAGAGTTTGACCCTTGCACTCGAGCTCCAACCACTCACTGGGCGGTTTTTTATCTTTCATTTCGCTGGTCCGTGTATCGAACTTATCTGTTAAGTAGTTGAGGATTTTGTTCACACGGAGCATGTTTTGGGAGGTGAGCTTGATGGAGCTCTCCAAGGCGGGGAGTCGTTTTATTTTGCGCTGGACCTTGCCTCCTATTTTCTTGTCTTCCGTGAGTGTAGTGTAATCAACTTCGAAGAGTTGGAAGGCTATCTTGGGAACCTCCTTCTGTGGGAATTTGTCATACAATATGGGCTGTCCGATCCATTTGGGTAGATTTTGTCTGACCTGTTGAATCAAGTGCACTTTAGTGGGGCTCTTCGCAGGGTACTCTAGGGTGTTGAGATCATCCAAGTGGAAGCTGCAAACATCTCTGTAGTTGCCAAGTTCTGGAGAGTTCTCGAAAATGATGATGAGTAGATTACCGGGAAGACGACGAGCAGGGATTAACACCTTATAAGATTCATCGTCCTTGGACGCAAAATCCGGGTCATTGGAGTACAACCTCATCATGGACGCGGCCAACTTCTTCGTACCCTGTGCTTTGTACTTTTCACGGTACTTTTGTTTGTTCCATTGAAGTAACCTTGAAATGGAGTCCTCAGGCACTACTTCGCCGTTATTTGCAGTATCTGCCAAGTCATTACCCAAATCACTCATATTGCTGCCAATAGAGACCGAGGGACTGGGCGGCACCACTTTAGCTTGCGAAACTGTGGTCTTCGGTGACTTTCTAGAAAATAGCCTCTTACGCTTCAAGTCTTCAGTGACACTTGATTCAGAAGAGCCTTCGTTCTCCGACTCCCCCACTGAGTTTGCAGCCTTAAGACCACGCATTTCTTCTCTAATTCGTTTATCGTTCTGCCACTCGTAGCGGGCATAAGTTTGGAAAATGGAGTTGAGGAAGATCTGAGAGAGAGCGTAACGGTCATCTGGATGAGTTTTGATCTTGCTCGTGCTTGGTACGCCATTTTCAGCATTGTTAATCGAGAGGAATGGGTAGTGTTTGATGAGTTCATCGAAGTATATCTCCACGTTCGCATACGATGATTCAATGAGACTCACCAACAATTTTCCTGATTTGATGTCCACTTCACACCAATTGTTGAGTGTATCCATGGTCTGGTATTCTTGGAAGATTTTATCTAGCTCTTTGTTGCGTTCCTTCAAGTCATCCTTCGAGAGTGGACACTTGTTATTTACAAATGGAAAAGATTTGATCTCTTTGCACACGAACACATCCCAGATCTTAATGTCACCATTGAGGTATAACACCAACATCCATCGCTTGTTGTTGAGCATTCGCTTTGCAATAATTGACTTGGGGCTCACCTGGAACTCCTGGAATGGTTTCCTGTTGTAAGCTATCGTGACAATTCTGTTGCTTGGAATAGGATTGAGCAAGATCTCGATTGGAGTTTCATCAACCACTTGCTTGGAGTCAAATTCCAAAGAGTCTCGAAGCCCAACTTCATCTTTGTAAGCATTAACAAACTCGAAGGAGGGCCCTCCATTGATGTTGAGGAACATCGACGAGTACTCAGCATTGATCTCAGTGTCTCCACCATTGCTGACGAAGTTGACTCCAGACATCAGAGATTGAATCTCCAAATTATTAGTGTCCATAGATAGGTGGCTGACAATATCGTAGAAATCCGAGTTCAAATCGGACTGTTCTGCAGCTGTGCCATCAAGGTCGTCATCCAATTGGCTCTCTAGGTTCATCGAGTAGTCCACACATGTTCTGAGATACTGGTACTGTGCCAATTGGTCGGTGTCAGGAACATGGTATCTGTTCAAGGAGGTATAAGTAGATGCAAACACCGAATGGTCTTCCACGCATAAGGCAACTATGGGCGAGTCAGCCTTCGCCACTAAAGTGCAAAGTCCTATTTTCTCGTCAATGAAAGAAATATCATTTGATGAAAACGTCCGGAACAAGTTGTCTTTGTTGTGAGAAGAGAGGTAACTCAAATCTGTCCGTATAATGTTTCCTGACTTGTCACCTGAATAGAACTCGGCGAAGTCTGTCGATTGTGAACTTAAACTCCATACTGCCTCGTCGTGCATTTCAAAGTTTTTGTACACCTTGAAGTTACGCATATCCCAAAGCTTGACCGAAGAATCGGAAGAGCCACTAAGGATGAAGTTACCGTTCATCAAGAGGCATCGCACGTTGTCTTGGTGCCCCACTAATCTGCGAATCAAATTGGCATTTGCTTCTGTAGAAACACGCCTATCGTAGACATTTATGGTATTGCTGGGACCTCCTGTAGAGATCAAGTTGGAGTGGTTGTTGGAAAGGGCGTAGATGGAAGTGGGAAGGTTCGGCGTGGAGAAATTCTGGAACTGAAGTGTGGGCTGGAGAGTAGTCAAATCCCAAACAACGACATTACCGTCGAGACCCCCACTCACCACCAAGTTTTGAGGTGCTATACAAGTCACCCTCTTGATGTAATCCGTGTGGACGTTCTGGAACTTGTGCACGTCGCTTTCATCTCCATCTAAGTTGATAAGTTTAAGCGATAAGTCAGCCAGCGCAGATACCAAACTGCGGTCGTTGTTGACAAGCTTCACGTCATTGATCCAGTCAAAGTGGATGCTGTAGTTGCGTTCCGCAGCGTCATACCGAGTGGTGGGCACCTTATGCGGAAGCCGGTTGGATGATATGGCCGTCTCCAACTTCAAGAGCCGTTCGTCCACCTCTTGTGGCTCGTCGGCAGGACCGAAAGAGAACTCAAACTGCGACGATCGCGGAGTCTCCGCCGCTGCGTTCCACACCTTGACAATTCCGTCTCTTCCTCCGGTGAACAACTGGTTGCGTGTGGAGCTGTATTGTATGGCATTGATAGGAAGGATGTGGTTTTCTTTGGCATTGGTATCGCCTAGCACGTACGAGAGACCTCTTTTGAGCCGTGACATGGCGGTTTGCGGTAGTGCTATCGGTATATTGAATTTGAGATTAGCTATGTTGGGGAAATCGCGAATGCAATATATGGATGTATGTCTCAGAATCAGTGGGGAAGCAAGAAATTGACTTTTCGAAGTAGAATCGCCTTGATATGTATATTGTAGCGCCGAGGTTTCGTTTCTTGTATGTCAATTTCTATTTGAGACTTCCGAATGTTGGAAAATTATCTCCACTCGAGGTAGAGGTATGCTATAGGTAATGTTATGGCATGATAATGAGAAACAATGAGACCCGAGATGTCTCCGAATCTGCGCAGCTTTGCTTTATGAGATATCTTGGATCTATGCTTTCAAATCAAGGACTTTCATAACTTCGGCACGGCATAGGTTTCTGAACAGTACGCCTTCAAGACCACAGGTACACATCGCTCGATAGTATGGACGATGTAAGCGATATGGCATCAGCCGATAGTCTGCCTCGATCTGTCGTTCGCTCACTTACTTCTTCAAGCCTTCCTCGTATTCCTTCAATGCTGCCGTGAGAACCTCGTTCTTTCGCGTGACCATGTAGATATCGGCAGGCTTGATCACCGTACGCCCAGCATGGTCTGCAAAGAGCTCCAAGTCCTCTCCCAAACCGATCATCTGGTTATACACCAATTCCACAAGAGAAGCCACGAACGACGGACTAGCGGCGACTCCGATATTCCGAGTATGTTCCTCCACCATCTTGGCCACACTGAGATAGACAGCGGCCTTGAGCTGAGCTGCTCGGTCCTGGTCTGCCATTTCTTCTTAGTATTCACGGTTATAGATTTAGATGCGCGTTCAAATACGGTATGGAAGATTAAAAACGGTTGCCACATTCATTGATTGAGCCAACGAGGTCTTGAAAGTTTCAACAGTGTCTCGAAAGCTTCAACAATGTCTTGGAAAGCTCGATCACGTCTTTTTCTCAGAGTTAGGCGTGCTCCCTAAGCTAAGGGCATTATACCCTGTTCAATATAACACATCCTTATATGGCGCAATTTCAACCGAAAAGAGCCAGAAAATAATACAGTAACCATAGCAACCGCATCATCTCGGTCTGCCGTTTCCTCAATCACCACCGAAAACGATATTCACTGGCATTTGCAACAGGTTTATTCGAATCTATTGCAAGGTACGGCTCTGAGTGCAGTACATACATAAACGTGCAGTACCACCTCCTGTTTCCA
Source organism: Danielia oregonensis (assembly GCA_003707785.3). Lineage (NCBI taxonomy): Eukaryota > Fungi > Ascomycota > Pichiomycetes > Serinales > Metschnikowiaceae > Danielia > Danielia oregonensis. Next base: position 199,949 of record PPLJ03000004.1, read on the forward strand.
TAGACATTATATCTGGTCTTCCCGTGGTTCGTTTTGCACCAAACTTTCACAGCAGAATCTTCTACGCTAAACAGACTCAGCCGTACCCTCAGAACACTTTTTCCCTTTTCAAAATTCTCTTTACCTCGTCTCCTAGCAACAGACGCGCGCACTTAGTATTCCGAAAAGGGACAAATCGAACGCGCCTTGCATGAATTTATACCAGCCTTTAGGATTCATGCCTAGCATCGTCTTCTTCATTTCCATACTACTTCCTTCATTTCACATTCGCTATGCTTTCCAGAAAAAGACTGAACTCTTCCTCGCTGCCGGCACCCAAGAGAATGGCTCTTAGAACGGTTTCTAACCAGCTCGCTACACCTCCAACCACTCCGGATAAGAAGAGCGTGGTGGACTTGTCCAGCGAGATTGAGTCGAGCCGAGGAGTCAAAAGACTTGTGTTTGAGGATTCAGTGTACACGAAAGCCAAGGCATTGTTCCAACGAGGCTTCAGATCCACGGATTCTGATCACTTGGTAGGAAGAGAAGAGGAGGCCGAGTGCTTCAGCAACTTCTTGGAATCGAGTATCTCTCAGAAAAGGTGCAACAGCTTATACATCTCGGGCCCACCAGGAACGGGCAAGTCGGCTCAGGTGAACCTCATGCTCGACCACTTGTGTGGATTTGAAACACGAGATGTTCACCACATTCACGGCAAGCGAGTGCGTGTCATGAGAGTCAATTGCATGACGGTTTCAAAGCCAGAAAACATCTTTCACGAGATCTATTCCTTCGTCACCGGCCAGACATATTCGAGAAAGAAGACCTTCGATGACTTGTACGAATACCTTGTGCAGAAAGACACCAACACAGACGCGTTGGTTGTTGTGTTGGATGAGATGGACTACTTGATCACGAAAGACCAGCAGGTGTTGTTCCAGTTGTTTCATTGCGCGTCGAGCTTGAAAAGTTCTGTTCTTTCCACTAAGTTGATCTTAGTTGGTATTTCCAACGCTTTGGATCTTACAGACAAGTTTTTGCCAAGGCTCCGCAGCAATGGCTTCAACCCAGAGGCACTTCAGTTCATGCCCTACACCGGTGAACAAATCAAGCGGATTGTCATCAGCAAACTCAAGTCCTTGGTGGAATCAGATAAAGAGAACACCTCCATGCAGATCCCTATAATGCACCCTACAGCTATTCAGCTCTGCTGTAAGAAGTGTGCAGCTGTCACAGGAGATCTCCGTAAGGCGTTCGACATCTGTTACAAGAGCATAGAGCACGTTGAACAACAGGCCAGAAAGCTCGACAATTTTGCAGAATTGTCCTTCGACCAGGCTCCCAAGGTGCTCATTTCCCATGTGGCAGCAGTGTGTTCGGCAACGTTTGGAGACAACTCGTTGGCCAAGATTAAGAACCTCAACCTTTTGCAGAAGGCTGTTCTCTGTTGCCTCTTCAACCTGGAGAGAAACACAAACAAGCCACTCACAGTGAATGGTCTCTACGACTACTACTCCAAGCACACAGTGCAGGTTGTTGACAACTTGCTCGGCAAATTAAAGAAAGGCGAGTTCTTGGAAATCGTTAGTGCTTTGGAATCCTCCTCCGGCATCATTCTTGCCAACTCCTCCAAAACTTGCACGTTGCACGTTGATAACGGCAGCAAAACCATTCGTCCCAATGTCTCGTACGATGACTTGGTCAAGTCAATCGACAACATTGGGGTGTTACGCAGAATTCTCTCTGCTAAGTCGACTACAGGTTAGTCAGTATTATTAAGACCACATAATAGAATCGCATGAATAATCATAAACATCTGTAGCAAAGCATCCTCTGGCGAATGAGGTCACAGTTCATTACTCTTAGTCAATGGTATTATGCTGGTTGCATCACGTGGACAGGATGTACGGGTTCACAAAGACACACAAAAAATCTTCAAACTATAGAGTCACTCCCTTAACACCGTTACCCTAATGCAAACCAAAGGATTGTAATCCTGCTATACAATTCACATCTACAACTACCCGCGTTTGCTTCTTCAGGTTTCATCCGCGGACAAAGCTCCAACAATTGAATTAACATCGAAATACTGAGCAAAACAAGCCGCTTCCAGGCCGCCATTCATCCCATTTATACTATCCCACATGTCGTCTGGATCCAGGGGTGGTCCACCCATGGGCAGATACGGCAGCAGTGATGAGTATGGGAAGCGAAGGAAGAACTTTTATGCCTCATCCACACGCCGTGACTTCAAAAGCGGGAGTGCAAGCGGCTCCAGTACTTCTGGACCAGGCCTGTCGTCTTTGTCGCTGTCGAAACCTCCTCCTAGAGCAGAGAATCCCTCCAATAGTGAATACCCAAGCCGATCGCGATATAGAGACTCCATACCTGGAGGTGACCCGGGGAACCCGCTGAGTGCTCCAGGTGGCCAGCCTGTCAACCCACGGTCAAGCAGCTACTCGAAAGACTCGAGATACGGCGGTTACGGGCCCAAACAATCTTACCCATATTCATCAAAGCACTACCAAGAGAGACCTCCAAACGGAGCTTATGGCTCCTTCAATAACGCAAAGCGTGAGCAAGGCGACTACATTGCGTATGCGGGAACTTCCAGAGACGTGGACGGGAGCCGAGACTCATGGCGATCCGACAGACCCAAACTCAACACGAGCACATCTGCGAAGTCGTTCGCTCCAAGCCGATTCAACCCCAATAGCATTCCGGTTAATGCCAGAGGGGGTCTGAATGGCCTTCTGAGCTCTGGTATGGACTACAAGAAGGAGAGATATGACGGTTACAACAACGACGAGTCCTACAACAACAGGTGGAAGTCATCGTATCCCAAACCAGACAAACTGAGGTCATCTCTTTCAGGATCAGTTGGTCGTCCTAATCCTTCTAAAGACAGAATACGCAGTTCTGGACTCACAAACAGCATGGGAACTCCTCATAGAAACGATTCCTACTATCCTTCAAAACCACAACCTAATCGCTATGTTGACCGTTACTCCAAAGAGAAGTCTGACTATGACTATAATGGAAGACACGGGGACCACGAATATGCAAAGCAACACGAACACCAACAAAGCGCTCTGTCAGATGACTATAACAAATCAGGAGTAAAAGCCAATGACGGCTATGAAAATGATGGTGATCACTCTATTGACAATGTGGACGAGGATGACGAAGAGGTTGAGGACGATGACGAAGAGGATGACGATGAAGACAATGACGACGACAACGAAGATGATAACGAGGACAACGAACCTGATACGTCTGTTGAAGGTGCCGAGGGTGACGCCAAACACAACATCCTAGATGCTAAAGCTTCGCAAGTCCTAAATAAAGCTGACAGCGATGAGATAAAAGCAGAAAAGGCAGCGCTTCTAAAAGTGCATGCCCCAGAGCTGTTCGTCGTTGACAACGTCATATACTACCCTGAGGGCTGCAACCAGCCTATCGGGAAACTTGATACCCAGCTTCTCGAGTTACAGAGCGAGTTTGATCATGCCGAGGAGGAAGACGAAGACATACCTTCTATGAGATTTGCCTTGGCTAAACCGATCAAAGATCTTGCAGAGTACCCCTTCTTCAACTCTAACTTGATCCATTGGTCTGCGAACGTCGAGAAGTTCTCGAAGATCATTTCTGAGAGAAGAACCACATTGAAGAGAAAGCAACTCGGATTATGGATTCACTACGAAGCTCTTCGAAAGGAGAACGACAAAAAGAGAGTGTTTCTTGAAGAACAGCTTAAGGTGATACATCCTTATGACGACGAGGCAAGAAGGGAGCTTCAATCCATCGACATTCGTGTGAAGAATAATGATTTGAGTTCAGATGCTCAATCTCAAAACTACGACTCGCCTGTGCAAAGTGGACGTAGAAACCGTCGTCATGGAGATTTGGTGACAACAGAAGCCGAGTTTCAGGAGATCTTGAAGAGTTTGGAGAACGAGGAGAAAGAAGATCCAATGATCAAGGCGAAGAAAGTTTCGGCAGATATCCCAGACCTCATTCTCGATCCAGTTCAGGAAGAAGCCTACAAATTCATGGACTCTAATAATATTGTGCATGACAAGGCCGAGTGGGCAACGAGGATCAAGGCCGATTTCATGGATAGCTTTTCCGAAACTGAACACGAGTTGTTCTGTGAAGCATTTTGCAGAGCTCCGAAACGTTTCGGTGAAATCTCAAGGTACATGGGTGGTATGAGGAGCTCAGAGGAATGTGTTGTTCACTACTACATGACGAAAAAGGCTGTCAACTACAAGTTTTTGGTTTCGCAATTCAAGAAGCGTACGTCTAAGAAGACTGCTCGCCGCAAATCTTCGAAGTCAAAGTCAACCAATATTCCTACATCTGATTCGACTTCCGAGCTCACACCATCTCTGGCGCAAAGTATTGCAAATGAGCAAACAACGGAGGAGCCAGAGCCAATGTCTCATCCGGATGAGAAAGCGCCGGTAGTTGACCCTATTAGGTCACCTGAGACTAACAAAAGGAAGACTTCTGGTGAAATCGTGCAGGAGAAGAAGGTTGATCTCATCCACGATGATGTGGAACAGCCTCCAAAGAAGAAGAGTCGCAAGAAGAAGGAAGAAGAGGAAGGTCCCGCAGATGTTGCTCTTGACGTGGAGACAAAGTCTCAAGAAGCACATGCCCAGATGAACCCAGTTCCTATTCACCCAGCTCCTACCGAAGCAGTGGTTCAGAATGGTGTTGCTGCAGATGACAAGAAGAAGTCGATTTCGAGTTATTGGAGTATCACGGAGGTCAACGAGTTTCCTCTGTTGCTTACAGCATACGGATCCAAGTGGACGAGTATCGCAGACAAACTTACCAGTAAGACGGCAACTATGGTGCGCAACTACTTCCAGCGTAACGCCGAAAAGTACGGATGGAACGAGCTTGTCGCTGCTGCAGATAACCGGCTTGCACAAACTCCAAACGTCGATGGCAAGTTTTCAAAGGTTGACTCCACTATTGTGGTGAAGCCCCAGAAGTCTCACGTTGAATCCAACGGATTGCCCAAGACCGAGATGCATGTCTACGACAACGAAGACGAGCATGGAGTTCCACGCAAACCCGAGGACCAGACAATGATGGGAGACGCTCCAAAGCCGCTAACGGTTCCTGTGGGCACGTTCCAACACATTCTGCCCCTTCTTCATGGTGTGGCAGCAGCACCCGCTACGGAGTTTGAGCCCAAGCGCTCGTCAGTGAGCTCTCTTCTCTCCGACTTCAGCTCTCCCACTAAGCCATATGTGGCACCTCTCTCTACGGGACCTCAAGTCAAAGTCGAAGTGACTAAACCTTCCATAATGAGTCTTCTTAACGCAGACTCCACCCCTACGAAACCAGCAGCAGTACCATTGCCGCTTGCACGCCCCAACAACTTGGCCAATTTGCTCAACGCACCCTCGTCACCTGCCCCACAAGCTCCACCAGACCCACCGGCCGAAGAGCCCGAAAGAAGAAATAGCATCAAGTCGTTACTTCTGGCCGACTCATCAAGCTAACCTGTATAATTTTTTATGTGTTTTAGTCGAGCTCAACAGCCGACACTGTATTATATATATCCAACTTAGATACTACTGTAGGCATACTCCATAATTTGGGCTGCGCACACCCTGAAAAAATTTAAACTGAGTTCCACCAACTTTAACCATGTCCATGATTAGAACAGGAGGCGCCCGGATTTTCCTGCGGCTTCTCTCAGGAAGTACGCTTCGGATGCAAGCTGCTGCTGAGCCTGAGAAAAATCTCTCGGTTCATGCCCCAACTGGCAGACCTCCAGTTCCAGCAACTGCCACTAGAAAAGCGCACTTCATCCGTGCCACGTTACCTTCAGAGGGTCTTACCAACTGGGAGCTTGAAAGAAAGAGAGTGGTGCCCACGTTGAAGACGTTTTACGGCGGAAACCCAGTTCATGAGGAGAATATCAACGAGTTGAACGCTATCATCAGAAGACACGTCAACTTGCCCACGCGCATAGTAGACGAGAAGGAGGCTAAGATCACAAGATTCTTGTCGTTCGAAGAGTACCAAAAACGCTCGCAATCGGGTACCAGAATCAAAGAAGTCCACCACAGAGAGTTGGTGCAACTATTGAACAGATTGAGAAGTATCGAGCCTGAATTGATGCCAAAGGATGTGATTGACACGTTGCAGAAGTTCTCTCACTCCTCAAACGTGACTGAGGCTGCCCAGCAACACAAGGCCAAGACGCTAGACGAGTTTGGCAGAGCCAACACCGTTGGAAGAAGAAAGAGATCTGAGGCAGATGTTGCTTTGGTGAAGGGTGAGGGCTTGGTCTTGGTTAACGGCAGAACAATCAGCGAGTACTTCGTCCGCGTCATCGATCGTCAGAAAATTGCATACCCATTCCAGGTCGTTAGCCAGGAGGGCCAGTATAACGTATTCGTCACTGTGCTGGGAGGAGGTATCAGCGCACAAGCCGAGGCCGTGAAATATGGAATTGCCAAAGCGTTGGTCGTTTTCAACCCATTGCTCAAGCCACGTTTGTCGAAAGCTGGGTTGATGACGAGAGATGCGAGAAAGGTGGAGAGAAAGAAGCCCGGTAAGCTTAAGGCTAGAAAGTCCCCTACTTGGGTCAAGCGTTAGTTCTTGTATATATCAGCAGAGCGTTTGGCTGTGTCCAACTAACGGATTATTCAATAAATACAATCAGACCAAGCTCTATTTAGTCTCCAAGGACTCGAGATATCTCACCACAGATTCCACTTCGCCCTTCTCGTACTTGGTCACTTTACCCTGGAAACTGGCACCTTTTCCACCACCCTTGATGTTGCTGACGAGCTCCTTGATCTGCGCCAGAATCTCTTCGGAACGAGGTCCCATAATCTTCACCATTCCGCCCGCGCCAGACTTGTAGTCACCGTTAACGAGCGCAACTGTGCACTTGTCGGTCAAGTTAACACCTGCCTCTTTGTTGGCGTTGATCATTGTCGTGAGCTCCTTTTGGAACAAAAGCATGTACTCAGGTGAGTTGTCTTCGCGATAAACGGAAGCAACGTCAGATTCTTTCTGCTCGAACTTGCGGAACACTTCCTGCGCTTTGATATTAGCCAACTGCTTCAACAAGCTGCTCTCACGCGACTGGGATTTCTTGTAATTGGTGCTGAGTTCCGCAACCTTGGAGGCGACCTCTTCTATCTGGCACGATAACAGGTTTCCCAGGACATCCTTCAAAATCTTGTGTTGTAACACCAACTGTCTGTAGACTCTCGAACCACAGATGAAGTGCAACCTGGAGTTGCCTCCTCTAACGTTGGTCTGGTGCAACAATGAGACCGCTTGGATCTGTCCGGTAGATGACAAGTGTGTACCACAGCATGGGTTGGCATCCAACTCGCCGATTTTCACTACTCTCACCACACCCTTAGACAAGTCGTAGTCGTCAGGTATGTGAGATGTGTCGATCTCACCGCCATGCTCATCTGGAGTAGTGACAGAGATTGGAAGGTTTTCTAAAATGATGTCATTGAGCTTGCGGTTGGCCTCCTCAACAATTGAATCCTCTACTTTTCTGGGCAACTCAATGTAACTGATCATTTCTCCCATGGACCAACTCAAGGTTTCCAAATCGTAAGTGTCGAAAACGGCGGAGATCAAGTGCTGGCCAGTGTGCTGCTGCATAATATCGATACGCCTAGACCAGTCAACATTCATGGTGACTTTAGTACCAGGTTCCACCGGTTCCGGAGTCACATGGATAGCGGTGAGCTCTTTCCGCAATACCTGCTTGACTTCCACCTTTTTATCACCCGGAAGAATGAGAGATCCAGTATCGTGAGGTTGTCCACCTCCCTCTGGGAAGAGGATAGTGTCTTCAAGCTCAACAGCATACAACAGAGGTTGGTCCACCGCTTCGCCATCTTTCTTTTTGTTCTTATTTTGCTTATCTTTAGAGGTCATGATTGGCTCATACTTCTTGCAAGAGATCACAGCAGTTTCGAAAGTCTTCAAGAAGGAGTTCTTCTGACATGCCAATGCTCCCACAATTGTGGATGTTGCAGTAGCCATAGTTGGTGTTTCGAGTGATTTGTGAACCTTATCGTGAAAAATAATACGCTCGCGGAATTTTATAGAATTCCACTGCAACTTATCACGAACGCAGTATGACTCAGTTTGAAGTGACGGATGAGCTCCGGCGACTCATTCAGCAATCATCACTACCCAAATCCGCTATTGAATCACTCTTGAAGGAAGACACAATCTCTCATCATAATTTGGTGGCGTTCTACCATCGGTGCAAGCCTTGCACGTCAATGCTTGGGCTCTTGAAGACAACCAAGCTCTCTATCCCAAACAAAAACATGAAGAACGAATCAATTCCCAAGTCCCGAAAGTTCATAAAGTCAATGGAGACTCTCCGATTGAGAGCGAAAGAAGAAGAATACCAGAGATTGGTCCACCCATCCAAGGAGATGAACACATTATATGAAACAAGGTTCGATGCCGAGAATGTGACACCAGCACAGGCTGCCAAAGAAGTCAAGAGCCATGTCACAACTATTGTGAATATTTTTGTCAGTGTGGTGAGTGTAGCATATGCTATTTGGTATTGGACAGAAACCTCATGGAAAATTCGTGACAGCTACAGGGTGTTGCTTTGTCTATTCTTTGGATTGCTCATTCTTGTTGCTGAGGTAGTGGTCTACTTGGGATACTTAAACAAGATCGAGGAAGCCAAGATCAAAGAACGGAACAAAAAAGAAGTTAAGACGGTGATACGCAGTTTCAAAGACAAGAGATCTATTGCGGGGCAATAGATGCAAAGGGCGGTGCTGGTGGAAGAGAACTGAGTGCGATGGAACTTGGCTCGGCATTAGTTTTACCGAGAGCAATGCGATGATCGATCTCACGTTGCTTGTAAAAGCTCCATTTTAACAAAACAAGAAACATCGCAAAGAACTTGAAGTCTGGCCACAACGTGTCGATGAATTCAATCATGCAGTTTTCAGTACACTGCCACAACATGAAGTCGCTCAAACGATTGTGTCCACTAGTTCGAATCAACAAATCGAGCTGAGGTGTCTTAGATCCCATGTACATGTTGTGGGTGAGCATTTGCTCGTCGATGGCTTCCTTAGGGAATCCAGACTCCTCTCTCTGTTGACAGATTTTCCGAACAGAAGAAGTAATGTCGTCACGAGATGTATACGGAAAGCAGACGTTGAGATAGCGTGTTGCATTGGCAAAATCCGTCAGTTCCTCCACTTTTCTCAAGTCCCTCATGATATCCGGTGGTATCATGGGTACGTTGCCGATTATCTTGATGCGGATCTGGTTAAGGCGAGCAAACGACTCATCGTATTGCGAAAGAAAAGTAAGTCTATCCCTAAGTAATTCAAGAAGCGTATTCACCTCATCAGGCGACCGGTGAAAGTTTTCGATAGAGAATGCGTAGATGGTAATATTAGTGACGCCAACCCTGAAGCAGGTTTCAAGCACAGAGAGCAAGGACGTAGCCCCAGCGGCGTGGCCAGCTGCAAGCGAGATATCCCTCTTTTTAGCAAAGCGCCGGTTCCCATCCATGATTAATCCTATATGTTTGGGAACGGGGCCGGTACTCATAATAGAAATGAAGATTTCCTGGCAAGCCAGTACTATGATCCACGAGAAAGGGATTCTCCGGAGAGAATCAATGACGTTCTGGATGAGAGTGGTGTCGAACATACTGAGAAGAGAAGAAGAATAAGTGTAGGGATAAAAAAAAGCGAACTGGCGCTACTTATATATTATTTTGTTTGGCTGCAAATGCGAACAGTTTATTCATTGCACCTATAAAAGAGACTGTATTTCTCCATATTTTAAATACACCTGTTATCCTGTTTTCCCTTCGAATGATTAATATCATCTTTCATTATGTTTACAGAGAATGGCTGAGAGATCGATAAAATCATAGAAATCTACACAAATCATCATACAAATCTAAAGGTAGGTAGAAATGATTTCACAACAAGAAACTGATGATCTCAAGACACAACAGCTGGACCAATATGGCATATACGGTCAATAGTAGAGAACTGCACAAGACGGTGGTGAAACGGTGTCACTTTTTTAGCCGGACTGAAACACGCGAGACAGGTCTAGATTCGCACAGATAAGGTAAACAAAGACAGCCGTATTTGGTCCGTCCTGCCCGTACTCACAAGAGAAGTACTGTTGTCGTTCGTTATCTTCTTCGAATTATCGACAAAACTTTCTACTCCAGCTTTTTCCCTTTCCTCCAGAACGAGTCAATTGTTCTGTATATAATTCGTTTGTTTACACGATTCCCCAAGAACTCAACAAGAGGCCCGACTCACGCCAGAACGCCAAAAAGTCCCGCCTCAGATCGCTCATGTCGTCTTTCCGCAAAACAGACACCGCCACCGACTCGCGTAAGCGTCAGTCCAAAAAGGACGATGCAATTCGCCGCAAAATTGAGCATGAGCTCTCTAAGAAGAGGGGCCAGACCTCACGAGTGTCTCGCCACCGCGCAGCCCCTGGAACTGTGATGTACTTGAAGCCATCCGACCCAATTATCTGCAAACCCTCTGCCACTGTCTATGAGGCAGCGCAGTTGATGTCAGCGAAGAGAGAAAACTGCATTTTGGTGGTTAATGATTCGAGCGAGTTGATCGGTATCTTCACTGCCAAGGACTTGGCTTTCCGCATTGTGGGGTCCGGCTTGAGCGCTACGTCTGTGACAATTGACCAGATCATGACGCCATCGCCAATTTGTGCGAACGCTAATGACCCAGCATCGGATGCTTTGACACTCATGGTGGAGAAGGGGTTCCGCCACTTGCCTGTTTTGGATGACAACAACCATATTGCTGGTGTTTTGGACATTACCAAGCTGTACGCCCAACAGATGGAGAAATTGGAGAGATTACACACATCTTCCAGAAAACTTTACGAAGCTTTGGACTCCGTACACTCGGAAATGGGTGTTGCAGACCAGCCGAAACAAGTGTTCGCCTACTTTGAGGACTTGAAGCTGAAGATGGATGGACCAACGTTGCTGACAGTGTTAGACCACACCACCAATCCTGTTTACACAAACGTCAAGGCGCTGGTGTACGAGGCTACCATCTTGATGAAAGAGAACCGTACCACCGCTGTGTTGGTTAAAGATACCAGTGACGAGGTGCTGGGCATCTTCACCTCGAAAGATGTTGTGTTAAGAGTCATCGCAGCCGGTTTGGACCCCAAGAAGTGTTCGATTGTGCGTGTCATGACACCACAACCCGATGTGGCTTCGAGCGATACCTCAATCCAGCATGCATTGCGTCAAATGTTTGAGGGCCACTACTTGAACTTGCCTGTGGTCGACGAGCGCGGCATAGTTGGTATCGTAGACGTGTTGCGCCTTACGTATGCTACGTTGAACCAGATCAAGAGAATCGAGAGCCAAGGCGAAACAACTAGCGAGGGACCTGCTTGGAACAAGTTCTGGACGTCAATGGAAAACGACTCAGACTCAGTACACCTGGACTCGTTAGCCAGTGCCCCTGATGTGACTCCATCGGAGTTTCAATCTTTCGGTCTCGATATCAAGCCTTCTGATTCCATCTCTGCTGTTGGAGAGAGCATTTCTACACATCCCGTCCACACTGCGTCGATAACGTCTACGGCGCTGTTCACATTTAAGTTTGCGTCGCCTGCACTTCATGGACGCGTACACAGAGTGTCTTTACAGCCCTCTGAAGGATTGACAGACTTACGTACAGTCATTGACCAGAAATTGCACTCAAAGGATCTTGAAGTATTGCGTGTTGAGTCTAAAGGATATGCTATTAGTTATGTGGATGATGAAGGTGACATCGTCTCGATCACTTCTGACAACGACTTGCTTGACTGCATTCGTATTAACCAGGGATTGAAGAACTACAAGGCTGACCTCTACCTTCATAACCCTAACGAACAAGCACCCGTCGAGCACATTCGTGCGATCAAGAGACAAGCGAACGAGATCATTCCTGGTGTGCCAAACCATATCTTAATACCCGGTGTGCTTACAGTTGCCTCTGCTATCGCAGCAGTATTTGTGGTAGCAAACAAGAAGCACTAGGCGCCGCTATTTATTACAAGCGGGAATATGAGGAAATGTGTGTTAAGCGTAACACAGGTTATACCAGATATACCGCAATCAATATCGATTTAGAAGTGTATTTGTACCCGTTATATATACATGGTTGGCTACAAGCCCTTTGCTTCTCTGGCCTGGGCAAGAAGTTCGTCGTATGCCTTCTTCTGCTCTTCTTCAGTGAGCTCTTCGCTCAAATAAACATTGGGCACCAGCTCGAAGTCCTCTTTCCTCAACACGATAGCGTTGGGGTTTCTTTCGTTAGACCAGCGGTGAGCAATAACCTTGTTCAACTCGCTCGTCAAGTATCCGACGGTGTGAGCCCGCGTGATGGTGTGGTCGTTGATATCGAATCCCAACTTCTGCTGCAACAACTTGACGAACTCGAAACGGAAAGCCAAGTCGTCCAAAGAAGTCTCTGCGTTCGGGCTCTCGCCCTTGAGCTCTTGGAATGCTTCGCTGATGGACTGTGCCAACGTGTCTTTGGTGTAAGTTTCCTCGATCTCTTGGGCCCGTACGGTTTTGTGTTTCCACTGCTTCACCTGGAAGTCTGGCATGTCCTCGGATGCATCAAATGGCTTGTAGCTTGGCGAGTTCTCCTTGTTCAAGAAGACCACCTTCGATTCTGGGTCGATTTCATACTCGTCCTGCTTGGCGATAATTTCCTTCTTTTTGGCTTCTCTGGATCCGAAAATGTTTCCGATGAACCGAGTAGGAGCCGACGTGGAAAGCGGCCTTATACTTCTTCTGGCAGCAGTCAACATTACAGATTGAAGATTGTGATCGGTTGAAAATTTGGAGATGTGCGGGTGCAAACAATTTTTGAGGAGGTACGGGTGCGGGTATAGCGTATTCATAAGTCGTATCTATTTATTACCCCAAACACGGTTGAAGTAGCGAATGCAGAGAAATGCCATAAGAAGCACGAGGGCGACTTGTGCGTACTGGCTTGTTTCCGTTTCGGCCCCGATAGTGGCCACTTCGTCATCAATAAATGTGTCGAAAAGGTAACTGCGATCAAATATCCCATCTTCTTCTGGATCATAGTCGATAAGTTCCAGCAAATCTCTGGCATTTGGATTCTCTATGCTGCTGGGAAAGGATGCGGTGGATGAGGCAGCTGCAGCTGTTGCTGTTGCAGAAGGCGTAGATGTGGACGTCGTCACTGTTACCAGGCCCTGGTCACACCAGTTTTTGACTGGAAGACAGTTGATGTACTTGCACCATTTGCACTCTATCTTGCCATCTGCCATGTCCTTGGAATATAGACTCTTCGTCAAGAGTGTGAAGTAGACAATGGCTAGTGCCAAGCATACTAAGCGTAATCCACCCCACGCTCCTACCTTCCAGGGTATCTTATCCTCCCACTTGTTCATTGGGTTCCAGTTGTTGATGAAAAGCTGCCGCGTGGTGGTATCAGCATCGTAAGTGTATATGTTATCGATGTAGACAAACGACGGATCTTTAAGAAGCAACACAGACGTCAACAAGCCCATACAGAATCCGCCAATATGACTGAAGTTGTCCAACCCGGGCAAAAGTCCCAAGACAAAGGAGACCACCACCTCCAATACCATGATACCAATGAAAAGAGCGTAATGTTTGGTGCCGTAGAGGTTAGTGTTCTTGCGGCCGCAGTAAACGAAGAGTAACAAGTTGGTAGCAATGATTCCAAAAAGAGCACCGGATGCACCTGTGGAGGCCATTCCATTAGGAGCAAAGTTGGCACCAAGTAGAAATCCTGACACTCCGCTAGCCATGTAAATGATACTGTATTTGAGCCAACCGATCTCTCTCTCAACAGAGACTCCCATGGTGATCTGAAGCATCATGTTAAACAAGATGTGCAAGAAACCAGCATGCAAGAAAATGGGAGTGATAAGTCTGTACCATTGATGAGGAATGTAGGCGTCGTTCTGGATTGGGATTCCGCTCAAGCCACACAACTGGTTCAAGTTGCAAACATCAGTGGCTAAAGAGGTGGAGTTGGGACACGGGTATTGAATCAGGGTGTCCAGTGTGATGTTGGTCATCTTGTGCATGCACGGAACGTAACGAGCTCCCATGTTGATCAAAAGATATGTCAGGGGTCCAAGCATGGGGTTGAAGTACGGCTTGGTCTGGAATGGTGAGCCCGTCAATACACCCATGCGTGCAAGCTCCACAATGAAGACGATCACTTGAATGGTGGTGACCAAAATAGTGAACCATGGTAACTTCGTGTAGTGGAAGCGGGGGAGTCTTGTCATGAGTTTCCGTCTTGCACGCTCATTCGTCTTCTGGCGGTCATCGAGTTCCTTTGTTTCGTAGTCCATCGGGTAGTCTGCTGGGTATTCAAGGTCCACTTGATTGGAAAATGGATCCTCAGAACGATGAAGGAATGGATTGACATACGAGCTCTGCGCCGTGCTTCCCTTTCTGACATCTCTGGGAGGAACAGGAGGGCCCACTGGATCATCCTCTGTGTTTGGCCTATTTTCGGCCCGATCATGGAAGGAATCCATTTCATGCTGTTCCACGTCACCAGACTCGTAGTAACGGTATCCGTATGGGGACTTTCCAGTATCGCCTTTCGCAAGACCGCGCAGGTAGGGGTTCTCAGCTTCTAGAGGCAGATATGGCGAGCTGGGCCATTGAGACTGCGGTTGAGCCTGATGGAGCTGGGGCTCGCTGGGATTCAGATGGAACACAAAGTTCTCTGTATCTGGCGTTTGGGCGCTTGCGCCTCCCACGAACTGGTCCCGAAGATTCACCATGGTGTGAAAAGGGAGAAGTAAGACGAGTACGAAATCAAACCAGAATCTTGTGCAGGACCAGGCACGGTTTTTACTTTCAATGGTCCTGCTTTCGTGAAGACGCAGGTACAAACCACCGCGCTAAATTGCCTCTCCTGCTCAATTACATCAGCTTGCATCGTCAACAGCGAGGAGGGGGCTATTTGTGGATGCTGATAGCACGTACGGCAGATATGGGGCTGTGTAGGAATTACTGGATTAAGTGGAGAGGAGCCATGTAGACATCTGGAATCTATGCAGAGCCTTGTCTCACGTGCTGGGCTTCATCATGTGTGCGCATATGTTGGTGCACCATATCGATAATATCATATGATGGTTCTTCGTATCACGATGCGTCGCATTATGCGAGTGAATAGAGTGTTTGTGTTACTTAGTGATCGCTAAAGCACTCTTTGGAAGACGCGCACTTACACGCTCCAAGTATTGCGCTGCTACTGCTAGCCGGCATACTGAGGCCACATAGCCGGAGGTGCTTCACAGCCGTTGATCGCTCCTTCCAGAATGCGAGCAGAGAGCTATCGCCTGTGAAGTTTGGATTGGCCATGGATCGGATATATACTTGTACAGTCAGATATTCTCATCGAAGAACCTGTGCGTCCTGATTTCCTTTCTTTTATTATGCTATGCTACATATCGTCCTACTTGAACAAACTCTCGTTGGACAATGGGTCCGCCTTCAACACCATCTCTCTGCGCTTGACCTTACGGTCAACGGCAGCCTCAGCACGGCCTCTTGCCTGGTTGGCGGCCTGTTGCTTGGCCTGCGCTCTAACAGCGTTAGGCGAGACGTACTGCTTGTTCTCGTAGATCTTGGGGCCACCGAATGAGCCCTCCAAGATGGTGATCAAGGTCATGACAAAACGAGGGCCGATCTCAACCAAGGACAACGACTCGACATCGACATCGTCAGTCACCTTGGCATCTTCGGTCTCGGAGATCTGGTAGTTTCTGACCCAGATCTTGTTGTCAACAATGGAGAAGGTCATGACGTGGTCCACGAATGGCTTCGACTTTCTGGCATTGGGTGGAACTCCGAAAGTGTGCGTGAACATCTCCTTGATCAACTGGTGGTGTGCGGTCTCAGTGAACGACTTGTCGAAACTCAAGAGAGGTCTAGAGCCCTTGAGACAGTTGCCTGTGAAGTTCAACTCGTCCAAGGTGTGCATGTTCTGCAAATAGAACTTCATGGTAGGTCCATTTGGTGGCTTGGAAATCCAGAGATAAAGGTCCTGGTGCTTTCTGGCCTCGAAAAAGAAGATGTTGTTGCAGTTGTACAACTCAGCCACTTCGTTAAGCTGGAACAAGTTCTTCTTCGAGTCGAACTTGGGCTCCTTACGGGCATGGGGCATCAACAGCGTCAAGTCTTGGATCAAGTGACGGTGTCTGTAGGTGACGCCTCGCGAGGAGATCATCAACACTCGCTGACGATTTATGTGATGAGCCTTCTCGGAGCTGTCCTTAGACAGCTTGGCCTGCAATGCTTTGTAGATGGCCGACATGGTGTAGTAGTAGGTATTTTTTTTCGTGATGAGATGGCTTGTGGTGTACGGGTGCACAGGAACCTGGGGCACAAGAGGATGATATTGGTTTTTGTGGAAGGGTTGACTCTCATGCGAGAGATCCTATGGCTGCACTGGTTGCAGCTGCCGTCGTGAGCCCGTCAGTCTCGCTTCGTCAAACCAAAATTGTAGATTTTCTAATTTTCCACGTTGCTGTTGCTGCTACACGCCAATGATTTGGCTCTCTACGCTGTGACTTCGTCGTCACATCCCGGTGGTTTTCAGAGTTCCGCTCCCGCCATCAACTCACGAATTGAGCCGACCGAAGTTGAATCACTACACTGTCTCTCGTTTAGCTGTTCATTCTATGTATTGCTATGTCCGGTGCACGCACCATCAGTGCTTCTCCAAGTGCTTGGCCAAGAAGTCCTTGACGTACTTCTCCTCCTCGGCAGAACCAGCGTTGATGGTAGGGTGAGCAGGCTTGCCTGGACCCCATGGTTTAGGAGCAGCGATGAGCACAACGGCGCCCAAAGTGGCCAAGGCCAACACGTGCGGCTGGACAGATCTTCCAAGGATGGTGTAAGCGGCAGCCATGATGATGAATATGTATTTGAGATTCGAATTTTCGGTACTTGAGTGTCGCGCTTTCGTCCAATTGGTTGGTCGAGGTGTGTGCAGGTATTTGCACCCAGGTGTTGTAGAGGGCAGGTGGATGGCGGTATAGAGGGGTGGATGCATAGAAGGTGGCAGAAACTGTGAAATGTGAGAGTATGAAACAGTTTGTGAACAGAACGGAGAGTGAAAAAGTTAGGGATGGAAACTAAGGGTATTATGGTGGGACATGGCATAATTGTTCTGAGAGGACATTTAGGCACTAGTAGTGATGTCAAAGGTATGGCTATGCATGGTGCAAAAGTGTGGTGGCGGATGCCCACGGGTGCTTTGTTTGTTGTTGCTATCTTCCGAGTAGCAACAATACCGACTGCAAGTGTGAGAAATTAGTCCAATGTGGCATTTCACATCGGCTGCACCGGAAGAAGTCGGGAGCGGTCTCTATGCACAGCAGCACTCGAACGCTGCCAACACCACTGGTCTCGAGAAGCAACGCGGTTAACCGCCGCTTTCGGGCTTGACCGTTCATATTGTGGTGGTGCTATTTGCCTCAAAAACCATCCGGGTCGGCTTCTTTTTCTTCGGGCTCGGGCCCCAATGCCTCCGTCCACAACCCGAGGTCCCCAATTTCCTACGGTGTCGCTTTGTAACTCGCTAACACTGCTGGACAAGTCACGTGCCCGAGACCAGCTCGTTTCCCAAGCGACTCGTTACGGTGCGGTTGATAAGCCTCCTCCAGCTGCTGTCTCCACGTGCACACGAAAGAACATTGGCCTCTTGGAGTACGGCAAATCCGAAATTACACGTCACTATAACGGGTGTTTTTATGTGCCAGGGTGCACCCTGATGCGGTATCGCCGCGGACGCAGAGCCGTTAGTTCCTGCGCAAATACGGAACATTACTAAGT
Organism: Danielia oregonensis; assembly: GCA_003707785.3. Taxonomy (NCBI): domain Eukaryota; kingdom Fungi; phylum Ascomycota; class Pichiomycetes; order Serinales; family Metschnikowiaceae; genus Danielia; species Danielia oregonensis. The sequence goes on from PPLJ03000004.1 coordinate 217,848, forward strand.
GCATGCAAATCCTGAAATTGTAAATATTACGATAAGTGATTTGCCTTGACGATTCGGCGAGACTTAGTCGAGCTTGCTTTCAACGTGGCGGGCGAGGCTGCGTGCTGTCTTGCTTGTAGATTCCATTTCTTCCTAGACTATTCTTCCATTCCTTCCTTGACAATCGTAACGCACACAACGCCTAGCCATAGGAGATTCACACACATGTTCGTCTCGACGTCTGTTTACCCTCCACACGTGCCTGCAGTGTATCACTCGGTTACAGTCACCTTCAGTTGGAGACCATACTACCGAGTCGTGCATATGCCATAGACAAAAAGTAATTCTCACCCGATAACTACCTCCACATCTCCCACCTGGAACTCAAGCCGGACTCCCACATCATGTCCGCCGACCTCAAAGACGACTTCATTGGGTCGTTGAGTAGCCGGTTGGAAAACATCTTACCTAACCGGTCCGGGTACATAATTGCCGAGGTAGAACTAAATGCCCAGTTCATTCTCACAACAAACCTCTTGCTCAGCAACTGCAAGCCCAGCCCACACAATGGGAACCAGTCCTTCATGCCCAATATCATAGAGGCCTTCACTGCCATTTTGGAGAAGTTGAATGTTGACCCCCAAACAAGGAAACTCCGTCCGCGCGAGGACAAGACGTTGACGTCTACTCTCGTGGTGATGAAGTTGCTTGCGGCGCTCGTCAGGTTCTCTTGGGACCGCAATTCGCAGTTCAATCGCATAAAGAGCAGGGTCAGGAACGAGGGTATCAACTTCAACTATGAGCTCGCTTCCCACGCCAAGAACTACGAATATTATCTGTTTACTCCCCCGGAACTTGTGGGGATTGATGTTCAGCATACTCTTGAGGTTCTCTTCTGCATTTTGTCGGAAGAAGTGAACCGGAAGGCCTTGTCTTTCATCAAGAAAACTCCATTCGAAAATCAGGACAGTTACGGTCTTCCACCGGACAGCGACCTTTCCAACGAGGAGGCTGCCTCACACATCCATGACATTGACACATACGTTCTGTTGGTTCTAAGATACATTTCGGCGTCCAATGCTGTGGACTATTACTCGTTCCTCAGCCGCAGATTGTTTTCATGGGCTGAGCGAGGCGAATACATACCTACCTCAGCATTGCAGAAGTACGCTTGTCTGTTGAAGTTCTTATACTACACAGAAGAAGTAATCAGGCTGTACGCTAGACAAATTTACAGTGTGATGCCTTATATCCGTTCCAATACCTGGAAGCAGATATTCCTATATTACGACGCATCCAACGTCCAGCATCAGGCCTTGCATAGAGCGCATTTCTATACAAAGTTCATTCTTGCTGCTGATGTTGAGCAAAACTGCAAAGTGTTATTTGATTATGTTTCCACTGTCTTCGAAGATCTGAGAATGGCAGGTGTCTCACCATCTCTTCACTCGTGGTTCGTCATTTTCTGCCCCTCGGACTTCAATGAGCTTCTTCACAAGCCCAACAGGCTCAAGCAGGCTTTTAACAAGCGAGTAAAGTTTTTGACCGCCATATTACGTGATTCTCAGGCCCGTGATAATTTGGAAGCATTTGAGTCATTGAGCAATATATTTGCACTTGGTGCACGGATACCCGAAGTCAAAGATGGAGTTCGCGAGTTCAGTGAACGTCACATTGACGACGTGTTCGAAAACATGATAAAAATGCAGTCAAAGTGTACTACAGAAGCATTGATGGATGATTATCGTCCCTTGTATGTGAGCCTCTTTACGTCTGCTATTGCTATCAATCCAGGAAAGTACATCGACTACTTGGTGAAGTTCTATCTTCAAAGCAAGGAAGCTAATAAGGACGGATGCAGAGACCGTTGTACTTGCAGAGATATTCATGCTTGCGTCAAAGTCATCAAAGGATTGAGCGAACTGGAACAGTATAAACCATATTTCTTTCAAGTCATGCAAAGGTTGCATGAAGAGTTGAAGGAGTTGGTCTTTGTTGCTTATGGTAAGTTGTCTCACTTTGAGACCACACGCCCGACATTGAGCTCGTCTTCTTCGGTCCTTTCATCGCCTACAGACAAGATTGTCTTAGAGGTGGATAGGACTTCCGTTGCACACAATCCGCTTTTCGCCACGCTCAAGAAATCTAACCTTGACCATAGCTACCACGGTGAAAAGGCAGCAGAAGAACTCAAAGACGACACGGAAGCTGCTGAGACGCTTTCCTCGCAAACAATTGCACATATATCTTCCTTATCTGCCGAGTCCTACAGCTCTAAGTGTGTGGGAATCTCGGAGAAAATGATGGCAGACTTATTTCAAATATTTGCTGCTGCTCCTGAGTTGTACCTTTGCTCCTTTGCTGATGTCAAAGTTGAAGAATTCAAAGCAGATCGCATTGCAATTTTGGATAAGCTCACAGCTTTCGCAACCGAGATTTCACTTCCCATCAAGCAGGCTATTCACTTTAAGTCCGTGAATGGAAACTCGGAATTGTTCGAATCAGCATGTGCCCTTGCTATGACCCTTGTGGACAATGAGCTGTTAAGGGACACGCCCATCAAAGAGTGTACAACATTCGTCATCTCTCATGTCATCATCAAAGCTATCGCTGAAGCTTGCACAATCTTTTCTTTGACAGATCCTAACTTTAAATTGTGCTTTATTTTCCTCAACAGATTCATGCAAGAGAGGGACCTGGCATATGCCGATGTCGCCCGAAATGTGCTTATTGCAGAGGATTGGGGCCATAGCTCTTGTGCGAGTGTTGCTGAAGCTGTTGAGATCATCTTGTTGTTGGCATTGTGTACACATGACGTCCAGTTTTTCGGAATGGCTAAAATCACTATGCAATGGCATTGTTATGAGGTTGACCATGGTAAACATCTACCGCAGTGCTTTGAATCCAACCTATCTGATGTTTTCAAGCGCATTTTGGCAGATGATTCCGTATTCACTGGTTTTGTTTCCCTCCACAAGAAGTTCAGGAACATCTTAATGGAAGCACAACCTACCATGTCGTTGTACCGTGTGTGGTTGTTAATATATCAACGATGGTCAGACAAAATTGATGGCAACTCCGCTTTGAGCGATGAGAGTCTCATCTTCAGACATTACACTGGTTTTTTGGTGTCAACTTCGGGCTGCTTCCTTTCCAAAGATTTTGCGAAAAATGACCCAAGAGAAAGAGAAGCAGCACAAGGAATGATATCAGCATTCTTTGACAGAGCAATCAGCCTTTTGAAGTCTAGTGAATTGGTAATCAGAGTTGTCATCAAGGATGCTTTGTCTAACGAATCCCATCCTGCCGTATTCCATTTGATTTGCACAAAATTGATGAATGTTGCGATATACTATGTTGATCAGGAGCTCATCACCGAGGAGGGTGTCCTTTACATTGAGCAGATGATGACAATTATGTCTGCAATGATCAACATGAAGAACGACGGATCCTTCACTTTGGTTGCATTATTACCAGGAGTCCTGGAGTTTTTGATCAAATTCATCAACATGGTCAGCAATCCTGTCGATCTTCTTAAGTTGAAGTTACGCTTTTGCAAGCTTGGACAGACTATCGAGGGTTCCCGTGACAGAAACGGTCTTCGTGGAGCCTTCAAATTGAGAAACCACTTCGCGAAAGCTACCGCCGAATGGTTGGAGCAGGCTGTTTTCTACAATGATAATGATTCAACTGCTGATGATGCGCTGTCTATTTTAACCTCACCCACGCTGTCCACTGCTGGCTCTAGTCAGGGAAGTAAAAATTCTGAGCTCGAGTACCTCTATGTGGAACTTGCAAGTGAGAGTTCGAAATGCTTGGAGACACAATTGCAAAACTTGCTATTGGACATACCCGATGGAACAAAGGAGAAGAACATGAAACAGTCGAAAGACTTGATTTTCTCGAATTACTTCTCGCTCTTTTACAAGATCTTGCAGAAGTACACTCTTTCCCAGCCTACTCCCAATATGTTGAAGTTCAAGTACAAGATTCAGGGTATCACGGATAATGTTTTAAAGTGTGTATCCAACATTCTCCAGTCTGATGCCCAAATTGGAATGCAGTTTGTGCTTCCAATGGGTTATCATGAAAACAAGAAGATCAGGTCGATTTTCTTGAACGTCTTTGCCAACATGCTTTCGACAAGAAAATTGAAAAACGGGCAGGAAGAATTTCCTGACCGCCTTGTGACGGAATTGGCCAATATTTATACCATATATGGTGCCGCTGCAGAAGTAGCGTCGCCGGCTGAACACAACTTGTTGGCTAGTTCTCTATATGGATTGTTTGGTTACACGCGGAAGTTGGACAAGCTCTTTGTCACATTATTGCAAGATGAAATAAGTAATGTGGCCAGATCTTCCGATATTTTCAGAAGGAACAGTACGCTCACAAGGTTAATGTCTATTTTTGCAAAAGAGTATGGATTGCCTTATTTGACTGTGGTGTTGAAGCCATTGATTGAGGAAATTATAGTCAACGAAGTCGAATTCGAGGTAGAGAAGAGTTGGGAAGAAGAAGATGTCCTGATTTTCATGCATTATTTGACAAAGTTAGTGGATGGCATTGTTAACTCGACCATTTGGGTGCCGGACTCTTTCAAATACATCTGTGCTGAGATTTACAAGTTTGTTAAGGCAAAATTTGAAGATGCTGCTGTTGTTGCTATTGGATCCTTCATCTTCCTTAGATTTTTCTGCCCTGCGATCGTGAGCCCTGAATCTTTCTTCGACTTATCATGTACAAACGTCAAAGTCAAGAGGTCTTTGATTCAATTGGTTAAGGTTCTCCAATATATGGCGAATGGCTCTCTTGCAGTTTTGAAGTGGCCCGGTTTACTGGAGAGATCTGACGAATTGAGTGAGTTGAATGCCAAGATCTTCGGTTATTTGGAGGAGGTCTCCAAAACCTATGATACTGACGAGTACGCTTTCCACAGCTTGACTGTCAAACCAACCACCGGTTTGAGATACATTCACAAGTTCTTTTACACGTACTTCATCTACGTGAAGCATCAGTTCATATTGGGCGATCCATTAGCGAACGCTGTGAACTTGCATGAGAGATGTGACACCTGGAGAAGGTTGGATGCAGTTATGCTAGAACTTGGCCTTCCAAAGACATACATTTCGTTGCAAGGTACTTCCTCATATAAAGCAGTTGATGTGTCTGGTAACTTGGGAAACTCTCAATATACCGAGTTCATGGCCAAAATGTCTGCCAAAAACATCGAAATGGCCGTCGATTGTCCCATCATTCATAGCGGAGTATTCAACGATGGTACACCAGTTGTGACCGTCAATTTCCGATACCTTCGTGACATTGGGTACGATATGAGCACCTTTGTCTACTTGATTCTTGAAGCAGCAAGTCAAGTGTGGGATAACAAGTTCTACATTGTTCTTGACTTCACCCAGTTTTTCTACATGGGAATCATTGGAAAGAACTATGTTAGCTTGATGCGCAATTACGCACCTGCCATCTTCTTCAAAAGCTGCGCTCGCACCTACTACTTCAACTTGCCACGGATGCGCTATATTTCCTTGATTCGTGATATGGTTACTATGAGAATTGAAAACAACTCTCTGAACCAAAAGATCTATTTCTACTCCCAGGTTGATAAACCAGAAATCATCAACTCTTTGTGTCTCGAAGAGGCCGTCGTGGCCATCAACCGAGATGTTCGTGTTATTTTCAAAGACTGTAAGGCATTTGATGAGGGTCTGCAGCAGTTTGTACCAGTTACAATCAAGCTTGGCAGAAAGTGGATGCAGATTTGTTTCCAGCGTGTTGAACACAAGGCATTCTACACCGGAACTGACACTGTTTCTCCAGTCGAAACGCATGTTTTATCTGACCTCACGCGTTGCGAGATATCTTCCAAGCACTCCGATAGCAATGAGTTCACCCTATCCCTCAACAAGTACAACTATGAGGTGACATTGGTGTCTCCTCAGAGACAGGAGATTTTGCGATTCCTCTATTTCGCCATGTTGCGTAATGCTAAGCAATATGTTGAAAACAATGTGGACTACGATCTTGTCGAGTCGCGATTGCACTGGTTTGGAAGACTATATAACATTGTTTTCCATGCCTTGCTTGAACCAGATGAGGATGTGCGAGCCTCTGCTTCATTTTTGTTCGCTTCTATGGCAACATATTTTGATGTAGAAGTTGGAATTTCTCCCTCACATGCCAACAGAATTGCATACCCATCAGATACTACAGAATTTGTGGTATCGGTGTCCAAATTCCTTTCCAAGTTCAGACCAGAGCGGTCCTATCGGTTCTTCAAGGCTTTCTTCAGTAATTTTGATAGGTTACCCGAAGAGAATCGGATGAGTGGTATTATGTACATCTCTCCTTGGATTGAAAATGTGGGGGATCATATTTTCATGGATGAAGAGCATGGAACAGAGAAAGTTGCAGATATCGTGCGGCAGTTCTGCAGAATCACTTCTCAGAATAAGCTTATGAAACCTTTGTTGAACGACTACATCTGGAAGAAGCTCTTTGCCGATCTCAGAATGACCCCTGTGCTCTTGGATGAGATTATTGGATTTGCTATCGACAACAAGAACGACGGGCCTGAATGGGGATCCATTATGTCGGTCATTAGTCCCAGTGTCGAGTTATGTGGAGAAGTTGTCTCAAGGTTGCAAGACTGCATCCATAAAGCAAGTCGTGATGATTCTGACATTGCATCACAAAGTAAGCTTCTAGAAATCATGGTGTTGGTGAAGGTATGCGCATCGGTATTCTTCAATTCCTTCTTGTTTGGATCATTATATTTGCTGGACGTGTTCTTCTTTTGTTCTCTTTTCATCGATAACCCGAGTCTCGAATTTGGGTCCGATCTTCAAAAGTTGGTTATCAACACTATTCAGTCATTCATTCACAAACCAAACTTGACACCAGAGCAGAAACAATTGATCGATGACACCATCGAATACTTCAGTGGCCAAAGAGCTCGCATGTTGTTTGGATTAAATTCGAGAGAGAGAGCTGCCGGTACAGATATCAATCATGCTTATAACCGTGCAACTGCATTTGACCTTCTCTGCGATTACTTGAATGACTTCATTGCTAAGATGGGCTCGGCAGATGATAGAACTAAGTGGACCACTCGTTGGTGTTCCCTGGCAATGGATATTGCTTTCAGTGGAACCTCTGTGTTCCAGCGCAGGGCCATTCTCGTTGTGGGAACGTTAGCCAGATCTGGAATCAGTGACTCCACTGGGGGTAGAATTTTGAGATTGCTTGGTCGTCAACCGCAGGAAACTGCGGAGGCCATGACTAATTCTGGTATTTGCTACGCTCGCTTAGAAGCTGGGTTGTCTAATGACTCGGTCTATCTACCACTTATCATCTGGGCTCAAATTGCTTGCGGGCTGTTGCATATGCCTTCGATGTATCAATCTGTCGTCACCTGTATTGCCAGCACTATCGGTAAGTTGGAACAAACTCCTGGCTACTTGGATAATGTCATGTCGCAAAGATACCGCTTGGAGCCATTGCTTTCCAACTTTGAACAAGTTGTCGGAAACAAGGTCACTCGAAAGAACATCGAATTATGCATCATGTTCACTGTCTGCCAAGGTTTGACTGTGTCACATTTCAGGCATACATCCATCGGTTGTTTGAAGTCAATTGCAGATCTGAAATTTGCAAACAAAATTCCAGAGATAAGGGATTCGCCTTCAAAGTACCACTATCTTTTTATTTTATTCTTGTCGGCCTCAGACTCAGCTTTCATGGAACATATGACGGAGCTCAACTTGGCCAACGATGATGTTGCAATGGTTGCAAAGCATCAAATACCCAATGTAATTGTGGAGCATATAATCAAGGATGACAATGATGCCAAATTAGTCTTGATCCTTGCAGCCTACATTTTTGACGGTGAATGTGATCCTACTTATAAGCTTAAGTTTATCAGCATCTACACTCATATTTACAAGGCTCTGAGGAAAACAGCATTGCTCATTTTCCACATTGTGAAGGCAGGCTTGCAAAATCACTTAGTGAACAGTGACTCTATTGACTTGGTCAATGACATCTCCCGATTGTTTGTGCAAGTCAGTCAGGAGAGGTCTTACTCCGCAAGAGACTGTGAGGCGGAAGTGAACCTTCTTTTCGAAGAATATAATTTCCACCGTCTCGAGTCTCTTGATCAATTTAGAGACTTCCACAGCCATGATGCGAAGAATAACCTTACGCTTGTGCGCAATGTGCAAGAAATGCTCTACAGAAGTTTTAGCAGTGTTGTTGAGGGACAACGCTTGGAGAAATTCTAGTGTTACATCGATACTGTCACTCAAAGGAGCCAGGAAATTACCTGGGAATCCTCATGTATAAATTTTTACGAATCGAAACGATACTCAATGATAGAACTTTATGATCGGTCAATCGTAGCCTCACTTTCAATGGCTTTTCTGAATTTTCGAAAGAGGCCCATTGTAGCTTGAGCATCTATGACTGACGAATGCTCACCTTCTTGAATAGTCACTCCCAAGTGTTGACTGGCTAACCTCTTGAGACTGGGGGCCTTCCCTTTGCTTTCTTTCCGAAACTCAGAAAAGCGAGAAGTATCACGAGTGGAACTTCTGGGATGAGTGAGTTGGAGGCTCTTTAGATCATTTTGAACAGCATGGCCGATCAATGTCTTGTGTGCGAGAATCTCCTTCACTTTGCTTTGAGCTTCCGCTGTTGTTATAGCCTCCGCCATGTGCTTTGGAGTTACTCCAGAAACCCAGGTTCTCCAATCTGTAACTCTCTCGTTTGGTTTGACATAAGTATCCAAGAGAACCACTCCGAAGAAGTTCACTAACGATACTCTTGCTAATGCTGATACCTGCTCTTTTCCAACTCCAACAAATTCACAGTCTATGGCGATGTACTTGCCTGCTAACTTTTTGCGTTCGTCGCTGTAAGGAATAGATCTAGAAACACCCTCGACAACGAACTCCTCTGAATTTGGATCCACTTCCCAGAGTGCACACGCAAGAGGTGTAAGAAGTCTCGTCGTCTCTTTGGGTGCTTTTGGTTCCTCCACTGAGGTAATTTTTATGATCTTTTTGATGAATTTTCCCTTTGGCTTCTGCTTCGGTTTAGGTTTTGACACCTTTCCTTCATTGAGTTTAGAGCTCAAGGCTTTCCAATTAGAAGAAAGAGCCATAATCTGTATGGGTTAATGCAATATTGATAGTATGTAAGTGATGAGATTGATAATAAGGTATGCAGGCTCGATGCCCATCTCCACATTATTACTTCGACATATATGATCTGACTGGTATTAATACTAAATAGCAGACATATTATACACCTGTAAAGCCCATTTTATCTTTTCAATGATCTCCTTGCATTGCTGAACAGATTCTGCTTCGAGATCGAATTTTTTCTTTACAACTGCCTCTTTGCCAACTACCTCATTGTCCACCTGCTTATTTATAACAATCTTAAAATGGTTGGGATTTTTGCTCTGCGGTTTGAGTTTCACAATCTGCGTAACATGGAAAGACGAAGTTTTCATCATCGAATCATTGTAGTACTTTGAATAATTGTAGTGGTGCAAATAGTGGTGGTGATGGTGGCTGTTGGTGTTGCTAGCGGAGAATGGATTTTCGTACGGGTTCTTTTTCCAATTGGTGTCATCCGTCGGAGCTAGATGGATGTAATCTCCATCAATGATAAGCGCTTTCTCAATGCGATTGAGAAGTGGAGACTTCTTGCGAAACACTTTCCACTTGAAGTAAATGGTATTCAAAGTCGTTGGAAGCTGTGATTCCTTGTGTAAAAGGTCGCCAAACGAGATATTCTCTATTGCAGCTTTTGTGTTGGAGGTCTTCTTGAAACTTTCTATTTTGTTTTCCTGCCTTGGCTCTTCTGGGGTTACCGTGGAAGTATCAATAGCCATCTCTTGGAATCTTCCGATTATCGGCTTCACTGGTGGTGTGATACCTGCTGAAATGAAGGAGACAGAAGTTGGGGTGATTCCCGTGTCCAAAATAGTGGGCTTGTCCAGTCTCACATCTATCATAGGACGAATCTTTTGGGTTGAGTTAGGTATGAGCCTAAATTGATTAGTTCCTAGTTGAGATAGAACGGCGTTGGTGTCCAATCCACGTTTCGCGTATTCCACCTTGCCTTTGTTTGCACCCTCGGTCAACTCGTATTTCGTGGGGTCGATATGATATTGCTCGCAAATGAGACTTAATAAATCCCCTACCTTCATACCAGAACTGATAAAGAAACTGACAAAGTTGTGGGCAGATATCGTAGGTATATTGTCAATTTTAACCTCAATAGTGTCATCGCCCAAAGTTCCGTGATCTGGAGAGATAGCAGCAGAAGCTTCAATCGCATGCTGTGCATTTTCGAGACGTTTTTGGAACAATTCTAGATTCTGTTTAAATTCAAGGGGAAGTGGAGATTGCTTTTCGTTGCTTGCAATTTCAATTGGATTGGTCACTTTGCACAATGCTAGGCAGTTTGGGCAGTTATAGGATTTCAAAAGCCTTGATCTATCCAAGACACCGAAAGAAGAGTCATATAACTCGCCATCTTCATCAATAAGCTCCATCCGCCAGTAATTGGGGTTCATGAATGTCACTTCATTATCAGCCTTGTAGTCCGGTAATTTCGTTAGCAAGAGTAGAACGTAGCCAATACAGTCATGGATAGAAAGATCTCTGTTCACCTCCATCTGCTTGATAACAGGTTGCATTTTTGGTGGCACAAAGACGTCAATCTTGACTTTCAGTGCTCCTTGCGGAACGTTTTCGGAGCTGGCAAATCCATAATATGCCAATGGATTGGTATTAGTAGACTTGAAGCGTGACTGAATCATAAGACTCAAGTTCGAAGGAGCAGTTTCGGTGGGTTTGCTTCCCGCTGCATATTGCATTCTATCGAATGAAATTGAGCTTCTTCTCCGCATGGGCGGTAGCATCTTTCCTGGACGGGATACTGAGCTTTTGGATAGTGAACTGTAAGGTGGTTTGCTGCTTTTCATCAATGACTCGCTTTCATTCTTATTCTTCCTGCGAATCTGCTTCTTAGCGTTGTTTGAAGTCTGAAGGATGTAACTCTCTGGGACAGTATACTCATACATCATGGAAGGTTCCACATCAATCATGGAATCAGCCTCGATATCTGTGAAAGCTGAGTCTGAAGACGACAAATCTTCGCCCTCATACTCGTCTTCGTCTTCTTCTTCTGCCTCTCCTGCTTCTGCCAGATTTGCAGCGATATCCTCTTCGATCTCTTCCTCGATTGTAGCAGCATCATAAGCGTCATCTGCAGCAAGACCCGGAAGGCTGTTTTCCCTAGTGTCCACTGGGTCCAGATCGAAAGTGAAGTCATACTTCCCGCTTTCCAAACTATCCGAGTCATGGGCACTTTTGGCTTGTACTGAGGAGCTGTCGGACTCTCCAAGTTCGTTAGTGGTCTTGTCACTCTTTTGAAATAATTTGACAAGTGGGTTCTTCAGCTTCTCCTTCTTTTTCACCCTATCACTGACAACACTCGCCTGTGAAGGCGCGGTTGTAACCATTGGCGTCAACAGGCCATCAGATGTATTTTCATCTATGATAGGGTCTGGAGGTACTTCAGCTAGACTTTTCCTCTTTGGTTTCTCTGTTCTGGACTTGGAACGAGCATGACCGACTTCGCCAACGGAGCTTCGTTTCTTGGCGTGTGCCTTGGTCGAAAGACGCTTGCCAGATATGACCACACTATGCGGTTCACTTGGAGTCGTGGGTATATCATATGGGATAGGTGGGGAGAGCGGTCTATAGTTCTTGAAATGCAGGGCGTTGGTCTCCTCGTAAAATAGCCCTAGCAGTAGCGGCTTGATGATCTTGCTTGCCGATTCAGACTCGTCCTCGACTGTTGCCAAATTGAAAGCTCGGAGATGAGCTATTAGATGCGTTGTCTCGAGAGGAAATGCCATAGCGAATTGATTGTTTTATGTTATGGGGTCTTCAATATGGTGACATCTGCGCAACTCAGGCCAGCTGTGTGGAGAAGTGTACCTTGGTTAGTAGCTCTTTAAGTGTAGAACTGATTAGATTGGTCACATGATCGCGTCAAGTACTTGGAACAGAAGAGTCTACGATTAATCCGTGCTTGTTTGTGAAGTGTATGGGTTACTTCAATGGAGATAGCTCATCTGATTTTGTATGGGCTTTGCAGTTCGAAGCTCATATAGAGCCTGAGCATTATTTACGATTATTCGAAAAGTAGAGCATCTCAGCCACAAGACCCAAGTAGATGTGATAGCAGTGTAGCTCAATAACGATCCAGTGGCTGTGTTATTGGATGGTTCGTTGATTTCAATTTTCTAGATGGAGATCTATTTTAACTATCTGTGTTTTTGCAATCTCACAAAATAGCCATACAAATACAATACCCTAAAAATACCACAAAATTATCAACCAAAATGCATGATTAGCTAATATCAGCATCGGAATTCATCAAACAGAGCAACCCGGCCTCATATTCCCCAAGATCATCGCTACAACTTGTTCTCTCCTATTACGTCATCATGTAACTACTTTCCTTCGATATTCGCATTGCAGCAAGTCCGAAGAATTTCGCCCAAATGCAATGAATTCAAAATCGGAGGAATCCACATTCAAAGTACGTCACCCCGATTTCAGGATCTACACCACCCACGTATATCATACGTAACAGCATAGCCAGGAAAGGTGCCTCCTCGTGCGCATATATACAGGAGATTCGGTATAGTGGTTGACCAAAAAACGCCGGTGTATGGCAACTTTAATATCGTTCCTTTCTGCATTGATCCCTCCACACCAGTACATAGATCTCGCATCCATTGAGCATCGCGTGCCACATTTCCGAACCTTCACGCAATCAATATCTACATAATTCATGGCCATAACACATAGGGGAGCATGTCACTGAATCACAACACAGAAAATGGGAGCTTCCGCAGTTTGTCCAACGACATTGAAGACATCTACAGGACGTACGCTGTCCACAATGGGTCCGAGGAGTCGTTGGGCTCGGAGAATAACGAATCTGCCGTGATTACCACCGCTCAAGTGGCTCGACCCTCGTACACCCACTTGCTGTCGCACTTGTCATCTCTCCAGGTTCTGGATGATCCTAGCAGAAGCTCGCCCGGAACTCCTGTTTCCTCCAACTCGTTCGACTTCAGTGCGCAGCCTCATGGTGTTACCAATTCGTCTTTGAACGTGCTACTCACTACTCCGTCTACAGAGCTGCAATACCGCGAGTTGGTCTCAACGCCACCGGTGTTCAATATCTCGAGGCTGAGGAAAGACGAGAGCGATGAAGTCTTGGATATGGAGGAGAATGACGAAGATGAACAAGACGAAAATGAGGACGACGATGACGATGACGACAACGACAACGCCATAGACGACTCGGAAGATGCCAAGGACGACGGCTGGGCCGAGAGAGGAGCTGCATCGAAGACTGTCGGTACCGACTACGATTACAAGGTGATCAAGAGAACAGTCAAGGACTTCAAGTTTGGAAAAGACTTGGGAGAGGGCTCGTACTCCACGGTAGTGCTAGCCACCGACAAGCTCACCGGAAAGCAGTATGCGGTCAAAATCTTGGATAAAAGGCACATCATCAAAGAAAAAAAGGTCAAATACGTCAACATTGAGAAGCATGCATTGAACCGATTGAATAATCGTCCAGGTATTATTTCGTTGTTTTTCACTTTCCAGGACAAGTATTCACTTTACTTTGTGCTTGACTATGCCTCAAATGGCGAACTTTTGACATTGATCAAGAAATACGGCACCTTGAGCGAAGATTGCACTAGGCATTTCGGTGCCCAGATTTTGGACGCCATCAAACACATGCATAACAACGGTGTTATCCACCGTGACATCAAGCCGGAGAACATCTTGTTGGACAGCAAATTTCGCATCCAGATAACAGATTTCGGTACCGCCAAACTCCTCGAAAAGAAAAACCACGGTGAACCGGGCGAAGACGTGGACTACCCAGTGGATGTTAGAGCACGCTCTTTTGTGGGAACTGCAGAATATGTGTCACCCGAGTTATTGGAGAGCAAATACTGTGGAAAGCCTGGTGATATATGGGCGTTCGGTTGCATCTTGTACCAGATGGTTGCAGGTAAACCTCCGTTCAAGGCGACAAATGAGTACTTAACGTTCCAGAAAATCACGAAGTTGCAGTATGCGTTCAGTGCTGGATTCCCGTTAATCCTTAGAGACTTGATCAAACAGGTCTTGGTGTTGCAACCTTCCAGGAGAGCCACCATTGACCAAATTGAGCAACATCACTTCTTTGAGGGCATTGACTTCAAGGATGAGTCCCGGATTTGGGCGAGCGAGTTGCCTGAATTAGGTCCATACAAAATGACTGCAAAGTCCATGATGAAGGTTCCTGTCATGTCAAAGTCTGCATCGCAGCAGACCATCGTCAGGAAGGCCGCGAAGAAACCAGAACCTAAGCGTGTGGCAAGCGATGGCGTTCCTATCAACGGAACCAAGGGATTCAGCCCAGCCAGTGTCGCAGCTTTCGTACTCAATAAGCAGGATGACACTGAGACCGAGTCAGATAGCACATCGCAAAGACCTTCACAAAGCTCTACCAGCAATGGCTCCAGAACCCCGGCCACACCGGATTATATTCCGGGAACTAACATCTTGAGGCCAGTTATCCATACTATGGCCAGCTTTTCACGCTCAACGCCTCCGCTGTCTTCGTTGAAAAACGACGATGCTTCCAGGAAACCGAAATCGAGGGTTATGGAAGTGACACCGTTGTCCAGCGTAGAGCTTGCTTGGCAGAAGTACCTCACACATGCGTCGGAGAGAATCATTCACGTGGGACTGGCAATCGTATGCAAACAACCTACAGAGTACTTTGAAAGAAAGCACCGAGGATTGATCCATAACGCTCCATTGGGCTTCACAAACAAGTTACAGGCTGCTGCCAATCACAACAATGGTAGATCGATGTTGTCCCAGGTTGTTCAAGGAAACAAAGGGTTGAGAGGTGTTCCTGATTATGAAGCACCTACTCATGGTGGAAACGAGGAAGATGCTATTACGTTCTTTTCCTACGACGAACCTGAAAGCAAGATATCCAGCATCCCAGAGCATGGAGAAAACGCCACCCCCAACTCCACAAATTCTACTTCGAAGCTTGGCAAGGCTCTCTTCAAGAAACTCTTGTCACACAACGACAAAAAGGGTGACCATGCTTCGGATACACTGTCAATGAAGTCTTCAGGAAGCGGGGGGAGTGGACGCCGCCAGTCCTTCTCCTTAGATAAGGCTAGAACATGTACAGTGTTGGTTACTACGTTCGGAAGACTTCTTGTGTTTTTGAGAGATGACAGAAACAGCGATTACACGTTGATCACAGAGGTCAAGCTCAACTTCCCATTCATTCTCATCAAGGAGGTGGTGTCCAACCACGGCACCAAGTTCAGTAAGATGATACCTGTCACCGGCATTTTTGCAGTCGAGTCTGAACATACGACTTTGGTGTTCGAAGTGGAGAAGTATGAGGTAGACCACTGGACAGAGGCATTGGCCAAGGCCAAGCTCAACCAGTTTGAGAGGGAGAGAGAAGAGGAGCTCAAGCTGAGACCCGTGTCCCGACCATCTCCCAAATTGATGGACTCACCTCAATTCGCCAACCCGAGCGTGACACAGGCCAGAAGAAACGGAAAGAGAGAAAGCTCGCCGTCGGCTAGTCCTAGCAGCCCTGCTACTCCGCAGCCGCGTCGAGCTCAACTGCCTGTCCCCGTAAACCAGTCTCTCGACCCTAGGGAGAAGGTCCTGGCACAGCATCTGCTTTTCCAGAACAAGCTCCGCAGCAGCAAGAGTGTGAAGAGAAAGCCTCCGCCACCTCTTCCAAGAAGCGTTTCCCTGTCTACTGGCTTGGCCAGGGATTCAGTTACTGGAGAGAGCGGAATGGTGCACGCTGCGCAGTTGGCCGTATCCAACAACGCTCACGTCACCATGACCGAGAACCAGCGGAACTCAAGCTTCTCCAGAGACAACGGCTCGTCCCCTCCCATCGTGCAATACAAGACGAGCTCGGGATCAGGCAAGCAGGTGGTGACGTCCATGAACTCCAAATTTTTAGCTAGAACTCGAGGAAAGAAGTGATCTCTCGTACTACAGGGGTTGAAAATACACACACATCATCTACAGACGCAGCACCGGGGGCCAGGTTCAGCCAGGCCCACGGGTTGGGTGCAACAATTTCACAGTCACAAATGGCACGTGCCCTACTATGCTCATGTGACATACTGCACACATCGCAGGTAGACAACGTTAGCACCAATGGCCTCTTCGCTCGCGCTCCTGTACACAGGCTCGGGGGAATTTTCCATGTCCTCAAAAAATTTTCTGGGGCCTTCCGCAGGTTTCGATTTTCACATACTTACACTACACATTACAATGGCTAAGTTCATCAAGTCCGGTAAAGTTGGTATGTATCCATCTTGAAATGCTCCATCGAGGAGAGCATGATTTGTTATGGCAACAGTCGAAGAGCCCGTCCTTTACGGAGTTCAGAAGTGAAGTTTTCACGGTGGCATAGTTCGTGAAGAGGTGCACTTCAAATTTTCATCAACACATCGAAAGAGGTTCTCGAGAGTACTAGATCCCACAGCGATCTCAGTGCTTGCCACAGCTGTTGGCGCCAATTCGTTGCATGAAAATTTTCGTGATAACTGTTGCCTTTTCCATTTTCAATATACTAACTGTTAGCTATCGTCACCCGTGGTCGTTTCGCTGGTAAGAAGGTCGTTGTGGTTAGACCCCACGACGACGGTACCAAGTCGCACGCCTTCCCACACGCCGTTGTTGTCGGTATCGAGAGAGGCCCATTGAGAGTCAACAAGACCCACGATGCCAAGAAGATCGCCAAGAGAACCAAGGTGAAGCCATTCGTTAAGTTGGTCAACTACAACCACTTGATGCCCACCAGATACTCCTTGGACGTCGAGTCTTTCAAGAACGCCGTCACCCCCGATGCTTTGTCTGAGCCATCTCAGAGAGAGGAGGCCAAGAAGATTGTCAAGAAGGCCTTGGAGGAAAAGCACCAGGCTGGTAAGAACAAGTGGTTCTTTGCCAAGCTCAACTTCTAATCTCATTATATAACATATTTTGTAATACATTGCAACGTTGGTAACTAACATCTGGTGTAGGTCGATGAGAGGAAGGCCCTCTTGATAGCTCTGTTGTTGTTTTTTGCCTTACTTTATTTGCCTTCTTTATTTGTCTTCTTGTGAGTCTTTGGTACTGTCTCGGACGCTATGCTGTCTATAAGATGTCTTCCATATTGTCGTATAAATTGAAGAGAAAGAAGATTAGGTGCATACGAAGAAAGGGGCGAGCTGACCTGTTGCCCCGCTTCACAGGGTCAAGATAGCCATATAGCCGTAGTGATTCATCTAGGTGATTCATATATAGTGCGACAATTTTTCTCAATATTGTAACTATTACAGATAAGCATACTATGAGCGTACCCGTGGACGTGTCGACGCTCAAGCTCGAAGACGATGCTAGCAAAACTGCTGAGCAGGTTGTTACTCCTTGGGAAGTTGAGGGAGCCGTGGACGAAAACGGACTCGCCCAGGGTATCGACTACAACAAGCTTATTGCACTGTTCGGTACGAGAAAGATCACCGACGAGACACTCAAGCGCTTCACAGAGGTCACCGGCAGAGAGCCCCACCCATTCTTGAAGAGAGGCGTTTTCTTCTCGGAAAGAGACTTCACCAGAATCTTGGACCTTTACGAGCATGGTGAGCCTTTCTTCTTGTACACCGGTAGAGGCCCTTCATCCGACTCCTTGCACTTGGGACACATGGTGCCATTCATCTTCACGAAGTGGTTGCAAGACGTCTTTGACGTGCCATTGGTTGTGGAGTTGACAGATGATGAGAAGTTCCTCTTCAAGCCAAAGTTGACCATCGAGGACGTCAAGAGATTCGGCAAGGAGAACTGCAAGGACATTATTGCTGTTGGATTCAACCCAGAGAACACCTTCATCTTCTCTGACATCGACTACATGAACCCTGCGTTCTACGAGAACATTGTGAGAACATCCAGACAGATCACAACGTCTACTGCTAAGGCTGTGTTCGGTTTCCAGGACCTGGATTGCATCGGTAAGATCCACTTCGCCAGTGTGCAGATCGCCACCGCATTCCCATCTTCCTTCCCCGAGGTGTTGGGCCTTCCTCCAAAGACACCATGTTTGATTCCATGTGCCATTGACCAGGATCCCTACTTCCGTGTGTGCAGAGATGTTGCCGACAAGTTGAAGTTCTCGAAGCCTTCCTTGATCCACGCCAAGTTCTTCCCTGCTTTGCAAGGTGCTTCCACCAAAATGTCTGCTTCTGACACCACTACGTCTATTTTCATGGACGACACTCCTAAGCAGATCCAGAAGAAGATCAACAAGTACGCCTTCTCCGGTGGCCGTGCTACTTTGGAGGAGCACCGTGAGTTGGGTGGTAACATCGAGGTGGATGTTGCTTACCAGTACCTCTCTTTCTTCAGCGAAGACGACGAGAAGTTGGCGAGCTTGGCTGATGGCTACCAGAAGGGAGAGATTTTGTCTCTGGAGATGAAGAAGGAGTGCATTGCTGTGTTGCAGGAATACGTGGCCGCATACCAGGAGAGAAGACTGAAGGTGGATGCTGAGACCCTTGACAAGTTCATGAAGCCACACAAGTTGGTGTGGGGCAACCAGGAACGGTTGGTGGCCCCCAAGGAGAGAAAGAGCAAGAAGTAGATATCGGTCGCTAGGTAATGAAGATAGAGAGAATGTGAGTTGATCGCAGATGCCTACAGTCAGTAAAATACCGTTAGTATGTATTTGCCCCATTATATGCCTACAATTCAATCAACTGCTTGACCTGATCCAACACGAACATAAGCTTGTCGAAGTCACCCTCCGAAACGTCTCCACGGCCAAAGTACCGAGACCCTATCGTCAAGATCACATTGCGTGGGTTTCTCAGCTGTTGAACCAACTTGCCGATCTGGCCCGCTATCACCTGAAGCTTGATGTTGTGAGGATCGCCCACCAACACCACAGGCTCCACGCCCAAGTCTTCCTGCTGTGTACTTGGATTGATGGTAGATTGTGTGGAGAGAGGAAGATCGAACGTGGTGTCCATGACGCCGTTTATAAGAACATTGAGAACGATCTTGTCTTCGAACTCTATTTTCTGGAAGTTGAACGCATCGTCTCCCAGATTGCAAACGATCTCCTTAGCAGAAGACTGGGGTTCAGACATGGTGAAGAATATGTGTGCAGGTACTACAATGAAGAGTAGAGCTGTCGTGAAAACCAAGAAGAGGTAAGAAATCAGGTGACAGCGTTTCCTTGTATTTCTGTCGGTCTATATCATATCTATAATCTTAGCATCAGATCATCTTCATCTGTAACTCTTGTTCTCCATGACTGGCTCTGAAAAATAAGTTCCGAGGGCAGTTGTCTGATTCGAACGGATATCCGGTCAGTATGTCATGGTACGTCAGCAGTAGTAAATGCTTACATTTAACGGAGGCTTCCGAGGGTAAAGTGTGCCAGATCCGGCCTGCGCCGCTAATTCCGGCCTCTCATTTTTCATCATTTTTTACTAATACTCCACATTACAGTACTTATTAGTCATACACATCCTACTTATAGGCTACATTCAGAGAATATATCCAATATGTCTCCTTTCAGCACAGTTCCCGAGGCTATTGCTGCTTTCAAAAATGGCGAGTTTTTGGTCGTCATGGACGATGAAGACAGAGAAAACGAAGGTGATTTGATAATCGCTGCTGAGAAGATCACCCAGCAGCAGATGGCTTTCTTGGTCCGCCATTCGTCGGGTTACGTGTGTGCTCCGCTCTCCACGGAAAGAGCAGACTATCTCGATCTCCAGCCTATGTTGAAAGACAGAACAGACAGACACGGCACGGCATACACCGTCACATGTGACTTTGCTAACGGTACGACGACAGGTATCTCGGCACACGACAGAGCCTTGACGGCTAGACTGTTAGCCAGTGCCGACTCCAAGCCGGATGACTTCATAAGACCCGGACATGTCTTGCCATTAAGAGCCGTACCTGGCCTTTTGAGACAAAGAAGAGGCCACACAGAGGCCAGCGTGCAGTTGTGCGAGTTGGCTGGTTTGCAGCCCGCCGCAGTGATCTGTGAGCTCGTCAGAGACGAGGACGGATTGATGCTGAGATTAGACGATTGTGTGGAGTTTTCGAAGAAGCACGGCATCAAGATCGTCACCATAGAGCAGATTGCGAAGCACATCGAAGCATAATTCTATATATATCAATTTGCAATACTGGGTTCCCAGTTCTAATGTACATTATTCTATGCAAGCAATAACTGTGCCTTTCTCTTTCCGCTAACCTCATCCTTGACGGAGGTCACTTCCACCTTCACCTTGTCGAAGACACCAACCGTGCGCTTGTTTCCCTTCAAGTCGGTGAACTTCAACTCGAACTTCTCTTCACTGTAGTCAGCGCTGTCCACGTCACCAAGAGTCTCCAACTTGATCAAGCCCTCGACTCCGAACTTGGGCACCAACACAACGATACCGTTGTTAAAGCACTTGATGACATAACCTTCTTGTACGGACTCGTTGTTTCTCATCACCTGACCGACGTAGTACTCGATACTGGCTCTACCGGCAAATTGGGCGTTTCTGTGACGCTTGTTGATATTTCTGACAACCAACTCCATCTTGGTCTTGTCACGGTGTGTCAAGTCCAAGTTTTCGTAGCCGATAGCACCTGCAAGTTGTCTGTGGGCAACCACATCACAGTATCTTCTGATGGGAGAGGTAAAGTGGGTGTAAATGTCAACAGCCAAACCGTAATGTCTGAAATCAGGGTAACCATATGAGCCAGACGAGAAGTACTCAGCAGCCATCATGCATCTGGTGGACATGATACGCAAAAGAGTATTGAAGTAAGGGTCCTTGGGATCCTCACAACGGTCCAAGGAATCAGCAAGAGCCTTAGAGGACTCGGTCGAAACCGCCAATCCTGGCTTTCTCACACGCAACATCTCGTTCAAAGCTTCGAAGTTGGTGGCTGGAGGAGGTGCGTGCCTTCTCAACATCGCAGTTTGTGGGTATGAATCGAAGATTTTGCGGGCAACAGAGATGTTGGCAAACAACATGAACTCTTCAACTAAAGAGTTTGTCTCCAACAACTTCTTAATCTCTACTTCACCTGGGTCAGAAGTCTCACTGTCCATGTGCACCTTGACCTCAGGCGAAGCCAAGTTCAAGGCACCGGCATCCAATCTCTTCTGCTTCAACCTCTTGGAAAGCTTCAACAAGATTCTCATGGAGTTCGTCAACTCGTCCTTCTGAGATGGGTCATCGATTCTCAACTGAGCCTGTTCGTATGAAAAGGCTTCTCTGGACTTGATGATGGACTTCATGTACTTGACGTCCACAATGTTGGCGTCCTCGTCAACCTCCCAGATTACAGAGAATGCGAATCTGTCCACGTATGGCTTCAAGGAACACAAATTGGTTCCCAACAACATGGGCAACATATCAATTCTCTTGTCCACCAAGTAAACAGAAGTACCTCTCGAGGCACCCTCGTTATCCAATGCAGTGTTTGGTTTGACAAAGTGGGTGACATCAGCAATATGAACACCAACCTCGTAGTTACCATTAGCCAAAGGCTTGGCGTGTAAGGCATCATCGATATCCACACATCCTGGAGGGTCAATAGAACACACGAGCTTGTCTCTTAAGTCAACTCTCTTCTTCAACTGCTCGTCACCATTGTCCAAGTTCTCAGGCACGACCCAATTGTCTCCTTCTTTGGGCAAACAGTCCAACACAGTCTTTGAAAAGGGTCTGTACTCCACATTGTGCTCCAACAACAACGCCTCTGTCTCTGCTTCTGCACTTTCAATAGCACCCAAGCTTCTGACAAAGTGTCCCTGGGGATATTTGGAGTCAGCGGGCCAAGAGTCCACCGAGACAACAATTCGTTGTCCTAAAAGATCCTTAGCTTGTCTGGTTTTGATCCTGATCTTCGGGAGAAGCTTGTCCATCAAGACAACGAAACAAGTTTTAGATGCGTTACCAGAGTCTTCTTCGATTGACACTGATGAAGGTGCAATTTGGCCGACGTAATATCTCCAGGATCTTCTTGTAATGCTGACGATTCTGGCGGTTGGCTGGAGTCTCTTTTCCTCTGCAGCAGAAGTGGCTTTCAATGCTTCTTGTGCTAAAACACGACGTTCCTTGTCAGAAATGATACTGACAGTAGCGTCCTCGTCTGCATTGTCATTGGCACCCACAGAGGCTTCCTCTAAAATAGTGGTAGATGGTTCTCTCCATGTATCCTTGGGAAGCAACTCCACGATGACCAAGTCACCATTAAATGCTCTGTTCAAATTCTTAGTTCCCACAATCAACAATGGCTTCTTGAAAGCAGGGGTCTGGATCGTACCTTCCAAGAAGTTGTATGTAGAGATGTTCAAGACACCTTGGTAAAGAGTACCGTTCTTGATACCAGCCATATTTCTGGAGTTGGAGTAGTATTCAGGGAAGGAAATCTCGGCTGCGTGCTTGTCAAAGCTCTCGCTCTCAGTGGGGATCAAGTCTCTCAACTCATCTCCATTCGGCATGCTCTCGACGTACTCCTCAAGGCTCTTGGCATTGATACCCTCTTTAAGAGCCTTCGTTCTGTTGTCTCTGTCATCACAAACGAACACAACGTCAACCGGAGTCTTCGAGTTGTTGGTGTTGAGATGGTCAAAGAACCACTTGGCACACTTTCTGATGGCCCTGTCGTTTCTGTCGTTGATGGTCTCGCCCTTTTCTCTCACGACATATGTGTCTTCGTGAAATTCGTTGTGGAATACAATGAAGCGCTTGTCTGCGGCTTTCACCAAAGAACGAACACGCTGGTAGATAGGAAAGGATCTGTTCTTGACCTCTTCAAGCACAATCTGGGGGATAATGACGTCGTAGAAGCAATCAATGTGTTCCAACAAATCTATGGCCCGCAAGATGATGTTTGTGTCTACGACCGCATAGTGGGGTCCTCCGTTCTTGAGCTTCAAAGGGGACTCCAGGAGCACAAACTCAGGCAAGTTTCCTTGGGCATCGGGCTTGACTGTTTCGATGCAAGTGTTGCAGAGCTTTGAGTAGCACGGGATATCGGATCGGAGGTAATGCTCACGAACAATCTTGGTACAACCTCCATTTCTGGATCTGACAAAGACCTTGTGAGTGGCTGTAAGGCCAGATGATAGCCTTTTTCTTTGTAACATGATCGTTAGTAATAGTTATAGATTTTTCTCATCGCATATTATGATACATCCGTACATCCACAATACCTATTACCTTGTTGCATATATATCTATTAAACGCCCAAGTGGGCAGCGGGAGGAGGGACGTCGACCACCAGGGAGTTCTGTCTGTAGAGCAGATCCGAGTTGGAACCGTTATCAACAGCCACTTCTTTGTGATGGTCAATGAAGGTATGTGTATAACTCTCTGGGTGACGGAGTCTGTAGCTCTTGACAGCAGAGGGAAACAAGTCAATGGACCAGAGAACAAGTAAGAATCCGTACCAGAACGAGATGGTCCACTCGAAAATGGCCGAGCGAGAGTCTTTCCCGATCTTCATGTAATAGCCGAAGAGAATTGCAAATGCAAGAGCAGCCGCAAGCCAGAAAAGCTTGAAGAAAAACGACAACATGTACAAGTTGGCCCAACGATGGGTGCCAAAACGCACTCTCTCGTGGTTGGGATGCAATCTGTCAGGATAGTTACCAAAGATGAACGAGTTCAAAAAGTTGAAGAAACAAGCCCAAAACACGAAAAAGATAAACACACCGACCATGCTCAAATGGACTTTGTGGAACGACACCGTGTTGAAGATGGAAACGAACAAGATACCCAACTGGCCAAGCGTGGCGCAGACGATGCTGATAATGGCAAAGGTGGGCTGTTTCTTGGAGACGTAAGGTTGCAACTTCTGTTTGGTTCTCAACACATACTCCATGACCAAGGTGCCCACGAAGAAGATCAACTGGAACCCGGTGCACGAGATAAAGAGCGGCTGTAGGTTGGTGGCCCCAACGTCACTGATATACACCGGGTTTTGGAAATCTCCATGCATAAAAGCGTAGATGGGCCGTCCTTGAATGGACCACGCAGCTAGAAGAGCGATAAGCATGCCCCACCACACCACGATGGCGATGAGTGGGATGATGTAGTAGTGGATCTTGGTGAAGCGAAGTAGCTTGTTCATGGTACCGAGATAAAAAGAGAGATGTGCGCTTATGTATACAATGCGCAGTAGTGCACAACATTCCGCAGCAACTCTTCGATGCATGGCCGAGATGGTGGCGGAGCAAGTGCGATTGTTCCGGAACGGAGATAACAGGGCTCAGAGAGAAGACTCACGAGCATGACGGTGGGCAACCATCAGGGAAAAGCCGTTTTCGCCGTTTGCAGATGCACACGGCTGATTGAACGAAAGCTGCGAAAAGAGAAATACACGAATTACAAGTGGAATCAATGATTTTAGTATTTCTCGAGATAATGTTCTCCCGTTGGTGTTTGATTTTTGATGTTGCTGGGAAGTTCGGTTCCACGGGCCTAGTGTCTTGCGACTCATCGCTGTCCCCCGCATTTCGCAGCTTGAGATTTGTCATCTGCAAAAAAGAAAGCAAAATTGGATTGTTGTTTCCGAGTCACTGTCAGTTTTGACTCAAGCATCTTCAGGACCTTACCTGACGTTCCGAGGCATTTGTTCGGCTCTTCTTCTCTATAAAGGAGCGTCAATTGACTCTGGAACCTCATCATGGTGTTCAAGTTTACCATTGACAATTGGCTCAACCCATATCTCTGGCCGAACCAGGTCTCCAGGTTCGGGCCGGTGAAACGCCTTCTAGGCGGACACTCACCCAAACCCGTGGCTGACTACTGGGTGTGGTTGGAGATTCTAGTTGCGTCCTTCTGTGGCATCGCCCTTCTTGAGGGAGTCTTCATAAGCAACACAGTCTTTTCTCTGCATCATGCTCCGATGATCGTGGCCAGTTACGGAGCAACAGCAATTCTTTGCTTCAATGCCGCCCTGGCTCCTCTAGCCCAACCTCGGAACATCTTGGTGGGCCACTTTGTGTCTTCACTCATAGGAGTATGCATCCAGAAATTGTTCAATTTGAGTGTGCGTGGCCAGGACCACTATTGGGCCAGTGGAGCACTTAGTGTAGCACTTCTGTCTGTGGCCATGTCGGTCCTCAACTGTGTTCATCCGCCTGCTGGTGCCTCCGCCCTTTTACCATCCGCAGACGAACAAATCCGCCTGATGGGCTGGTGGTACTTGCCGGTGCAACTTGTGTCTTCTGTTCTAATAATATGCGTTGCATGCATTACAGGCAACGTGGTGAGATCGTACCCCGTGTACTGGTGGACCGCTGGCAAAGTGGGTAAGCCAGAACAGAAGCCAATGGAAGAGAAGATAGAACCCGTGATCGTAAGCGAATCTCTGGACATCGAGCACGGCGTGGAATACATCGCGGGAGCTCAAGATATCACGATCTCCCAAACGAAGATTACTGTCCCTGGGGACCTCCAGCTAGACGACATACAATTGGAGTGGTTAGACACAATCCAAAAGCGGCTTGCCCAACTCAGCGAGGTATAGCCAAGAATTAATATAGCAAACGCTCTAATGACATAATATAAACTACAGTTGAAATAAAGAAGCAAATTTTCCATATGACTGCTATGTAAACAGATTAAGCATGAAAACCGTCACCCCACAGGGTATGCAAACAACTTTTAGACGGATGCAGCACTTGGGTAAACCCAACGAAAACAAATAAGGACGTAAGAAACAAAAGGTACCGCTTAGCAGTCGACAACTTCCAAAACGAAGATCTCGATAGCAGAGCACTGTCCTCCAATGGAGGCATCGTACAAGTTGTAGAAGTCACCAGACAAACACTTGAAGAAAGTGGTCTGATCACCCAAGGCCAACTTGTAACCAGTGTCGATGGTCTCAGTGGAGTTCTCGCCCTTACCGGCGTATGAGGCTGGCACAAACGACCAACCAGCAGCGTAGATGGTACCAGCCTGTGGTGGAGGACCGTCGAACTGGAACTGGCGGTTGGCAACGATGGCACCAACTCTGCCCTTGGCATCTCTCAAGCCACCGTCGGAAAGTCTGATGGTCAATGCATTGTCAGCAACACAGGTCTCGACGAAGGTGTTGTCGGCCAGAGCGGCAGAAGATGCAGTGGAGGACTCGGCAGCAACAGTGGACGCCTGGATCTGTCCGTCGCTAATCTGGGTAGCCTGGCCGGCGACAGTTGGAGTCTCGGTGGAGACTTGGATCTGTCCGTCACTGATCTGCGTAACGACAGCAGCCTTGGTGGTGGTCTGAGCTTGGACCTGTCCGTCAGAGATCTGGGCAATAACGGAAGCGGCAGCAACAGTGGTGGCAGATTGCTGCTGAACCTGTCCGTCACCGATCTGGTTGACAACATCAGCAGTGGTGGTTTGCTGCTGCACCTGACCGTCGCCGATCTGGGCAAGAACGGCAGCAGTGGTCTGTTCCTGGATCTGACCGTCGCCGATCTGGTTCACAACCGAAGCAGCAGCAACGGTGGTGGTCTGAGCTTGGACCTGTCCGTCGGAAATCTGAGCAACGACGGAAGCGGCAGCAACAGTAGTAGTGGTCTGAGCCTGAACCTGTCCGTCGCTGATCTGGGCAATGACAGAGGCAGCAGCCACAGTGCTCTGTGCCTGGACCTGTCCGTCACTGATCTGAGCCACCACCGAAGCTCTCTTCTTCAAGGTGTAGGCACTCTCCACAGAAGCGTCGAGGGTACGAATGGACAACGCAAAAGAACCGTCATGCGAGGTGATGGCACTGGCAGAGGCGGGCAAAGTGCCAGTGGGCGTCAACGTGGTCCATGTCTCCTCAGTGCTGGACACTGGGGCACAGGCGACGACTGCAAGAAGCGAAGCGAAAGTCAAAAAGTACTTCATGATAGTGGTTTTCAGAACTACTACTTCTGGGCATATTTATAAGGCCCGCCAGTTCCGCCGGTCCCCTCCTCGAGGCGTGCCTTTCTCGTGCCTTACGACATGATTTGCCCTATTTTTAGGCGGATCATAGTTACATCACCATACTCTATTTTTGGCGCATCAACGGCCTATGTGTGCAAGATCGCGCGGTGAAGCGTACTTATGATTGGAGGTGCTCATGCACCTCGCCCCTATCGTGCCTGTCATACCACTTACTATTCCACTTTGAGTATTGTAATTGCACCACGACTTTGTCATGCATGTGGAGCAGGCAGCACCGAGATCCTAGTGATAAGCCTTGTGGGAAATGGCGGTGGGTTGCAACATGATAGTGATGTGGATTTCAGGCCGTCTTCAAAAAGTCTACTGTGGGGAACCCAGGAAGGTACGGTGATTTGCGGTATGTGCGTGGTGTGGGTGCGACTCGCAGATTCGAGGTTCTACGAAATCTCAAGTCTGTAGAAAATATCATAAGCCTTGTGCGATTCGCAATGGTTGCTGTGGTTTCTGGTGGAAACCCCGGATAAGAATTTGGACACCAGGGCATACCACGACATAAACACGCGGACGCAGCGGAAATGACTCCTTAGGCCGCATTCGCAATAAATTACTTGCATGTCGCTGCACCTGTTGGCCGAATCGGTTTTAATTGATTTTTGTCAATTACCGCTGCCGAAGGCTTGGGTGAGAGCAAGTTGCCACAGTGAGAATGTGGAGATTTTTCGTATGGGATTTTTCACAGGCCTCCTCGAAGGAGTCGCCGGGCGATGTTACATGTCGTTTAGGAAGACATGCATCAGGGGAGTAAAGTGTGTGACTAGTCGAAAGACAAAGGGAAAGTAGCACAAGCTTCGTTCCTCATGGCCCAATGGTCAAGGCGTCTGGCTACGAAAGTAACCACTTCTCGGTTGAAACCAGAAGATTCCAGGTTCGACTCCTGGTGGGGAAGCTTCTTTTTTGGGTTTTGGCTGCGAAATGCTGCCAGCCTCATTTTCTTTTCTCTCTATTTTGCACAACCGTCTACTTATCGAACTCCTACTCTACTACCTCCAGCAAAAACTGCCCCACCAAAGAGTACGCGTACTTGTCCTTGAACTCGCCGTTGAGAGCCAGTTGTGCACCTCCCTTGCCCAAGTAGTCCAAACTCTCCACGTACAACATACCGTCGTGGATTCCACCGGGCTCCATGTAAACGTCCATCTTGGAACCGCCCTTCACAATGTCCACGAACCGTTCCACGCCGTTTCGCAAGATCTCGCGCTCGCCATAAATCAAAAGCGTACGGCGGGTTCCGTTGAAGGCAGCCACCTGGGCCCACTGCGAGTCGTAGTCGGTGTCGGTGAATTTCACCCATGGTGCCAACTTTGCACGGTCCAAGCCTTCCACGTACCAGTCGCCCATCTGAGTGTCAATGGCGCCCAAGTCTCCGTCGGTGTTCACGCCAGGAGTGGCAGTGGGAACGGTGTATGGCTCGAGCCATGGCGAAATGAACACCAAATGGGGCTGAGGCAAGGCCGAAAAGTCCCACGCGAACTCAGTGTATGGCGTGAATTGCGCAGCAGCCTCGTCAGGATAAGCAATGTACCGCGCCACGGCGCACGCCAAATTGGTGCCCGCGCTATCGCCTACAATAGTGATGTTGGAGTACCCCTCGGCTACCATGGCTCTGTACGCTGCCACGGCCTCATGGATCTGGGTAGGGTAGATGTGGTTGTGGCACGTGAGTGAATAGTCAATCACGGCCACCGAAAGCTTGTCGCGGGCCGCAGCCGGCACGGCCTGGTAGAGTGCCATGATGCCCACAAATTGCGCGGCGAAAACATTGAGGCAGTAGCCTCCCCCGTGGAGGAAAAGCACGGCGCTAGCGCCAGTGTTTTTTGCGATCCAGAACGTGTTCGCGTTCAATTTGGCGCCGTAATGAGGGACCTGCGCCAAGGGGTGCGGGCGAAAACCGTCCACGAGCGCCGAAACAGGCGTGTAGACGTACCGCGCCACGTCCAGTCTGGAGAAGTTATTGGCCAAGTGACATTCCACGGCGAGATGGAGGTTCTTGTAGAGCGAGTTCTGGAACTCGACGTGGGTGTTCAGGTGCACGGTTCCTGTGGTGTAGTAGCGAACCACCGTGGCCACAATCACCCAGGGCAAGGTAACGACTCGCTTGAGGAAGCGTAACGAGATCATTGGGGGAAAAGCGCGAGGACCCAGGCTATTATATACTGGTCGCCTGCAGAGTGCGGCGCGAATTAGATCTCGCGGCAGATTCTGGAGAAGTGCAGTGTCAACCCGGTGTTCAGACCGGGGACGCGGCAATCGGTTTTAGAGTATAAGGATAGGTACAGACTGTAGACAATAGATGACAATAAGAAAAAGATTGAATCAAACCGCAAAGAAGGTGAAATTGAAGAGTGTTGGCATGAGAATGTTGTTCAGGCGGGGCGCCGCGGCCGATTGTGTGAGAACACAATGGAGAGCAATTTCTCCTTAGCAACTAACGCTACGGTTGCGAGCCATGGGGTCGGTACATTATATATATGCTATGAAGCGCATGCAAAGCGCAATGTTGTGTTGTGCACCCGTCGGATCACTGAAGAAGACACAGAAGTATCTTCAAGCCTGACATGGTACATGAAAAGATGCCGCAACGCGAGGAAGAACGGCTGTAGGGCTCCTCGCGGCCGACTTCGACTCGTTTGCATTGAGTAAAGGTGACTTTATCATCAGGACTTTCATTGGAACCATTTTCAAATTCTGATCTACAATCTGAACCTGCTTCCCGTGTGTGCGGCCTCGGCCTTCTTCATCTTACCCAGAGCATCACGCAACTGGCCCTTGCGGTCAATCACCGTCACGTTCTTGGCCTTGGACAATGTGTCCATAACCTCACCGACCTTTTGTCTCTTCTTCTCACCACCCTTCTCCTCCTTTCCACGTGCCTCGTTCAATTCGTTGAAGTGCTTGGACTTGGCTCTCTTCTTAGAACGGCGCAATCTCTGCTTGTCGTCTCGGCTCAACTCATCCTTGGAGTATGCCAATCCCGACTTCAACTGGACTTCGGAAACACCGCGTGCTCCGTCTGCCTTGGCTTTGTCGTCACCGATCTTGTACACTTCCTGAGGTGCAAGCACGGCATCTTCAGAAACATGCAAAGGTTGTGCGTCCTCCATAGCGATAGACGCAGCGTCCGTCACCTTGATGTCTATCGTCTTGAACTGGTGAGGCTTTGGAATGTAGTGAGCCAGGCACAACAGGTCGAGCTTGTAGGACAATTTCGTGAACAAGTCACTGATTTCGTCGTGCTCAGCCTGGATTTCGTCGGTGATCTTCAGTTCAGGGTCAACACCGTGGTACTCGTCTTCGTAGATCTCAGCCAAAGACTTGGACGACTTCTGGTCCGAGACTTCAGTCTTCTTTCTCTGAGCGTACTTGCCGACGTCGGTCACAAGTCTCTTAGGCAAGTCGTCAAACTCATCGTTACGAACTCTGCGCTTGATCAAGTCCTCAATGCTTTCCGTGACCTCAGCTGTGATTACAGGAACAGGCTTGGAGGTTCTGTCAAACTCAAGACTAGGTGTCTCCTCGTCGTCCAAGAGGGAGTCCACTGGACGGTCACGCGAACGCACCTCTCCCTTCATGGTCCACTTCTTCTCGGCAACAAGCTCAGCTTCAAGCTTGGCGATTTCTGCTTGAAGTTGCTGCTGTTGTTTCTCGAAAGTTGACAATTTGGCTTGTGGCTTCTCTTCGTCGGCGAAAAGATCATGCATCGCTGAGTCGACCGCTTGGTCGTATTCATTGTCCTCAAGGTCACTGGGCTCCTCTTCTTCCTCCACTTCCTCTTCAACCTTCGTGGCCTTGATTACTTTCTTCTGGCCCGGCTTGTCGAAAAACTCATCATAGTAGTCCATCTCGCCCTCGCTCTCCTCGTCTGCACTCAAATCGTCGAAAAGGTTGATGTTCTCGTCGTCGTCGTTGTCCTCGTCTTCGAGAGCTATTATCTGCTTATTGAAATCATCGATATCAAAGAACTCGTCGTTCAAACCGAAAACATCCTTTTTGATCTCTTCGCGGTCTGACTCCACCTTTGTCTCATCGGAGTCCAGTGCATGGTCTTCTTCTTCGTCATCTTCATCACCACTGAATCCACCGAAACCTTCTTCTTCATCTTCGACTTCCTGTTCGAGCTCTTCTTGTTCGAGGTCCTCCTCACCTTCACTGGCCTCAGGCTCATCCATCAGGAAAAACTCTTCGCTCTCGTCTGCGTTCTCGCTTCCGCTTCCCGCATTTGCATCGAGGTCATCGCCTTCTTCATCGCTGGCGACTCCGTATTTCTCTTTGAGTTCTGGGATTTTTGTGAATAGAAGGGACTCTCCAACTCCCAGGAGAATCATCTTGGCCTGGCCGAAGACTTGCGTGGCATCCAAGCCATCGATATATATTTCATCTAGCACAGAATGGTCTTTTGCTATGGGGTCCAATAAGGACTTTGTGATTCTGTTGATCTTGTCCACAGCATCGCTGTTCTTAGACAAGCTGAAGATAGCCTCCGGGTGGTCCTTCAATGCCGTCAAAAAGTCCATCTTGTCTATGATTATAGGAAAAAAACTAGCGAAGATGAGCATCTCCAGTGGTGCAGGAATTGCGATCTTAGTGCAACAAGAAGTGCAAGTGAACGTCCTAAAAATCATACAAACAGATGTCGCTACACTTATTGATATCAGCATCGCTACCTCATCGATACGGTTCAAAAGTGGGCTTTTCAAAATCGCCAATTTCGTTTTTTAGATGCAAATCGGTGGCATCCTCGCGAAGATGGGTTGCCAGACAGATGGACGATGCCCATACCAAGCAGTCAAAGGTTGACGGTTACAGGTCGAGAGCAGCATACAAGCTCCTAGAAATAGATACCAAGTTCAAGCTCATCGGGCCTAACTGCAAAAACATAGTGGACCTAGGCTTTGCTCCCGGTGCGTGGTCACAGGTTGTGCTAGCCAAGGCTAAGAGCAAAGGAGTTACTCCTACAGTTCTCGGGGTAGACCTCATTGAGTGCTCGCCACCCGAAGGAGCACATTTCATCCAGGGCGATATATTTTCAAAAAAGACACACTCTGAGATCGTGGATTTCTTTGCCAGCCAAACACAAAAGTCCTCAGGAAGGCCGCTCGATCTAGTGTTGAGCGACATGATGGTGAACACAAGCGGGATCAAGGATAACGACCATTTCGCCAGCATGGACTTATGCGATGGTGTCTTAATCTTAGCATGCCGACTTCTTGGAAAGAATGGCAATTTAGTGATGAAGTTCTACACGGGAAAGGAGGACGGACTTCTCCAAAAGAAAATGGAGAAGATTTTTCACAAAGTATACAAGACAAAACCTGAGGCTTGTCGAGCTGAGCTGCGAGAGATGTATTTTGTGGGACTCAAGAAAAAAGACAACCATACCAAAATAGAGGATGTGTTTAACCAGTAACGAATATACAAGGTACGTGGCAAATATGTAGACTTTGTAGAAACTACAGTTAGAAGTGTAGTGCATATGAAACTTACGTCTCATACTATAAGAACTACATGAGCAAGCGATACCTAGATCACCCGCTTCTACGAAACCCTGCGAAGTGGCTCCGTGGAGCGAAGAAAAGACACTCCGAAGGGTGCTATATCAATGGATACTACGATGTCAAAACGCTACAAGCCAATCCTTTTGCACGAGCATCAGCTGCAACACGACAGGACGTCTCGCATAAGCGATTTCCTATAGGAAACATGATCCAGATGGTGGTCAAGAAGCAAGAGGAGAAGTATAGTATTGTCCCTGTGCTTGAGAAACCCAAGAAAGGCTTGAACCCTGCAAGTTACGTCTTGAATAATGAGCTATACATCCAGTTCTTGAAGCTCAAGCACTTTAAACCTATCCCACTGAAGTACAGACACAGAAGCCTGTCTATACCCGTCTCAATTTCAGATAGGTTTGTGGATGAAGTTGCAGAACTATACACCGAACAGATTCGTCTGCTACTACCCGAAGCGAGGGACGTGAATAGCACAGACGTGGATGGAATCTATGTGGTACCGAGCCTCGACACATCCGTTTTATGGCGTGGTAAGGCACCAGTCTTCCCATTGCATACAGAGTTGTTGAACGAAGAGATATTCTTACCTTTCGAAAGCAACGAGAAACTCTGCAGTGCCATTATTGCATTGTGGCAGTACAAAAGGTGATACCGGTAATCTAATAGAGCCATTGTTAAAACTTCATAATATCCCTTCTATTAATCTAAATATACATAAAGGCCAGGAAAACCATCGAGAGCAAAATAGCTCCGAGTCCCAGCTTCTCAATAGTGCCTGAAGCACCAGACTTCTTGGATGTGGAAGTCGCAGCAGCGATACTTGACAAGGACTTAACAGTCTCAGTGCCTGCATTGTCAATCCAGTCGTTCACAGTGGTGGCAGAAATGGACTCTGCGTTGGTAAGCAGATCCAGCATGAAAACGATAGCCTTTCCAGAGGAGTCAAACACAACACCACCCTTCATCACCTTGCTGGTGTCACGAGTAATGTAAGCAGCTGCCTGGATACCGTCATTAATGTCATCGGTACCCTGGTAGTCGTGCAAAGTAGAGTAGAGCTGGTCGGTGGTGGTGGAGTTCATCACCTCGAAAATATCGAACTCACCACATCCGGAGTTCCAG
This sequence comes from Danielia oregonensis, assembly GCA_003707785.3. Taxonomy (NCBI): domain Eukaryota; kingdom Fungi; phylum Ascomycota; class Pichiomycetes; order Serinales; family Metschnikowiaceae; genus Danielia; species Danielia oregonensis. Next base: position 251,616 of record PPLJ03000004.1, read on the forward strand.
CACGAGCAGTAGGCGTCGGTTCCGTACTGCGAGGTTCTGGGAATGTGGGCGTTCAACAACCAGATAGCGGGCATGTCGTAGTAAGTGGTGTCTTCGTCAGTGCTGGTCTCGGAGGGCATCTCGAATTCGAAGGTGAACATCTTGATGTCTCCGTAGAAACCGTAGTAAGCAGGAATGCCGCTTCTGTAGACACCACAGTCCTTGCTGTAGCCGGAAGATGGGCACGACACGTTGGAGAAAATAATGAACTCCTCGTTGGAGCCAATCAAGTTGTCAGAAGCCAAGACGGTAGAGGCGGAAGCCGATTCGGTACCGTTAGAACCAGCGTAAGACAAGGCCTTACCCAAACAAGTGGAACTGTCTCCGCCATGGGTCAAGAAAGTCACGTTATCACTCGTCTGGGTGGAGGCATTGTAGTAAGCTTGTCTCTCCCAAGTGCCCTCAGAAGAACCGTGCGTGTAGTTGGCAGAAGTGTACCATGCGAAGGAGTGCAACGACAAGGGACCACGGAAATGAACAGAAAGTTCCTCGTTGAGAGGAGCATTGGTTCCTGTGAAGTAAACGGCATCGGAGCTCAATTTGCACGAGCACGTGTCTGAACTGGCATCACCAAGCGACTTGACGTGGAAGTAGGTACCGTCGTAACCGAAGTTGTCGAAGGTAATCACATCAACTCCAGAACTGCCCAGAGTGGACAGAGTCAGCTGCGACAGTTGCCTGCTCTGCACTTGGCTTTGGACGGGGCTCACAGCAGCTGCTGCAAGGCTTGCTAGAGCTGAAATAGCGAGTGTGAATTTCATCATAGTACAGTTGGCTAGAGAAAAAAAAGAGATCGGATTCCTTATATGTGCGCAGAACATGGCTTAGTGCGTGCATGCACAATCGGGCTGTGTACGTGAAAATCCAAGCCAGCCTTGGCAAGGAACCACGAAATGTGTGACTATTCTGCGGTGAAGACTTCGATGGAAGGCATGATCATATGGCATCTCTTTTCGGTATTGATGAGAGGAACAGAGCAGATTAAACAATGCGAGAGAACATTGCCTGCATATAACCCGGGAATTGACCAGTGATGGGTCTGAGCGAAAACAATGCGGCACGCAATGTATTTCCAAATTTGGAGACGGCACAAATCCCGATTACGTGCCGGAACGAAAGCCTGCCAGCCCCTCTTGTATTTGCAGTACTGCATTCATGTAAACATTCTCGTATTCACGTCAACAGAATTTTTGGCGCGTCGAAATGAGTCTGAGAGTGTACTGAAAATAGCTGAGTAAACGCCATTGGCCGTGTGGACTCGGCCAATTTAGTTCGCCATTCCGGAAAGACCCGACCCCAGCATCGAAGTCAAGTAGGAGTCACGCTCAAGGCATCATAAGCCGTTAAGGCTAATTCCTATGACGCAGGTGTAAGACGCAGGAAAGCCAGATATGCGTCTAAATTTGTCTCAGCGGTAAACCCACGAAAATGATTGAAAGAGGTCGAGAAAATGAGCCACGTGACACGCATTGGCTACAACAGCCAGCTGGCGAAGTTTCAGCTCTCTGGTGGCTCCGGTCGCAGAGTTTGATGTGCCCAGTGGCCTTAACTACTCCTTCCTATTTGGGACATCACGTGACATCGCACATTCGCTCACGCTTCGGCGTAGGATGATCAGAAACCGAGATTAGACTCTCTTTAGGAATTGCCGGATCCACATCCCTACCGTGAAACAATGACATCAGAGCACAAACATGACATTATTACTTGGTCGTGTGGCACTCATAAACACCGTAGCCACCGGCGCGAAAATTTTGCGGTGAATCTGAAGCACATCCGAACATCGCAAGCGAACATATACAGCAACGCCAGCATTTACACGACAAGCTGAGCACACGAGCTAACATAGCATACACCTGTACATCTCGCATTTGCACCTATATGCTCACACTCTGAACACACATCACAATCAAGGCGGAATGCCAAAATCAGACCTCATTCCTCCGCCGCCGTTTGGTCTCCATGCCCGAGAGGCCGAAAGGCTTTCTCCTGGAGCAGCCGCGGTACCCGTGGTTCCGAAAGTCGTGTCTCCTGCCCGCCAAAATCCGATTCTTCGGCCGAGAACAACTCGAGACGTTGTGGCATTGATTTTCATCTTGTTGATGTTGCCACAGGGCATTTCATGCATTGTGCTCACAGCTTACATCTTGTCTGGATCTTTCAAATCGATCGCAGGCAAAGCCATTGCAAAATACTTGGTTCATTTCGGCGAGACCCCAGAATACTCTCCAGTGGAAAAACCCACCCGCCGTTACCGGTATTACCGGGCAGAGTTGGTGGGGGAGTTTCTTCAACTCTTCTCCATCAACTCCTTCATCTTGTTGGTGTGTCACTACACACTTCCCAAGTCATGGTTGCAGTACTTAATTGTGTTGGCCAAGTCTATCATCGCCTCTAGATTAGTGGGCTCGTACACCACGGGTTCCACAACATTTGTTTCTGTTGTTTCTTCATCAGCAGTGACAACGACAACAACCACAAACCAGCTGCTACATAGTGGCCCAAAAGACACGAAATACTCATCCAACAACTTTTTCAATTCGTTGCTTGGCTTCGTCTGTGTGGTTGCTATCAATGATACGATCAAGCACTGGATAATGCCGCTTGACATGCCGCAATTAGCGGGAGATCTTCTCCGGTTTCTGCAGAACATTTATCAAGAAGGTCCTGAAAACGCCCCATCGCATAGCATTTTGAGAGCCTTCTTCACCCAGTCGCCATTTCTCATTTCATACAACTTCCTCAAGAAGGGCCAGTACTTTCATCCTCAGAAACTAGCGGTCAAATCCAATGTCCTCAGCAAATTCATCATTTACGTTTCTTTCAACTATTTGCATCTCAGCGACAAAGCAGTGCATCGACTTGCGTTTGTGTTACGTGAAACCTCAATTATTGTCAATTATGCTTACTTGGTTCTTTGCATTCATGTCATTAGCTTAACAGTGTCGCCGTTTTTGCAACGTATCTTCATCTTGAAAGACTACTCCAAGACTTTGGACCATTTGTCTTCGTTAACACCTGACATCCCATATAGTGGATTCAGGGGCTCTTCTTTGAATCTTCCTCGTGATTCTGCCTCGGAAGTGGTAGTCGTCAATGTTGAACAACCACAACAAAGCAAAAGCTCTGAGCTAAATGAGATCAAAGTGAGCCCCGAAATAGCTGATAGCGTTGCTCTGAAAGCTCCTGCTGCTAGCCACGTCTCTGCATCTAATTTTGAGATCTTCTGCTTGGTTCCTCCTACAAACAAAGCTGCTGTGGTTGGAAGTAGAACCAACATCAACAGAACAATTGTTGATCGCAAGAGATCAAACAGCAATGCTACTCCCTCGACAACCATCATGGACAAGTACTTCACCATCTCCATCCAGCCCATCTGGTCCTGGTTGGCAGCAATCAAGATTTTGTCAAAAAGTCCACTATTTTTTGCCGGAGAGTCTACCAAGACTAAGAACAACGGAGCAAAGTTTGTCAGAGGTCCTTCTGAGCCAACGCTTTTATTAGCAGCAGCATTCATCGACGAAACCAGCGTTGTTTTCGAAGCTTTCGATACTGATTCACTTGAGACTCTTAGAAACGGAATATCTGTGCGTTTGAATGGTATCCAGTGGAATCACATCAACTTCCTCTTAGGTGCAGACTCAGAAGGAGGACCAGAGAAAGTTTACATTTGTGTCTACGGTTTGACTCCTCTTTTCCAGTACGAGATTGACTTCTATGATATCGATGGCAACTTGTTGTGCCACCATGTGGTTAACACTGTATCGCAACTGAAGCCAAAGGTGATGAATGTTTCTCTTGATGCCAGTCCCATCCTGACTCTCCAGTCTAGTTTGAAGTCCACCCTTGCCAACTTACAAGACATGAAAGCAACTTATAAAAAACTCAAGAAAGACGAGAACAAGAAAGCTGGCGATTTGAAGAAGCAAATTGACACGTTGAAGTCGAGAATCGACAAGTACGGTAGCAAGCAAGTGACTGACGTTAGAGTAAGCGGAAAGTTGAAGGGTTTATACCACTCAGTTCTTCAGTTGGAAAATGAGATCAAAGAAATGCTGGAGCAGATCGAAGATATGAACATGTCTAGCGAAAGATCTCAGGATGACTACAGAGCTGAGGAAGACAGATTGACGAAGGAAATTGCTGATTTGGAAAAGTACATTACCGACAACGAGCTGACTACCAACAAGCTCAAGAGTGACGCCAAAGCTGTACAAGCAGACAAAGTGCAGAGCGAAATGAAACGCAACAAGTTGCTTAGCAAGAATGAAGCAAGGAAGGACGAGATTGTTCGGTTCAACGCAGAGATCAAGAGCATGAAGAGAGCGATGATTGTAAAGTTCCAGAAACGCCAAAGAAGGGTCCAGGAAAGATTCGACACCATTCTCCCCAATGTAACCGAGGCAACTGAACGTTTGGCCGAGGAGTTGGAAAGCTTCATCCAGAACCAAGCACAAGCTTGATGTACATATGAAATGTCATAACGAAATCTTAGTATGTTATGCATATTATGAGGCCATGGCGGCCGACTATTTAGTAAACCTCTCTATTCTCTGAGCGATGGTCCCACCTGGTGAAATCCTCGGTCGAAGTAAAGTAAACCACCAGATTTAGCGTTGGTGTACTTCTCGTTAGGAGCAAGTATATCTAGCACATCCACCACCCATATTTCGTGATTGTCGACATTAAAAACGACTTTCTTGCTGCAGATGAAGGCCGTCTCCAGCTCGTTCAAAACTGGTACTAAGCCGTGCTTCAGTTCGTGCAACTTGTAGCCATCCAGTGTTATCTGAGAGAAAGGTGTAGTCATTTCGTGAAACTGGCCATCGTCTGGCTTCACGTCGAAATGCTCGGGGTCTCTCTTAATTCCGCTAGCAAACGTACGGCTCAAGTAGACCAGCCTCTGTGTAGGAGGCATCAAGTGTAGACACAAAAGACCATTGTTCCGATGAAGAGACTGTGAAGTGTAGCTGGGCAAATGCAAGTTGAACTGAAGAAGCGGTGCTGGGTATGCAGAGAGGGAACAGACCGAGGACACTGTCATTCCATGGAGAACTTCATCTTTATTCTGGCACCCAGCAGTCAAGATCATGGCCTGAGAGCAAACTCTTGCCATGGAGTTTTTGTAAAGATCTTTGAAAGCATTCAAGCAACTTCGAGACGGTAGCATGACTACCTTAAGTGTGGAGGTGGGCCAATATTGGAAGTCTAAAAGTGGTGAAGCGAGAGGTGCGGGTGCAAAAAAGTGTGTGCAGTTTGTTTGTGTCTAAATCAAAGAATCATATCACCATGGAGATACCGCCTCCAGCCGAGCTAAAGGAGCAGCTCACAAGATACGTGCTGCGGCATCTGAATCCTTTGGCTGTGATAGGGCAAAACCGGCTGTTGAAGCAAAACAAAACCATAAAATCGTCGTCGAATCCGTCAAACGGCACCAACAATGCTGTTGTGACTCTCGCAAGAAAGGTAGTGGACAGCTCAAGTCATGACGATAAACTGGATGCCTTCCGTTGTCTATACATGGCTAGTGAAAACAAAGCTGACACACTACAATTGGTGAAAAGACATCAACAGCATATAGCCAGGCTACTTCTGCAGAAGAAGCCGGCCATGAGTGAACTACAATGCTTGCACGGAGCCTTGAATGCTCGCCAATGGAAGAGCCCGTCTTACTGGGTACTTTTAGAGGGCCTTCCTCTTGATAGTTTGCCTTACCAAGTGATGGTAGCATACCATTATTTAGTGGTGCAAAGCGCTCTCCACCATATTTCTGGCAGTCTCCAGTCCATTGCTAAAGGTGAGCTCAGTGTTGGAATATTTCACAGTGTTGCTAGCACATTTCTCTCCCAGAGCAATTTTCTGCAATGGCTTCTGCGTCTGGCTGCTGATCCACAGGCGTTCCAAAAGTATCAGAGGAATAGTCTCAAGATGCTTTCAGGCTTTATCAAAGTGGCCGACTTCTTATGTTCGAAATCGCCTTCGACTGAGCTAGCTACCTACACCTCATTCTTGCGTGTAAAACATGCGGAAATCAGCATAAGGACTGGCGTGAGTATTGGAGAGATCCAATTTCCAGAGTACTCAAAAGGTGCTGCTCCATTCATCAATGATTTGAAACAAGCATGCACAGGGTTGAATACTCCACAGGTGACCCTCTTAACTGAACAGATCGAAAACTTCGAACTAACTTCTCAGAGTTCCACCTACTTTGTTGAAAGCGAGGATATATACTCGGTTATGAGTGAAGTTCTCTCTACCAATGATGGTAAGCTTGGTAAGAAATTATTTTGTGCTTTGACGAGTTTAACTGAGGAAGATTTGCTTGGAGATACGTTCACAAAAGCACTTTCAGAGTTCGGTGCTTCACTTTTGCACACAGTATCTGCCTGCTCGTGCCTAATTGTCGGAAAAATGCTAGAATTCTTTGCAATTGCATTCCAAAACCTACGTCAAATTCCAAAACCATACCTTGCATTCATTGACAGATTTGTACTGTTTTCGAGAAAGGGCTTGGAGCATGAGACTCATTTTCAAATACTATTGAAGGCAATTCCTCACGTTTTCCGCTTGTTATCAAGCTACATGCAAACAAGGCGTATGAAAATCATGAGCGGTCTATGTTTTGAGTTTGGCAAAACGACAAAGCAGTCTGATGCCATGAAATACGCTGTAATGTTTGCTCTTGCTTCTCATCCGCCCAATGACTCGCCGCAAGAAATGCAAAAATCTAGAAAGCGTATCGAGTACGCCATTTGTGTGATGGCAGAATCGGGAGCTTACAGCGATGCTTTGATCACCGCAAGCAATTACCTTGCGACGCACTTCAACTCACCAGACGGCGTCACTTGTAATTCTTCTCTGTTCATGAAAGCGTTGTCTCGATCTATCAAAAACTGTCCTGGTAACATAAATCTTTTCAGTTCATCCTTGAAACTCAGTGATGCCGATAAGACATCGTTGTTCGAGAGCCTCTTGCCATTTTTGAGAAACGACATCCTGAATGATGAACTGGACACTATCGTTCGGTTGTTGGAGTCATTAAAGATTGAAGATCGCACATCAAGTTTGAGGTGCTCTTTCGATGCTGCTCAAACATTCTCTTTGAGACTTGACGTTGAGACGTATACAGCAACAAATCCGTTTCAACACTTGTGTCTTGGTGGCATCTTAGTTCAAAGATTGACTAAGCCAGACTCAAATGTTGGAGCCGAGATTAATCAAATTCAACGTCATCTTTTCGAATGGATCCATTCGCTGTCCGAAGCATCATTATATGAGATGCATGCTTTCAGTGATATAGCTGCATCTTTGAGCTACTTCGGTTATTGGTCACTTGTTGCGCTGCTTATAGAGGATCTTGTTAGTAACAAGGAGTACAATATTGTTACTGGAAGAGTGAAGTTGTCACTTATACTTCTCCACTGTGAATGTGAACTTTCCTTGCAACCCGAGAAAGTTACAGGACTTTTGTCAAGCGCAGGAAAGATAATGAAAGAGATGGTCGCCTCATCATTAACGGTTGAGAACAATGATGTCATGCAATGGAAATTGTTGCAACTAGAGTACTTCATCGAAATGAAAGACCTTGACAAATGTCAAAGTAAGGTCACCGAGGTGGAGAGATTCATCAGCTCAAAACCAGAATACGACCTCACTCAACAGGATGGTCTGATGAACTTGGAACAAAAGTTGAAAAGTCTTTTCATCATGGCTCACTTCCTGGTGCTTTCGTCCCGAGTCAACATGGCATTTGGAAAGTATACGACCGCTCTTCAGAACTTAAAACTTGGCATAAAGCTATTGAACTCTATTGTCAGGAAACTTGAGCAAAGTCTGTGCTCTGATCGGACGAAGACCTTGATTCTTCTTTTGAGTTCCTACAACTTGGCTTTTGTGGTTTCCAGGCATCTCGGATTGCTGAAAGATGCTATGCATCATATAACGGAGTTCAAAAAACTCAACGACGTTTGCAAATTTCCAATGTTGAATGCATTGAACTATTTCGATATCGCAGATTACCTTGCTTATTCTGGCAACTTTGATGAGTCAGTAGCTCAGTTTGCTAAAGGTTCTCAAATAACAGATACATTGAACCTGGGAGTACTCAGAATTGCAAAACGAAGATCAGGTATCATGTTCAATATTTTTAATAACACTGCGAGCCAGTCGACTGTTGCAGCCTCAACGACTGAGATCTCCAGGGTTCTACAGGGAATAATGGAGACCAACGACTCAACTGAGGCATTGTCATGGAGAATGCTAGATGGGAGTTTCTTACAACTTGACTATTCGCTTTCCGCAACCCCAAACTACAGTTCTATGACCCTTAATGCACTGGTACCAGACAAAAGAAGTATGTTGATCAAGACACTCATGATCACAAAATTCAACATGAATGATGTGAATCATTGGTTACCTGAAGTTTCCGATCACGATTCGAAAGTGAGCATAGTGCCTAAACAAGGTGTGCCATCAAATATAATCGGTCGGAAAGGATGGCAAGAGGCAACACTGAGGCTCTTGGAATGCAAAAACATGTTGTTACGTTTCATGGAAGGTAACTGCCTTGAATTCCTCGAAGTATCTGAAACCCAGGATCTTCACACCATGATCAATCGATGCATTTTCTTGCTTTCTTTTGTGGCCGTCCTCAAAATAGAAGGTTCCGAAGAGTTACTCGAGTCAATATATTACCTCCAGGACTGGCCAAAGCACTTGCCTTGTCGGAACCAGATCTCCGTCCTTCTGCGTCCAAAAGATAAGCAGAAAAATGAATTGCTACCTCAACAGGTTCATGGGCCGGATGGATATTCATCTAAACAAGCCAAGGCGACGTTCTACCTCAATTTGCGTGAATTACTCCCACCTACATGGGTGGTTGTGACGATAGACATTTGTCCATTTAGTGGAGACTTGATGCTTTCTAAACTTGGGTCAAGTAGAAGGGAGTGTGTTTTTTTTAAGTTACCGTTTGTTAGAGGTCCCAAAAGGCACGCGACGCTTACCTCATTTGACCAAGTCATGAAGGAGTTGAATCTAATCGTGCAAGAAAGCAACGAATCTACGAAGAGCCTGGTAACATCCGCAATAAAGAGCAGAGAGGAGAGGAGAGCATGGTGGAAGCTTCGTTTCGGATTGGATCTTAGGCTCAAAAGTCTTTTGAACCACGTTGAAAGCAACTTGATCGGAGGATTTGCGAGCGTCTTCTCGAGTCTTTTTACCGTTGATCCTGAGTATGCCTTATTCAAAGAGAGTTTTGAAAGCATTTGGACCTCTGCCGTTGGAAAAGAAGCTCATCATGGGCTAAGTGACAGTATAGTGGCCCTATTCTACAACTTACGTCCCTTTGGCAACCAAGGCAACTACGACTTTGCGCTCGTGGATGATTTACTTCAGTACATGGCTGAAGAGTTGCACATATTTGAAAACCATGTATCTGAAGCTAACAAAAGCTCGTTATACAAAGATCTTCAAGTGCTCTACTCTTCGGTGAATGCGGTCCCCGGTCAAGCGGATCATGTGGTTCTCATTCCCAGCACTGCTTGTGCTGGATTTCCATGGGAATCTATGAATATGTTGAGAACTAAGTCGGTATCCAGGGTTCCTAGTGTCCATATGCTACTTGACATGTTGAAGAAGCATCGTTCCGCTATGACTGTCTTTGATGAAGAAGCAAAGAGCTCCTTCTACTTGGTGAATCCTGGTGGAGATTTGACGAGAACACAGAACACATTTCACCCAGTAATGAAGTCACTCAAAGGCGCAACCGGTTTGTGTGGCGAGAAGCCCGACGAGGACTACATGATTTCAAAACTTCTCGACAGTGACCTCTTTATCTACATGGGCCATGGGGGTGGTGAGCAGTACATGCGCAGCTCTGCGTTAATGAAGACAAAATTCGAAAGGAGTAATTCTAATTTACCTCCAGGATTGCTCATGGGGTGTTCATCAGGAGCATTGCAGATCCATGGACGATTGGAACCAACTGGTAATGTACCCAATTGGCTAGTGTGCGGAAGTCCCATGGTAGTTGCTAATCTATGGGATATCACAGACAAAGATATCGACGCCTTCAGCTTAGCTGTGTTTGACAAATGGGGCTTGTGTCCCCTGGCACAAACTCCTGAACAGAACATCTGTCAAGCGGTAGCGTCTAGCCGAGACACGTGCACGTTAAAGTACTTGAATGGGGCTGCTCCCATTGTGCATGGATTACCTCTTTTCCTTGAGTAATACGGACCATTCGATAATATACATCTACACAAGGTACACTCTGTCCCTGTTGCGCTAACAGAATTTGAAGTAAAGATCATCAATGAAGTGAAAATGAGCGAGGCTTCCCGCTATGCGAATCACAGCTCAGAAAGCTGAGCTTCCTGATCGGAGGCCGACACTTGCTGCGAGGTGTCGCCTGTATTGGAATTCATCCCCTCAGAATCTGAGGGTGCAGCAATAGTAGTCATTGATATTGTGCTCTCGTTAGGAAGATTTCCAGTCACGGCAGAATTACCAGTTCCGGTGGAGTTGGTGGATGAGGTGCTAGGCACGCACCAGTTTTTGTGGCAATGCCAAGCTCTCATTTGGCAGTCTCTTGAACAGTATTTCGTTCTCTTGCATCTTTTACACTTGCTGAACTCACGTGGGTACTTTTCCCACTTTCCACACTCGAGGTTACCACACTGTCTGACACCACCCTTGAAGTCATTGCGACGACAAGAATTTCTCATGATCACGCCGGACCAGTAATACATGTCTGTGCCTGCCAAAAATGTAAACTTTTCCACCATTGGGAACAAATTGACTTTCTTGTATTCGATCAACGACTCGTCATAGTCGTTATCTGCCTTCATGTCATCGTTATCGATGTCGAAGTTCTTGTAGGTGTCGTAGTTCCACTTGCGCGACAAATAATCCTTCTGCTCGATTCTCTTCTCGATGATCGAGTTACTCAACTTTTTACACTCGGCTTCGATGTACTTGTTCACCTTGTCGCTGACACGGAAGAGAGCAACCTCTCTGTCCAAATCATTGACGACAGATTCTGCATCGATGATCGAATCGTACAACTTGCTTAAATAGGTGGAGTTCAGTGCAGTTATCGTGACGTTGTCCTCGAATGTGGACAAATATTCATCCACTTCTTCGTCATCCTTGTTACGATGGTCACTGTCCTCGTCAAAATCATCCAAGTCGTCGTCGAAATCATTAGCTTCTGCATCCTCCGTCAACCCATCGTCCTCGGGCTTATTGTACAAGTCCAACTTGTCCTCTCCTAAGTCAAAGTTATCGCTACGGATATTCAAATCACTCAGCATTTGAGGGGAGTTGGAAGGTGAAGCGTGGAAGCGTTCAATGTAGTTGTCGGTAGCACTAATTGCCGATGAGGGGTGTGGCAACGCGCTAGGCGAGAACAACCTCCCTGTTCTGGACTGCGGTATGAGTGTCTGCCTCGATGTCATAGCTAATTGTGTACGCATCTTCAGCTTGATTTGACTTTCGGAGTACATGCGCAACTGCTTGTCTCTGATGCTCATATCTACCGTCATGTGGGTGTTCTGCAAGTCCTCCTTGAGATAAGGATATTTGGAAATGTACGCAAGAAGTTGCAAGCACCACACCACATCATCATCACGAGGAATGACAACGCCCGTTTCAGTAAAGTTGCGGGGAGCAATCTTCGAGTGAATCATATTGGTGATGTGCGTAGATCTATCATCCTGTAAGTAGAGGTCCGACAAGAACTGCAAGTTTTTGTCCATGTCGTAGTCGTTCTCGTCAAACGAATGCTCAGGAAAGTCGGCTTCTTTCTCTTCACGGAGCTTTTTGATGATGCTGATGGTGAGAAAGCGACGACGGATGTCGTTGTTGACTGTGCTCCTGCTCGTGTCGGGACAGCCAGGGTTGTTGCCGCGAATGAGCTTGAAGAGCTGATCAACAGTCAAGTTGTCGTAGTCTTCGCTAGTTAAGCTGTTGATGTGCGAGTTGAAGTAAGTCTGGGGAAGCTTGGCGCTGTAGTCGATGTCGGGCGCAACTGAAGCTTCGGGGAGGGGCACAAGGGCCTCGGGTGTCGTGCCTGGGATTCGAATATTCATGAAGGTGGGGGTTTGATTGTCGTCGGAAAAGTTGTTGAAGAAGCCCGCAGATGGTGTGTCCTGGTAATGTGGATGCATGTAGGCGCATACTGGAGGCCCGCCCGTGCTGGACGAGGGAACAAAGTTGCCCTCATGCAAACTCATATAGTTGTCCAAAACCGTAGCGATGATGGGAAGCATACCTGCTCGAACAACTTTCTGGCGAATGGTCTCAGTGCCCCGGGTGCCTATGAGCACTAGGCACTGGAACGCAAGCGTCCATTTCCATGCAGTGAGCAACTTCTTTTCCGAGTTGAAGATTGTGTCGTTTGTGTTGAAAGTGGTGTTGTGGCACTCGTGGAGAATCTCCACTAGCCGCTCGATACCTGCATCGTTGGATAACGTCTCGCGGACTTTCGCCGAAGACGAGACAAGGTATGTTAAGTGATTGAGGGAGTTGACAAGTGGTTTGTCAGCGGTGACTTCGAGAGCTCGGCGGTCATAAAGACTTGTGGTGATGATATTTGCAGCCCGATTATTGGCGATCGACCTGTAGTTGGAGTCTCTCATGTGTGTTTATAACGACATAAGCTGGTGGTGTTGATTGACCCTGTCTGAGAATAATTTTTGCCACGTCACGTGATGTGTGCAGTCTGGGACGGCGCCTTGCAAAGGTTTAGTTGGTGGCGGTGGCGAGCACTCGGGCAATACTGAAGACAGAGGTCAAGGAATTCCGGGTTCAAGTGGCCTTGCTAGAGGTGTGGAGTTCGTAAATATCGAATGTATTAGTGAGCACCTGCACATAGGCAGATATGGGCAATCGGCTCTGATTGTGGATGCCTTTCCGAGCCGTGCTCAGAACCGCAAGAGGGGACTTTGCGAAAGAGGCCAAGGACTTATCTTTTTTCAGAGATAAGAACCAGCGAGATAGGTTGACTGAGCAGGCAGCAACAATACGTCCAAATGCGAAACTTCAGCTTGGTAAATTTCGCCAGTAAATTTTCAACTTTACAAAACGAAGTTCCGCCTTGTTGCGTTGGGTGCAGGACGAGGCAGATCGAACAGTAGTAGCGGCCGATTCTCTGGGGTTGCAAAGATCGGCATAACAATGAACGCCTCCAGTTAATCACCAGGCTGCTGTATTGTGTACTGCATGTATGAAATTGTATCTGTGTGCACTCCGCAACCCCAGATATGAACTCTACTCCATTAGAAGCCATCGGCAATGTCACGTCAGCGTCCTTGGTCGACCAGGCCCTGCAGATTGCACTTCTGATACCGTCCTGGAAGGCAGGCGGCGACTTTTTTTATCAGGTTCCCCAAGCACCAAAACTAAAGGTAGATGTTTTTACCAAGAACAGCCTCAACAACGACTTCTGGGTGGCCAGAAACACCGCCTTCGGTGAGCTATCGGTGGAAGCACGCCGGAAGATGTTCGACACTCTCATGGAGTACGCAATTGGCCTGGTTTCTGACATTGCGCAGGCACATACTCAGCATGAAATGGGATACATCCATGAGTTGGTGGATTTCAAAGCAACCCCATACGACCTTGGAGAAGCGGCTCCAGATTACGACGTTTTCACTTACTTGGTGGAGCTTGATTACCAGTTGCAGTTTCCTTTGAAGAAGCGTAAATTTTGCAACTTGGTGCATATAGCAAGACATCAAGATGGCAACTCCGGTTACGTCGTCAGCTTAGCCGTTGACCCCAAGCTTGTGGGTTTGACAGGGAACCCGGGGTTTGTTAATGGAAGATACACATCTGTAGAGTTGGTGAAGTGGGATCCGAAAACGGAATCCTTGGATTGGAGAATGGCTACTTGCTCCGACGCCGGAGGAAACGTACCGCAATGGCTTGCTAAGCTCTCCATCAAAGGCGTGGTAGCGAAAGATGTTCCCAGTTTCTTGAAATGGTGTCCTAAATAGACTATGTCTCGTCCTTGCGGCCAAGGCCCTCAAGCCACACCTTAACATCATCCCCAAGATTGTCCAAGAATCCTAGATGTGCATAGTCATACACACTGTCGGCGATTTGGTGTAGATAACCAGCGTCAACCTCCTTCTTTTCCGGCTTATGTTTCGAGTTATAGTTTCGAATGATTATGATGGCTTTGTGTTTATGACGAATGAAGTAGAACAACCAAGCGTTGGTTTTGTTGCTGGAAAACTTGTGGAGGTGCTCGCTGACATTGTTCAGAAACATTTGAGACCTCATCACAAAATGATCTGTGATTTGATCATGGAGGTGGAACAACGCGTTGTGGAATCGTTGTGTCAACTTGGCCACTGCCTCATCTTTCTCCACTGCCTTTGTAACAGGAAGAAAAGGGAGCGATGACTGATAGTAATGCTCTTTGGTGTCATACACTATGAAGAAGAACTCGCTGTCGACACTGTTATATTCCAGTCTCACCATCGTGCTTATTGGATTTGGAAGCGACAGAATGCTGCTGCCGAGATGTGGACCACTCGAGATGTTCATGGACTCGCTTACCGTGTCCAAGACAAGCTCGCTGGATTCCTTTAGCTTGTTGTAGAAGGCTGCTTGGCTCAACTGCTCAATGCTGGAGTCAAACACATAAGCGATAACGATCCCTTCTTGTACGTATACAACAAGCAGATGCTCACGAACCTCTGGTTTGGTCGAGGATGTCAGAATGTAGACTAGAAGACGAGAAATGTCCTCTCCCTCGAGCCCCACAGCAAAATGTCCGACCTCCTCATCTTCTTGTACTTCTGGTTCTTCGGCAATCGCTTCAGTAGGTTCTTTTGGTCTCTGAAACAGCATCCAGGATGGAGCCAGAGGAATCTGGTCATTGACTGCCAGTCCCAAGTACTTGATTCCATTCACTGTGGAGCTCAATGGCAGAACCACAAGTGTGTTTGTTATATTGGCAGGATGGAGCATCTCAAAGGCAGCAGCAGGGTTGAGACTAAATGGAGTCTGTGTCAGCTCTTCTTCAGTATCAACTTCAGACGGAGGAGTGACGCTCTCCATTTGGGCGAAGAATTGCGATAGAGGGCGACGTTTGCCTAGTCTTTCGTGTGTCAATTCGTCATGATAATCGTAGAACTCAAGCATGTTGTAGATATCAGCCATTGAATCATTGCTCAAAGAATCATCTTCAGTAGCTAGTTTCGAGTTCATGTAGATAAGACCATACCTTTTGGGAACGCTCTTATTGAAGTTTGCGACCAAGATACCCGATGGCCTTACCTCAATATTATTGATCGTGTCTTCTAGATCTGTTCGAAGTGAATCGGGAACACGAATTGAGGACTTCTTATAGTTATGGTCGGGGAGAAAGTCAAACACTCCAGTGTAGTTCATGCAGTTGGGCCAAGCAAGCAGCTTGGGTGCCCACTGGAGGTTCAGAGCATCGTTGAAATTACCCATAAAATCTGTCCAGTACTCTCTCAATACTTCACTGAATGATTCAATTCCGTGTATCTTCAACATTTTGCTGAACGGAGGGTTCAACAAGTTGAAGTTTCGTTGAGCTCGAGCAATCAAAGATGTGATCTGCTTCACCATCACGTCGTGCCTTTCTGACTTCTGCGGTAGTGCCATTGAGCATGCTAAGAAGTAGCCTGGGTCTATCTCGACTATCGTCACTGTTCCACCTGTGATCAGTACGGTGATAGGCTTGTTTGATTCCTTTCCAAACTCTTCAGCTAACGAACAAGAGCCTCGAAGAAGTCCCACTATACTCAAGTGTTCGTGCGCTTTCGATTCTTCATCTACTTCAGAGGTCGTAGAGCTTATGAAGAACATGATCTGCTTCGAGAGTTGCTCGAAGCTCTCGGCCTTCGCTTCAACCAAAGACGGATTGTACAACGTAATGTAGCTGATTTTTGGAACTACTACATCTTCTGCTGGAATAAAGGATGGAACTGCCAACCTGTGGCCCCCTATGCTGCTTATTAGATTGGAGAAGTAGTTATTCATATTGAGTTCTGTATCTTCGCACGTGACTTTGTTGATAAGGTGCACGTGACTGTAGCTCACAGCATCCAGAGCTCCCGCCAGCCTATATTTTTTCTAACGGCATTCGAAAAGCCCTCGTTATACTTTACCCAGATACGAGTAACCTCGTGATCGTTTCGAGCAGGCTCAAGTTGCGTAGAGATCTGCTCGTATTGATTTTTGAAGAAATCAAGTGACGAACCCATACGAGCTTTCTTTACCTTCTCTGGACCTGGGCTTTCCGATATCTGTCTCTTCGCCTTCGCAGTAACCACAGTCTCAAGTTCGGCTTGGATTAATGGGAATAGCCACAGCCTTTTTGCATGTGTAGTTTTGGTTCTTGCTAGGTGAGGGACGGCAGAGAACTCACTTTCAAAGGCAGTAATGGAGTCCCAATTAGGACCGAACATGAGTGAAACCTGATTGGTTTCGAGGTCACGCTGCGTTTCTAACCGAATGTCTACCTTCTTTGTCAAATCAGCCAATTTCTCCACCACTTGACGTTCATGTTCTTTCAATGAAGACTTCAATTTCGAAGACCCTATCTCCGGCAACAACATGGCGTCTAAGTAGGGAAGAAACTGACATGCGTAGAACTCGTGGCTTCCTGATGTACCGCAGCATGCGAGCTTCATTTCAACAGGAAGCAGGTCACTTATCTTCTTGACCACTGCCTTATTTTGCTTAAGAAGTTCGAACAGCTCGAACTCCAATCCACGAACATTAGGGATCAATCCCATGTCATTAGAGGTCTGGCGTGGATTTATTTCACTGAATAAAGACCAGAACTTGAGGGCAGCAAGAGAAGGATAGAAGCTGGATTCACCGCTTTTCGCAGCTATGCTGTCGTAATAAAACAACCAATCGCTAATTTCGGCAGGTTTCACCAAGCTGTCATCTTGGAAATGTACGACGTCAAGGTATTTGTTGAAACATCCTCTGATAACCTTATCTAGTGTCCCACCGGCTGCGGATCTTCCTCCACCCATCAGCATCAGTTCCATCAAAGAATCGAAATCCTCGTCTTTGGAAGCGTGTGGATTTCTACGAAAGAGGCGATCGACCATGTTGAAAGATGACACCAGCTTGTCTTTGTTTTTCGTTGCAGATCCGGGAAGTACAGCGTGAATGGCAACTTCAAGCTTTCGACTGCTGAATTGCATGTAGTTGAGACAAGCCCGAATATCGCCTTCACAGACTTCGAACACGTCTCCGATTTCCTTGCTATCGAGCCCGAGCTTTTCTTTCTGATTGATCGCCATCAAATGCTCCTTGACAGCTTTCTGGGCACCAGAATTAATCTTCATTCCTGGGGTTTTACCTGTCACAGGTCTTTTGAATGCAACAATCTCACAGAGGGGACGAAGTTTGTCCATGGGATTGGGGCCATAACTGCGAACACTTGGGGTGTATATGTCGTTGGCAATGCAAATGATAGGTCTGTTCAAGGAGAACTTTTTCTTGGTAGACCCATCTCTATGAGATCGTACATCAGCAGCCACCAAATCGTTGATAACCCTCACTATGTCACCGGCGTTAATGCTGCAATCAATTTCGTCAATAACAATGCATGTGGGCTTTCCATTGGAGGTAATTGAGTTTGTAGTCAAAGCATTCTTGATCTTCAATTTAAGAGCAGCTGTTGCATTGGCAAACCTCCCAGCTCCATCGGTGTGTTCAACGCCCGTCATGACATCCATACTGTTGGCTGCATTCAATTCCTGAACTGCGTAGCCCATCTGACGAGCTAGCAAATGAACCGATGCTGTTTTGCCCACACCTGAAGGACCATGGACTAGCAATACCTTCTTGTGTGGCCTTCCCAAAGCGTCTGTCGAGTCATCGTCTATCTTTTCTTGGCCAAATACCACAGAGGCCCATTTGCGGAGCCAGTGCATGATCATACGATACTGTCTCTCGTTTCCGGCCGAACAAAGCTGCATGAAGGTCTTGGGCCTGTACTTCTCGGTCCAGATATCGCTCTTGACCACGCTAGAAGTCTGGAGTGCCCGGATCAGCTTCTGGCTCTCTCGGAGCGAGTTACTCTTCTTGACGCGTTCATGCAAAATGTCCATATCAAGTATGGTGTCAGCGTAATCAATGACAGGAGCAGTGGCTCTTCTTGGTTTTAGCGTGAGCGTCTTCCCGTTGAAGAGATGGACTTCTTTGCGCTTGGGAAAGCTGCAGTCCACAGTGAAATCTGGCTCAACTTCCTTGGCCTCGGTGAAAAGAATGGAGTCGGCCATATCCATCTCTGCATCTCCACACGGTTGCTCCGGCGGTGCAAAGAGCATCGACTGGTCGAAGGAAAATGCAGTAGTCATGATGGAAAAAGATGGTGTCAATAACGCGTCGCGATATGATATAGAGACATCAGTATTGAGATTTGAGAATACAACAAAGGCAAGAAGACGAAGTATACAAATCAGGGCTCACGTCGGCGATACCTTGGGACTTTCACGGGAGAAGTGGTTTACGTGGGGAGTATGAGCTTACTCATGCGGGTTCGTGCTGAATAGAAGCGCATGATGTTAAGTTCCACATTTTCTTTAAGATACATGTTATTAGAATACTAGCTGAAAGCAAGACGGGATGAACGATAAAGTCACATTAATTGGCAAAGTCTTAAATAGCCACAAACCTTTCCCGATTCAATTGTCCATCACTATACGTAGTGCCCCATTCTAAAGTTGAGTCACCTCTCTAGCGAGTCCCCATCACCTGACACCCGAAGAAATCTCTATAACTATATCGACTATTCGCCGAAGGTACGAGGGGCTTCACCCTCGGGCCCAATGTATTGTGGGTCTCTCCATGGACCGTAGTCGTTCAAGTACAAGTCCTGGTCAGACACCTCCGATGCACCTCCAAACTTGGTAGGCAAGTTCTCAGGTGGAATCTGCTTGAGCAACTCCTTCTTGTAGCTGGAGCTGAGAATGTGGATCTTCGACACGGTGACAGGGTCCAAGAAGGGCTTGAACAACTTGAACGCCGTGGAGAAGCCGAAGGGTGCGTTGATGCAGTAGAACTTACCCATACGCTCGGGGTAGTAGTCCTGGCCGATCTTGGATGCCTCCCTGACGTAACCAACAACCTGGTAGGCGGCACCAAGAGAGATACCCTTCAAGTCCATGATGGTGCAAGACGTCTCGACCAAGCACCCCTGTTTCCTGGAGCACGCAGGCAACCGGCACTGCGTGAACGACTCGTACTCCCAAACCAAGTTCTTCAACATTCTTTCCTGGGTCGTGATCTTCAACATGTCTGGCAAGTACACCTTGCCCAACTCCTCAAAGTACACGGGGCGGCCATCCTTGTCCGTTTTGTGGTAGTACTGAGGGTACATCTTGGCCACGAGAGGCTTCTCGGTGTAGTGGAAGTCCTGCAAGATGGTGTTGGTACCAAACGACTCACGCCACTTCTCGCACTCCACAAACATGAACGTGGCCTTGGCCACGTCGAACTTACGGGCTCTCAAGAAGCGGAGCAACGAGGCGTCGTCGAGTCGGCTGGTGTAGCCCAACTCCTGCAAGTCGGCCCGAAACTTCGCCAAAATGGTTTGTTGTTCTTCGGTCAAACTGGACGTGTACCCTGTCTGCTGCGTGGGTGCCGACACCTGTGGGTACAGCGCCAAGATATCCTGTTCGGAGGCCATGGCGGAAAGAAACGTGTTGTTAGTAAATAGCTGGTCAATTTCATCGCACACACTCTTCGTGGCTTATGTAAGCCACTGCGAACAGTTTGGATTGCTCGGGCTAATCGGCAGAGGTGTGCTTATAGGAAGGGAGGAGGAGCATAGAGAAGAAGAGACCTCGGATGTTGCAGAGAGGAGTTGCCTCTGCTGTTATTGATATTTGTGATTTTGGTGGATTTTCGGATCCTGCGATAGCCGAGAATGGTGGCTTATCGGCCCCACTCAGCAAACATCAACAGTATCGACAACGTAGGCCGGCACGTGGTTCCAGAGTACCCATTTGCGGGTCTCGTGGTTTCATAGCTCCGGCCCATGTTGCTGCGCTGCGCCTATTATGAGTACTGATATATTGAAGCAGGTACCAGTCTACTAACCATTATGAGTACTGGTGTATCGAAGTAGGTGCCAGTTCACTAACCGAGTACTATACCCATCTCGTCATTCAGTCTGTATTGTCCTTCTCTCTTCGCTATTCGCCTCTATTCACTCGCGCTTCAACCACCGCTTGAATGGGTTCTTGGTGTTGTTTTTGCCCAGTCCCATAGTGTTGGAGCTGAAACTTACAATCAGTGCACGGTCACCCTCCACTGGAAATTTCAACCTGAGTCCGGCAATAGCATTCTCCAACAACTTCTTCTGGCCAGGTACCATGTTGTCTTGGAAATACGCATCGTAGAAAACAACGCTGTTCTTGTTCGTGTCGAGACATGCCCGTGACACTACATTGTTCGTAAAAGCTTCCCAGAGTCTTGAGTCGTTCTGTAAGTTGGAACACTGTTCTGCCTGCTCCAAAGATTGAGATAGCTCGTTCACGCGATTAATAAGATTGGTGCTCTGCTTCTGGAGATCCTTGAGCGTGATGTTAGATGTAATGAACGAGAAGATCTCCTCGTTGTTGCGACAGAGGGATTTGATGAAGCCCTCGGTCTCGTTGTCCCCGACCAAGTCCAAGAATTCCAGTTTCTCAAACTCGAGAGATCCGATTTGGTATACGTTGCGCTCGTCGTTCACTTGAATCTCATCATTACTCTCCCTGCTGCTCTCCCGCTCGTGCAATACGATACGGGACCCTTGAGCGGTTTGACTTATTCTCTGGCCAGGGCTGAGACCTCTTTTATCGACACTGTTATGCTTTATCGACGGCGTTTGGCTCAGGAGTGTGGTGGTAATGCTTGTCGAGGACGGAGATGCAACCAACTTCAGTGATATGCGACTCTGGCCGTTCAAGTTGAGAAGATGTATCAACTCTGTGAGGCGGAGGTACTTGTCAATAAGATAAGGGGTCGTAGGTAACTCACTCGACGTGGAGTCAGCGCCCAATCCCAAGTCAAAACGGTTGACCTCGTGACTCAAGTTCAAGACCTTCTCGCCAAAGTCGTTTTTGCGTCCAGTGATTTTGTCGAAATAATCGTAAACTTCTGGTTGATGCTTCTCTAAGAAAGAATTCATCCTCACCAAGTGCGGCTCCTTGTGAACACTGAATTCTTGCCTATTGGCAAGATTCAAAAGCACTTTAGCGATAAGTGTCAATGTGCGCTGAGCGTGGCCGGTTTGATGGTTTTTGGTCAAATAGAATAATTTTGGGTTCAAAATAGCAGGACAAAAGAAACGCAAGAAAATGAAAGCACTCAAGCAGTTCAATGAAGTCACTTTATCGTCTGGGTCGCATGCCAAGTCGATCTTTGTGCGGAAGTTCTTCAACTGGATCTTGATTTGCTGTGGCAAGTCGTTAGATGTGCTGTAGATCTTCAGCCAGAGTTCTTCGGCATAACCGTACAAGTTTTGGAAGTTTTCCTCCAACATGTCCTTCACCTTCTGATCTCTCTCTCTTTCAGCATCAGAGTCATAATCTTCGTCGCTGTCGTCATCAGATCCACTAATTTCATCCAACCCTGCTGACTTCTTTCTGGCAGCTTTTTCTTGTAACTTTACGTATCTTGGGTCGATCTCACAGTTCTTCAGCTCAGTTGATATCTTTTCGAAAAAGTTACCAAATACCTTTTCCAAATATTCCTGGCCGATCCTGAAAATATACTTCTCCAAAGACTTGGTGAAGATAGAACTGCCTCTAAATAAGGTGTTGAACACGTTATTTGTCGAAGTGTTAGCACCTTTGTTATAGTTTTTGCGAGTTGCTTTGTCCACATTCACCAACTCTACTTCTATCAATGCCTTGAACCACTTATCCTCAATCGAAAGACTCTGGAAGATATCCAAGAGGATGAAACTGACGTTTTCAAATTCAGATGTCACAACCGTGTGATTGCAAAACTCTATGAGCTCCTTCATAGGACAGTTCATGAGCATGCTTTCTAGAGGGCGAAAGACTGGAGGGCTCAATATGAGGTACTCCTTGAGATCGACAGTCAACAACAATTTACCGACAGGAAGGTTGGCAAAATCGTAAATTGAAAGACGAACAATGTTGTTTGTTTGTGGAGTGGCTGCTGCAGCGCCAATGTTGCTTCCCAGTACATTGATTCCGTCACCCGCTCCGAGTCCTGCCATCATTGTTGAAGATGTGTGTAGTTGCTGAGTCAAAATATCTGGAGTTAAATATACCGTACCAATAACTTTGTCTGCAACCAGATACGAGCTGTCACTGTGTGTGCATCTTTTGATGACGATATGCACCATTTGAGTCAGAATAGGTAGATCATCGGAAAATTCCTCCTTCCAGAAAGGGTTGTGGGTGTGCGGCACTATCGCCGTACGGGCCCAAGGAAATCCCCACATTACGACTTCTGCGTAAATCTTTCCCGTTGCTTTAGACCCCTGTGTAATGTTGTCAAACTTAGCCTCGATAATATCGATGGTGAGCTTTTTAGAAACACGGAAATGGTCACGAGAGTATTGACTAAGGTCTGGTTTCGCAGGTATCAAACGAATGGTTTCCTGGTGACTTTTTGAGGCGCCAATATCAGAGGTTGACAAGTTTTTGATACCGTCTAGCGTTGAATCCTGATCGATGGTGCTTTCGAGATCAACGACGCGCTTTGAAGGTGCTATCTCCAATGCGGATCGCTCTCCGTAAACTCCGATGTATTCACGCTTAGAAAAGTAGTTCAATCCAACATACCAATCCTCCAAGTCAATATGCAACGGGAACTCAATTAAGATACGCAGGTTGTTTGTGATAGGTCTGCCATCCTTTGTGAGAAGGCTCTGGGACGCCGTAACAAGCGTATCAAGTGTGAGCGCTGAGGTCGGCTTGATGACATTATTCCACCGC
The DNA here is from genome assembly GCA_003707785.3 of Danielia oregonensis. Classification (NCBI taxonomy): domain Eukaryota; kingdom Fungi; phylum Ascomycota; class Pichiomycetes; order Serinales; family Metschnikowiaceae; genus Danielia; species Danielia oregonensis. The sequence continues at coordinate 274,622 of PPLJ03000004.1, forward strand.
AACTCTTTGATGTGGCCAAGAAAGAGAATGTTGGACGAGTCACAGATTGAGTGGTGTATCTCACGGATCTCGGACGAAAGCATTTTCTTGACGTCGATAGAATATAAGAGAGTTCCATCCAATTCAGTGATGAAATTGAGGATTCCGTTGGACTTAAGTACACCCATGGTGTAGAACCAGCCCTCGTGTACATCCTGCTGTACAGGTTGTTGTATCGTGCTTTGATCGTTTGCACTTTGGCTCCCATCGAGCCGCAGCTGGTATAACGGAGCCTTGGGCCCTCTGACGAGCTTTAAGTTCTTGGACTTGGCAGGGATGGGTCCAAAAACCTTAAACCGACATACTAAAAGCTCGTGGGGATCAGATGTGGACGTCGTCGCGTTCCAGACTTTGTTTTGCGCAAACCATTTTTTGGCCAAACCAGCTGGCCGCATATTCTGCCACGCTAGCAATACCAGTAGGAGATTGCCGAAGTTGTGCTTTGAGGGAATCTTCAAGTATACCTTCTGGTTGTCGTAGGAACGAACGAAGACCACAGGTGGCTCGTCTGCCACGGCCGGCTCGTCCTTTTTCTTGAAACGGCCCCTTGCGAGCTGACTGTTCGCAGCGGAAAGAGAGGGAAACACCTGAACATGGCAGGACTGAAGCTCCAGCAACACAAGCGATTGAAGTCCCTCTTCGTCCTGCACTAGCACCTGGCCCTCAGGCGAGATCACAAGAAGGTGGGCGACCAGCCAATTGGAAGCGTCACGTGACACTTGTATTCCAGAGCCCTGGAACTGGGCTTTGTCTCGAAGAAGAGCTTTATGAAAAGGAGAGGAGGACATGTTGACACACAGATGAGTTGTGAGTTTGCGTGAAATGCGCAGACGGGACGCTATGTGCAGGTTGGCGGTGTATTCTGGGGTCGCGCCTTTTAGATTTCGCAGTTCAACGCGTGCGGCGGGGCGAAAAAGGGCGAAGAGGCTGAAGAAGAAGAGGAAGCGGCTGGGCAATTGAGCACAGGCTTCGCTGATTTTGCTAAGGAGAAATAAGGGGAAAGGGCAAATCGAATGGGAAGATGAAAACAAAAGAGAAGAGGAAGCGTGGTGGAATTGGTAGAGCTTCGGCGTAATTCCAGTGCTGGTTAGTGTACGAACATGGAATATACGTGGTGCCGTAATTGGTCCAACCAAGCGCGACGTCACTACTTTTTGGGCGCCCTGACTAAAGTTGGCACCAAAACGGCGCGGCTCCAGTTTTTCCGGCGCTTGAATGAAAAATACTTATATGGGAAGGGTAAGTGTTTGTAGCGATTGAATTGGAAGACTTAGTGTTCGGGATGTTCCACAGCTTCCCGTTCGAATTCTGGCAGCTAAAATATAGAAAATCATCCAAATGTTCTGACATTTTTGTGGTAATTTACAGACTATTATGTATATGCGATTTTGTCAATAAGCTGCAAAATTCCAATAATTCGGTTATGAATCAAAAAAGGCAAATGCCCATCCGAAAGTGGTCATCAAGATACTTCCAGAGACACAACAGTTGCACAACGTCCACCCGAACCTTATACCGCTCAACACACCAAGATTTCTTCATTCTTTCCAGATAACTACGAGTGCTACGCATATTCATTCTTCCTCATTTTTCTTCGATAATCAACTCCATGCCTCTCTTCTATTCTTCGATTGACTATGGTGGAATGGGCTTTCGTCTTCCTACAAGTATAAGGACAACCTGCAGGAAATATGAAATCTTCAAAAACTCTTCATTTCACCCCAATGTGCAGCGCCACCGACCCCAGCGCTGAGGGAGCTCACGTCCACTCGGACGAAAACCTGACGCCCCTGCACACGCCAACGTCTCTTTCTCCGGAAAAAACTGGCCAATTCGACCCAGAATCGGACGACTTGGATCACATCTCCACAAATCACCTAGTCAACTACGAGGACCCTCAGCCTGCGTCTCCCCATGCATGTGCATACTGTGGTATCGACTCGCCAATGCTGGTGGTGCGCTGTGGCACATGCGACCGCTGGTTCTGTAATGCCAAAACTCACCAGGCAGGGTCTCATATTGTTACACATCTCGTTTTAGCAAAACACAACGTGGTATCGCTCCACGCAGACTCACCTCTCGGCGCTGAAACGCTTGAGTGCTACAACTGTGGCTCGAAAAATGTATTCATGTTGGGTTTTGTCCTGGCAAAACACGATCTGGTGGTGGTACTTTTGTGCCGTATGCCGTGTGCACAGCTGCGTGATATAAACTGGGACACCACCGAGTGGCAGGCGCTCATTGAGAATCGTCAGTTATTACCTTGGGTGGCAAGTGTCCCTGAAGTGGCCGAAAGATCTGTTGGCCATGAGCAGATTGTTAAGGTGGAAGCTCAGTGGAGAATGAACAGAGATGCCCTGATCGCAGATGTGGACCGCGCAGACGAGCCCACCGATTCCATGTTGCCCGTTTTGTTGCGTTACACTGACGCTGTACAATACCAGAATGCTTTTGCACCCTTGGTAGAAGCCGAGGCTGAATTTGATAGAAACCTCAAAGAGTCACAAGCTCTCGAGCACATCTCCGTGGAGTGGGGAACAGCCCTTAATGGTCGTCACACTGCATCGTTTGCACTTTCCACTTATGAGAAACTGCGTCTAGTTGTGGCCATGGGAGACGAGATAATCTTGCACCATCGCGACTTGGATACGGAGTGGAAAGGTAAGGGGTTTATCGTGCGTCTTCCCAGCGCTAGTCACGAGCTGTTCACGTTAGAGCTTGTACCCAGCCCAGAGATGGCTCCTATTCATGTGGGAACCGGATTCACTGCAGAGTTTGTCTGGAAGGGTACCTCCTATTCCCGCATGCAGAAGGCACTCCGTGTGCTTGCCACAGATGACGAATCCGTCAGCAGTTACATATACCATAAGTTGTTGGGCCACGAGGTCGTGCCTGTTATTTTCTCTACGGATATTCCCAAGAAGTTACTGGTTCCACAATTGGCACACCTCAACTCGCTGCAGCTGCATGCCGTCACTACGGTGTTACAGCGTCCATTGCTGTTGATCCAAGGTCCTCCAGGTACGGGTAAAACTGTCACTTCAGCCACAATCATTTATCACTTGTCCCATTTGCACAAGCGTAAGATTTTGGTATGCGCTCCTCTGAATGTTGCCGTGGACCACTTGGCCGAGAAATTACATTCGATCGGCTTGAAAGTGGTCCGTATGACTGCAAGACTGCGCGAAGATGCCGACAGCTCGGTGTCCCACTTGGCATTACACAATCAAGTCATCAAGAACGCTCCTGTCAAGCTCCAAAAGTTGATCAGACAGAAGGAGAGCTTGGGAGAGCTTTCTGAGAAGAAGCTGAAGATACTTCTTGCCGGATTGCGCAAGGTGGAGGCTCGTCTCTTGGAAGATGCTGATGTGGTTTGTTGTACATGTGTGGGAGCGGGAGACTCTCGTTTGAGTGGATTCACCTTCCGTACAGTGTTGATTGACGAAAGTACACAAGCTACGGAGCCGGAGGTGTTGATTCCAATTGTGAAAGGTGCAAAGCAAGTTATTTTGGTTGGAGACCACCAGCAATTGGGTCCTGTCATTTTGGACAAAAACGCCGGCGAAGCAGGTCTCAAGCAGTCCCTCTTCGAACGTCTCATCTCTCTCGGGCACGTCCCTGTGCGTCTCGAGGTCCAGTACAGAATGAATCCAGCGCTTTCTGAGTTCTCGCTGAACATGTTTTACGATGGACTGCTTCAGAATGGTGTAACTCTGGACGAACGTACATGGCGTGGAGGATTTCCCTGGCCTGTGGCCGACTGTCCCATGATGTTCTGGGCGAACTACGGTAAAGAAGAAATTTCCAGTCTGGGAAGCTCGTACTTAAACCGAGTGGAAGCCATGAATGTTGAGAAGATAATCACTCGTCTTTTCAACGACGGTGTCAGTCCTCACCAGATCGGTGTCATTACCCCATACGAGGGCCAGCGTGCATACATTGTCCAGTACATGAGTATGAATAGTCTGATGGTGACAAAGCGTGCACAGTACGCCGAAGTGGAGGTTTCGTCAGTGGATGCTTTCCAAGGTCGTGAGAAGGATTTCATCATTTTATCATGTGTTCGTGCCAACGACGACCGTGCCATTGGTTTCTTGAAAGACCCACGCAGATTGAACGTGGCGCTCACCAGAGCAAAATACGGAATGGTGGTTCTTGGAAACCCTCGACTGTTGAGCCGCAATAGATTGTGGAACTTCCTCTTGGTCCACTACCGTGAGCGTGGATGTCTCGTGGATGGTCCATTGGATAACTTACAATTGTCTTTGGTACCATTGAGCAACCCAAAGGCACTGCGTGCTGAGCAGCACGAGCAATTTCCGGGACTCGGAAGGTCCCAAGTCCGCGACATGGATGTGCAGAGTATGGTGTCTTACGCAGAACCTCAATGGCTCGGAATTGGTTCCAATGTTGCCAATGGGGCAGGATTTGACGACATGCTTGGACCAAATGACGACCTTCTCAACGTCACCAGCGCTTTTGCTACGGGGTTAAACTTATAATGGTAATGCAAGGATTGCAAACTACATCCCGGGTTCGCTAATGCCGAACTCGTATCTTAATGCAGCTTTCGGGAGACTTCAAGCATACCTATGCATGCAGGTCCATAATAAATTTGGATTGCTTCCGTGGGCGGAGTTAGAAGCAGGCGCTTCGTACGTCGACATGGAGTTCAGCACTATACGAGAACGCCATGTATTGCATGGGACGCAGGAAGCATTCTACTATGTGCGATGCAAAGTGGCTATTTCTTTGATTTTCAGCTAGCCTTATTCCCGAAAAGTGATATTGCCGAGAAGTGATAACAATGCCATGAGAAACCATGAGTTGTGCAGATACTCTAAGGGCAAATATGAACAAAGCCAAGTCATAAAGGCGCAGATGTTGGGCGATCAGTATCACAGGGAGGTCTCAACCAATTGCGATAAGAACTTAATGCGCCTGAGCATGAATCTCGTTTGTTGCCAAGTTCAAAAATCCAAAAAGTTTCAAGAAGCAGCATAAAGAAATGAAGAGCAGGTGTAAAGTAGTGTAGTTCCTAAGTAGACAACAGAACTTTCTTTCGAATATAATGGGATACCTGCATATACACCCTCAAGGTGGTTCCTGCGCATATAATTTGTGAATATTCGTCGCACGATATTACGTCTATAGTAAAGCCCAGTGAATGGATATACGTTCAAAGTACTACTAAGGCGGTCTAAAAAGCTGGAAAAAAATGGTGCTGGTTACCGTTTTATTTGTGTGTAGAATTTGGCTGACAAATCAAGGAAAAATTGAATTGAAATAGGAAATTTCATTACAAATCAACTGCCATAATTACACTGAATTAACAATGGAAACAACACCAGAAAATGGATATAAAAGAGCAGCTTCCTGCTCTCCACAAATTAAAAAAATTCAGAACTCCATCATGTCTTCAACTAATTTCGATATCGCGAAACCAGGTAAAGTAACGCTTTACGATTCCCCTAGCGGACCTTACCCTTCGAGAGTTCGCATTGCATTGTACGAAAAAAACTTGTTCGACAAAGTAAGCTTTGGGTTGATTTCGTTGGCCAAAGGGGATCACAAAGCAGATGATTTCAGATCTAAAAATTATTCCGCTACTATTCCAATTCTCGAGTTTGCTGACGGTACAATTTTACTGGAGTGTGTTGCAATCACTCAGTATATTGACAATATCGACGGAAGCCCAGTATTGACAGGAGCTACTCCATTCGAGCAGGGATTGATCCATATGTGGACAAGGAAAGTGGAGAGTGAATTTCTTGAACCTATTAGTATCTATTTTCACAACGCTACTCCTGGCTTGGGACCCACTGTCGATCTTCCCGAGAATCAGAACAGAGAATGGGGTATCGCTCAGCTTGAAAGGGCCCACACAGGTATGCGTTTCTTTGACAATATTTTGAAGACAAGACCATATATTGCTGGTGATAAGTTTACCATGGCAGATGCAGCCGGCGTTGGTGCAGTGTTATTCCTTGGTTTCATCAACGAAAAGGTCCCTGAAGATTTGGTTGGCCTTTCCGCTTGGTGGAAGAGAGTACAGCAACAGCCTAGTGTTAGTGCCTACTTTAATCTGTTGAATGCTTAAATATTTTTCATAATCCATTTTTTTTCTTCTTTAGCAACGAGTATGTCTCAGTAGTACATTTCCCGGAGTGATTAACATAGTTTTCCAAGCGTCTGCTTTGCTTTTAGAATCTCAAGTAAAACTTTGCAGACACATCTGCAAGTGAAGACCATGCAATACTGCATATCAACACCATGACGCGTCAATTAAAATGCAGAAATCCGAATGGGTTACATGTACCAAATGTGATAGAAATGGAAAATTTCGGTATCAAGGTACTCAACGCTATCCATTGATTATCGATGAATCATTCCATGATTATGTAGGCACCTAATGTCAGGCACTGTTGTTCTATCGCAAAGTAGCCCAGATATTACTAAGCAAAAGGTGAGCATCAAAAAAATACACATTATCAACTGCACTCTCCCTTATATGGAATTCACCACTGTTAGATTCCTACGATGTCCGTCAATTTCGATGATGCAAACCCTGGTAAAGTCACCCTCTACGATTTTCGCATCGGGCCATATTCTTTGAGAGTTCGTATTGCTTTGTTGGAGAAAAACTTGATGGAGAAGCTAAGCTTTCAGTTTGTCGACTTGGGTAAACGTGAGCAAAAATCTGAAGCGTTCAGAGCTAAAAATCATTCAGGTACTATTCCAATTCTTGAGTTTGCAGACGGCACAATTCTTCTGGAAGCCGTCGCAATCACCCAGTATGTAGACAACATCGATGGAAACCCGGTTTTGACAGGAGTCAATCCGTTGGAGCAGGGCTTGATTCATATGTGGACGAGGAAAGTGGAGAGTGAATTTCTCGAACCCATCACTGTATGTTTTCACAATTGCACTTCTGGCCTGGGGCCTGATGTTGTAAAATGGGGTCTCCGTCAGCGCGAGAGAGCCCTTAAGGGCATGGAATTCTTCGACAACTTGTTGAAATCAAGGCCTTTCATTGCAGGTGACAAGTTTTCAATGGCTGATATAGCCGCTATTGGTGCCGTGGAGTGTCTCCCATTAATCCGCGAGAGAATCCCAAAGGAATTACATCATCTATTGGCTTGGCATAACAGGGCTCTCCAACATACGAGTGTCCAGGCTTATTTTCGCCTGATTAGAGAAAATTAACGAAAGGCTCTATAGTTTCTTTTTTAGAAATAGAAAGACCGTCGGTGATTCCGAGTACCAATAGGCCTGCGTGCATGAAGATTCAAAGAAGGCTAGAGGGTCACCTCCAGAGTTGCTTGCCCAGAACGTTCGACTCACTTCAACTTGTCAAAGCCTTCCGAGAGGAATTTCAATAGAGCGCAAAACAAAACCAAAGGAGCCAATTGGAGCCAATTAGATCATAACCGAGCCGTCATCTCCTTCATATAATGGATGCCTTTATTGAGTTTCTTTTGAATGGCGGCTTTAACGCACGGTCAGTTGTTGAATAACCTAAAATTTTGATGTCACTTATGCTTTTTCTTTCGCTAGAGACATTCTGTGAGTTTCGGGTGAGGAGAGAGGATTAGCTAGGAACTCTCTAGTCTCGTCTCGTTCTAAGTAGCTGAGGGGTAAATGAAGAAGAACCCACGAACAATGCAGGTATTGTCAGGGATCATGCAAGCCACAATAATTTCCCAAGTTCCATGCACGAGACGGCCACAAAACGGCGAATCGACTGCGCGAAGGAAATTGTCGATAATGCGGGGGAAGACCCAAAAAGGCAGGCGCCTAAAGATGCATATATATTAACCCAAATAGGCAATTTCGTGAATAGTATCACTATTCCTAATTCGTCAATGGCTGGGGAGAATGCAACCAACGGGGATAATTGAGCCTAATCGGGCAGACGATTAGCGAAATCGGATGCAGCGGGCGTACGACGCACCGAAGGCTGACCTCACGCATTACGAAGCACTGTTACATTATATGCCGTATCGAGGTTGACAAGATATGAGCACTTGGCCTCGAAATGCGGGGGGAGATGACCTTGAAAATTGCGGTGGGAGTTAGCTGAAGTTGCTACAAATGAGTTGCTGAGTTGTTGATTGCGATGCTAATATACAGAGAAATGCAGTGAGGTAAAGAAACCGAAAGTGTCCGAGTGAAGAAGTAAAAGTAAGTCCAAGGTAGTCCAAAAGTAAATCCAGGGTATCGAAGGTGGGGGCGAATGAAGTGGAACGCGAGAAAGTAGAAACAAAGCCGTGTAAGCGAAGTAGTCGAAAAAATAACCAAAAAAACCGGGTCACTGCGACCGAATGTATCAGTAGATACGATGCAATGCTGGGGGTATCAAGATGCCCAGCTCAATCAACGAATAATTTAAGGTATCGTCATAATTAAAGGGAAACGAACGACAGTAAGTCGAACTCGTCGCGGAACAAGAACTGGTTCTGTGTCATGTCTGTCATGGGCTTGCTCATGTCATCTTCCGTCTCAGAAATATCGGTGAATGGGGTGTACACCATGTTGGCGGGCATGTCGTAAGCGTCCATCTTAGGCATGTGTAAGAACTCCTCGAGAAGAGGCTCCTTGCGTGGCGAGACAGGAGACAAGAGTGGAATCTCACTAGGCTTGGAAGGCTCCAGCACACATCTGCGGTGGTTCTTTCTAACCAGAGGCTTTCTGACTGTGTTGGGGCCCTTGTAGGTCTTGAACTGAAATCCGCCAGCGGATTTGCGTCTGGGTATAGTAGGTGACAGTTTGGATCTCTTGTGTTCGAGAACTGGAGCAGCTGCACGTGGCTGCATCTGTGGCGTAGGCAACTGGTTGTAGCTCTGCAGTTGCATGAATCTCTGGAAAGCGAGCTGATCTTGCTGCATTTGCATAGAGACATCTTCTTGTTGTGGCATGCCGTCGTAGCTGACGTTGAGCAAACCCAAGCCAAGAAGAGCAGAGTCGTCGAACACAGGATTGGAGTAGCTGTTGTAGTTGTTGTAGTTGTTGAGAGAGTAGAGGTCCTCGTCAAAGGACTCGTTCAACGAGAGTGGCAGGTTTCTGTCAACAGAAACTGTGGTGGCCAAAGTGGGAGATGACAAGGTCGAAGAAGGCGCTGAAACTTCCTCATCGCTGGACTTCACTGGAGAAAGGTCCACGAAGACAAAGTCCTTAGGCATTCCTGGCTTGGACTTTGGTCTCTTCATTGGAGGCCTTCTCACACTGAAGCTCTTTCCAGCAGCGGAAATTCTCAACGAGTTGTTCAAGCACTCGAGTGAAGAGATGGAGTCAGACGAGGCAGGCTTGCCCGACGACACCGATCTTCTTACTCTCCACAACTTCTTACCATTAGCAGGAGGCAACACTTGCATTCTAATGTTAGTAGGAACCAGTAGACTCAGTAGTGGTAACATACTTTGAAGACATGATAGCCAGATGAGGAAGTAAAAAAAGTGGGAGGAGGGTAGGTATTTATATCGAATAGGAAAATTCCCACAATCAGAGGAGAGCCATGCACTGATGGCATAGTTAGGAACGCGTTCCTGCCTTCATGGTCTTGTAATTGTTGCAAATGTACGTTTCGGGATGAGATGCGCTGCAGCCTGCATGCACTCCCGCTTTAAGCGGCAATACCACAATATGCCTTACCCGCCGCTGCAGCTCATGCGTTTCATTAGGACCGATTAGGACATGTTATGAAGTACCCCGGATTTTGCTGCATGTCCGTGCAACCTAGTTTTACTAGTAGCCATAAGCCCCAATATGATACATTACGCACCGAAGACGGGGATTACTACGATATACCAATGTTGGTGTTCTCTCAGAATTATTAAATCTTTATGGTTACCAGAGGAGTTGTCGTCCGGACGCAAACGCAACCCTGGGATTGTCGCAGAGAGGGGATTTGACGAACAATAGACGAGGAGTTGCGAAATTACCTGTTTGGGCATAGTGCGTACGTCCCACCTTCCTAAAGTGGATAATTACGTGCAGACCGGAGTATGTATGTGCCGGACGGACATAACACCACTTTAGCCCAATTAGGCAAGATAAATAGGCACATGGAACAACGATGCGGAGTACCATTGACATCCACACTTTGCAGCAAACGTTATCGTCGCTAGGAACCGAGGTGTCAAGAGTATATTGAGCTCTCTTGGTTTTCGTATTGGGATTTCGGGAGTGCTACCAGGTCAGGACCCTGCAAGGCGTCAGCAATTCTAGTGCCATGCTCATCTCAGCAACATATCATGCAAGGAACGAACAATCGGAGGCTCCGGCCTGATTAGGCGTTCTGCCCCAATTAGGCCGTCTCCTCTTTTCGCGTGCAGATATACGACGCGGACGCCTGAAAAGGCCGCAGACCGGGGTAATGCCGTCCTCTGCAGGACCGGTATTTCCCCGAATCCCCCTCAGTAGCAAGTTGGGCGACTTGTCATGCGTAGCTGCCCGGAAGGGGCTTCCGCTCCGTGCATGGCAGTTTCAACGGGACCGTGGCATTGGGGCACTTGCGCAACTTCGGCCGACCGTAAGTGCGGAGACCCTCGAAGCATCGGACGTTCCTGTGAAGATCGGAGGTCAGGTGACCAAGGACTTCAGTCGCCCATCACTCACTGTAGTTGCGTGTGACGGACATACCGAACCAATTAGGCAAGGGTTGCGAGCTCGGGACCACAACCAAACCTCATTCCGCAGATCTGCCTATTGTTCTTGCTAACGCGCCGCACCCCAGATATCACCATACTCCGCACTTGTCGGTCGTATGGAATAACTTCCCCCTCAGTAGGCCGTTGTGGCAACCGAGGTGTTCGAAGGAGGGGACCGGGACAAAGGCTTCGCATGCCATTTTTGCAGTCGTAAGCAGACTCGTAGATTTTCTTCTTGATGTCATCGTCGGCGCGCACGGCTCCGTCCCCACTCATTATATTGCTAAGGCAACCCAAGGTTACATTGCGCAATTGCATTCCGCTTCGTACTTCGATATGCAATGCAAGTAAAAGACGAGCGAATCAACGTAGCGGAGGAGGGGAACGACATCGTTCGTGACTGCTTCACTGGACGCATGGCACTTCTGCCAGTTGATAATAACGCCCGACCATTGCAGAGTGCGATACGAAACCTTCTTGCTGCGAGCGGGCTTGCTCTCCGCCCGCTCGTAAACATTCTCTGCAATCATATTTTCTGAAAAAAATCTTGGGCGTTGCCGATCCAGTCTTGGTCCCGGGCGGATCCTTTCGTGTGCTGCGACTAATCGGGTTGTTTGTAATCGTTCAGTATGGATACGACGGTCGTTCCAAAGTTACACAAATACCAATTGATTTCCTCATTAGTTGTTATGTGAGTTTCCAGGACTTAACTCGACCCAACACTGGTCCAACGCTGTATCAACACAGATCCACACAATACCCATCACTGTATCGACACATGCCCAGCACCGTATCAACACATCCAGCACAATATCCAGCACTGTATTCATCATTGTATCCAGTATCGGAAGCATTGTTGGATGTGGTTCGATGAGCATCGGTCAAAGCATCAACTAACAACAATTGATACACAAGAGAGTGTTTCACAAGACTCATCACACACCGTCTTCAACTGCATGGGCCATCGGCTTCAGGCACGGTGGGATTACTCTGCTGCATTCTTCGACTCCGATGCATCCTTCGAAGTCTTCTCAAGTTCTCTGCGGGCCTTCTCTTCAAAACCCTTGGCCAACCTTGCCTTAGCCTCCGGCGTGTAGTCCAACGTCCGTGTGTCCAAGTGCTTGATGCTTGTGCCGATGTTTTCTCTTTTTCTGCGTTCCACCTCTTCCGCCAGATGAGGTTGAAACTTCACGAACTCAAAGTCGCTTCCAGTTTTCCAGAACAACAACGCGCCAGCCAATGTGGCAAGAGTGCCGCTCACGACCTTGTGTGAAAATGGAGACGATGGAGGAAGCTTAGGCATTTGGTGTGTATATTTTTGAACTCGCACGATTTGAAGATGTGTATGCGAGATCAAATTGTAGATGCGAAATGTGTAACGAGGTAGATGGAAATGGAATGGAAAGACAGCGTGAGAATGGAGATGCAACGTGGGAGTCTTGGGATAAGCTGTTTGGGTCGCCTATAGGTCTTTGTATTGTTCACGTGAGAGTTGGTTGAAGCATACCGGTCATATAGATGGGAGGATCTCCGAGTCAGGTGATGTACTTAACGGTATAATCAAACAGAATCTTGTGATATTCGAAGGAGGGGAGGGGGAGTCGCCTTATATATATAGCTGGGTGCAAAAACTTCCCGATCCGTCCAATTGTTGGATGCAGAAGGACGTTGTCGAAGAATGCGTGTCTTTGTAGCCGTACTTTCCTATTCAGGGCACTATGGAAGCCTTTTCTTCCCAATCTGTCGGCGTTATGGGTGGATTTCAATCATGTTACCGTATTAGGAAATAGACAGACTGCACACGAATGTTCTTCCTTCTTCGGCCACACCTAACGTGGTAATCACCGACATCGAATGGACTAATGAGGACTGACCGAGGTTTACGAAATGCGTGTCCATGTGCTGGCAAGCGAAGTTGATCTTTTGACCTAATTCGAGATTAGAGTGAGCCATTAGCTCGAGTCGACGAGCAGGCGCAAACTTCGCTGGTTGGCGCTTCAAGAAGCTTCGGTGCATAATTTCCCCCCAGCCGTTCCCCCCAGACGCCTTGCCCATACCCCGATCTTTAGTCGTCGCCAAAGACTGCCATAAACAGATATTCATGCCCAAATCAGGAAGCGTGCTCCGAAAACCGTGACGGTTTTCAACAACAAACAAGCATCTCGGCTATCGTTTCCATTACTGCCACTTCGGGAGATTCTCTGCTGTCTGCCGCCACGTGCCGCTAAGTGTTCTTAGCTTGTTGCAATTGGCTTTCGCACGACATATCTGACGTCTTGTGCGAATCAATCCCTATATATATCACTATAACATGGCTGCCTTGCCCAAAAGAATAATCAAGGAGACCGAGCGGCTCGTATCGGATCCGGTACCGGGCATCATCGCCACGCCCTCGGAAGAAAACTTGCGCTACTTTGAGGTCACCATCGACGGACCTAGCTCTTCTCCTTATGCCAATGGAAAGTTTCGTCTTGAGTTATATCTCCCCGACGACTATCCCATGTGCGCCCCCAAAGTGAGGTTCTTGACGAAAATCTACCACCCCAATATCGACAAGTTGGGCCGCATTTGCTTGGACGTTTTGAAAGACAACTGGTCTCCTGCATTGCAGATCCGTACCATTCTCTTAAGTATCCAGGCATTGTTAGGAGCACCTAACCCAGACGACCCTTTGGCCAATGACGTGGCACAAGAGTGGAAGCAGAATGAACAAGCAGCAATTGCTGTGGCGAAGCAGTGGACCGAAAAGTACGCCGTGGAGTAAAGGTTTATGTGGGACAGGCGCCAGGGGCAGCCGGAGGATATCGATTACAGTTTATTACCACCACCATTGATGTAGCCTTATGTGGCGCACGCGGGGCCAAGACCTACGGCCCAGTTGTACGACCCCAATATTAATACCATCAACACAAACCCTGTAGTAACTGACGCAGTGCAGTACCTGTAACCGTATAGTGTGGCGAGACCAAAGAGCTCGGCTATGAATGTGGACACTGTGGTTAAGGCTCCGCAGAATCCGTCGTCTAGTCCTACCAACACATGACATGCAGTTTTTTTGCTGAGCAAGGCAACAGACCCTGATTTGCCTCGTAGAAGCAATGTGAATATCGCGAGCAAGAGACACCCGATTGTGTTGGCCGCAAAGGTGCCCAATGGAAAGTTGCGGACTTTTGTGTTGAGCTTTTTCAGCAAGTAGAAGCGCAAGAGAGCACCCCACGGTGCAAAGAGACACAGAAACATCCAAGAGCGCCATGTGCCGTCACTCTTTGTGGCTGTGAGCACAATGACAACAACATATGCAGCTACCCCCAAAATACTGCTTCCATACTCGAGAATGCGGTACGTCCCTGCGGTGAATTGGGTTGTTCTTTCATCAGCAGCACCCATGAGATGTTTCCCCACATGGAATCCCAGTGCAGAGACAGCTAGCTGTGTGAAAATTACAGCTAGTGCCTCCATGATTCCGTACGCCGCATTGGGGTAGCCGTAAACTGCAGCCAGCGTGTTTGAAGCTTTCTCAAAGGCCTCCAAGATGAACGAGGAGAATGACGAGAACGTTCCACAGAAGCCTGTGGTGATACCTACGTACAAAGGTATCGTTCCTTTTTGGCCAAATGTGTCGCCCAAGAGCAATTGCCACACATAGTTCAGCTCCACGGCAGCCCCCATAACTAGACAGGCTCCAAAATTAGCCCACACCACTCCTCCCAAGTATGATCCATCGTATGTGGTAAGAACCATGACTCCTTTCCGCGCCAACACGCCCCATATGGCACCATTAACAATATTTAGGACTGTGATAGCAAGCGCAGGCCGCTGGGGAGCCTCTTCAGGCTCCTTTTCGGTCCCATTCACGCTGAATCCCTCTGGAAGCGCATCATCGAGAGATTCCGCTTGTAGTTCCTGGACACGTGACTCGGCAGACCGTAGTTCCGAAGAATGCAGCAGCCGTGTTCGTGCCATGCTCGACAGACGCCGTGGATACGACATGCAATGACTAGATATAGGTTGTATAAGTAAATACACTATGTGCACATTCGATGTCTATGAACTCTATGCAGTCCCTAATAGGTACCACTCAAGGACGAAGCCACCAACATACGGGCTTCTCGATCTGGATACAGAGTGTTCAAATACGTTCTGAGTAGTGCGCCGTGCAAGAAGTTCCGTTCCGGACGGATCCCTCTGGCCTGCACTGCAAGAACTGCACGTGCTATCTTTCGTAGTTTGGGAAATTTCTTGCCGTTTGTTCTCCAGAACTGTTCCGGCAGTTCGAAGTCTGGAGATAGCTCAAGAAAAGCCTCTATCTCCAGGTTTGTACTGGCTCCGGGCGATTTGTACTTGTCCGGAGTTTCGCCAGCTGTTGCAGCCAATTCATACTGCGCTAGTTCGTCACTTACGGCGCTGTACTTCTCAGATTTGTTCAGTTTAGAACAACACCCACTTAGGAAATCGGCAAATTCAAGAAATCTCGACATCTGTTTGTCTTGTTGCACTTTGTCGATATGAGAATTTAGGTGTCGTAGAGCAGAAGCCCATGCATCTTTCTCCAGACCTTCGAGGCTCTCTTTGAGTTTGGATAACGTCGGAAGGTAGCGATGGACGGAGATTTGGTTGACCTTGAAGACACAAATGCATTCCATGAAAGGCTCTAGGAAATCCAAAACTTCAAGAGCCGTTTGAAACGGAGGCGCGCCTTCCATGCACAGTAGCACATCTTTGTTTTCCTTTATCTGCGTTAAGAACACATGGAGTGCTATCCACAGGGTCCCTTCTCTTGAAGAAAGATTGTCAACATTAACCACGCTTCTCTTGCGAGGTCTTGAAAGAAGATCCGTGATGAATTCAACCACTGGGGCCAACACCCCGTTCATTTCTCCCTCCATTCCGTAGAATCCAGCCAACGCCTTATCCACTACATCGTCCATAATACAATATATGCTCGTAAGCTGATGAGGCACAATCTTACGAATGAGATCTCCACAGGGCAGGGAAGGTTCGGAGGTAACCAGGAGAGACTCCGGGGGCCAGCATATTGGCGCAGTCCAGCACAACAGATCTGCCAAGCAGAAATTTGCACCCGCTGTTTTTATGGCATCGTTTCCGAAGCCAATGATCACACTGTGAGTGTCCATATTCGCATCGAGGTAGAATACTGTGGCAGCGGTGATGTCGGGCGCACATAGGTCCAAAGCAAGGGAAAACAGAAGATTGGTCATCTCGGACTTCAACAGATTATATGCTCTTGAGACACAAGATGAAAAGGTCAGTTCTGGATTTCTTCGGGGCTTCTCAGCAACACCAAAGCAGGAAAGGAGCTCACTGAACTCCGGTGAGCCAACTGCATCCCACGCTACTCCTCGTGAGCATGCAAACTTCACCACTGCAATTTCTTCCCGCCATTGATCTGTGCCGCTTTGAGCAGATTGTTGCTCTTTTGCGACACTAGCTGCTTCTGCAAGTACAGAAAGAGTGTTGCTGGGCGTCTGCGGTGGTACATCCTTATTTTGCACCTCAATTGCACTTTTCAAGAACAGCGTCGGGATCGACGGAGGCAGATCCGGACCGATGAGAGGATGTACGTGCTGAAAGTGTGCTATGAGGTTCTTCTTTCCCTGTCGTTTTTTCTCGACGAACACTCTTCCACATGTGCTGCCATCGTCTAGAGGTACGATGCAGACATGCTTCTGGAGCTCGTTTTGCGGGACACCCTGGAAAGCTGTACGGGTGCAGTCCTCGTCCAAAATAGGAAGTGGGGTCATGTGGCCCAACACCCACGAGGTGTTGGTTCGTCTCATGGCAGAAGAACAGAGGAGGCTGAATAAATAAGTCCGGAAAATACGGGGTACACCTGCAGAACCTTCATACGTTGTGCAGGATAAAAGATAGACAGACCATTGCACCTGTTCCTGCTACGATAAGCACCAATAAAATGCAGGGCGCAATAAGGAAGTTACGATCACGCTCTTGCCAAAATTCCACACCATGTTGTGCAGAATTCGACCCGGGGAGGGGACCACCCCAAGCCAGGTGTACGGGTGTTTTCATGCATGCAAGGTGCTTTGAGATGCTGCAGAGAATAAAATACAACAAAGATGTGAATTGAGCTTCACACGTGTGATATGCCTATTACAATAAGTAAATGTCATCAAAGTATTTCGCATTTGCAATCTGTAAACACACTCCTGTGCACGCAAGTTAAATCAAAAATAGTCCGATATAGTGTAATGGCTATCACTGTCCGCTCTCACCGGGCGAATCCGGGTTCGATTCCCGGTGTCGGAGTTTCTTTTTTGTGGATCTGACCTCCCTTGTAAAGAGCCGAAAAGCGTCGTATCCATCCTAAAGAATCTTATCTCCGTTTGGGCCGGCTTGGTTGGTGGGAACTCCTGCCAGGTTTAGCGATTTACCCTCTGTGCAGTACGTACGCGGTTAGAAAGTTGATTCCACATTTCATTTTTCCATCTTTGTTAAGGCGCCCTTACTTAGAAGTCCCATTGACGGAGGCTTTGATCTCACACTCCCTTGCATCAAAAAATAGCATCTTCATAGGAAAAATTAACTTTCATGGATCGTTTTACCTATCCCAAGAGTCCCTTCATGGACTCCGATTCGGCCTCTGAACACAGCTTAGAGGCCTCCAGCATAGACGACCACAGCATGGTCAAGTCTCCCACAATCCACGTGGCCCCACCAAATCAGAACCGCAAGCCTTCTCTTCGTTTTACGTTACCTCCTGCTAACGTACATGCATCGCCATTTACAGATTCGGCCGAATTCCTTCCTCCAGGGTCGCCGCTAGCAGCGGAGATGTTTCCTCCCGAGGAGAACCTTACGCCTATGAAGCGTCACCGGTGGGGAACAACCAGGACAAAAACCGGAAGGCCACAGAAAGAAAATGTCAATCGCTCGAAAACTCTCAAGAGGATCTTCCGGCCTCCTCGGCCGTCCCCCTCCCTAAAAGGACATTCTTCTTCTCTTAGAGGGGCCCCCGAGACAGCAAACCAGTCTACTGATGATGTTCCCGAGGAGTCGTGGGATATCATAGACGATTACGTGTCAGATGAGGAAGTGAACGCTGAAACTGGCGCAGCGCCGAACGCTAAAGATCGAAAACACGAAAAGAGAACCGTTGTGTTCAACAGGCCCCTTCCTACGGAATCCATTGATCCCGAATCGGGTCTTCCGCTCATAAAGTATCCAAGAAACAAGGTACGCTCCGCCAAGTACACGGCTTTAACGTTTATTCCGAAGAACATCGGTGGCCAGTTCACCCACGATATCGCCAACATCTACTTTTTGTTTTTGATCATCTTGGGTGTCTTCCCTATTTTTGGTGTTCCATCGCCTATTCTTGCTGCGGTCCCTCTTATAGTCATTGTGGCGATGACAGCAATCAAAGACTCTATTGAAGATTCTCAAAGGACGGCCACCGATATGGAGGTCAATAATCAGCCCACACACATATTGACACAAGTCAACGAGCGACTGGGGTTTCTCTACGAAAACCAGAACGTCAGCGACGAAAACGTTTCAATCTGGCGTCGGTTCAAAAAGTGGAACACGAAGATGTTGTTCCGTGGTCTTGGAGCTTCCAAGAGAAACCTCACAAAAAAAGGCCGTGCAATGAAAGAACGCCAAAAGCACGCTGAAGTACCTACAACAGAGAGGAAAAGTTTCGACAGTGGACATGAGCTTGAGCCTGTTCCAACAAACAATAGAAACTCCAACAATCCCTTCAGGAAATCCATGCAATCTCGGCGTTCATACCATGCTCGTGAGAGAACGCTAGAATTTTCCAGGAAAACATGGAAAGAGGTCAAGGTGGGTGACATTTTGCGAGTTCAAAACAACGAAGAGGTTCCTGCTGACATATTAATTCTTTCCTCCAGTGATGATGATAACTGTTGTTTTGTCGAGACGAAAAACCTTGATGGTGAAACGAATTTGAAGGTGAAGCAGGCCATGAAATTCACTACAGACGAACAAAAAATAAAGCGTGCCGATGACTTCATGGATTTGGATTTCGAGTTGGAGAGTGAAGGCCCTCATCCCAACTTGTATTCATACCAGGGCTGCGTGATGTTCGGAGAGGAAAACGAGTGTAAAGAGACTGCCAATGTCAATAACATGATATTGCGTGGATGCAGTTTGCGGAACACGAAGTGGATCATTGGAGTAGTGGTATTTACAGGACCGGAGACGAAGATCATTTTGAACTCCGGCATCACGCCCTCCAAGAAGTCGCGTATCTCGCGTGGATTGAACTACTATGTCATTCTCAACTTCGTTCTCTTGTTCATCATTTGTTTCCTTACCGGCTTGGTCAATGGCTTCTACTATAAACTGGATGATGTTTCGCGAACATACTTTGAGTATGGAACCATTGCAGGATCCCCAGCTAAAAATGGACTTGTTGGGTGTTTTGTTGCTGTGATTTTGTACCAAGCTTTGGTTCCAATTTCCCTTTACATTACTATCGAGATCATCAAGTCCATGCAAGCCTATTTTATCTTTTCGGATGTCTGCTTGTACTACGACAAGCTAGATTTCCCATGTACTCCAAAATCTTGGAGTATTTCCGATGACTTGGGCCAGATTGAGTACATCTTCAGTGACAAAACAGGAACATTGACACAAAATTTGATGGAGTTCAGAAAATGTACCATCAATGGTGTTTCATACGGTAAAGCATACACCGAAGCGTTGGCTGGTCTTCGTAAAAGACAGGGAGTTGATGTCGAAGAGGAAAGTCGGGTGCAGAAAGCCCTTATCGCTGCTGACAGAGAAGTCATGCTCGGGCGCTTGAAGAACATCAGAGAGAATATTTATGATGAAGACTTAACATTTGTTTCGAAAGAGTTTGTGGGAGACTTGACAGGAGTTTCTGGCAACATTCAACAAGAAGCAAACGAAGAGTTTATGTTAGCTCTTGCCTTGTGCCATTCGATTTTGGTGGAAGAAGATCCAAAAAACCCAGCTAAAATGATCTTAAAAGCACAATCTCCCGATGAAGCTGCCTTGGTCGACACTGCCCGTGGTCTCGGCTTCGTCTTTGCTGATAAAACGAAGCGAGGATTTGTTGTCAAAGTCCATGGACACAAGAGAGAGTATCAGGTGCTCAATTCGTTGGAGTTCAACTCCACAAGAAAGCGTATGAGTACCATCATCAAGTTGCCTACCACCGAGAAAGATGAAGAGGCTAAAGTGCTCCTTCTTTGTAAAGGTGCAGACTCAATCATATACTCAAGATTGTCAAAGAGTCTCAATAAGACCGAACTTTTGGATACCACTTCTGCCCACTTGGAAGAATATGCTACGGAGGGTCTTAGAACTTTGTGTATTGCTAAGAGGGAATTGACATGGAGCCAATACTCTGAGTGGAACAAAAGACATCAGGAGGCTGCTTCTTCTTTGCTGGACCGTGAAGCCAAAATGGAGGCCGTTGCCGACTCCATCGAACGGGAGTTGGTGCTTTTAGGTGGTACTGCCATCGAAGACAGACTTCAGGATGGTGTCCCTAGCTCAATTGAACTATTAGCAGCTGCTGGTATCAAGTTGTGGGTGTTGACAGGCGATAAGGTAGAGACTGCGATTAATATTGGGTTCTCCTGCAACTTGCTTGGCAACGATATGGAGTTATTAGTTTTGAAGACAGACTTAACTGAGGAGGAGAAAGCTGAACATAACGTCATCCCTGGTGACGATGACTTGACCGTCATCGACCGCTTGATTTCCAACTACCTGCTCAAGTACTTCAATCTGACTGGTTCATTCGAAGAGCTTCAGGAAGCTATGAATGATCATTCAGCCCCAGATGAGAGGTTCGGAGTTGTCATAGATGGAGATGCTTTGAAGTTGGCGTTGTCTAACAACGATATCAAGAGGAAATTCTTACTTTTGTGCAAACACTGCAAAGCTGTATTATGTTGTCGTGTTTCGCCAGCTCAAAAAGCCGCGGTGGTGAAGATGGTAAAGGACACTCTTGATGTGATGACGTTGGCAATTGGAGATGGTTCGAATGATGTTGCAATGATTCAGGCTGCTGACGTCGGTGTTGGTATTGCTGGTGAAGAAGGAAGACAGGCCGCTATGTCCTCCGATTATGCACTCGGGCAGTTCCGTTTCTTGACAAGATTGCTCTTGACACATGGAAGATGGTCGTACAAAAGATTTGCTGAAATGATCCCCAGTTTCTTTTACAAGAACGTCAACTACACATTGGCGTTATTCTGGTACAGTATCTGCAACAACTTCGATGGCTCATACTTGTTCGAGTTCACTTACTTGACCTTTTACAACTTGGCCTTCACTGCGTTCCCTGTGATTTTTTTGGCGGTCTTCGACCAAGATGTCGGTGCCAAAATTTCTTTGTTGGTACCTCAACTTTACAGAACAGGAATCACAAGAAGTGAGTTCACTGAGAAGAAATTCTGGTTCTATGTCGTCGACGGCATCTACCAATCGGTGGTATCGTTTTTCTTCCCATACCTCATTTACCGTTCTGTGTTCTCCACGAAGAGTGGATTAGCAGCGGACCATAGGTTCTTCATGGGAGTATTGGTGACATGCATCTCGTGCTTTGCAAGTAACTTCTACGTGTTGATGCACCAATACCGTTGGGATTACCTTTCGTCGCTCGCAGTTGCTCTCTCCATTTTGATCATTTTTGGATGGACAGGAATATGGACGCTGGCGACAGTATCGGGAGAGTTCTACGAAGCTGGAAAGATCATGTTCGGCGAGGCAATGTTCTGGGGTTGCACGGCTGTTGGATTATTGGTGTGCGTTCTTCCAAGATTTTTCTACGATATCTTGCAGAAGTTGTACTACCCCACGGATGTGGATATCATCCGTGAATGTGTTAGGCGTGGAGACTATGATGCCTTCCCTGAGGACTACGACCCCACCGATCCTAACAGAGTGAATGTTGATGAAAATAAAGAAACCGAAGACGCGAATGCTGCAGAGTCAGAGCAGGAGTCCACCAAACCTAAGCGTCGGTCGATATTCCATGCGCTTGTGGGTGACAGGGAGACAAAGACAGAGTCGTACTACGACAACACGGCGTCGTTCATTGAAACATACAACGTCAATGCCAGCACCAATGACTTGTCAAAGATTGCAACCGAGGAGATTGCATTGGATGACATGCGGAGGAGCCGGCGTGTGTCTGGTCTCTCTCGGCACAACATTCGGACGTCGTTGGAGTTTGCTGAATTGACTACATCGAAATCGTTGAAGCGTGCCTCGTTGGACTACGCAAGACATTAATAGCATACATTAGAGAAAAACAGATCAATGGAACCCAAGATTGTAAGTTGGGTGCAAAAGATGTCTGGATCGGGCCAAAACGGACGGATTTTTCACGAGACACTGCTAGGGCTCCTAAAGTGTCACTGAAGCCGGAAGCATCAGGGTGGTTGATCAACAATGACTGCATATACAGTGGAACCCAAGCCATTGACATGAATTGCTACATGACAAGGTAAGTCCGAATCAAGATCCACCGAGGAGTTTGTCAGAGCCACAAGGCAAAAGAAACCAAACCCTAAACACAGATGCAGTTCAGATGTCGCGCGCTGCGACATTTGCATCCAGGGGGATTCGGAAATCGGAACTATAATCATCCGTGGGAAGCTGGCAAAAGGTTCCCACAGTAGCACCATCGACGTGCTCGGGAAGCAGCTTCCGAAGAAAATTGAAAAGTCAATGTGAACATGTTCACAGCCAATGGCCCGGGAGGTATAGATAGGCGTGCACACAAAAAACTTCACTGGCCAATCAGGAAGCCCCATTCGCGAGTCAACCCCCGATAATTGCCGGGTCACGTGCAGGGGCAGCGCCTAAGAAAATGCGACATTTTCTCAATGTTCACCACCGCGAAAAATTATATAAACGAACAATCCGACGCGGGATTTTTTCGCTTTTTTTTTCTTCAGATTCTTTCTCTAGACAATCTAATATATTCACATAATGTCTTCGATTACCGATAACTCCTTTTTCATCGACTTCATGATGGGCGGTGTTTCCGCCGCCGTCTCTAAGACCGCTGCCGCTCCAATTGAGAGAGTCAAGTTGTTGATCCAGAACCAGGACGAGATGATCAAGCAGGGCCGTTTGGCTAGAAAGTACGACGGTATCGTCGAGTGCTTCAAGAGAACCGCCGCTGAGGAGGGTGTTGTTGCTTTCTGGAGAGGTAACACCGCCAACGTCATCAGATACTTCCCTACCCAGGCCTTGAACTTCGCCTTCAAGGACAAGTTCAAGAAGATGTTCGGTTTCAAGAAGGAGGAGTCTTACGCTAAGTGGTTCGCCGGTAACTTGGCTTCCGGTGGTATGGCTGGTGCCACCTCTTTGGCTTTCGTCTACTCTTTGGACTACGCCAGAACCAGATTGGCTAACGACGCCAAGTCCACCAAGGTTGGTGGTGGTGACAGACAGTTCAACGGTTTGTTCGATGTCTACAAGAAGACCCTCGCCTCTGACGGTATTGCCGGTTTGTACAGAGGTTTCGGTCCATCTGTTATTGGTATTATTGTGTACAGAGGTTTGTACTTCGGTTTGTACGACTCCTTGAAGCCCGTTGTCTTGGTTGGTCCTTTGGAGGGCTCTTTCTTGGCCTCTTTCTTGTTGGGATGGACCGTCACTACTGGTGCCTCTACTGCCTCTTACCCATTGGACACTGTCAGAAGAAGAATGATGATGACCTCTGGTCAGGCCGTTAAGTACAACGGTTCTATCGACTGTTTCAAGAAGGTTGTCGCTGCTGAGGGTGTCAAGTCCTTGTTCAAGGGTTGCGGTGCTAACATCTTGAGAGGTGTTGCCGGTGCCGGTGTCATCTCCATGTACGACCAGTTGCAGGTTATCATGTTCGGCAAGAAGTTCTAAACAAGCTACTAGTTAAACTCTTATGTATATATTCAGTTTATACTACAACTTGTTTTTTCATCCAAGAGTAGATAAGACGGGAGACGATGATTCGCCAGATCAAGGTGCACGGATGTGCTATGCACAAGGGCTTAAGTGAAGGTACTATTGATTCCGGATGTTCGAAAAGGCTCCATTGAGTCTGGTCATAACGACTATTTGGTGTTATAGAAACTTCTCGATGAGATGAAAAAGTTTGATCTTGGATCCATCTCATTTTTTATGGCGTTTTTCAACATCATCATTTTGATTTACAGTAGTTAACCTTGATTGCTTCTTCCACCACCTCTCTATCATTCCTCATATCACTCGTCTCTATCATTCCTCGCTCACACCTCATGTCATACCTCATACCTCGCTATCACTCTCCTCTCACTTCCTACACTTTCCTTCTTACTATTTCTTTAGTTGCTTGATATCGATTACACGAACAAACTGGAATAATGTACCGCCGGAAGCCGGCGATATCCCCCAAGATTCCAGTCTGTCTGCGTCTATACACTAGCGTTCTTAACAAAGTTGAGGTACAACAAATTGTACTCATTTTTCAAGTCGTGAATAACACGCTCCTGCTTGGCGTAGCCCAATTTGGCCAATACCTGGTCGCATCTGGCCAACTCTGCCAAGCTGTCGTGGCTGTCGGTCTTGTCACTGGCCTCGTTGATCAAAGTAACTGAAAAACGGCCTGGCAGGAATACTGCCAACACACGAAGCAAGACATCCACTACGCTCACGGTGGACGTGGCAGAGAAGGGATAGTTGGTCTCGAACGACGCATACGACCACCCAGACTCGGGAGTGATGTGCAACGTGTAGTAGTAGCCACCAGGCAGAGAAGAGACGGAGTTGGAAGAGTAGCCACAAGGAGTGAACGAAAAAGCATCGTGGATGAACAGGATTGCCAGCCGTGGCTTTTCGTCATCGTCAGAGTACTCCATAGTGTCGCTCCACAGAGGAGAGGGCATGTAAGTGTCCTCCTGAGGCGTTCTGACTCTCAAGATTTCACATTCATTCTTCTTGGCAAAGATGGAGTCCAATCCGGTGGCACGCATGGTATCCATTCCGGAATCGTGGCCCAAGTCGTGGTCCTCGGCAATGGCGTCTTGGCCTGGCTCGCGGCTAGTGACGAAAGCCTTCGCTTTCTCGGCATCGAGCTGCGTCATCAAGATTTCGAACGTCTGGTCGTTTTGAGACACACTTGAATGGCCTGAACCACCCATGTAAAGGTACCAGTGGTCGTCGGAGGTGAAGTCGCCTACGACGTACGACTTTCCAGCCACAAAGTGCTCGTTAAGCAACTCGACCTCACGACGCCAGTCGGTGTGGACGTGGCGTTGCTTGTCAGGAAACATGAACGATCTTCTGGAATAAAACACCTTGTAGATCTCCTTGGAGAGCATAGGCTCACCCAAGTACTGACTAGCAGTCTTGAACACTTCGTCAAGACACGCCAAGGTGGTGGTGGTTCCACAGGTCTTCAAAATCATCTTGTGAGGAAACACAAAGAGCGATGACTCAGACAACAAGTAGGCGTCGACAGAAGGAGACAGCTTCATGGACAAGATCTTGCAGCTGACCAAGTCCAAGATGCGCACCCACTTTTCCAACGGGATGGCACGCAAGCCTTCCTCAGTGGGAACGGCCTTGGCACTGGGCCAGAACCAGATCTCAAGCAATTTTTCGGGGCCCTCAAAGGCAAAGGTGGAGTCTAAGTTGGCTGACAAAACATGGTCAACGTAGGAGTCCGCGACGTACGCAGGGGCAACCATTGATGGAACTTACTCTGATGTGAGAACTGAAACGAGCAGAGAAGTAGCAAGAAACGTTTCAATTCGGATCTTTCACTAGAGGCGGAAGGGGGAGGGTCGACAACCAATAGTGAAGTGTGGTTTGTGATGTCAGGCGGACAAAACGAGGTTATTTGGTGGATTTCGGGCTGTTATCCAGGCTCGAGAATCTTGTTGCTTGTTATCGTTTGCGGTCGGGAAGGTTTCTTAGGCATAAACCACTAGAAGAAACAGGAAGGTCTTGTGGCGGGAGGCGCTAGTAGACCGGAATTTGGAAAGGGGGTGCTCAGACGGCAGAAGAAGGTGTTTAGAAAAGTGAGTATCAATTACATGACTCTAACTGCAAATTTTCGTTCCTGCACCCAGTACATTGCCCTGACACCAAGGCTATAGGGCTTAGAATGGGGACTCTGCTTGAAAGCTGGGAGTTGGCTGCGTGAGGTGGGCTCTTAAGGGTGTGTTTTGGGTATCGTGAAAATTTCGGTGATTTTGGGTAAAAGCTCATCGAGAACGATAGCCGTAGTGCATGAGCTAAGGCATAGATGAATGGAGTGTTTGCAGAGGACGCAAAGGGAGAGAACGAACGAGGGGGTGTGGAAAAATAGAAAGGAATTGATGGTGCAAGGATAACGGTGATTTGTTAATTTCCGGTGCTACTTTTACTATTTCATGGTTTGGGTGATATCGTGAGAATTTGTGAATATAGATAATTATTGGAAAGATCTCACCTAGGGAGATAAATATCAGAAGCACAAAGACTAGTGGAATAGACTCAGCGGACAAGACGTCATTAGCAACTTCCACCACTATACAGCGTAACATCCTCAGCAGCATGAGTACGCTTTGCTCTCAACCTATACTTCACAAAAACTAAGCTCAACCCTAAAATTCAGATTTCTCTTTTCGGAAATCAATCAACCCCGTCTCAAGACCACACTTGTCACCCCACCGCTTCACCTTCCCAAGAGTCTTCATCAAACAACAGATACACTCTCCTGCATATCACCATATCCTGCATTTCGCAGCCAATATCAGAGTGATAAACCTATGCCACTCTTCTCCTTCGACGACGACCTGTTCTCCACGGCGTTCGACCTGCAATGCGCCATCGAGACAGATCCACTTGCTGGGCCAGCGCCGCACGTGACCGTCACGTGCGACAATCTCCTGTCGTCGCCTAAAGCATTTCAGCCACTAGGGACATCTCCAGGGCCCCGTCGCCGCCGGTCTTCCGTATACCGCCGGCTCTCGGTACGGTCGACTACTTCTGGCGCAGATATACCAATTCCCGCCAATTTTGCCGAGGAAAACTTCCCAAATCACCGCATCTTAGCTGATTTCGAACCACTCAAAGTCTTGGGCCAGGGCGCGTACGGAAAGGTCCACCTTGTACGAGACAGGCGCAACGGGAGGCTTTACGCGCAAAAACAGATTCGGAAGCCTGTTATTGCGGTGCACGACGCAGACAAGCAGGATCGGGCGAGCCATGTCAAGCGCACAATCGCAGAAAGGCAGATCTTGACACAGGTGACCCACCACGCCAACATCGTCAAGCTCTTTTATGCGCTACAGGACGACGACCGGTTCTACTTGTTGTTGGAGTACATCCCTGGCGGAGAGTTGTTCCATCACCTCACGTCAGGAAATCTGCTTGGAAACGTGTTCTTGGAGGACCACGTTGCATTCTATGCAGCCCAGATGGCCCTCGGACTCCGGCATTTGCATCTGTTGGGCATAGTGTATCGAGACTTGAAGCCTGAGAATTGTCTCTTGAACGCCAACGGCCATTTGGTGCTCACCGATTTTGGGCTTTCGAAAGCTATCGGCCCAGATGACGGCGAGTGTCGCTCTATCATCGGAACGCCAGAGTACATGGCTCCCGAAATCATCAAAGGCGAGCCGTACGATTATGCTGTAGATTGGTGGCTGTTGGGCTGTGTGATTTTTGACATGATGACAGGAAAGCCCCCGTTCACAGGCAAAACACACCAGCTCATTCTGGACAAGATCTTGCGTTCCAAATTGAACTTGCCCTTCTACCTTTCTTTGGACGCTAAGGACATGCTTGGCAAGCTTTTGCAGAAGAACCCAGCCAAGCGTTTCGCTATAGATGAACGCTGGTCCGTGTTTCAGAACCACAGGTTCTTTCGCAAGATTGACTGGGCGGCGGTGGAAGCACAGGTTGCGACTCCTCCCATTGTGCCCGTTATTTCAGATCCAGCTTTGGCTGAAAACTTTTCTGAGGACTTCACCTCCATGCGCATCAGCGACTACGACGTGGCTGCTGGCCAAGAGGGAGGCTATTTCCTGGGTTTCAGCTACACTGCCAGCAACAGTTACATCAATAGATTTGGTGAACTGATGACAATGTTGAATGAGGATTAGAGAGTACCATTGCCCAAAGGACGTCCACACAAAAGATAAGGAGAATCGTAGACGTCCCCGGTCACACAGTCAGACCTGCATCAACAGAGCCATGCTCTGATATCACTATTGCATAGTATTGCATCACATTTGCTAGAGCCATAGACTCTTGGACTGACTCTCTAGCAACAGAACTATCACCAAACGATCTACACCATGGATCAGGCACGAGTCTATCTAAACACGATCTGTTCTTACAGACAACCGGACTTCTCCGCTAGCTACACAGTTTTCTTGCTTAATTAAATTTGAGAACACATCCAAAATTCGCCTGGCCAACGCCATCTTCGGACTTTCACAACCCTCTGCATCTTCTTTCTAGTACTTTCCCACACCCAACGTTCACAACGAAGCCGTGCCACAGCCTGGGTCACTCGCCAGCTTATCGTCACGTGGCAGGTTTGGTGCGCGCACGTCGGGGCAAACATCAAGACAACACTCGCAAGTGATATCTACTACAAAATGGATGAGTCTTTGATCGCCACCATCAACAAATTGCAGGATGCCTTGGCTCCTTTAGGCGGTGGACTGTCTTCTCCTGTCGACTTGCCCCAAATCACTGTTGTGGGATCCCAATCCAGCGGAAAATCGTCTGTTTTGGAGAACATTGTCGGCAGAGACTTCTTGCCCCGTGGTACCGGAATCGTCACGCGTCGTCCTCTCGTGTTGCAATTGATCAACCGCCGGTTCGGCGTCAACAAGCAGGACACCGATTTGCTCAACACCACCAACGAGCAGGGTGAGGCGTCGGAAAACAACTTAGAGGAGTGGGGAGAGTTCTTGCACTTGCCTAACAAGCGTTTCTACAACTTCGAGGAGATCCGTGAGGAGATTGTTCGTGAGACCGAGGCCAAGACCGGTAAGAACTTGGGCATTTCGCCAGTTCCCATCAACTTGCGTATTTATTCGCCTCATGTGTTGACCTTGACGTTGGTTGATTTGCCAGGTTTGACGAAGGTGCCTGTGGGAGACCAGCCCAAGGACATCGAGCGCCAGATCCGTGACATGTTGATGAAGTACATCTCCAAACCCAACGCTATTATCTTGTCGGTTAATGCATCCAATACCGATTTGGCCAACTCTGATGGTTTGAAGTTGGCGCGTGAGGTCGACCCAGAGGGAGCCAGAACCATTGGAGTGTTGACCAAGGTTGATTTGATGGACGAAGGTACCGATGTGGTTGACATCTTGGCTGGTCGCGTGATTCCTTTGCGTTTCGGTTACATCCCAGTCATCAACAGAGGTCAGCGTGATATCGAGGCCAAGAAGACCATTCGTGATGCTTTGAGAGACGAATCGGCGTTCTTTGAGAACCACGCCTCGTACAAGGCCAAGTCCCAATACTGCGGTACACCTTACCTTGCGAAGAAGTTGAACAGTATATTGTTGCACCACATCAAGGGAACGTTGCCCGACATCAAGATGCGTATCGAGCACTCGCTCAAGAAGTACCAGAACGAGTTGTCCATGTTGGGCCCCGAGTTGGAGGAGTCGCCTACTTCCATTGCCTTGAGTATGATCACCAGCTTCTCGAAGGACTACAATGAGATCTTGAGCGGTGAGGCCAAAGAGTTGACCTCACAAGAGTTGAGTGGTGGTGCTAGAATCTCCTTTGTGTTCCACGAGATCTTCAAGAATGGTGTCAATGCTATCGATCCATTCGATCAGATCAAGGATGCCGACATTCGTACCATCATGCACAACACGTCCGGTTCCGCGCCTTCGTTGTTTGTGGGCACCCAAGCCTTTGAGGTGCTTGTCAAGCAGCAAATCCGCCGTTTAGAGGAACCTTCTTTGCGTTGTGTGAACTTGATCTATGATGAGTTGGCCCGTATCTTGACGCAAATCATCGGCCACCCACAGTACTCGCGTTACCCCGCTTTGAAGGAGCGGTTGTCGCTGCTGTTCCTCCAGTTTTTGAGAGAGGAGTTGATTCCTACTAACAAATTTGTTACTGATGTTATCTCAGCCGAGGAGACTTACGTCAACACGGCCCACCCCGACTTGTTGAAGGGTTCACAGGCCATGGCTATCGTGGAGGACAAGTTCCACCCCAGGCCACAGGTGGCGGTGGACCCCAAGCTGGGCAAGCCTTTGCCTCCCAGCCAACAGCCTTCGTCTCCCCCACCTGCCGCTAAGGAGGACATGAACGGATTCTTCGGTGGCTTCTTCTCGTCCAAGAACAAGAAGAGGTTGCAGCAGATGGAAGCACCTCCTCCAGTTTTGCGTGCTACAGGTACCATGACCGAGCGCGAGCAGATGGAGACCGAGGTGATCAAGCTCTTGATCTCTTCGTACTACAACATCGTCAAGCGCACGGTGGCCGACATTGTGCCCAAGGCTATCATGTTGAAGTTGATCACGCGGTCCAAGGATGAAATTCAGCGTGAGTTGTTGCTGAAGTTGTACTCTGCCAGTGACTTGGGAGACTTGGTCAAGGAGAACGAGCTTACGGTGCAGAAGAGAAAGGAGTGTTTGAAGATGGTGGAAGTGTTGGTGAACGCCAGCGCAATCGTGTCGAGCGTCTAGTTAGACTTAGTATGATAATGCTATACTGTGTATACATTGATTTGTAGACCTGAAACTTTTTCCAATGCTGCTTCAGTGAGTTCCCACGGAACTCCAAATATCCCACTATTGATCATCGGCATGCTTACCACCGGGACTCCCTCGTTGGTCTCACAATCAAGGTTCTGTAATTGCTGTTCTAGCTGTTTCAAGCTAAGACGTGTGAATTCCACAATTTGGGTTCTTTCCGTCTCAAAATCACTGGTGAACAAGCAAGCCACGTACGGTCCATCCTCAGTAGCCGGGAACACGGCCGCAGTACCCAACAAGTCTTGATGCTTGCGACAATGTTCAGCATAGAGCTTGTAAGCTGAAGGGTATCTTTTCCTAAACTGGGCAGCAATTCCGCCTCCCCACAGGCCATGGGGATTACACGCATGAGCTAGCACGGCGTTATGGGCATTATGCGAGAATAGATCGCCTTTTATGTAATGAATCATAAGAATGAAGATCCCCAGATTTACTTTTGTGCAGGTCACATAAATAGTTCCACTAACTTTGTCTAAGATTGTAAGCGGGAGAGGTGAATAGCTGTTGATGTTTATTAAAATCCTCTGGAACGAGAGCGTCCACCATCAGGGCAACACTATATACAAACGGCCTGAAGAGTGGTCTATATACATCAAAAGCTGAAGCTGAGTGCTTCACCGGGACTTCTGTAGTTGACTTTATCGTAAGAAAAACCTGACTCACAACCGCATCCGAAGACGTTGTCCAAAGCTTGGCGTCCAGTCAGTTCTGCTGAGTATGAGGTCGCCTCAGGTGTGCATTCAAAGAGGAACTGGTTCAGTACCACTGCAGATTTCATTTCCGTGAAACGATCAGATGGCGTTACCATGAAGAACTCCAAGCGGTCGCCGACTTGCAACTTTGCTTCCGGCGAGACGGCGAGTAAATCGGCCTTCACGCCCCATCCTCCACCTCCAGCAATAACCTCGTACTTTTTAGTGGAACCCGCACGGTGAATCTTGACATACACCTTTGTGTCCTTGCTACCAATTCCCATGAGCTGCTCATTGTTCTGAAGAACCTTTGAAGCAGGCTCCCCGTTGATCTTCTTCGCCAAGTTTCCCGTACATTCAGAGACAATAAGTTCTTCAGTAGTAAGTTGAGTCCAACGGTCAACTGACTGGGGCTCCGCAAGAGCAGGTTCCAATTTTGGTAACTTCACTGACAACCCCAGCAACATCTCGCCCATGTTGGGGTCTTTGGTCTTTTGCTGGAGAGCTTGAGGCTGAAAGTAGAAGAGAGTAGCCAAGTTGTTGGTAGTAAAGGCCGTGTTCGCCAAACTCACGTCAACATCACGGCCAATATCAAGGGAAAGAGTCGCCTCGACCGGTTTCCAGTTGGTCTTTGCGTTCTCTGGTTTGTCCTTTTCAAGTAATTGTGAATTTCCAATATCGAGATATTCATCGAGCCAAAGCTCAGATATGCCGTTGCGGGCTCCGTTAGGAACAACAGTGTCCACCCCAGCAACAACTACCTGCATCTGAATAAGCTGATAGAATGCAATGGCGTTTTCGATGGCCGTAGGAAGATTTTGTGGAGTCGAAAGCAAAATCA
Organism: Danielia oregonensis; assembly: GCA_003707785.3. Lineage (NCBI taxonomy): Eukaryota > Fungi > Ascomycota > Pichiomycetes > Serinales > Metschnikowiaceae > Danielia > Danielia oregonensis. The sequence continues at coordinate 306,582 of PPLJ03000004.1, forward strand.
CCAGTTTTGGCGCAAAATGCGTGGGAGCAAGGAGAGACCCGGTGCCTGGCGTCACAGTAGTACGTGCAAAGTACTTTGCTGCGGCACCACGAGTGCTGGAGAAGTGTCTGCAGAAGTTCATTTGACTGAAAGTGAAAGTTGACTATGGATATGTGCAGGTGTTAGATCTTATTGTCTGTAAGAGAGTTTACTATTCTGTACTACTGTTGGCTATGACAATAGACATTGAAGGTTGTAATGCAGTGAGGATTTTTGATATTTAGTCATCCGTTGGCGGATTTTCCTAATCCATCTTTCTTTTTTTGGCATCTGGTTCATCGCCAGCTTCACCAGCGGCATCCTTGGCCTCTTCAAGTGATTCCTTAATCTCTTCAGTTGGTTCTTTAGCCTCTTCATCGCCTTTACCTTCCAATTCAGATAACTGCTCGGTAGCCTTGGCAAATTCTTCCGCCAAATTTATCTCAGCACCAGTATCAAAAGTTTTCTTCAAAACTGGGCCCCACACCTTGCTGTCACGCTCAAAGTCCGCTAGCGTAAACACGTTCTTACCAAGTTCCCAGTCGGACTGCTTTGTACGAATCAACTCCACCATGTGTGCAGAAGATCCCACAGCTTTCCCAAGGTCGCTGATGAGACTTCTAATATAGGTACCTGAACCGACTGATGCCGTGGCGTGGAAAACAGGCAATGTAGCAGGCGTCAGTTGCACGAGCTTCGGCTTGATTGTGGTGATCTTTTCGTCCGCACTGATGGTGGAGTCGTTCATAAATTCTTCCGAGTAGAAGAGCTCGGAGTCGTTGAGCGACGGGTTGGACGCCAACATGGACTGGACACTGTTCCCGCTCTCGTCTGTCTCGCACTTAAGGGGAGAAAAGGCTTCGTTTTGACCGAAATCGTGCACTTCAAGCAGATTCACATCCACCTCGCGGACTTTGATGGCCACAGGAAGAGGAATGCCCTCACGAGCGTACTCGTACAATGGCTTGCCGCTCACCTTAAGGGCAGAGAAAATCGGAGGTGTCTGTTTGATCTTACCCACGAACTTGTTCGCAGCTTTCCTCAAATCCTCCAAGTTGACATGCTCAACCTCCGTCTGGGTAAGAACCTCACCCTCCGAGTCACCCGTAGTTGTGGACTGGCCAAGAATGGCCCGGGTCTCGTACGTCTTCGTGCACTCGCCCAAGTAGTAACTCAACTTCTTGGTTCCTGTTCCTACACCAATGATAAGCACACCACTGGCCAAAGGATCCAAGGTTCCACCGTGGCCAACCTTGATCTTCGTGTTCTTGACTCGCTTAGCAATCTTAGACTCCAGCCACTTGGTGCCAGCAGTCAACTGCTCGTGAACTTTGTGCTTAGCCTCCGCCAAATCCCGGGAAAAAACATCCGAGTTGTCGAAAATGTTCTGGATCTGTAGGACGACTTTGGACGACGATAGTCCGCTTGGCTTTTCTACCGCAAATATTCCATTCATTTTGCGTGGAAGATACTTGAACATATACCTTCGCGATGTGCGATGGGCCGGATGTTGGGGTTTTTGACAAGACAAGAAGATATCACGTAGGAGACCCGGAGATAGCCCAGATCAATAGGAGATTAGGTAATGCCCGAGATCATCGGTACGATAGGCTCTGAAACGTTGGGGTTTCCTGGAGAAGTTCACCAGAATTTGAGAATCTCCAATCTCACAATCATATGACTATGACATTTGAGAGTGTAGCTTGGGGCCCAAATACCTGAAGGATCATGGGTTAACTTCGTCTGCAACTCCAGGTGTGCACGAACTCCGTAGAAATGCAACTAGACCTGAAGATCAGCAGTTCTATAGTGTTTCCTTTCAAAACTCATTGGGCCGTGGGATCTGGAAGTCTAGAGATAGGAATGCACTTTTGACAGGCGAGATCAACCGCAAGTTCGGGCTTCGGCTGGCCAAGAATCCAGAGTTCAATTGCTCCACATACTTCTCCAACTTTTGAACACTCCTCTTGAAATGTGTCTCTCGAACCAGCGAGAACACCCTAGAGTATAGGGTGGCAGAGAAGAAGTCTAGAACGTTGTCAATGGCGCTCGATTTGCCAGGGTATGCTGCTTCCATGCAGAAGGCATTTACCTTTTCCACTATATCTAGAAGCTCGCTCAGACTGAGCAAAGAAGGAACCAATGGTGTAGCTGAGGTAGTTCCATAGACAGAACCGTCGTACTCTCCGACAGCCACGTCCGTGTCGCTAGATATGGCAGCAGGTTCTTTACCAGGAGTATACACAGAAAACTGTGGAACCATGTACAGATATGGGGATGTGTCGAAGGCTCTGGGAACACGTACTATCCGTGTACTCCTCCACAACTCGGAATCAACCACCACGTACGGATTGGGGAAATGGTTTACCACGAGAGCAGGATCGCTCTTCGATTTTGTAGCCAGAGATATCAAGGTCAGCTCACAAGGCGTGTAGTCTGTGACTAGATACTCCTGGTAGTTGAAGAAGGCTAGCAGCAGCTCGGTTGTGTACTTTGTGTTAGGATCATTCATTTCATTTGTGGAATTCAAACGCAACTTGTATCCAACGGGAGCGATTTATTGAAACGGAACAGGGTTTGGAACTTTATAAGCAGTCACCTGGAAGTTTCTTTCCAAAAATGGTCTATACTCTCCGAATACCAGAACGTGGAGAATAGCCCTAGATAACCGCTTTCAAGGAGGTACGGATGTACATACCGTATATAAAGACTTCGCGCAGACTACAATTTTTTTTATTCAAAGCAGTATGTAATATATTCATGGTGCTAAGTGATGATACCTTTGTCCGAAAGGACTGCTCTTAACCCAGCTCATTTGATATTTGTTAATGATAAGAAATCCTTAGATATCTGACTGCACCAATGTTTTTTGATCTTTACTAACATCAGATAGAGAATTTTCTAATATGAAAACTGTAGCTACGACTCGGGAGACACGGTGAAAGCTATTGGACACAGTGACGCCAACTTGAACCTTTCTGCAATTTCAGGGCTGGGGGCTCATTGAACTTTCTTGGCTCTTAGTTTCGTAGTTATTATAGCTATATTTCCTTTCGAAGCTTCGAGGCACGCTCTATGCTTCTCCAAGCACCGAAGTATATTCCCTCAACCACGCTATGACCTCTGGAACGCTTCGTTGTCGTGAGGCTCTGTCTCCTCCAGGTCTACTTGGTTCTCAGTAACACCCTAAAACTTCTTCAGATTCTGTTTTCTTTCTAGTTTTTTTTTGCCCATCCCTTCGTCAACAAAGAGAGAACTTCTGATTCCCTCTTCACTTCACTGACTCTTTCCTGGCCTCTGCATTCACAGGAAGCTCCAATCGTGGACTGTTCGAAAATTTTAGTGCGACATCAAAAATCACCTCGAAAAATCTGAAAAACTTGATTATTCAATCTCTCCACAATGCTCCATAGAGCCCTCGGAAAAAAGGTCCCACGACCAACCTTTCAGCGTGCACTGGCATTGAGATTCCAGTCCGTTGTAACCAACTTGGAGCCCGCTGCTCCCTTCAGGGAACCCAAACCAGTCGAGAATACCAAGAGAAAGGATGGCCCTAAACAGACTCAGAAGGCCGTACAGAACGACAAGTCACGGTTTCCTCCTCTCAACAGAAAGCTCCGTGAGATCTCCGTACAGGTGCGTCTTTCTGTCGACAAAGCTGACCTTGACATGTCAGAAGCTGTGGACATAGTACAGGAAGGTGTCAGCTACTTGAGGGACATCCAGACGGCCGAGAAGATCGATAACGCATCCCTCTACTCGATCTTCCAGCCCATCACTGCTACGTTGATCGACAAGGCTTCTGCCCCGGATGCTGACTTGGGATCTCGTTCTTTGGCCGATGTTTTGGACATCTTGATCGAGAACAGCGTCGCTCACCACTACCATTTCACAAAGGTCGCAGCTGCCCAATTGGCTTCTTCTGCATCTGACCCTTACTCAGCTGTTTTACAGACGTGGTTGAAATGGCTCGAGTACACTAAGAGTACCTCTGTGACTATGGGACCCATTATCCGCCGTCCGTTCAATGTGTATGCTACGCGCGAGTTCCGTGCTTTCCATCTCAGTAACCTTACCTTCTTTGCTTACGTTGTGTCGTGCTTGAAAAACCAGGTCGAATACAACGTGAAAGATGCAATGAAACTTATGCAATACGCCGATGAGTCGAATCTCCCCGAGAGGGCTCAGGTTATGCTGTCGATCAGGGGCTTTGGCTTGGATGGTAAACTCAAGGAAGACGCGGATCTTTTCGAGAGCCGTATTCGTGAGCTTTCCCTCAAGTCTATGGACCCTAACGGTACCTTCGTGCAACGGAGAATCAAGTCAGCAGTCATCAATAACAACAAAGCATTGCTTGCTGCGACGTACCGCCAGATGCGTGAGGCCAGTGTTCTGAACGACTTACCTCTTTCCGAGGCATCATTGAACGCAGTGATGAAAGCCAGCATTGACTTGCACCAGTTTGCCACAGTGACAGAGATCTTCCGTGACATCCTGGCCAGTGGAGTTGAGAGCCCCTCAGCCACCACATGGGAGTTGTTGTTGAAAGCGCTTACTCACACTGTCAGAGTGAAAGATATGTCTCAAGCAACGAAGGAAGCGACGGCCAAGCAAGTTGACGCCACATGGGCGACTATGAAAGCAGCGAGACCAGTTACGGCTCGTTCGTTGGCTGTGGGTGCCGGGTGCTACGCCAACTTGGGCAAATTCGACAAGATGGAAAAGCTCTTGGCTGAGCACTCCGACTTGCCTGTGATCGACTCCACACGTAACAACGTGTTGATAGGAATGGTTTTGAACGGCAACGTGGCCGAAGCTGAGAAGAAATTGCAGGAGTACGCCGAGACCGAACCCTCGTATACTCCCTCCACGCATGTTGTTAACGGCTTCTTGTCCTATTACGTCAAAGTGGACAACTACACAGCCGTGGAAAAGCTCATGGATTACATGAAGCAAAAGGGCATCCAGGAGGACGTGGGAACACTCACCACAGTTTTTGATTTCTTCTTCAAGATGCACCGCAGAAAGGGTCAAGTGCCCGACGTGGCCGGCTTATTGTTGGAATTATCGGCGAGTAACTCGGACTTCCAGTTCAACCAGGCCACCGTAACCTCCATTCTCGATGCCCTCACCAAAGATGGAGTGAACATGGAAGCAGCTCGTCTGATCCACACGTACTTCTCGTCGAAATACCCACGTTTCCGCACCGACCCCGGCATGTTGACTACAATGATCACAGGCGAATTGGATCACGGCCTGGTGCACAATGCCGAGCGCATGTTCGAGAGCTACATCAAGAACGTGAACAATGATGTCCGTATGTGGAACTTAATGGTCCGCGCGTTGCTTCCAAAGCACGAGGACTTGGCAGTCTCCTACTACACTCGTCTCACGGAGCAGTCTGCGTTCAAAGTGCGCCCAAACCATTTCACGTACTATTTCTTGTTGGACCACTTCAAGCGTGGCTCCAACACTCAGAAGGTACAATGGGCTATTGACGAGCTTGCCAAAAGCGGGTTGACCGATCTTGGGTCGGTATTGCCAAGATGGGTGCAGGAATTGAGTGGAAGGTACAATGTTCCAGAGAAGTTGATGGCTAAGGTGCGTCCGTTGTAAACATGTAAATAGAGTCCCGAGGGACAATGTCGAGGTGAAATACGTAAAGGAAGGGTTTCTTCTACATTGGGCATTTTCCTCCACACAATGACAATGAAAATCACCCGTCCAATGTAGATCGTATTGATACTGCAACGGCGGCTGATCGTGCCTCCGTTTTAAGCATAACACAAGCCGAAAGATCAGTGCCGGGGGTCTGCGGGCTTGCGACATTGCATCTCTAGTGCAGCCTTTAGTGAATTGGACTTCACAAAATTTAACTTTACCATTCTCGATGGAATAAACTATTTACAAACCAAACCTATGAGGGACAACGAATATCAAGCTGCAGCGCAGGCAATACGGCCAAGAGCCACGAGGCAGCAGTAGGATGCCTTTCCACGTGTCATTTCTTCCCGAACTTGACGTGCAGGCCACCTAGCCAAAGCCCAGAATTACCGTAAGCGGACCCTTACAAGTCGTCGAATTCGCCCATGGCCTTCTTCCACAATGGCTTGAACCAGTGCTCAAAACGGTCTTTGGCGTCTGTCGGCGAGTCCAATGCAGGGCGTGTGTCCAACATGAACGCTGGCATGCCGGTGTCCTCGTCATCAGGGGCACCGTAGTAGTCGATAATGTATCGTACCTGTGTCCAGCCCTCGGATTTGCCTAGAGAGCGTAAAACCGTCCAGTCGTGTCTGTCGAAAGGAGGCTGCGTGTTGAATGTCTCGGGAAACCACTGACCAAGCCAGAGGTACATTCTTGCACGAGGCGACAAGTCGTGTGGACGTCCGGTGAACTGCTGCAAGCGAGGTTCCACTCTTGTAGCTTCCGTGTACTTCTGCTCCCAGCCCAAGATCTGCTGCCAAGCTCCCTCGTTGAGGAAGTTGTGCACCTCCACCATGGACTCCACAGCGTCCTCTTGGACGCCCTCGCCCTTTCCCTTCTTCAACATGGCGTTGAGCATCTGCTGAGGCGACGGGTACTCCCAGAATCCCTGATCCTCGCTTTCGCCACGGGGAATCGTCGAGACGGTTCTTTCCGTGGACAACACGATCTTCTGGCCCGGTGCCCGCTCCGATGAAATGGCCATGGGCATGTTGTTCATGGGGTTGAGCACTTCCACATCGTCGTTGTTCTTGGGTCCCTTTCCGTAGTTGACGGGGCAAGTTGCGGCAGCAGGCAACGCAGCGTGGTTAACAGGGCACACAGCAGGCGACGAGGCGCCAGAGGCAGCAGGTTTGTCAGCCCAGAGCCAGCCCATATTCAAGATGAGGTAGATAAATATTTTGAAGGACACACCCGTACCTCCTACGTAGGAGGAGCACGGGACTCCTTCCGTATGTGGCAGAGACGAGCTCTTGGGTCGCTAGCCGGCAGCCGAGTGCAAGGAACGTTGATGTTACGGTGGAGAGGTTTTCGACAGAGAATCTTGGGTGGGTGCGAATAATGTTCGTGTCCCAAAGAGGAACGAGATCCGACAATCTTCGGAAGCTCCGCCTGGCAACGAGAGGGAACCCGAGGAGGTTGGAGCCATTGGAGAGGAGATTCGGCGGTGGAAAGGTGCACTGCCCGAGGAATTGGCGTGAGACGGCCAGAGAAGAGGTGAAAAATTAGGTAGACTGCGGAGCCCTCCGGAGGTGTGGCGGACGTCTCCAGGCATCCATGTAGATCGGGAGTGGGGGTGGCCATTGTAGATCGGACGGTGGATGGGAGTGGAGTCAAAATACACGCCAACAGGCCCCACTGGCCAGATAACACAGATTTCAAGATTTTCACATCGGCAGATCCAAAGCTGTAGTCCCCACCAAACGGCACGCCAACCACAAAGTCTTGGCAATGGGCCCTTGCACCCAGCACTTCAAACGGAAACTCCAGCCTGGACCCTCTTGTCCTCGATGTACCAGTCGCTCGGCTGAAGTCGCCCAGATCAGCAATTTCACTGGTCCCGCCCCGAACACCTAGTGGGATCGACGGAAACGAACTTGCGGCCGTACATGTATCTGCCGCACACGTATCTTGTGAACGTAATCGAAACTTCATCTGGCCACGTCGCAATCAGATGCCGCCAAACGGTCGTCTCTGCAACTTTCCCAGCGTTGGCCGTTGCAAGTGAAATTGCCTGTGGCGAGCCCAATCGCTTGCCGTGAGCGATCTCTTCGGCAAAACCTACCACCTCTGCACGGGCAAATCCCACACTCTGATCTCGATTGCACAGACGCACTCGCTATTTCGTTTCAATCAGAGCTAGTTTCTAAGCACGAGCCTCTAGGAATCCGGGTCCAAGGACAATGTGCTCGTGCCCCAGTTCCGGCCGAGGATTCTTCTGCGCATGGCTGCCGGCATTCTCTTTTCCTTCGAAAGTCGCTTCTCAGCCACGCCTGCACTTGCCTTAGATGTGCATCTCCCACGCAGACTACCCATGCATGGCTCGTGCTACGTCAAATCAGGCACAAGGCAGCGGCAACCAGGCGTCAGTGTAACGCCGCCACCTAATGCAAGAAAAACCGGGGCTGTTGTCCATGCTACGGATCAGACGATCGCAAGGCCACGCTATCGGCACGTGCCTGGGTCTGGGTGTGTGGTCTCCCTCTGCGTTGCCCGGTTGCTCACGTGACGCCGTGGCCTCGGCCCCTTCTGCCTTCTTGGCCGTGCTGTATCTGGCCGCCACAAAAACCGACACACAGATCGATAAGACGAGAACCACTAACCCGTCGTGCAGGCGACGTCCTGCACACAACGGAAGAATGGGCGTCGGAGATTGAGTCCACGGGACGTCACATGCTGCAGTGGTCCGGCGGCTAACATTTCCGGCTATAGGGGCAGTCACGTGACGCATCTCCGCCCCCGGAATAGAAATGTCGTGTTGCTGCATCGAAGCCATTGACGCTCTGCAATGGCACGGCCGTCATTGTTCCGTGATCCCGGCTGCGGAGGCGGAGTTCATGTTCCGGGCATTGTGGGAGCAGTCTGGCCATTTGCCTCAGATAGCCTCTTCGCACCCAGGTTGCCCCACCGGAAACGACATGCCGAATCGGGCCAAAGGTCGCGAGCATTGTGCAGGCCATGGCCGGAAATGGCTAATTAGCTATCGCTGTTGCCCCAGGTCCTGCATGTGCCGCACCGTTGACCCTTAATATCGGGATGTCGCCCTCGGTACTCGTTTTCTTCAACCCCTATAGTGGTACGGCTCGTCTATCGGCGCGCAACCACTCCAGAACGGCGTGAGAAAAACCGAATATGGACCAGCGAACGATGGAGGTTGCCATAGCAACGTTGTTAGTTCATGGCAAGTGCTTCGTTGCCGCTGTAGCCGCTTCTTGGGCTCTCGATGCGTACGGCATATCGCATGGCACTGCATAAAAAATACTACGGCTGCTGTTGTCCTACAGACAGCATGTCGCTCTTCCTTGCTTATCATCTCCATGGAGACCGGTTGCCGCGACACTGGCGATGATCCGAGGAGAAAAAAAAGATTTTGACTTGGCCCTACGAGGCACTGGGTGGTGCTACATGTTCGATGGGACGATAAAAAAGCCACCACCACCAGAACAAAGGAGCCCATGCCACTGCACGAGCGGCAATCTACGACGTTGTATACAGTACCACGTCATATAGACATGCGTGGAAGCTTCCGTGCATATATATTTACGAGTCTGTGCGTCCCCGGTCGAGGGCCCGGCAAGAGTTGTAGTGCTCTCCCAACCCGTACGAGTGCTTATAGAATGCTACTACGAGCAAGGGCTCGTCTCCGTCTTCGTGGAATACGATAGGGGCACTACCTGCCGTCAAGACCTTGATCGGGCAGTTGTACACGTTGGCCAACGCCAAGAGCTCCATGTCCAGGCCCCACATGGCCGTGCTCTCGAGTTCTGATGTGTAGTCCGAGACGTCGCGGAGCGAGAGAGTGGATTCGTCGAACAAGAACGGAACGAAGTCGTCGGCATGGCTGCGTATGTATTCTGCAGCTTGTGTTCGGAGTTCAGCAACACTGGCTTCGACCTCGTGTCGCTGGCGCAATTGGTCCTGAACTGAAGCAAAGAGACAGTGGCCGTCGGGCTTGATCTCGTGAAGTAGGAGGCTCTGCGAGCGGAGAAGATTTTCCATGGACTCTTGTTCTATTTTGCGGTAATCCACTGCATTCTCCGCCTCTGCAGCGGCCTCGGCCTTGACGGCGTCGATCTGGGCTTGGCGTTTGGCCAATCGTTCCTTCGCCCGATTGCGTTTCTTGGGTATGCTGTTGGATGGTGTCTGCGTGGATGAACCGGTAGTGTCCGTGCTAGGTAGTTGTTTCTCTTGCATGTGTAATTGTTGAAATTCAGTTTCTAGAGGATGGTTCGATTCTGGTGAAACGCCAGAGGCGGCACTCGGCATAGTGGTAGCTCCTGGCTTTTCCTCTTGGTCTGCAGCGATGGACGCAAGGAGCGCTTCCGGGGTGAGCTCCTCGGGCTCGTCGTCGTCGCCATTGAGTCGGCGCACCTCAAGCCTCTGACGCTCGTCGAGGTCCTCTTGCATCTGTGAACACTTCGCCAAAACCGCCTTTCTCGTCTTCTTCAGCGCTTGTTTCTTGAGCGACGTCACTGTGGCTTGGAGGTCGCGCTGCTCCTTGCTGTGGCGGGATTTGAGGACGTCCATGAGCGCAATTATAGATACGAACACAAAGCTAGGAATGTCTAGCAATATCAGTGATGAAATTTTCAGATGTTCTGCGACATTCCCAAAGGAGCCAATCTAGCCTGCCTGCACAGAGGCGCAAAAAAGGGCCATAACGTTTCCGTATTTGTCTGCGTAAATTCGAAGCATTGTAAGCACATTCCACGACGTAGCCGTTCGTTTACGCTGGCGACAGAGAGCGGCCGGCGATCACGTGCACATGCAAAAATCGGCAAGGCAAATCGATCAGTGGAGAAAGCCGGATCGGGAAAGGGATGGCACGTGAGGCAGGTGGGTTCTGCCGCACGTGACCAGCGACATCCTATTTGTCTGCGGTCCACTTCCGACTTCCGGCCAGGTGCGTTCCGGGGGTAGTCCCCCCTGCCATCGTCCTGATCCCATGCATTATTGCGCATTGCTGGTGCGTATAATAGCCCACTGCGAGCTGGAAATGCATATACGCCTACCTGTCGAATCCGAAGATGTAGTAAAAGCAGCAAATTTATATATATCTCCTGTCCCCGAAATTTTTTATAGACTTCCAAAGCTTTTATTTTCTTTATTTCGTTTTTGCTTTTCGTCATCGGCACTATTACGATCCTGGTTGCCTCTTTGCATATTCATGGCCCATTAAAATGAGCAGTTCGCCCGACGCTTTCCACTACACAAGAGTACAGCAGGCCAATACAAAGGCCGCCGCCATTGGCCTCCAACTCGCCGAGTACAGAGCTCACCGCCGCCAAGTGGATGAGTATCGCCTGGAAATGTTCCGCCATTTGGTGGACGAGGACGCCAAGTGCCGCTCTAACCTCTATCTCATTCTGCAGCAGCCCGAGATCAACTTGCTGATGCGGCCAGATCTCCTTGGGCTCTTGATGAACATCATCAACCGCCTCAACTTGTCCAAATCCACCTTCCCCCTGACGGTGGGACTCGTGGACCGCTACTGCCTGAAGCGAGTTGTCCGCCGGGACAACTACCAGCTTTTGGGCGTCACAGCACTCTGGATCAGCTGCAAGAACCTCGATCTGAAGTATCGGGTTCCCACGCTTCTGGACTTGTCCCAGTACTGTAATCATCATTTTGAAAAAAAGATGTTCTTGGACATGGAGCGCCATATCCTCAACACGTTGGAGTATGTGGTCAACGCTCCTACGTTCGATGCGTTCATCGACATGTACATCCACGCTTTGCACCAGTCGCCGTTTTTAGCAGGCTCTAGAAACCATTATGGCGTGTGCAACGACGTGAAGATCGTGGCTATCTACATCTGTGAGATCATCACGTTCTACCCTAACGTATCCATCTGCTACACGCAGCCACAGTACGCCCTTCTCAGTGTGGTGTTGGCGTGTCTTATGTTGGACGTGGGCCCACGCTTCAGCGTGTCTGCGTTCTTAAACCATGTAGCGAAGGCTGCCGGTGAGCCAATGGTGACAGAAGCCGAATACTCGCAGGCCTTTGGTCTGCTTCTTCATGTCGTCAAAGCCCCACCAGAGCTGCTTATCCTGAAGTACTTCCGTGAAGACTCCCGTTACGCCCACCTCATGAACAAGCTTCTAGGCTTCACAAAAAGACACTTGGCACGCAACCTGGAGTACTTTCAGACCGGACGGGCGCCCAACACGGCGCACGAACCCAAGAAGGAGGCCGAGCCCAAAGCCCTTGGCATCACTACGCCCATGTATCCTGCCACTCCCGTGTCGCTGACCATGAGCCCCAAGGCCGAGTGCATGACACGGCCGGTGTTGGCGGCGCTGGCGCTGTGCTACACGGTACTTCCCACTCCCAGCACACTGCCTCCAGAAATGGAAAATTACAAGAAGCGTAGTTTTGGCGAGGGTCCGGCCTTGAAGAGAACCAAGAGCGAGAAGACCACGTTCTACATACATTGAGCATAGACATACTTCCCAATTGAACATGTAGAGAAGCGAACAATGAGTATTGCTACTATTTTAGATATGCGCCATGGAGAATGGATACGTAGAGGTTGTTACCAGCAGAATCGGGACGAGGAGAATGGCGTACGGAGAATGGAGCCAAAGTGGAAAAAACTGTGCCAGGAATGGAAAATGGAGAATCTGTGGAATGGAAAATACGGAGACGAGAGGAAGACATGTCGTCACCGTGCCTGGAAAATGTCGACAAAAAGTTAGAGTGTGAAGGCAGAATGAGGAGAGAGAGTTGCACAGAAACGAATCAGGAGCTAGAACCGGAGACGACGTGGAACCGAATCAGAAGCCAAAACCTAGATCGAAGAATTGAGGTAATTATGCCCAAATGGGAATATGGCTAAATGAAATTAGTGCGGCAGCGGAATGAGACTACGAGGGCCGCCTGGCCCCAAGTTCGCAGGAGCAGAGACTTGCGCTGGGCATTGACAGGCGAAACACGCATCTCGCGACAATAGATGGCCCCATGATTACGCCTCGGCAAGTCTGCCTAGTGTTCTGCCGAAGGCACCATACATGGCACCAGCCGCTCAGACCAATCAGAAATCAGGCGGGCTGAACAAGAACCATGCAACAAGAAGCATGGAACACGAGATTCGGGCCTTCCAACTCACGCCGAGGCGGCCCCATGGCATGGACGGTTGCGCGGCAGTGCGCCTTTGCACCTGGCGCCACACGGCGCCAGGTTACACTGAAAAATAATCGGGGTCGGCGCATGTAACGTAAGTTGTGGCCGACGTCACAAGGCAGAACCATTGGCCTAGAGGAAAGTGTGAGCAATACTTGGCCCAGAGTCCAAGCATTGAGTGCAATCACGAATCAAGGTGAATGCTTGCGTCGTCCGATCTTCCACAATCACAGAATCGTATTGTCCCGAACCTCGTACTATTTTCTGATAGCACGAATCTGTCGAATCTTGCAAATCGACTGCTCCTCTTCGGGCGCCGCGATCTTAGACCCCGGAACTCGTATTTCTCGGGTATTACGTCGCACTTCTCGTATCATTTCTCACGGCTCTGTAGAATTATTGCCGCTCGCCGGTCCTGCCGCTTGCCCTGGAGTTTCAGCCTCTTACCTAATTGTCTATAGCTTATTGTATTGTCGTCGTGACTTCCGGTTTTCGATCTGCGCACCTGATTTGGAAAACACACTAAGTTTTTCCGCTGACTCGGATTTGTGGCAATTTCAGGTTTGGTCTTTTGCCTGATTAGTTCCCCTGGCTAATATTCCTCCGGGGTGGCCCCTTCAGGGCTACCGGCACGTGCGACGAGTTAGATTTATCGCCAATTTGGTCCAGCTCGACGATGCCCATCAGCCATGTTTTCTGCTACCTCTGGTCTCTTTTCTTCTCCACGTACTCCACATTTCGCTTTTCTTCGCACCTCCCACAGTACCTCCGTTATCTGCGCCGAATCCACAATAACCAAGCAAATCTTGCAGCATGCCACCTGCGGCTGAAACCCCTGCTACCCAGGTTCTCCGCTCGTGTCGCCTTGCATGCGTTCGTTGCCCGAAGGAAGCCTAAATGTTAAAGGGTCTGCGTGGTGAATGTCGTGATTGTTCGCGCGGCCCCAGATCTGCCGAGTGGTCGGCGCCGGGCTCTATCGAATACCGACCTACGCACGGCGTGGTTCGCAGCGAAGGTAGGCCCGACCCGTGCACCTGGATCCACATGTCGTCTTTTGACTTTATTTATCGTCTGACACTCGTACTTTGATTGTGCGACACTTTTTTTGCGCCGCGAGCAGTGGCATTTCCTGCACTACATGAAGCGAAGAGTAAAGGCACCACCTGCGGCAGAATCTGGCAAGCGAAAGCCTACAGGGCCTGTCAATGAGTACAGGGGCTACTCGGGCGGAGTGGACACCATTGCGGCGTTTCCTGAGGCTTCAGGCGTCTTTTTCAACAAGTACATTGCGCCCCGCAAACCAGTGAAAATCTCAAGCGGCAGTCCCGTCGATCTTGCCAGGTTCAAGCTGGAAGAGATCGTGGAGACACTCGGATACGTGGGGAGCTTGCAAGTGGAGCGGAAGCACGTGCATGGGTTCGGCCTGGGGCAGGTTCGAGAGGAGATGAGCTTCGCTGATATTGTTGCTAAGATCAGGGGAGGAGACGACAGCTACTACTTGACGACGCAGTACGAGAAGGAGGAGGAGATCGGTGGGATCGGTGAATCGATCGAGGGGAATGCAGAGAGTGGAAAATGGCGTGGGGAAGAGAGTGAAGAAAGCGAAGATGAGATCGACGGAGCGATTGGAGGGGCCGACAGAGAGAGACACCACGATGACGAAGAGGACGAAGGAGAGGATGGTGAAGACGAGGGCGCATTCTCAGATACATCTTCATTCGACATGGAGAATCTCCAGGATGATTTCGACGAGGCCCTCTCAGAGGAAGAAGATGAAGAGGAGCTCAGGGTTCGGTCGCTTCTCCAACCTCCGTTGACCCTGGCTGCTGCGATTCTCCCCATCACGCCTGAGCCCTTTGCACCGCTCGTTACTCAGCAAATCAACCTCTGGATGGGAACACAGAAGACACAGCCAGAACCTGCCAACATAGAAGAGGCAGGCCGCTGGGTCCCCAACGGAAACTCGTCGGGTCTCCACCACGACCACGCAGATAACTTGTATGTGTTGGTGGAGGGAAAGAAGAGATTCACTCTCTATCTGCCCAAAGATGCTCACAAGCTCTTCACTGTGGGCGAAATCCAAAAAGTGTTCCCCAACGGCTTGATCGACTATAAGATGAACGAGCGGGCCCGGTTCTGGCGCCGCATGCGCGAAGATGGCGCCATTGAGGCCGAGCTCGCGCGGTGGAGGCTTGAAAACGAGGACTTCAGCGAATTCTCCCGCGCTGAATTGCTGCAAATCATCGAAGACGACGAGAATCATATTCCCGCCGCAGCCTCAATTTCACCACCAATTTCAGCCTCAAATTCCGAGCACGAGTCTGCCTCAAAATTAGTACCAGCGGCAGCTGATGTACCGGCTCAGGAATGTCGCCTCGACCCGCCAAGTTTTCTGACAGTCCCCCCTCTTTTCGCCCACCTCGACGAATTGAGCAAAGACCCTGCCACGCTCCAGCGCCTCGAGAACTACGCCAACGTCCATTTTCCAGGCTTCCTTCAGTTGCAAAAAACTGAGGTCTGGCTCTACCCCGGAGAGATGCTCTACATCCCGTGCGGCTGGTTCCACGAAGTAACGTCCTACGCCAGCGGCGGCGCCCACGTCGCCCTAAACTGGTGGTTCGTTCCGCCCAGCGGCACCACGCCGGACGCGGCGTACGCCGATGATTATTGGGTCCAGGATTTCGCGCGCACCATGGCGGCGGTGCAAAAGGCGGTTGCGGGCCCGGAGATAACACTGCAACGTGCCGGAGCTAAGAACTAAGCCTCCGCGCGGCGCAGCTACATGCACACCGTCAGGTCGAAGCCCTAATAGCAGTCACAAAGTCACATGTTTGTGCGGCAGCGCTCGCCGGTCCCATGCGCACCACGCGCCGGAACCGGGCACTTTAGCGGCACCACCCAATCGAAGGCTGTCTGCAGGAAAGGGGTTCTTGGGACCTGGGTCACGGGTTTTACCACGGGATCACGTGCAACGGGAGATGGCAGCGGCGTGGCGAGCCGAAGCTGGCGTGCTGGAAAATCCAAAATCCGCCACCGCTGTCCCCGTGCAGCAGCGGCATTCTTCTGTGGAAGAAGCCCTTATCAGCTTGCTATCGCGCGTCACGGGACCTGGTCCGCGGACTGTGTGCCGGACACGTGCGAAGGCATTTTTCTCTGCATCAAATGAAAAAGTAATCTACATCAACTCTCTCCATCGTTATCCAGCCCCCACCTCGGCTTCTTGTTCTCCTGATTAACTTCACGGGTTGTTTTCCTTTTTTTAGTCTTTTTTTGCGGCCCGCAAACCCCAGAGTATGTTCAAGATCAGCCGCGGCTGTTGTCGTGCTAAGTCTAGTGTTTGAGCTTTCCAGAGTCCCTGAAGAGGCGGACGAGCTCACGGTGCCTTCCACACTATTGCTTTCCACTTTCTGAAATCCTCATCACTGACTGCTCACAACACCGCTCCGGCGAAACCTCTCGAGGCACTCTCCGGAATATACTAATCGCAGCACCTGGCCCCGCCTTCAATTCTCGAATCAGTTATTCGCTTAACTGATCCAGCAGTGCATTACTATTCCCTTTAGGCGTAGCATTTGACTATAGCTGTGCCCCGGATTCATGCAAACGCAAACCTGAAAACAATGGCTATGGCAGATAGAAGACCTCTCGGCATCCCAGTCGCTTCGACCCATGCGTCTCCCGCTTTCGATCCCACCAGTTTGGGACTGAGCTCCACGCTGGGTGCTAAGCAGACCATCTCCGATTTAAAGGGTACTTATTACGAGAATGATATCTCAAACGACTCCGACAAGAGCCTCAGTCCTACTGAG
This sequence comes from Danielia oregonensis, assembly GCA_003707785.3. Taxonomy (NCBI): domain Eukaryota; kingdom Fungi; phylum Ascomycota; class Pichiomycetes; order Serinales; family Metschnikowiaceae; genus Danielia; species Danielia oregonensis. Next base: position 323,237 of record PPLJ03000004.1, read on the forward strand.
CTCTCGCCCACGCTGCGCAGCATCTCGCCCGACCTGTTGATGAACTCGGGCGTGGGCTCCACCAAAAAATCCACTTCTTCCGTTTCCTCCCGTGGCCTGACTCCTCCCATCAGCTCTGGCAACTTCTACCCCAAGGCCGTTCCTTCGACTGTGCTTGGTAGCAAGAAGCCAAAGATCCTGAGCAGAGTTCCAATTGCCACGGGCATTTCCACCACCATCCCAGTTACTGGCGAAAAGCCAAAACCCGATCAAGAGGGCGACGCCTCGTTGGAAGACGACGTGTTGTACGCCATCTTTCTCATCTTGTATGAGAAGGACCCTGAGGGCGCCGGTATGACCGTCAAGCAAATCTGCGATGTTTTAGTCGAAAGACACCCCGAGATGGCCCAATTGCTGAGCAAGACGTCCAACTTGGTGAGTGCCAAGTTGAACGCCTATGTGAAGCGTGTCGAGAAAGGTGACTCCAACTTGAAGTATGCCTTGTCCCGTGAATGGGCCGACGCTTCTCCCAAAAGAATGGTGTATGTCTACCGTGGACTCTTGGCTCAGGACTTCCATGTGCACATCAAGAGTGCCATGGAGTCTCAGAAGACCAAGCTCCCAAGCTTCCACAATGACACCTTCGAACAGGCCAAGCAACTGGCGTTGAAACCCAGAAGACAAACGATGTTTGACTTGGGTGCTCGCCCTCCCTTCTCCGAATCTCCAAACTCCAACTTATTCGTCCCCTACTCGTCTGCCCCGGTGGCGGCGTCCCTTACCACACATCAGGAAGAAGAGGCCGAAGATAAGATGGAAGTCGAAGAGACAGAGACTTCAGAGATGCCTAAGAAATTCTCCAACGACTCTGACTTCGACTTTGACGACTTGGAGGTGTTCGACGACGACGACAACTCTGACTTCGTCATCGACACCTTCCAGAAGAACGGCAAACGCTCCAAGCTGATGTCGTACTTGTCGTTGACCAAAAAAACAAAATTCCTCACTGCAGCTGCCGCTGCTCCAAGAGCTCCAAAGACTCCATGTTCCCACAGCCCCAACGCAGCCGCTGCTGCTGCTGCCTTGCACGCTTCGGCGCTCAAGGCAATCTCAGAGACAAAAACCACACCTTCTTCGTCTGATTCTGTTCCAGCGTCGCCCAAGTCCACCAGGAACTGGGCTCACGCTGTTAGATCGGGATTTTTGACGCAGGAGATAGGTGCCCCCGAAGACCTTAGTTTGGCCGACCTTGACAAGTTGTTCAGCTAAGAGTCCGTGTATATCAGTTCAATGTATAATAACGATTTACGTGAGACATCAGTAGAGAGACGGGATTTCATTATGAAAACGTTTGTTACTTTTATTAACACCTACGTCATGTAGTATTTGGGCCCGTCCCCTCCTTCGGGAACAGCCCAGTCGATATCCTGGGTAGGGACCTTAATGTCACAGGTCTTGCAGTGAATACAGTTCTGACTGTTGATGTTGAACTTGACACCCAAGGGCTCGCTTTCGTCTTCGATGTATTCGTAGACTCCAGCAGGACAGAACCGCAGCTCAACACCTTTATATTTGGGCCATGAGATCTCTGCATGCTTGCGGTGGTCTTGTTCCGGGATTCTCAAATGACAAGGCTCGTCTTCCTGGTGGTATGTTCCAGTCCGAGACACAGAAGTGAGAATATCGAAAGTGACTTTTCCATCTGGCTTGGGATAGTCAATAGGGGAGTAGTTGGAGGCATCTTTGGTGGACTCTGCATCAGTGTGATTGTGGGACAACGTCCATGGCTCTGCACCTCTAGTGAACATAGTTGTCAATCCAGAATGAGCCAATCCAGTCAAAAAACCGACTGGCCCTCCTGCCAAGTTAAATGAGGGACGAACGTTACGAACTTCATAAAGCTCCTCGTACGCCCATGACTCTCTGAAAGCAGTCTCGTATTGGGGTAACTCCAAAGGAGAGTCCATGTCAGTATCCTCATCTACTGGGCCCAACTCAGAGATTTCAGCGTAGATGGCCTCAGCGGCAACGATACCAGACTTCATAGCAGTGTGCGTACCCTTGATCTTGGGAACGTTCATGAATCCAGCAGAGCAGCCCACAAGAAGACCTCCAGGGAAGTAAAGTTTTGGAATCAGCTGGAACCCACCTTCGTTCAACGCACGTGCACCGTACAGCACACATTCACCGCCTTCCAACACATTGGAGTAGTATGGGTGCGCCTTCATTTTTTGGAACTCCTGGTAGGGAGAAATGTATGGATTGCTGTAGTCAAGACCGACTACCAACCCAACGGCCACCATTCCGTCCCCGAAATGGTACATGAATCCACCTCCATATACATCCAGTGACAATGGGTAGCCCATGGTGTGGCCAACGAATCCACGCTCGAAGTTTTCTTCAGGAACACGCCAGACTTCTTTGATACCCAAACCGTAAGTTTGAGGATCGCTGTTTTCCCGTAAGTTGTACTTAGCAATAGCCTTCTTAGTAAGAGATCCATGGCATCCCTCTGCAAGAACTGTCACACGAGCGTGGAACTCCATGCCTCTCTCGAATGACAGCTTTGGAGCACCATTTTTGCCAATTCCAACATCTTTAGTAGCGACACCTTTCACGGCTCCGTTCTCGGTGTAAATGAGCTCACTGACAGCAATAGATGGATACAACTCGACACCGAGCTCCTCGGCTTGGCCTGCCAAATACTGAACCACCAGACTCAACGAAGCGATATAGTTTTTACCTTTGTTTTTAAGCTGTGGTGGCTCCGGCAATGCAAATGCGTACTCTTTAGTCAAGTATTTCATGTCGTCCTCCTCGACTGCAGTAACCAAGTCAGCAGGTAAGGGAATACCCGAACCATCTTCATTAAGAAACTCCGACTCGGGAAACAATTCACGAAGCGCACGTGGCTCAAGAACAGCTCCACTGACAATATGAGAACCGAAATCAGGAGCCTTTTCCAAGACAACAATGCGCAAATCACCGCTGTTTTCGTTGTCTAGCTGCTTCAACTTGATCGCAGTAGCAAGACCAGCAGGGCCAGCGCCAACGATGCACACGTCAACGTTATCAGCAGCTCTCTCTTCGTTGAGGATTTCTTCTTCTTCGGGAGAGATCTCGCTTCTCAAAGACGCAGAAGAGTTGAATCTGGAGATGCTTGATGTGGAAAAGCACCTAGAAATGGCAGGGTTTCGTATGAGTCCGCTATATACAGGACGATTGACTGAGCTAAGTGGTACTCGTGCTACCAGCGACGCTCGGAGAGCCGTTTTTAGCAGTAGCATTGGTTATTTATGAGACAAGTAAGCTGAAAAATGCAAGCGAATAGAATTCGCGATGTTGATAAGCGACTGTGTGCAGGATATATTGACTCTGACTAGTTGCAAAATATTAGTGTTGATGAGAAGAAACAAGCCGAGTCGGAAACACAATATACTATTAAAGCGATTCTCTACGTATAAATATCACGCCCAAATCTGCAACTGTTCGAAAAAATCCACTCTTTTTTCGGTGCGGTCAAGCTGCTGAACCACTCTATATCTCAAATCATCAACTAAAACTGGATGGCCACAAGTAGTGAAAGCAACGCTGGAAGTGCACTCTGAAACTTCAGATTCCACCAACTGCCCCAAATCTGGTCTACCAGCTTTGAACTCAATGTGGGGGAACTGGCGCTGAGCACGCTCGAGGAAGTTGAGTCCTTTCTCGAAGTCTTCTTTCTTTTCGTTATCTTCTTGGCTCTCTTCTTGACTCCCTTCTTGGCTGCTCGTCTCCACTAGATCGACTTCAGGACGGGTGATGTAGATTGTGGTTTGCACTTTAGTGTCTTTCAAAGCTTGAAGCTCATCACTAAACCAGGCCACTGACTTGACTTCTCGTAAAATCCAGAAGAGCTTCAAGACAGGGATGTTAGAGTTGGCCAACCGCTCCACTTCTGAGTAGATCCCTGGAATACCACTTCCACCGGCCACAAAAACAGCACTGGAATGTTTGGAAACTGGGCTTGGTTTGCCGTATGGACCTTCCACAGCTACCCTAATAGTAGTCTTCTTTCCCGGAACATTGACCAACTTATTGTAGATGGACTTTGTCACTCCGCTTTTGACCTTGCAGTAAAAGACCACAGTATTCTCTTTTTGAACAGAATTCACGAAAGTAAACGGGTGACATTGCCAGAACAGAAGACCACTTCCAAAGTGAAGCCAGGCATGGCCTCCTGCTGTTGGTTTCCAGTAAGATGGTCTTGGAACCTCTACTTTAATTGTCTCATCGGCAAGAAGTGAAACCTCAGCAAGAGGAAATCCAAAGCTTGCAAGCCTAACCAAACGAATAAAGCGGTCAAAACTCCACACTGCCATGCAAGCGTAGACAAATTCGGAATATCCCAACTCTGCAACGTGGTACCATAATCCAATGACAAAGAAGACAGCCAATACGATGTGAAGCACCAAGAACGTCTCGTACCATCTGCGACGCAAGAAGAGCATACCTTGGAAGCATATTAATGCACCGCAGATGGTTGCAGCAGCTCCCCATTGCAAGTAGAGTTCAGCTTTCATTTCTTCCACGTAATATCCTTCCAAAACGTACAAGGCCGTGTAGCCCGCCGAGTGGATAATGGCCAAAACTACCACCATACGGGCGATCCAACGGTGAAACACCATCATTGTGGTGAAGTTCCATCCTGTCAAGTACTGCAAGAAATTGTTTCTGCCTCCGAAAAGAATAAGCAACGGCACGAGGACGGTGCAGATGATACCGGTTCGATCGTTCATATAGCGGATGAGAGCCTCTTTTTTGTCCAAAAAAACTGGATCATTGGGAACGTAGTAAATATCAACAGCATTGAAAGCAAACAAGAGCCAGAAGAACAAGAACACCACCAATGTTTCCAAACGGGAAGGGACAAGAAACTCGAATATCCCGAACCGTTGACTGACCATTCGTTTCCGCTGTCTTAAAGCAGGGAGCGTGATGTATTTCCTGATCAGCCTGGAGTACGTTCCATTGAAGAACTTACGTGAACTGGGGATTAAGATCGAAGTCCAGTTGGCAAAAGTAGCAATCACGGCCATCAACCCCCAGTATCCTATGGCCGCTCCTCCGTAGAAGAGCGAGTTGTCATAGTTACCAAGGAAGACCTTATAGCTTGCTTCGTACACCTTCACAAGCTCTGGATCAACTTTGATGGTGTGATTTGTAGGCAAGGTAGCATTAAAGTCAGGGATGTCCGAAGAGTTGACGCTGTTTGCTAGGTAGTAGTCGTATGCCGCATGGACATCATCTTTGCTCAACGTGGTGAAGTAGTATGTGTTGCAGTAGTTTGCAGTATATTTGTACACCTGAGAAGTGTTCCGATGTTCCACTCCAAAGCATCCTGCTAAACTAGCCATAGCATACTGATTGGTACAGAAACACTCATAAGCCTCAACGTCAGCACAGAATGTAGCACTCGAGCTAGTGTAGTAAGCACAAGCGAACAAAGTCTGTCCTCCTAAACCATATGCTGCGTACTTTGCAGGTCTCGCAGCCACCACAGCCGCTGATACAAGCCATAAAACTGGGAAAAGCATACTCCAGACACCCCAAATCACATTGCTATATATACTCTCTGGGGTACGTCCCGCCTGGCAGAGGCAAGCAAATGTAGCCAATAACGAATAAGTTATCTATTCCATCTAAGGCATGTGGGAGCATTTTACGACACATTAGACGCCGTACATGCCAAGAGCGTTTGCAAGCCGTGCCAACGTCGAGACTGGCCGCCAAATACCACCATAGGCAGGCCGTCTTGGTTTGTAACTAGCAACAACGTCCAATTATTCTGTCCGCTTGTGCGAACAATGAACAGGTGCCTGAGTTTGTGCACGTTGCATGCATTCTGGTTAAATTACACAGTAAAAAGAACGAATCACAGCCGAGTACATGTCCGTTCGGACATGGGCGATGCCTATTCAAGCCTTCATTCCTGGGGATGCATGTGCTTCAGATGCTTGATAAACAATGAGGTGGTTCGACATGAAAACCGTTGTGTCTTTTGAGACTCTATAACGCACATAATAATCCACAAGCCCTGATTTTTCGGTGTCGCTGGAGTAAGTGGTTGTTTCGGATCTGAGCACCCATTACGAGTTCTGACTACGCTGAAATAGCTGGCATATTTTCTCCCATTTCAAAGCCTCGGTATTCAGTAGTGCCACATTTTCCGTAACACCTGTATCTAGATGGAATCACCGGCCTTTATACGAGGTCTTGGAAACAATGGGAAATGGCGCCTTAGCCTAGTCATTGTTTCCTGGTCATTTTGCCAGTGAGGTTCAATGTAAAGTATCGATTACCATTATAATGTCTATGCTGCGAAATATGAAACGAGCTGAATTGCTGAAACAGCGGCAGGCCTCATTTCATTTTTGTCTACTTTCGTATCATGCCCAGATCTGCAACTGCTCGTAGAAGTCTACTCTTTTAACTGTGGTGTCAAGCAGCTCCACCACTCGATATCTCAAATCATCGACCAATACTGGGTGGCCACATGTAGTGAATGCCACGCTGGAGATGCTTTTGGCGATCTCTGCTTTGACCAATTCTTTCAAGTCCGGTCTTCCAGTCTTGAACTCAATTTGAGGAAATTGTCGCTTTGCCCGCAAAAGGAATTCCAGTGGTTTCTCTAGATCCTCTTTTTTCTCGGTGTCTTCGTTGTATCGACTGCTTGCCTTGATGAGGTCTTGGCTGCTTTCTTCGGTTTCTTGGTCAGGAAGGTCGATTTCTGGCCGCGTGATATAAATTGTGGTCTGAACTTTAGAGTCTTTCAAGGCATGAAGCTCGTCACTAAACCATGTGACTGACTTCACCTCTCTCAATATCCATACAAGCTTCAACAGTGGAATATTGGTCTTGGCCAACTGTACAACCTCAGAGTATATGCCTGGAATACCACTTCCTCCTGCTACAAATACAGCACTGGAGTGTTTAGCGACGGGACTAGGTTTCCCATAAGGGCCCTCCACTGCCACACGCATTACTGTCTTCCTCCCTGGTGACTTCTCCAACTTGTTATAGATGGATTTTGTCATTCCTTTCTTAACCTTGCAGTAGAATACCACTGTATTCTCTTTGTCAACCGAATTCACAAAGGTGAAAGGATGGGCTTGCCAGAACCTAAACCCATGACAAAAGTGAAGCCAAGCGTGGCCACCAGCGGTTGGTTTCCAATGTGACGGCCTTGGGACTTCCACTCTTAATGTTTCGTCAGCAAGGAGAGATATTTCAGCCGGTTTGAAGCCAAAGCTTGCAATGCGAATCACTCGAACCAACCTATCAAAGAGCCAGACGGCGATGGTCGCGTAAACAAGCATGGAGTATCCCAAATCGTACAAGTGGAACCACAAACCCACGATGAAAAATACGGCCAACACAATGTGAATTACCAAGAATACTTCGTACCATCTGCGTCTCAAGAAGAGCAATCCTTGGAAACAGATGAGCGCAGCACAGATGCTGGACACTATCCCCCACTGGATGTAGGGTTGTGTTTCCATCTGGTCTTTGTATTCTCCTTCCAAGATGTAGTATACGGTGTACCCAACTGAATGGACAAACGCCATAACCACGACCATACGAGCAATCCAGCGGTGGTACACCATCATAGTGGTGGAGTTCCAGCCTGTCAAGTACTGCAAGAAGTTGTTGCGGCCACCGAAGAGCACAAGCAAAGGCACAAGCATACACGCAATAACGGCCGTTCTAATGCTGATATAACGAGTAATGGCTATCCTTCTATTCATGAACACCATATCGTTTGTGACATAGTAGATGTCAGCTGCGTTCATACCAAGCAAGACCCAGAAGAACGCAAACACCACCAAACTTTCCAATCGAGAGGGCACAAGAAACTCAAAGATATAGACTCGTTTGCTAACCATACGCCTCTTTCTCAAAGCAGGAAGTGTGATGTACTTCCTTAGCAGGTACGAGTACGTTCCGTTGAAGAAGTTCCGGCTACTTGGGATCAATATGGAAGTCCAGTGGACAAAAGTAGCGATCAAAGCAATAACTCCCCAATAGCCTATGGCACCTGCTCCGTAGTAAAGTGAGTTATCGTAGGTACCGAGGAACGCCTTGTAGCTCTTCTCCAAGAGAATCACCAGATCGGAATCAGCTTTGATCGGGTAGTTGATTACCATCGTCGCATTGAAGTCAGACATGTCTGAAGTGTCCATAGCATTCGCCAAGTAGTACGAGTAAGCATCAGAGACGTTTGCCCTGTTCAACGAGGTAAGGTAGTATAGGTTGCAGAAGTACACAAAGTAATCGTACACCTCTGAAGTATTTCTATCTTGAACCCCAAAACAACCTGCCACGGAAGCCATAGCGTTCTGATCGGTGCAGAAGCACAGGTAAGCGTCGAGATCGGAACAGAACGTAGCCGTCCCATCAAAGTACATTGTACAAGCGTACACTGTCTCACCGCCAACTCCATATTCAGCATATTTGAGTGGTTTCGCTGCCACCATGGCCACGAGCCAAAAGAGCGAGAGAAGCATACGGTGATGAGGGCGATGAGGGCGATTTAAAGAAGTATATATATACGATCGGACGTGCATGACGTTGGGAGACCACGAAACCACGCTCAAGTGGTTATCTATTCCATCAGTAAACATTGAGGTGCGGCAGAACACCGTGTTTGATCAACAGCTTCGTGCGCATATCCTGCGGTCAGGAAGGACTCTTCCACCTCTTGTGAAGGTGTCTTCTTCACTTCTTTCTACGAACTCTATTCACTGAATACGATGCCAAATGCTTTCCGGTTGTGCGAACAATGGCCATTTCCATGTATCTGAGCAAATATGTGGAGATGGACGGAAAATGAGCAAATATTGAGGAAACGGGCGAATCAGGGCCCACTATATGACAACTTGCACCTGCGTGTTGTCAGATCTACAAACTGATTGCGCATGAGGCGTGGAAATTCGGGTTGAGTTGCCGCAAGTGTATGTGTGTAGGAAGATGCTTCAATATAAGAGCAGTTCCAGAGAAGGCGTTTTGGGAAAATAGCATCTCAAGCAGAGAAGGAAGAAAACTCAATTTTCATGGACGCACCGTTATACGCCACCAATGATGCCAATGGACTAGTACTGGTATGAGTGCACTGTTGGAATGAGGTTATTGTGTATAGTTCGATGATATCAGTGCCGAGAGTGTGTTATTGGCATAACATAATTGCCATGAGTCTTGATAGCTTGGTGATCTGGCAAACAGTACTCGCCTAGTTGAATCTACAACTTCCAGTAGCAGCACATCATCGGTATTGCATTGGTTTCCATGAGCTATCTCTTCATACTTGCTAGTTCCTAAAGCTGTGTCACGGATTATTCTTGTTCTATTGTGCCTGCCTAAGAAACCCAGATTGTCAACGTTTTGTCCAGCCCATCTTCGAGCTCATCCAACATATCCACCGCCAACACCCAGTCGTCGTGCGAGTCCATGACAACAAAGTCTCCATCTTCGTCTTTGTACTTGAGCTTGCTGATCATCACATCATCCGTTACGCTGTTACTGGAGGCAACGTGAGACGAGATTTTCAGGTGAAGCTCGTGGAACAGACTGGTCGAGGATATCGACAACGGCTCCGAAATCTCCGCCTTATTATAGATTAGCTTGATGAGGATAGGGGTGCCCTGCACGGCGGCCGCAGGAGATTCTTGAATGTGCCCATTGCTAAGCGACAGGCTCGAAGTGCGCGAGGTTTCGTGCGTACCATCGGACTTTCCACGGCTGTACTTCATCATGCTGAATGTAGACGACGACGAGTTGTGGCGCTGGGTGGACGCATTGGACACACGGTGTGGGTTCTCAGACACTGCTGGCTGGGATGCTGGTGAAGCGGTTCCATACGCCGCAGCGTCGAAAGACTCGTAGGTCCCAAAAGAGCCACGCGAGTCACGAAGACGGCGCTGGATTTGGCTGTTCATCTCGCTCGATTTCAAGCTCCGCAAGCATGCTTCCCACTGATTACGTGGTTCTTCTGTTCTGTAGCGCAACGTGAACGATCCACTCTCTTTCTTGCCAGACCATGAAATCACCAATGTGTATCCCAGCATATTAGCAGAAGAGATGTTGTAGATCTCGGAGATGTAGACACGGCCCTTGAGTTCCAATGTAGACTTGTCCTTGACGCTGTTCAAGGACTCCAAAAGGTTCGTGGTGGAGGCCGAAGCCTGACCGACAGATTTCTTTCTGGAGGACAAGATCTCACGCTTTTTCTTCTCCTTCTGCTTCGGGTCCACTGCCACAACTTCCACGAAGAAGAAAATGATGTTCTCGAACAAGAATGCAACGTACTCTTTTTCGCTGTCGCCATCCTTGACGGCAACAGTACTGTGGTATAAGAGATCTCCCTGATCACGCAAGTTGAAGCCTCTCCAATTCTTCACTCTTTCAACAAGATTTTGTAGGAATCCAACGTTCTCTGCTCTTCTCTGTGCTTCATTAACCTGATTAGCCACTTCCTTCATCGCTGCTCCGGCCATGAGCAACTCGTTATAGTATGGAGCCTCAGACGAGTCAGAGTAGGCTTTTATGAGCAGCTTCAACAACAACGGGTATTTACATAGTCTTTGAATGGGCTTAAGGATGTACAGCTGCAACTCGAACCCAGGATCTAGCAAAGACGACGACTTGCGGAAGTTGGCAGCCTCCTTGCTGATGAGATCGATGGCAGCAATTTGGCCAATGGTCCACGGCTCGTATGCCTTGAAGGGACCGCCGGATGCGTGGATGAACACCGATCCGATACGTTGGTATTTGGTGGGAACATCAATGTTGCACTCAAGACCGTTCAAGAAACGGCGGTGGAAGTCCACGATGTCGTTGATGTTGGGGAACAAAACATGGATCTGTTCACTTGAAATTAGCTCTGCATTTTGCAACTCATTCTTATACTCCATGAGCAACTCCAAATCCAGAACGTACTTGCGTTCAGTCTGGATAAGCTCACGGAACACTTTGGAGCGCTCGTCGGTGATTTTGAGCTCACCAAACTCCGGAAGTGGATCGCTTAGTTCGGACTTCTCTTCGTCTGTCTTGGGTTTCTTCATCTCGAGAAGACGTTCCACCACTGAAACGATCTTGAGCAAGTCATGCGTGTTGTCGGAGAATACATTGGAGATAGTGAACATGGACTCATCTTCGAAATCAAGGTTCATCTTGACTGCAATCAAGAAATCATATACAGCTTTCTTGCTCATGCGCAAGTCGTCCGTTCTGACGACAGTGATGGCATTCTCTGGCTTCACGTCGTTGAAAACCATGCAAAGAGGAGTACCCTGCTGGAACAATTTCCATAATTGCGTGACAGGATCCACACTAAGGTTGGCAGGAAGAACTCCAGCTGTGAACGTGAAGACGTTGTTGCTCAAGGGCACGTTAGACGCTGTGGACGCATTAGAGTGGTCCAGATAAATAGAGAAGCCACCAGAGCCGACAGAAGCCCGGAACGCATTCGTGGCCCCATCCAGCTGTTGCAACTGCTGTGAGAGCGCAAGAGCCTGCTGTTCAGCAAGTCTTTCGGCTGCAGCATAGGCAGAGCCCATGTAAGGCTCGATTCCATCGATCTTGGAGAGCCGCAGCAACATCACCGAGCATTTGTAGAACATATGGTCTTTCGCTGAGGACACCTTGTTCATGATCTGATTTGGCGCCAATAGCGGCGCGGAGGGCACACGCGTGATGTTCGTGGGCATCGAATTGAGGGACACCGTGGAGGCCGAGGAAAACGAGCGGAAGGGAGGCTGGAACGAATCCATATTGGCAATATGGTATTTTGCACGCTGCGAGGAGATAAGGACAGGGGTACTGGGCAAAAAAATCGAGTGTGGAGGTCAAGGTCGTGCAATTGCCGAAAGGACAGTAGAGGAGACGGGATCAACAGTCACTCCCAGAGGCTTTGGATAAGGTCCAGAAAGAAGTAGGCGAGTTTTCTTTTTGTGTGCGCACTGTTTATTCCAAAAGCGGTAGTGCAGACCTCACCATATCGACCTGGAACGCTACGTAGTGCAGAGATGTAGAAGAGCTACGAGGGCTGGTGGAGCTGTTATTGGCGGATCCGGCTTGGCTACTTCCGAATTTTGGAACCAACGCCGGAAAAGTTGAGGCTTTGAGGCGCGTCAAAATGGTGCCTTATTGTACTAGCGAAAGATCTGGAGGCATGTGAACACGGCCCACTATAAGAAATTGGGCATTAGCTGTAGATTGAGGCTTGACTGAGGCTTGAAGCTGTTTATTCTGGGCGGACCTGCGTACGTCGTCTGGTCCAGTGTAGTGCTCTTATCGGCCTTCCTTGCATTGTTCCGATACTCTCGCTTCTGCACTGTTATTCCATTGTTCGCTCTCGCTAACGGTGCTCGACATATGCCGTTGTCATGGTGACGCGTTACCTATGTTAGTGTCACGGTGGCGTCGTGGGAGCGTTTGCCAAAGAGCTGAGGACTTGAGGCAGACGCTCTGCCTCGTACTCGATCTCTAAAGTTGCAATAGCGTGCTCCTACTTCCGCTCTGCTCGTCCGTAGTCCATCACCCGTCCCTTTTCGCCAACACTGACCAAGGCAACCTTGTTGGGAAACCACCTGACCAACGGCGAAACTGCATTACTGTTGGGAACCTCATACACTTCTGCCATGGTGTTGTAGTCGTAAACCTTGACTCCTGTCTCCGAGTATCCCACGGCAACATGCGTGCCATCCTTGCTGATGTCCACCGAGCAGATACCCTGGTCCACGTTGGCCAAGACTTTGTTGCAGATCATGTCGGACGTAGTCCAGAAAGAAACAGATCCGTCGTCCGAGCCAGCAGCAAAATAGCGTCCTTTGGGGTCCATTGCTAGACACGTCACTGCCGAACGGTGGCCCTTAAGTGTGTGGGCGGTTTCAATCAGGTACTTTTTCTTCACATCTGAAATCTTCGGCTGAATCGACAAAATTGCGATTTTCCCGTCGTCTAGCGCCGCTAATAGCACGCTGTGTCCCCTGTTGGTCCACATGATGTCGTTCACATGACTGGGGAGCTTAGTGTCCCCCACCTTGGTGTAGTTTTCCAGCACGTCGTACACATTCATGGTGCCGTCCTTGTCGACGACTGCCATAAGACGCCCGTCCGGGGAGAACTCTGCCAATTCGCAAACAACATGGCCCTTCTTCGTGACTCGTATCTCTCTTTCGAGCGTTCCGTTACCTTTCCACAATTTCACAGAAACATCGCCGCCAACAGTAGCGAACGAAGTGTCTGTGTTTGGGTTCCACGATACACGTGTTACCGCTTTGCTGTGGGGGTTGTCTATCGTCACGGGATCCGCCAATGTCTGCAGAAGAGCCTTCCATATGCGTACCGACCGATCGGTACGTGCGTTGACCACTCTTGTACCGGTGGGGTTGACGGAAAGAAGCGTTATGTCCGCCGTCAAGGGCTTACCTCCGGGCCCGAGGTCTCGGAGCGTGCTGTGGTGGAAGGTAGAGAAGTAAGACATGGTGAATCAGGTGTATATGGTCATGTGATTGGAATAGAGTTAGTTGGGCGCGTGACTGGCTGTCATGTGACTCATGGAAACCTTCCTCGTACTGGGACACGTATACATGGCGAGGCTACAATGGTGATAATCTCTAGTGGAGACTGTTTCAAGTCACCTGCCACATCCAAAATTGGCAGTTTTGCTCCCAGCTGTAAGGACACGTAGCAGTTTAAGAGGTTCACATTCCTTCGCTTTATCTCAATCAACCTTCGCTGACCTTTAACCACTTCTCATCAGCCCAAACTGTGTCGCCCATTTAGTTTCCTATATCTTGTGCGTAATCTGTATCAAGAATCTAATTTTCAAATCTCAAATCTCAAATTCAGATACACATGTCCTCTCGACCAAAGCTCATTTCCCTCGACGCTTTTGCGAAGACTGTGGAGGATGCACGGGTCCGAACTGCCTCGGGTGGAATGATCACCTTGGTATGTGTTTTGATTGTGCTTTTTCTCATCAGAAACGAGTACCATGAGTACACGCTGGTGGTTATCAGACCCCAGCTAGTGGTGGATCGCGACGTGAACCGTCAGCTCGACATCAATTTGGATGTGACGTTTCCCTCGGTGCCATGTGGAGTGTTGTCGCTCGACATTTTGGACGTTACGGGCGACATGCACGTAGATGTGTTGCTGTCAGGATTCGAGGTTACTCGTGTGTTGACACTGGGAAAGGAGATCAAGGACGACTTGCCCTTGTTCTTGGGCGCCAGAGACGTGGATACGGAGTGCAGAGGCTTGACGAAGGAGGAAAGGGACCAAGGCAGAGCATGTGGCCTGTGTTACGGTGCCTTGGACCAGACAGACCAGAAGTACTGTTGTAACACTTGTTCAGCTGTTCGTGTGGCTTATGCTTTGAAGGAGTGGGGCTTCTACGATGGAGCGAACATCGAGCAATGTGAGAAAGAAGGATATGTTGGAAAAATGGTCAGTCGTATCAGCGACAACGAGGGCTGCCGCATCAAGGGTTCCGCCAAGATCAACAGGATCTCCGGTAACTTGCATTTCGCACCCGGTACACCATTGTCCAAGAACGGAAGACATCAGCATGACATGAGCTTGTGGCTGAAGTACGCAGACAAGTTCAACATTGACCACAAGATTGACCACTTCTCCTTCGGCACGTCGCCAAAGTCTGACCGCTCGCTTGTGCGTCCTGACGACGAGTCGCAGGCTCCGCTGATCACGCCTTTGGACGGCTACACCTTTACCCAGGGCAAGAAAGACCATGTTGTCCTGTACTATTTGCTGGTGGTGGCTACCCGCTTCGAGTTCTTGCTGAATTTGTTGGCCCATGACACTAACCAGTTCTCGGTAATCACTCACGACAGGCCTGTTGTGGGTGGCAGAGACGAGGACCACCAGAACACTTTGCATGCACGTGGTGGTGTTCCAGGTGTCTTTTTCCACTTTGATATTTCGCCCATGAAGATAATCAACAAAGAGGAGTACGCCAAGACGTGGTCAGGCTTCATTTTGGGTGTGGTGAGTTCCATTGCTGGAGTGTTAACCGTGGGTGCCGTTCTTGATCGTTCGGTGTGGGCCGCTGAGCAGGCGTTGCGGGGCAAGAAAGAGATGTAAAATAAAAGTTAAAGACTATATACTGAAGACTGATCTTATCAACTGTGCATAGAGAGTCTACAGACCGTTTTCTCCTTGGTGTATTCTATTTACAGGATGCTTAAACCTCGCTCATCAAATGGCGGATCTCTTCGTAGTAACTGTCGTTCAAGTACTCGCCAACCTCCTCTCTAGTCAACCACATGTACTTCAAGTCGGGCTTTTGCGCGGCAAACTCGCCCGACAAGATGTGCAGCTTGATGAAGAACTCTTTAGTCTCACCTTCAGTGTGGACGTGGCAAGGCTTGGTGGATACGCAAAAGTAGTTGATCTTGTCGCCTCCGATAGAGTGCAAGCCGTCCTGCGCCGATTGATGTAGCGAGCCAGAAGCAGCGAAAGTAGGGAACTTCCACTGTCCTTTTTCATTGACCAACAAGTATAATGTACGACTCAACTTTCTCTCCAAGCTCATCAAGTCGTTCGTCTCGTCGGCCTTGGTGGTTCTCGAGTTGGGCACAATCTTTCTCGACAAACTGTCCGTGGCAGCAGCGTCTCCAGACTCGTCGTATGTCTTGGGCAAACGCACTTCCTGCTTGAATCTTCTGTCTCTCTGCTGTCTGATCTCTGGTCTTCCGCCAACAAACTCAATGTTGGGGTTATTGTAGGTTGGATTCTTGTTCAACTCTCTGTACTTCTGCTCGGCCAAAGTACCCTCTCTGAAGTAGAACCACTTGGGGAAGGTCCACATCAATCTTTTCCACAACTCCTTCTGGTACCGGTAGTAGACCTTTTGGAACTCGGGCAACTCCGCAGTAATGACAGGGGTTCTCGACAACAAGAGAGTGGACAGCACGGATGCAGGCGTGGCATAGTGCCGGGCAAATGCTCTCCCAAACATGATACTTAGTTAGTTAGCGTAGATTGAAATTTTCTTTATGCGCGCGTATAATACAGACCGCAGCGTATGTACGAGTACGCTGGGTAGGTGATGTGCTGCCCAAATACAGAAACTGCGGTTTATACAGTTCTCCCCAAGTTGCCCATCCCACCTTGCGGCCGTCAGTCTAGCACTACGAGACGAAAACGGTTCTGTTTACTTGTCACGTGTTTATGGTCACGTGCAACATTCCCAAAAATTCCGGTGTGCTGGCGTAGTCGTGCGTCCACCACGCCACTATATAAACCTCCTTGCGCCCACTTTTTTTCTGTTCACATTTCTAACCCCTCCAGTCCTCCAGAGCTCCAGTGGATAATTCATATTTTTTTCTGATCAGCCCCTAACGGTTGTATAGTAACTTATCGTAATCGGAGAAGTTCAGAGTTTGTTTCCCAAGTAGAGGACAAAGTTGTAAACATCCAATTCCATGTCTGCAGTTGAAGAATTCGAAACAATATTAAGGGAGTTGCCCACACTCAAGGCTCCAGGTGTGTCGGGGTCCCGTATCAAGAAGTTGACAGACCTTGCGGTTAAGAATGTAACGGAGGAATCCAAGCTCGTGACCGCATTATACTCGTGCTGTAAAGCCACACCCTCGTCCCACAAGTTGGGCGCATTATACGTTGTGGATTCCATTGTAAGAATTTATATCGACGAGGCCAAGAAGAGAAACGAGGAGATTAACGCACAGGCACCCGAAGGCACTTTCGCTGCCGGTGTATACAAAATTAGTGAGTTGGTGGAGTCTCTTATCGACGACTCTATGGAGTTACTGGTAATTGCATCCACCAACGTTAAAATCGGCAAATTGGTGGACATTTGGGAACGTGCCCAGACGTTTAGTCCGGAGACGATCGAGAAGATCAGAGCAAAGCACTTCCGTTCCACCACGCCACCTGGTACCCCACCAGGAAAAGTCGTTGACGCTGCTCCTGTTGCTGCGCAAGCGACTGACTCGGGCAGCATTTTGCTGGCTTTGGCCTCTTTGGCTAAAAAGGACGTACCCACACCTCCCGCCGTCGCGTCGCCAGCTGCTCAAGCTGCGCCTATCAACAATGCCACTAACATCTTGTCGCAATTGTCGGCTCTCGCTGGAAGTGCACCAGTAGCGCTGCCTTCGCCAGTAGGTGAGCCCAACAAGGAGCACATTTTCAACATGTTACAGCAGATGCAAGGTGGCCAGCAGCAACAGCAGCCCCCTGCGTCGATTCCGGCTGTTCCAATGCATCAGGGTCTCCAGAACAATTACAACAACGGTATGCCACCTGTGCCTCAAGTGCCAGGTATGCCTCCAATTCCTCAGGGTTTTGCCGGTGGCCGCATGGGCTACCAGAACAATAACTTCGGTGACAGACAGCAAGGTCAAGGTTACGGTGACAGACCCCCACAAGGCCAAGGTTACGGTGACAGACCCCCACAAGGCCAAGGTTACGGTGACAGACCCCCACAAGGTTTCAATGACAGAAACCAGGGCTTCCCAGACAGAGGACAGGGCCTCAACGATCGTAGGGGCCGTGACGATGTCGGTGGTTACTCCAGAAGAAACCGTTCGAGATCTCCCTCTGGCCGTTTCGGCAGAGGAGGCGCTCAACCCGGCTTCGAAAACAACTTCGGCTCAAACTCGCCTGAGAACGAGAACAAATCTCTTTCGCAAGGATTCAGTCCTGCCGAAGGTGAGGCTAATGTTCCTGGTTCTCCCCACTACCGTCCTCGTAACCTTGGTTTCGATAACTCGTTGCCTCAGAACTCTTTCAAGGTCATGTCTAGAACATTATTCATTGGAGGTGTTCCTCGTGGTATGGATGAAAGGCTGCTTTCGTCTCACTTGAGACCATACGCTGAGGTGCAATCTATTATCATGAACAGTGAAAGAAAACACGCCTTCGTCAAGGTGTACTCGAGAAAGGAAGCTGAACAGGTGATTCAGTCGTTCAACAAAGACGGTGCATTGCCTTTGAGAACCCGTTGGGGAGTTGGTTTTGGTCCCAGAGATTGTTGCAACTACCAGCATGGGATCTCCATCATCCCCATCCAGCGTTTGACTGATGCCGATAGAGCATGGGTTGTGCAGGCGCAGTGGGGTGGTACTGGTGGAGAGCCTTTGCAGGGTGGTATGGTACTTGACGAGCCTGATATTGAGATCGGTACAGGTATCTCCTCCAAGGCCATGTCGAAGAAGATGCCTACCAACTCCGCCAGAAACGGTCCAAAGTCAAACAGACCTGGTGAGTCGGATGCTCAGTTCGTAAAGACCAGCGCCGGTGGCCAGCAACAAGACTTCATGGGCTACGGTAACGGTGTGGCCAATCCATTGAGTGGTTTGTTTGCCAACCAGCCTCCACAGGGTATGCCTCAAGGTATGCCACAGATGCCTCAAGGCATGCCACAAGGTATGCCCCAAGGAATGCCTCAGGGATTCCCTCCTAACTACGGAGGACAGAACAACACCAACTTGAGTGCTCAATTGGCCAACTTCTTCCAGAATGGCGGTCAGCAGCAATAGTCAGGACATGCATGACACACTTTCAACTTGTATATTCAATAAAGTATGATGTGTCTAGAAAGAAGACATCATGATGATGTTGTAAGTGTAATACAATGTTTTGATACCCTTTTATAGTACGTATATGATATAATGTTTATTCTCCGAATTCTACGGTTCAACTTCTTTACAACGCCGTTAGACTTTTGTTCTGCAATGACCCTGACGGCGAGCCGCCGCTATTTACACCCTCATTACAAATTATGCCTCCACGGGCAACAGACTGTCACCCATCTCCATGCGACCGCCGCCTGGAGTCTTGATGACAGTGTTACTAATGGTCTTCGCCTTGTTAATCTTCTCTCCACGCACGATCTTCTCCATCTCCTCACGCGTCAACGTCTCGTACTCCAAAAGACCCTCGGCAAGACGCAGCAACTCCACTTTCTTCGCCTTCAACATGTTGCGGGTTCTTGTCTCGGAGTCAATAAGGAACGTACGCACCTCGTTGTCGGCCATGTCACGGAGCTTGGGGGACCAAGATTCCCAGTTATCACTCAAGCGAACGGGACCAATGACATCACTCATACCGTAAGATGTCACCATAGCACGAGCCATCCCCGTAGCGCTGGACAAGTCTGATGAACAACCACTAGTAACGTTCTCTGGGCCGTGAATCATCTCTTCGGCGATCTTGCCTCCCATGCACACATCAAGTCTGCTGAAACACTCACGTTTCGTCATGTCCACCTTGTCCATCTCAGGCAATTGAAAAGTGACACCCAACGCACGACCACGGGGCAAAATGGTAGCCTTGTACAACGGCGTGGCAGCAGGCAGGAACATGGCCATGATAGCGTGACCCGCCTCGTGGTAGGCAGTGTTCTTACGTGCTTCCTCGGTGAGCACCATCTTTTTCTTGGCTGCTCCCATCAAGATCTTGTCCTTTGCCCACTCAAAGTGGCCCATATCAACTGCTGGGGCTGCCAATTGAGAGGCATGCACTGCAGCCTGGTTCACCAAGTTCATCAACTCAGCACCAGAGAAGCCTGGGGTTCCTCTGGCAATCACCGAAGGGTCGATGTTTTCAGCAGTCTCCACATTAAGCATGTGGTGTTTCAAGATGTCCATACGTCCACGCACATCAGGCAATTCAACAATGACCTCCTTGTCGAAACGACCAGGTCTGGTCAAAGCCTTGTCCAAGGACTCAGGGAAATTGGTAGCACCGATGATGATGATGCCCTCCGACTGGGAGAAGCCGTCAAGCTCCACCAACAACTGGTTAAGTGTCTGCTTGGCGTAAGCCTGGTCCTTAGGGTTTCTCTTTCCTCCAATAGCGTCCAACTCATCGATGAAAATGATAGCTGGGGCCTTCTCTCTCGCTTGTGTGAACAACTCCCGGATACGCTTGGCTCCCACTCCGACATACAACTCGTCAAATTCAGAGCCAGACATGAAGAAAAATGGAACACCGGCCTCGCCGGCGGTGGCACGTGCCAACAAAGTCTTACCAGTACCGGGAGGGCCAGTCAAAAGCACACCCTTAGGCAATTTACCACCTAACCCGGTAAACCGCAGCGGATCTTTCAAGAAATCAACGATCTCCTCCAACTCAGCACGTGCTTCGTCACAGCCACACACATCAGTGAACTTCACGGTAGACTGCGAAACATCCACCAGCTTGTCGGCCACATCGGCATTACGGAAGATGGTTCCGTTCTCTACCACGTAGTTGAATGCGTTCGAGGCACCGTAGGTGAACAACGCCACTGGAATCAACCACTTAAGCCACTTCAGCAAAATGGTGAAGCCGGATTCCGAAACGACAACGTGGACGGGCTCCGCTCTGGTACCAAATCCGTGTGGCAATCCCGGTGTTGCGGAAGTCACACCCAATGTCTTCGCAACCTGCTCGGCCTTGGCCTTCTTGCCCACCTTGTTCAAAGCTTCAATGTAAAGCTGAGTGCAATCGGGGTTCAGGGCAATGCCGGGGGTTTCAAAACGCTGCACAACGATTTGGGGGTAGTTTGTGGCAATGAGCCTGCGGTAGAACTCGGCCTGGGCGTCCGGGTTGTTGAGGTTGGTGTTTGCAGTCTGTTCCAGGCTCAGGAGCTGGTTCAAAGTGGCGCTGGAAACAGAGCGCATGATAGAAATAGCAAGGCTACTCCGTCTCGGTTGCAACGGACGGAACGTCGCTGGCCTGAGCGGCCTTATTCTTGATAAGAGCATAAGAAGTAGTGGAGGCGTGATTAAAATTTGGTGTGCGGATAAGTGCAGGACGTTAGGTGGAGGTAGAATGTCCTAGAAAGTCCAAGGTGGAGCCTCTAAGAAAGCCGAAGGATGTCTCATGCAAGCATTTATATCACGGGTACAGTTGTGAAATGTATAGTAAAGAAGGAGATTTATTTGTTTGGTGTGTTGAAATAGTTTGTAATAAGTGAGCAATTTTGCACCCAAAAAGAAAAAGCGGACACGAATAATTTTAAGTATGTAGAACTTCAGAAACACTGTGATTGTGTCTATGATGATCATCTAAAGTTCCAATAACCAGAGGGCACGTGGAACCACGCTTTCATTGAGGTACAGTTTACTGAAGACGCCAATATCTTACTCCTCAGCCAACTGTCCCTCCTTGCAGTATTACCCATCCATTTATTCGTATATAATCAAAATCCCGAGATCAACAAATCGTCATGGCCCTCGTTGGAAGCGATCGACAACCCGTGCTCGTTCGCCAAATGCAAGAGACAGATGAAGCAGAAACTGGTCGAGAGGTCCTTCTTCTCTTCCGGACGATACATCTCGGAAATCACTTCCACAACCTCAGTGAAGTTCTTTTCCGGCTTCACTTCCACCGTGTCGACTTCGGCCTCTGGCTCCGTCTTGATGGACTTCCACAAGTTGTCTTTCAAGAGCTTCACATCCACTCTTTTGGCAACTCTGGAGAAGTTCACGTATTCTGGCCGCGCCTTCCTACCTCCGGTGACGAACTGACTTCCTAGTCCCTCCTTGTTGTCCTCACTTTCCACAAGTACATCGTCAACTCCACCTAGAACATCATTGAAATCGATGCCACCAAAGTTATCGTTATCATAGTCATCCATTTCGGCCTGGTGGAACGAAGCTGCGAGCTTCTCTTGTCTTGCCTCCTCTTCACGCGCCTTCTGTTGCTCAAGGTATTTGCCGGCAAAGTAGTTCTCATCAGTATAGGTACGATTTTGCGCATCGTCGCCCTCGTCAGAGAGAGTCCTGATCTTCTTCGAGAAAGTAACAATCGACTTGGCGGGTTTGATGAAGAGGTTCACCAATCTCTGCGAGTTGAACTGGAAGTCATCGGGGAGCACATGCAAATCCTCGCTCTTGCGTTCTTCGGGTCTCTTGGAAATCATCCATTGGTTTTTGTGCTTCTGGAAAATGTCCTCGAGATAATCCTCATCGTTCTCGGCGAAGAAATCGACGATCACAGCTTCCTTGCGCTTTCTTTTGGGTGCCTCTGGCTGTGGAGTCGCAGTTTTGGACAGTTCCTTATCTAGATTCTTCGATTGTTTGAGGGCAGCCACACGCCAGTGTTCTGGACCTCTCCAGTTCGTTTTCATTCTCTCATCGAAGTAAGCCATAAGGTCTTGGTCCATGACTCTTTCCTTCGTAAAAACCTCAGGTGGCGGGGTGTTCTCGTTTTCGCTTATGAGTATGTTATCATCCACTGTAGCCAAGTTAAAGTCGCTGGGTGCAGCGTTATTGTCGTCGAAATCCATGTCGAAATCATAATCGGGGAAGTTGGCCTCGTCTTCCTGCGGTTCTAACACCTTCTCCTCTTCTTCCTCTGCCATGAATTTGTTGTTCACTCCCCCGAGAACCGATTTCGCTTTGTTAACGTCGCTTAATACGACCTTGAGCTCAGCAAGTGATGGGCATATGGCAAGTGTCTCCAATTCGGAGGAATCGCTGAAAAGCATGTTTTGGAGAGGAGTTAGGTCCACTTTTGCTTCATCCAACTCCATCTGGTCTTCAGGTTCGGACACCTCATCTTTGAGGGCATTAGTTGTCGCATCGAAAACTACCCTTCCCGAGGCGTCGATGTTTAACGTATTCAACAACAAACTCTTAGCTCCACCTTCGTCGAAGTCAGCTAGAGCTTTCTTGAAGAGAGGGTCGATCGCTAGCTCCTGATCTAGTTTCTTGATTTTGATGGAGTCGAATTTCACCAATGTAGATTCAACAACACGATTGAGTCTTCTCTCTTTCCGTGTGGCGGTGGCATCATCATTTTCGTCTTCTTCATCTTCGTCGTCTTCCTTTGTTTCTTCAAGCTCGAGTTGCCCTTTCTTGGTGGCTAACCCACTCAACAACTTACCTGTCTCAGAGGCAGCTGACTCCACACGACTCAGGTAGATCTTCACACATCCATCTAGCGTAGCTGAAGCGCGCTGGAAGTTGATGTTGTCGCCATCCTTGATAACATTCAAATCGTGGAAATAGTCGATTAATGCAAACTGCCACGAGTTCTTGGACGTGATCTTGTTGTCAGTGGAGAGCTTGATCCACTCTTCGAAATTGGACATGATGGTGTTTTTGTTCTCGTGGAAATGAATAGCATCTTCTCCAAACGAGGAATTGGCGTCCTCTTCGCTTATGAACATGTCTCCTCGACTCACGTGGCGAGATCCAGATATAGCACGCTTGGAAACGGAACGGTTGGAGATGTTCCGCCCTTTATTGGAGAGATCATGGAGAACAGCCCCATTTGGTCTATTCTGATTCAGAATCACTCTCTTCTTGGGTAGAACTGACGACATTGCCGTTTGTGAATTGGTGTGATTGGAGAGTGAAGTGATCAAGGATCAATATTGTTTTGAAATCGATGATGTATAAGTAACCAGAGAAATAAAAGATGAGATTTGATGTTTTGGTTTCGCGCTTAATAAATAAACATTATGTATGCGAGTGTAAGTTTATCTACACTCATTAGTGAAATGAGGAGAAAAGATGGTGATGGATAGAGTGAAAGAAAGAGAGCAAGAGAGATCGTAAAACATTCCCAATTCTTCTCGAGTACAGAATCAATATTTATATATTATGGCTATTGGCCCTATGCTGTCCCTATGAGTTCTATGCTGTCTCTATGAGTTCTATGTCTACTTCCGTCTCCGCTTGCCCAGGTTGTTCACACGGTCGATCTCCTCCTTGGATATTCTCAATCCGTTTCTCGTGGACTTACCTACCGAGTGGATCTTCAATCCACGGTCTCTAACTCTCTTGGTCTGCTTCTTGCCCACACCAAGTCTGTCACTAGCCACCGTGGCTCCACGGCCAATCTCCAAGTTTCGGAGCTCACCCTTCTTCACTCTGGAAAGAACAATACCGGCGTCTCTGGCTTCTTGTTCGTAATCCGCAACTCTTCGTTCGCGAGCACCGATCATACCTTTTCTCATGTGCATAGGCATCTTTTCAAGTGTTTTGGGCAATCCCTTTGTGGCGGAGTTTGTAGCTGCTGCCTGTCTGATTCTCTGGTCCAAAATTCTGCGTCTTGCGTTTCCGACTGGAGCCTCGTAGTCGAGCGTTTGGAGAGTCAAATCAGCACCGGAGTACTCCATGTTGTGTGCTAAGATATGCGATTCGCTCAAAAGACGTTGCAACTTAAGATCATTTTCCAAATTCTCATCGTCTTCTTTGGCAGCCTGAGCACGCTGGTTTTTCGTGAGCTTGGACAACTCTACTTCCTTGGCCTCCATTTCTCGAAGTGTGGGGGCTCTGCCTCCTCGAAGAAGCTTTTTGTCAGCTTTGGAAACTTGTACTGGAGTATATGTCTGATTGAGTCTAACCACTTTAGGTGCCTCGTCCTCGGATTCCACCTCAGGCTCCGACTCCGACTCCGAATCTCCTTGAGAGCTCTCTTCACTCTCTGAACCCGACTCACCGCTGAAACCATGGAAGGCATCGCTTTGTTCGCTCTCCTCATCTTCATCTTCCAGGTGCTGCTTCTCTTCGGTTTTCGTTTTATCTTTGAAGCCCATGTCTTCTAGATTGCCAAATTGCGCCTCGAAGTTGCGCCGTTGGACCTCTAGGGCCTTCATATACTCGTCGTCGGACATTTGTGGAGATTAAAAGGTGTAGATAAATTTCGCGATGCCTTTCTGAATACTAACCATGACTCGTTTTAGAGGGTGCATCGATATACACTCTGGCCAAGTGAAACAGATTGTTGGCGGCACGCTAACAGGAGACGATACCGAGAGCTCCGGTTCTACGAAAGAAAATTTTGTTTCCACCAAACCTTCGTCGTTTTACGCCAACCTTTACAAATCCAACAATGTCACTGGATGCCATGTTATCAAGCTCGGGTCGAACCCAGCCAACGACGAGGCAGCAAAATTGGCTTGCGAAACGTGGCCAAACAGTCTCCAAGTCGGTGGAGGTATCTCTGACGAGAATGCATTGACCTGGTTGAATACTTACAAAGCGTCTCATGTGATCGTCACCAGCTGGCTATTCACCTCCACTGACGGCACTACCATTCTTGACTGGGACAAGTTGGCCAGATTGTCGAAGCTCGTGGGAAAAGAGCGCTTGATTGTGGACTTGAGTTGTCGTGAAGTGAAAGGTGGAAAATGGGTTGTGGCTATCAACAAGTGGCAGACACTTACGGACTCTGAACTCAACGCCGAACTCTTGCTGCGTGTGGCAAACTACTGCGATGAGTTGTTGGTTCATGCTGCCGATGTTGAAGGTTTGTGCAGAGGCATAGATGAGAAGCTTGTGAAGAAATTGGGCGAGTGGTGTCCTACAGGCTTAGAAGGAAAGATCGTATACGCCGGTGGCGCTAAGCTGGTGGCAGATTTGGCACTTGTGAATGAATTGAGCGAAGGGAAGGTCGACTTGACCTACGGAAGTGCATTGGACATTTTTGGAGGCAAGTTGGTGAAGTTTGACGACGTCGTGGCATGGAGGGCTCAACAGTAGATGTCCCAGACACAACTCCGTAGTATATACATAGCTTCAGGAACGAGTTGTTCTCCAATGACACCAACACCATCACTACAAATCGCTGACTATTTTGTCTATTATACATGCGCACAACACGCCAGATGTCGTATCGATTTACCACCCTGAGTTTCCAAAACCCTCACCGTAAGCGTAACCGTTGGAAGGTGTGTTTCCACCAGGTGATCTTCCGTAAGTCGTGAAGCCACCTGTTGCGGCGTCGTTGGCCTCCACTGTGTCCTTATTGAGCTCCACTGCAATGCCTGCAAGCTTCAATTGCAAAGTTTCTATTCCACGCACCACAACTTCATTGGGTGCCAAGTTTCCCACAGTCTCCACGTCCACGTAGAAGTTCTGTGGCTCTGCATTGTAGTCAAAGGGAGCATCTGGGTCTGGAGCCTCCTCCCACTCGCAGTTCTCCAGTTTTGGCCACTCGGCCTCGGCATCCACCTCGTACCAGTAGTCTGTGTGCTTCAACTTGTTCCAAGGGTCATATTCGAAACCAATAGCCGCACAAGGCGACCACTTGGCATGCTCCTTGGCAATACCCTTCTTGGCAATACACGTCATGCGGAGTTCCTGGTGTTTACGCAATTTGCAGATTAATGGTCCACGGTGAGCAGAATCACGAGTTACTGGGTCACCGAGCTTGGAGCCGTTGTGGAATTTGGCCAAGTCCAGAGCATAGACGTTCATGGTCAGGTCGGTGTCACAGCGAGCCGTGAGCTCCAATTTGACTGAGCAGTTGGGGCAATATTGGTCACAAGTGCAATCACGAGAGTAGGATAAGTTTTCGATGCCCTCAGAGTTGAGGGGGATTAATCCCAAACGGTGCGAGAGAAACTCGTCCGCAAGCACAGATGTGTTGACCTCGATTTCCACCAAGTCGATGGCCAAGGTGGGCACCTCAGCGAGCATCGTCCGGCGGAGCGAGTTCGCCACCGCAAGATCCACACCACGTAATATGAAGTCCACATGGTCGCGCTCAGTCTGTCTGATGGTGACACGTGGGCCAGAGTCGGCGGCGTTGTCGATCTCCATGATGGGTGTGTTGGAGTTGACTTTTTCCAACTGAGCGAGACTCGGATGTACGGGTGTAGATTTGGCGGCGGCTGCACTTTGTGCGAGAGTTACTTATATATGTATTTCTTGCAGCCATTAATACAGACATGCGTGACCGAATTCAAGGAACGAATGACCGAATTCAAGAAATGAATGACCAAACATTTCCTATATATACGCAGAAGGATCCTCAATCGGTCGCTTTTGCAACAATGGTGGGAGTAGAAGAGGTCTGGTCTTACTCGATTGAGGGACCCACCAACGCATCTATATAATGGATAGAGCCAACGAGGACGTTAAAGGAGCACTTGAGAGCAGTTTTTTACAGCCATATTCCGTTCATAAGTGGCCAACATCACCTATATACGCTTCCCCAGACGAGGACTGCACCTATGGAAGTAGATATATCTGCGATCGTACTACTTAGCAATCACTATGTCGATCTCTGCAAAAGTACCTGTGATTCCTATTCCGGATTTGCGCTTCGAGCAAACGTTTCTTCGCTCGCTTCAGAAATATGTCGATGCGGGAAAGCCACTTACAGATACAGAACTAGCACTGCTCGCCGAAGATGGCGAAGACCGCCCTCCACAGATCCAGCCGCTTGCTCCAATTACTCCCGGTATTGTGATTCTTGCCATAGTCAAGGACCAGATCCTCATGCCGCTTCTTCAGGGCTTCTTGTGGAGTGGATTTTTACTCAGTCTTCGTCCGATGATGGGATTGGTCGTGGCATCGGGCCAGCGCTGTGGAACGTGGGTTGCGAACGCTATGGGATTGAACCAGATCAGAAGGTACCCTGGAAGATTGGAGACTTAAACATTCAGAACTTTCCTCAGTCAATCATGGCAAGCACATAGGTCAACCATTGCTCGGACAATGTCAGGTGTCAACACAATCTCAGAGCAGAGTTGCCATCCATGTGACAGATACATCATTTCCCCTGAAGGTCCCCATGGGTTAATTGGAGATTGTGTATTACAAGTATTTTGCAGTTATAACACTGCTACAACGACAAGACGTGGAAAGGATCGAGGAATCAAAAGCCGGCTAGGAGATGTGGAAGAGCCCCAATTCGACTCTTCTGGGGATTTAGCTCTCTGCCTTGCCACTCATCTTTTTATTATAGACCAACTCGTATCAGCAAACTGAGGCTGAAATCAAACATTTGCTTACAAGAACATCTAATTATTCACGGAATTCCCTGATACATCTACTGCCTTGCCTCTTCTGAACCAAGAATGCTCTTTGTTGTCTCTTCAGATTCAAAGAAGCATATTAGAGTAAACGCGCAGAAGTCGATTCCACAGCCGAGAGTCACGTGACACATGGTTATTTTCCCCCGTTTAAGCAACAAACAAGCATAGCCGACAAGCAACACCTTTATTGCCTGCGAGCCACAACCCCTTCAACAACACTACGGAGAGTATCCGCAAAGATCGGCACTGTAAACAACCCTCACGTGCGTCGTGCGCATACCACCAACTATTGCTCCGCGATCAAACTGCAAGATACAATTTCAAGACAGTACACATGTTTAGAAGGAGAACCCGAAATTCCACCGCCTACACTGGCGTCGGGCAGCCCTACACTAAGCAGCAGCAACCCAGCACCAATGCAATGGCGGCAGCGCTTACGATTGGCCAGAATTTGAAGCAGGCACAGCCGGATGTGTACGGCACCAAGCCTCCTGCTCAGCAGTTCCAGAAGCCGGTACAGCCCCGGACCAGTGGGTCTCTCTTGAAGCGGAGCCCTTCAATGGCCGGACAGCCCATCCGGGCCACCAGCACGCCGCAGACTTCGCGCAATGGGCTGAACATGTCGGGAAACAACGTTCCCATGCAGAAGAGCAACAGTTTGGCTCGTCACAGCTATGCTGCGCCTAGTGGTGCCCAAAACAGCTCACGTGTCACCAACAGGCACAGCATTCAGTCGATCAACGACCGCGTGGAGTACTCTGTCGATGACAGCTTCAATGACTCCATGATCGAGGAAATGGGACATGCAGCCGACGCTCACTACAGCAACAGAAAGAAAATGGAGGACTTGAAACTTCTGCACACTCCTGTGGTTCCTGTGGTCAAGATGGTCAAGAAATATATTCCCACACCCAATGGAATCAAGGTAGTCGAGGTGCCGGAACTGAGCTTAAAGCAGGAGATTGCGCGTTCGAACTCCATGCGGTCCGGGTTGTCTATTGGACGCTCAGGACTGTTAAGAGGTCCAGCGCCTCGCGTCCCACGCCTGGGTTCATTGAATCTGCAACTGCTGCAACAGCGGAAACGTCCTCCTCGGCTCTCATCACTCTTGACATCGCCCCGAATTGTTGAGAATGTTGAAGCGGAAAGATCACCCGTTGTCGAATCACTGGAGGAATTGGCTGATTTGCAGAAGCAGATCGAGCAGGAAAAGCAATTGGCCTTAGACTTGGAGGCTAAGCGCGTGGAGTACGAACAACTCAAAGCCTTGCGTTTGCTGAACGAAAAGCGTTTCCTGGAGCTTCGGCGTCTTGAACAGGAAGAGGCTTCCTTCTCCCGGGATGGAACCGTTTCCCCAGCATCCGAATTGAACTCTGTTCGCCACGAACCTCTTCCAGACTCGAGCTCACAAAATGGTGCTGATGAAGATGTACCAATTGTCGCCGTTCCAGCTGGAGTAGACGAGCTTGACGCATTGAGAGTGAGCAGAAAGAAGCAGGCTGACGTAGATAGAGAACAGGAGGAGTTGAGAGATTTTCACCAAGAAGGGGAATACCTTCATCCAAACTCGAACAATACTCAGGTCAACTACATCCCTCGTCCTGACACTCATGGTGACATCACGAGCGAGTACTCCATAGACGCTTCGAGTATGGTTTCCCCAGAAGTTCAGGCTACCGAACACATAACCAGCGATGACAAGGACAATGATTTTGGCATCGAGGAAGTTTTGGATGATGAAGATACACCAAACCTTGCAAAGCAGTTGAGACCCGTCTTTGAGCCTGTCGAGCAGGTTGCACCCCCATCTCCAAAGTTTGACCCTGTTCCAGAGGTTATCTACGATCACCCAGAAGACCGCAGCTTGAGCCCTCCAGTCGTCAACACTGCGGGATCTATTCGCTCCGTCGGCAGTGGCAGTCTGGAGTCGAGACCAATCAAGTCCGCTATGAAGAAGTCTCCCTCTATGTACAACACTGGTGCTAACACGGCTGAGAGTCCCGCTCACCAAGCATATCTCTCGTTGACAACTGCAGAGAACACAAGATTGAATTCGAAATTGTCTACACCTCAATTGGCTGAAAATGGTGTCTCGTCCGATTATAGAGCTCCACCAAAATCACCTAATGTGGCGCTGAAGCGTATGTCACAAACATTGCGCAAACAGCCATCAGCTCCTGTTCAAGGAATGGCTGCTCGCAATTTGCGTCCTCGTGGTACCTCTGACGCACTGATCCCCAACGGAGTGCCTACCAGACCTTATAAAACGGTACCTCTGCCCTTACCAGCACACCCGGCATTGCAACCCAACTATCAGTCGCCTCTGAAGTTGAAGGCAGCTGAGTTGTATGCAAAGGCGAATGGCAGACCGCATTCCGTATTCCAACCAATACAGAGACTGTCGTCGTTTTCAAAGAACAACGAACCTCCTGCCCAACCGGAACAGCCCCGGAAACCGACGCAGACCGCTCACAGAACCAGCATGAGGCCAGAGTCATATGCACCCGCTCCCGTGCAACAGCCGGCTGTCCTGAATGGAAGCCTGAAGAATTTCAGATCACGTTTGGCCGATTCGGACGACGAAAGCCACGCTGCTCCGGCCTCTTCTGGAAGAGGGTTCCGGTCGCGTTTCAACGACTCGGATGAGGACTTGCCTAGCCATGCATCTCACCGGCCCACACACGACGAGGTAATGCGTACTCCAATTACTTCTCTTAGAGACCAAAAAGCTGGCAAAAAGGCCCCTCCACCAGAGGAGAAGCCGAAGAAAAAGAAGTTCTTGAAGAAACTTTTTGGCAGAAACTAGCTACCCGCATAATTTCATTTACCTAGAACATTGTTACGTTCTGCAATACACAAGGTAGCGTTTACTCAATAATTTCAGTGCCTTCAAATTGTCTAGTAGATAGCCTAATACGTAATCACTCGAGCGCCTTGCCCTCTACCTAGGACTCAAACTCTATGAGGTTGTCATGTTTGATTGTTTTGCTGTTACCCAGTGCCTCTTTCTCTGCCTCATGGAAACTCTCTATCTGTTTGCGGTCTGCATGAGTGTTAGTTACTGGGTCCACCATCAGCTGGGCTTCGGCTCCAAGTAGGAGATCTTTATCATTTTCGTCAATATCGATGATGCCAAAATCATCATCTCGCTCGTCTTCTTCTTCTTTGAAGGATTTCGCCAGCTTCATCGAGGCGTTGTCTCCATTCTGTGGTTGGTGTGCTGCTGAGTCCATGCGACGACGCACCTTCTTTGCCACTTCTCTGCCATCAGCGAGTAGTCCATCGAACATATCCCTTAAGTTACGGATAGTTGCAATCTTCGATTCAAGAGGCTCATCAATGTGAAGCGAGTCACGGAGAGTGTCACTAAAAAACAACTCATATGTCTCATCTGCAAGAACGACCATACGGAACGTAGGTAAATTAAGAGTGACGGGCGTGTTGGGGTTCAAAGCAGCATTGTGGGAGATTGCGTTGTCAATAGCCAACTCTTCAATAAGGAGCTCTTCCTCAACCGGCTGAGCATACTCGAATGCTCTCTGTATGAAGGTGCTTGCAGCAGATAAGTATCTTTCAAGCTGCATACTCTCGATCTTTTCTTTGTCTATATCAAAGCTGCTTGGAATTGCAATAGCATCTTTATCAGAAATTCCATTTTCCTGTTGTTGCTGATAAATACCATCTGCAATTGCATTTTCAATGGCAGTTTGTGTAAGAGAATCCAAAAGAAGACCTTCCTTCCAAGGCGTGGTGATGCAGAGCAAATCCTCCGAGATAGTCAAGATTCCCTCACGATCCACAGTATCGTTAACACTATAAAGAGCAAAGAAGTTGGAGATAGATGTGAGCAAGTCTGGCTCCATCAAAGCGTTAAGACCAACGACTAAATTGGCCAACGAGAGTTCGCCTTGGTCCTTCGAGTCCCAGTGGTCAAATAACCTGCGTAAGAACTTTTCTTGCTTTTCGTCTGTCTCTTCCAGTGGGATCTTATCAGCCCAGTCGCAAATCTGGCCCATGAAGACTTTGAATGCAGCAAAGTCCATAGCGCTGGAACCCGCTCCAACGGTAATAGTGGCCTGCACGATGGAATAGAACCGGTCATAAACAAGGGAAATGTCTTCATTAGATAAGTTCTTGGTTCTGGGAAGATTGCGCAACTCGGTACGTTTGACAAACGTGGAGATGTTCGTAAATATGGTGTCACGATGGCGAGAACGGTGCTTTTCAATCATCTCATCATTGATCACTGCAAACTCTTTGAATGAAGTGACCAACAATTCTTGAAAGTTTGTCACCAGAGCATATTTGCTGTTCGAAGCTGTAGGGTGGGCAGGTTGATCCAATTTATGGAAGTAGTCTTTCAAAATGTTAATGAAAGTACCATCGTCTTCTGCAGCCAACAATGCCTCGCCGTTGAGTTTGAGGACCGCCAATGCCACCTGGAAAAGCGTCTTAGGGCCTTGTAAGAAGAATACATCCAAGATGCGGAATGCAAATACAAGTGGCATGGATGTCAAGTACAAAGACAAAAACCAAGGCAACGAGGCAACAGACAACTGAATGTCATGTTTGTTGATGTGTGCCCAGAGGATAGGCATGGTGTTTTCCACTAAAGACTCAAATACTCTCTGGTCCAAGAGCGTACCGTACATAGTTCTCAGATAGTAACCAGGTACAATACGATCACACAACACGTTCAAGCACCAGAAAGCTTGCTCTTCTGACATATAGATGAGCAAAGCAGCAACAACGATGTTCATGGCCTGGCAGTAGCCGATATCTGGGTTTTTCCAAGAGTAGGCAGTGAGTACTCGCCTCAACCGGCCAATACCTTCTGGATCTTGGTATGCAGCGTATTCCGGTAGCGATCTGTTCAAGTCTTTCGATATCTCCTCAATGGCGAGCGAAGTTTTGTCCTTGTTGTCTTCTAACAATTTAGAATACTCTTCAGACCCCGAGAGACGTAAGAACATAGATCCACAGCAATACTCCCATATTTCTCCTCTTAGACGATTGGGCAACCCGACACGAACCAACTTGTAGAACATGGGGCTGCGGATGAGCGAAAGGTTGCGGCCATCTATACGGAATAGGTCGAACCACAACTTCATCTTGGACTTATCACGGGAATCCTTGGAGTTTCCGGGGAAGCGGAACGTAATTCCCAACCCACCAGGAGGAATAACATCCACCTTCTCTGAACTCACCTTGTTTTTCGCCAAAAGATACTCGGAATAACATGTCTGTATGAAAGGTTGGAGGTAACGAACATTTGGCAAATTCTTCTTGAGAGCCATCTTCATTTGAGATGAGAACCTCTCGCTGTCTGAGCGGAGGCCTACCAAGTATAGCTTTATGTAGATCCGCAGATGGGTCAGCAAAGCAAGTGCAAATCCGTAGGAACTTGTAGGAAGCCGTTCCACTTTCCTGATGGTGGAAAGATGCAACGTGAATGAGCAATTGCGCCTGTCAAACACATCCCGAAATACAAGGAAGTGCTGAGTCAAGTATACCCGCCCCTGGGGAGCAGCAGCATACGCATCCTTGCCATTTTCAGCTCTATAACTGATTTCGGCAGCAGACTCATCAAGAACCTGCTCACCGTCCGGTAGATTGTGTTCTCTGCAAAATATTTGGTCCCTTGTAAGACCGTTGCTGTTTTTACGGTCAAGCACTTGGTTTAAAGTGTTCACTGCTCGGTCTTTGAGCAGCTCAAAAAACGCCATATTGTAATAGTAGTATGACTGGGATGCACGGGTCCAAGCTTAGAAGTACAACTTATATGAATTGGCACCGATGGAATATAATTTGTTGTTTGCTGGAAGTAATGGGAGCACTAATATCAGAGCATTTACTTGTGTAAAGTTACGTGTAGGATATATAGGTCAGGTGCGCAGTGAAATTGGGCATGTAGTGAGGAATATAGTACCGAAATTTCAGAGATGAAGAGAATAGCTCCAGATGAGACGACAACAGGTAGACGAAAACCCCAGTGTCAACATGCATAGAAAATCTGGTGTCTCTACGAGCTGAATTGGGAAAAGTACCCGTATTTGATACATCTGGCAGAGATGCCATCTCTTGAGTAGACCTAGTTGAAGTGCTACCCCGGCTACTCTGGAAGCAATTCTGATCCTTTAGAACCATATTGGCTAACTTACAACTCTCAATTGGTATACTAACCCTGGGAAGTTCGGGTACTGGGCTGAGTATAGGGAACAAAGTAATATGAAGGGCCACTGAAGAATATCTCTAGAAGGGCAGATACGTTCGAAAAATAACTAAGATATCTTATTTATTTCATACACTAGGAGCATTATACACCAGAAGAATTTAATCTGACCCGACCTGCGGTAACAATTTCTCGAAATCCACATCTCTTCCCTGGCCTCCTTTGTCGTCCTTTGTAGACCCTGAAATCATCCTTGAATCTCGTCTGTACTCGCGTCTCTGAGGCAAAATGTCGCTGCGTGTGCTTGCCTTTGACACCGAAAGAGACCTTCTCAATCCTTCTTTCAACCGAATCTGAGCGTCTTCCTGTGAACGACCATCGGTTTGCAAGTCTTGAAGAGTCATGTAATGTGAATAGTCCGAGATTTGCTTCAACGGCTCGTCCACATTCTTACGCTTGCGGTACTTGAACTTGTTTCCAATGATCTTACCAGTGTGTGCCAAAATAATCTTGATGACATCCTTCTTGAGCTGGTTCACAAAGTCCTCACCAGACCACGTTTTGTTCTTATAGTGCAACGCTGGGATAGACAAAGTGAGGTTGTGTACGTCAATAATATTGAGGTGCTTGGGGGCTTTGAAACTGACACACATCTTCATTCTTTCGACCTTGATTTCGTCAATGACAAAATATTTGGAAGACCGGTTCATTGTTAGTGAGAGCTCATCCATATGCCGTTCAATGTTCTTTTTGCTTGATGCCTTCCGTTTGAGCTTTGCTTGAGCTCTCTGATCAGAATTCATGGACTTATTCTCCGACGAAAGCATCGAAGAGGTGTCAACGCTGCTGTCTTCACGCAAACTGGAGTCCCTTAAGCTCTGAGAAGTGGCCGAGCCACGATCCAGAAGATCTGATGTTCTCTTTCTCATAAGTCTTCTGAATGGATTGTGAGATGATTCGCTGGTGGACGAACTATTAGCACTATGTGCTTCTTCCAGTTCATCATCGGCCACCGGAGAATCCTCCTTAGCCTGCAGCTCATCCTTGGGGAACAAATACTGGAATAGCTTGTTGGCAGTCTCATACTCCAACTGGACGTGCAGGGCTTGGATCTTCAACCTAGCATTGCGCATGATACGAATTCCTCCGACAGGATTGAGCATCTTCCAGCTCATCTTTATAAGCGGTTCTTCCTTCACACACATACCAGCATTACTTGCTTTCTCAGCGATCTCGAGATACGGACGTAAAAGCTCAGGATATACAGCTTTGAGTTGCAAATTGAATCCTTGAATCATCGAAACCTCCACGACATTACTATTAGAACCATCAAGCATTTCCACTCTGGCAAACTTGGAAGGCGCTAATGCGAAATCGACAAGCGGTTGACCGCTGTCTTCAAGGAGATGCCAAATAATCTGATCAGCATTTACGGTCCAGTACCTCGAAACTTCCTTGTTTCCTCTCAGCTTAGAGCTGATGGATTTCAAGCTTCGAATTATGATCGAAAGCTCAACGTGCATTCTTTCCATTTCGATCTCAACGTAAGCACGGTCTCTTTCTTCTGACTCATTTAATTGGATCGCCCTTTGGTCAACTTTGAGTAAGACGTCTCTGCAGATTGCGATGTTTGTTTGAAGCTGTTGCACTTTCTCGCATATGCCAACGAAGTCAGTTAAGTCAGTAAGCTCCATTAGATGGTCAATCCTGCTGTAAAGGGCATCCTTTGAGGAACTGCCACCCATAATGAGGTCAGTAAGCATGAAGTAAACCGATGAGTATTGCAGAGATGTAGCATTGATGACAGCTTTGGCCAAATGTACCACCGTCTCATTGGCATGAGATTTACGACAGGTCTCCATCGACAAAAGATTGGGTTCCTTGAGCAAAAGAGCCATTGAGGTCTTTTCGACAACAAGATTCTTCGCCAACCACAGACTGTCGCTGCAAACTTCACACTCAACCCATGGAGGCCATGTCTTTTTCCGTGTTGGGTCGCCATATGGGTTGGAAGTATAGTCGGGGAACAGATCTTTGTGGAATACAAAAACATGAGAGTCTTTGAAAAGTACGCCCTGTCTGGTTTCAATAAGATTGACTTCTTCACTTCCCTCACTAACCACATCTTTAGTTCCCTCACGATTTACCTTGATAACACGCAATTCCAAGTCCTGCGAAGTCACAAGCACACATGAATCTTTATCGGCTTCACACAATAGTTGTATCTGGGGACTGATCAACTTCACAAGGTATTTGTTTTCGATCTCATGATCATCAGAATCCAAATTACTTAAGTATTCTTCAAAGCCTTCGATGACATCACCTCCAGAGGCGTAGCTGTTATGCTCTTCTTCGTCTTCCTCTTTCTCAGCTGCATCTTCTTCGGGTTCTTGCTTCTTGAGCAAACTTTCAACCAAATCAACCGCCTTCTTGGTCATCGACAAGACCTGAATCTTTCGATCACCAACAAGTTGCATATAGTTCATGAACAAGTCCCTGACTTCGTTATTCCACTTCAATTGGAGATTGTGTATCAAGAATCTGTTATGGAATGCACTAACAGAAGCATTGACGCTGGTAACTTCTCTTGCTTGATCAAGAGCATTGTAACCGGAATAAACAGAGAGGGAATGCGAATTCTGCCGGCGAAGAGACACCGAGTCAGCGTTCGTACGAGAACCCAGCATCATAGATGAATATAAATTCGTCTTGCTGCTTCCCAGTGCTGCAAGTGGAGTTGAGATTCCAGCTAAACTTGGTGCATGTGAACCCCCAGTAACATTATTGTACATTTCCACAACAGCACCCAATTTCTTTTCTCCCTCTGTAATCTCAGTTTCAATACGCTCGTAATCGTCCTTAAAGATTGGATTGTTGATGTTCCGAAGATCTTCAAGCGCATCATTATTGGCGTTCAACTCTTTCTTGATACTCTCCACTCTCTTTTTCAAGAGCATTGCCTGCACTTCATCGGGGGCTTGTGCTCCAATCAAACAATCGTGAGAATGCTCAAGGCCGAATGGATACTTTCCTTCTGGAATCTCCAAGGTGAATTCTCGGAAGAAAGTAAACTTTGGAGTGAAGAAGAATGGCGTGACGAGAACATTGGGATCAGGTGAAAGAATTTCACGTTCTTCGAGTTCAATGAAATCTTCGGGATCAAGCCACAGGAAATCTGTATCGGTAATAGAGTATCCTCTCACCCAGTCTGTATTCTTTGCCTCTCTGGCTTGCCTCACCTTTTCGTTTTCAAAGTCGTCGACATCCATCAAGTGAGACGTTTGACCAGTGTAATAAGCAATGATGTTACCCTTCACAGATATATCTTTGAAGTCGGTGTTTATGATCCTGATGTCTGCATCGGAAACATCAATTTCTCCCATGTTCAATTTCAAGTGACGAACCTTCCTATCGATGTTCAATTTCTCATTAACATAACGCACAACCTCCTTTCGTTGGTGGAGATCAATGTAACATTTTGCAAACTTTCCTTTAATACCCGTGCAAACAACACGATGTGGAGAAGTATCAGTGAAAGACAGATACATATGAGAAATCGTAAGAGGCTCAATTGCCAACTGGTACTTGAAAGTGACCAAGTGTGGACCCATATTGACATGCGATTTATCAACAACCTTACCCGGGAAGATATTTCCTTCACGAATTGGAAGAGAGATTGTATCAGAGATTGTACTCCACCAGTGGTAGAAGTAGTTGAACGTGAGTGGCGTAAAGTATGCTGCATTATGACAATTGCCCTTTGCAGACTTCGATGCAACAGAGATAGCAAGATGCAAGTAATCTGAGCGGAATCCCTCGTATGAATCCGGATGGTAAGCATACAGAGGACCAGTAACCATAACATCATAGTGTGGTTTGAAAATGTCTGTACGTTCCTGGTTGCTGCTAAGTTCCTTGGAGTGTGGATCAACATTTCTTTCAAATAAGAATCCGAGTTTCCACGTTACCTTTTCATCCGACAGGAACTTCATTACTTTCTTTTGGAACTTCTTTGATTCTGTATCAGCATCATGAACTGCATCTTGAGCATCGCTGTAGAACAAACTCCAGGTACGCCGCTCAGTGATTGAGTAGTTAGGAATTCCAAGAATGAAGTCATGACTATCCAACACGATTAACTCGCTTTGTTTGCCCGTATCGTTGATACGCAACAGCACATTATTCTTCCAGCAGAAAACAAAACCAGAATCTATTCCCACGAGTTTGTATGGCGAGGTAGAACTCTTCATGTGGAAACACAATTCGTTTTCAATTTCAAAATTCATCTTACCGTGCATGTTCAAAGCGAGTTTGTCCCACCAGCCGAGTGGACTGTCGTCAATCTGAGGCTTTGTGAAGTTATCGAATGCCATCATGATATTCAGCAATGCAGCCAGGTAGGATTTACTCCAGCTGAACGTACATGCACGTTCTGTGTTAAGGTCGCAAGTGAGATCAAACATAACCTTGACAGGAGTCAAAGTACGTGGAATATAAGCAGAGTAGAAATTGTCCGAGGCAAAATCTCTCGTAGCTGCTGGCAGGAATGGCACGAAAATATTTCTTAATTCCTCTTTCCTTGTAATGAGTTTCTCGTTGATTACCAAAGTTCCGTGGAAATCCATGGTTGGAGTACCTTTCATGCTATTGGACGGGAAAGAGATCAACGGAAGCACGTAATCCTTGACGCCAACGAAAACAGAAGAACTTCTGATCCGGATATAGGCAGGAATAAGGATAGAATATTCAAGTTTTGGTTGGCCCTTACCATGGACACGCAAATACTCATCAATGTCAGGAATATCTGGATTATCGACTAGGAGGTCAAGATCTCGGAATATACCAGTGAATAATGGAGGGCCGGGTGCATAATCCTGAATATCAAATTTGCTTTTGATCAATGTATTAATCTCATCATCACCCCACATCTGCTTACTTCTCTTACTCCAGAGTTTGTTTTCTGTGCTCTTAAATTTCCTGAACTTGTGCACCCACGATCTGGATAAGTCAATTTGGAGAGCAACTCTGGCTTCCTCGATTCTTTGGTCGGCTTCTTCTTCCGAGAAGAAGTGTGGATAATCATCGTCATCGCCAGGTGGCGAGTCTTTCAGTTTGTTACTGGAACTTCTATCAGAAGCACTTTTACTAGAATTTCCACCTTTAGAACTCTTACTAGCACTTCCATTCTTCGACGAGCCATTTCTTGTCGATTTGATCTTCGTAGATCCATTCTTTGCGGAACCATTCAATGCACTTGTAGTAGCACTTTTTTGAAATGGATGTCTTATGGTACCACTAATTGAGTGGCCCATCTCACAGGCATTGAATCGAAGTGGGCTCGTTATTTTGCAATGCAGTGAAGTTCTCTCTTCTTGGAGTTTGTGATTGGCAAATGGGTCAGCATCAGTCAAAGCATCGTCCAGATCACGGACTTTAGCTTTGATCTCTTCGACCTTCTCGTTAAAGTATGCAAATTTCCTGATACGGTCAATCTGCTCTATGGCACCCAATTGATAGATAAGAGCCAACTCTGACTCAAATGCATCATTCTCCAAGGTGAAGCCTAACGTTTTGGCTTTCCATTGAACTCTAGGAATTTTGACAGCTGGCTTTGCTTCAGGCATGATTCTGGAGTAATCGTTGATATTCTCAGACAAATTGTCGAAGTTTTGCATCATCTGTTTCACTGCTTTCGCCATTGTGATCACGTTATCAATCACTGTGTAGACAAGAAAGCGGTAAGGAATATTGAACCTGATACACTTGGAATTGATAGTGAATGTTCTTTCAAGGTCACACAAGTCGACATTCGTCTGTGAAATTGTTACCATTCTTGACCAGAGTTTGGTAGTTGGATGTACAACGTAGAGTCTGCAGTAGAGCAATTCGATTGATGGGGCTGCGAGCACATTCTCCACAAGGAACAGGTCAGCCTCTACTAGAATGTCCACGCTGTGCGGGAGTCTGGCGACAACAGCCAAGGAATCGATCTGCAAATCCAAATTCAACTTCTTTGTCGACTGGCCAAGTTGAACTAATTGCTCTTTTGAATAAGATTTTCGAACCTTGGGCTCAAATTGCTTTAATAAGGTACGAGCGTAGAAAGCACACCAAACGAGGAAGACGTCAACACGAGCATCTATTTCAGGAATGGCTAAGACCAACTTAGTCCGCATTCCCTCTGGATTGGAGACCGATATTTGATTGATAGTCAATACTCTCTTGACTTTATTCAAGTTCTCTGCTGCAGAACAAGTATCGCCTTCCATGACAGAATCTAAACTGGAAACATCACTGAAGTCAATATCTCCTAACTGTACTTGAGCATTTGAAACTTCGTCGAAGTTCTCCACATATTCAGATGCAAACTCACTAAGAGTGTAGGCTTGAAGTTGTCCCACAGACGCCCGGAAACGTTCGCTGAATCTTTTGAAGTCTACCATGACATCTTCAATAGAGATCGAAACACCTCGTTTGTAATCAGCAATATCCACTTCCTTTCCTAGCTCCTTGTCGAACATAACATGTGAAGGTAAGCCGTCTTTGCAGATGATGACAACTTTCATCATCGAGGATCTGAACTTCACTGAACAGATGGCTTCAGGAAGTAAATCAAAAATGTCAATATATAACTGTTGTAAATCATCGGGCAGAGTAACAACAGGTTGTTTCTCCTCGATAGGGCAGGGAGTCATATTGGCACACACTTTGTTGTAGTGGTTAATGCTGTTCTCCTTCAACCGTCTGACAACGTAGAAAATCATACTGTTGACGGATCTCACGGAGAGCCTCTTACTGATCATCTTCAAAGTGATTCTGTGGGTATCAAGACAGAAGCCAACAAGAGTGTTCAATTTGGAAACAACCACTTCGTTTTCTGCGACTTCAAGTTTGAGGTTCTTCAACTTAACGAAGCCCTTCAACGAAGAGGACGTAACTGATTTCTGACACTTCTCCTGCAACAACTTGCCAAAATTCTTGGTAGAGAATTTGAAAGCAAGAACCAGAATAGAACCAGTAGAAATCACATTATTCAATGATTCCCTATGGAATTCTGTCAGATCAACATGAGGCAAATGAAGTGTCAACTTGGAATCAACAATGACAATTCTTGCAGATACTAAACGCAATTTGTTGGCGTATCTAGCGTAAGGTTGCAATAGGTCTAGCGGTGAGTGATGCTCATTAGAAGGGGAATTTTGCTTCTGCATTTTCCTCTCGTGTCTGCCACCAAAAATGAATCCAAGCTGATCGAAGTAAGTGTTGATGGACGGATTTGTCATGTTCAAACTGGTCGTACAGTCGACTTGAAAGTTGTCGTGATTGCCCTTATCGTAAGCTGAGATCA
Organism: Danielia oregonensis; assembly: GCA_003707785.3. Lineage (NCBI taxonomy): Eukaryota > Fungi > Ascomycota > Pichiomycetes > Serinales > Metschnikowiaceae > Danielia > Danielia oregonensis. The sequence goes on from PPLJ03000004.1 coordinate 364,523, forward strand.
CTTCTGTCAAATCACACTCAAACAAGTATGTAAGAGATGGCACCTCAATGCATTTTGTGTCCAAGTGGAACAACTTAGCAGCAGTTAGATAGACGGATGCCTTTGCGATTGTGTTGAGGCGGTATGATGTGTCTCGTACGAGCGAAATTGCCATGCTAGGAGTAACAGTACGAATTTCTTTGTACTCAATGGTACTGTTTTCCACCTTGAGTTCCAAGCTGGATATTAGGTTGAAAGCCCGGAGAATTTGCTCCAATCCTGGAGTCTTTTCGGCCTTCAGCGCCTCGGTGGATTTGGAGACTTGACCTCCCAGCCTGAAATGCGGGATGCTGGGTACGTGGAGACTATTCATCTGCACTGAAAGCCCCAAATCATGCAATAAAACGCTCATAGAGCCGCGCTTCGTAATAGGACAGGAGAAAGCCATATTGCAATCCACTGTGACGTCCAAGTTACGGAAAATACGGATCTGGTTACCTTCCAGCCCAACCGTTTTATCTTTGATATGGCCATCGAGCACAGAAAGGGAGAACCTGTGGAGTCCAGACGCCACGTTGTAGTAGTTCTCGAGTCTTGTGTAGTCCAAATGAAGTGAAATGTCTTCGTTCATGGCATGATGGTTGATGGTACACCGCATTATGTGAAGATGGATCTGGTTCATCCACTTGCGCTTGAAGAACAACAGATACGCCCAATTGGGCACGGAGAACTCCAAATTCTTGGGAAGTTCCTTGTGGGTCTTTGGAGGCGATTGCTCTTTGCTTTCTCCAGACAGCAGGTGCGAGCACAGCACTTCCACGCCTGCAAGCGCAACATTCACCATACGGTACGGCGTATCCGACAGCCATGCCAAGTTGAGCCACACACGGACTTTGTAAATACGGACAACGGTGCCGTTTAAGTCAAGCGTAATACCTCTCAAAGAGAGCCAGCCGATGTGTTTGACGCTCAAATGAGGCACGCGGTTCACAAGAAAGAGAGCTCCTAGGTAGCATGCGACCAAGGCCACTATGACACCATACAAAGTCACCATGACTATGTGAAGTGGAGAGGATGGGTTCGGTTCGGGTTATGTAGTGTGCGAAATACCGGACTAACCGCAAGGTGTACGCAGGACAACGGTAGGGTAGCAAGAGTAGCCGAAGCAAAGAGAAGCAGGGCAGAGAGGCGTAGCGTACGGGTCGGAAGGGTGTTTCGAAAAGAAGACGGTCCGGGTGGTTTTTGGCGACTCGTCGTTCGGGTGATTCGTGGTTTTGGTGATTTTACCGCAGGCCTATGTATCGAAGATACTGCGAAGAGAAGTGCAGAACTTGGGATAACCAGAAGTGGACTTTACAGAGCAGCAGTAGATGGTGGAGCCCTACACCCTGAACGCAATGACCTCGTAATAAACTCTACTTAGCAATAACCAACATGAAATTGGGCGGGGCAGGTCGCACGAGAAGACATATGCACAGACCACTAACTGGTTGCACGAAATCGTAACGTGGACTGAGGAGGGCAAGGACAAACACAGTAACGGCATCGGTGTCCTTTCGAATATCACGTGTGTGGCTGTCAAGGGGATCTGCCAGACTTTCAAAGCCGACGTTTTTTGCCATAATAGGTCAAAACCATCAGGGAACACGTGGAAAGAAATCAACACATCCGTGTTTCTGCGGCCAAGGGTCTGCCGCCAATCTTCCACCAACTCTATTTCTTATCTGGTCATGTGACATATATTACTACATTCGGGTGTTGAGCACGTGAGGTATATGATGACAACCATGAAAACCAGAAACCTATAAAGAAACCATAAAGCATCAATACGGGCTACTGACACAACTCTCCATTCGATCCCCCCTCCTAGCTCCTCAAAACTACACATTTTCCACTCACCACATCCAAAAGTCGTGCGCGCACCACGAGCTCGCCACTCCACAATCAACTACTACTACTATATCTACACATCATGGAGGAACTCGGTATTCAGATGCCGGTGGCTCCAACGCTTGCACTTCCAAAGTCACGCGACTGGGCTCCGCAGAATGAGCAGCTCGACGTCTACTTGCGTTTGAAGAAGCTCGAAAAAGAGTTGGACTTGTTGATGTTGCAGGAAGACTACATCAAAGACGAACAAAGACACTTGAAGCGTGAGTTGGTGCGTGCTCAGGAGGAAGTCAAGCGCATTCGCTCCGTTCCATTGGTGATCGGCCAGTTCTTGGAGCCCATTGACGAGAACACAGGTATTGTGTCCAGTACCACCGGATCCAACTACGTGGTGCGTATCTTGTCGACCTTGGACCGCGAATTGTTGAAGCCGTCATCCTCCGTCGCATTGCACCGTCATTCTAATGCCCTTGTGGACATATTGCCTCCAGAGGCTGACTCGTTCATTGCCATTGTGGGCGACAACCAAAAACCTGACGTGACATATGCTGACGTTGGTGGTTTGGACATGCAGAAGCAGGAGATCAGAGAAGCGGTGGAATTGCCTTTGACGCAAGGAGACTTGTACTCTCAGATCGGTATTGACCCACCCCGTGGTGTCTTGCTCTATGGCCCTCCAGGTACTGGAAAGACCATGTTGGTGAAGGCAGTGGCCAACTCCACAACTGCATCCTTCATCCGTATCAACGGTTCAGAGTTCGTCCAGAAATACTTGGGTGAGGGTCCCAGAATGGTAAGAGATGTCTTCCGCTTGGCCAGAGAGAACTCTCCCGCCATCATCTTCATTGACGAGATCGATGCCATTGCCACAAAGCGTTTCGATGCCCAAACTGGTGCTGATCGTGAGGTCCAGAGAATCTTGTTGGAATTGTTGAACCAGATGGATGGTTTCGACCAAACTTCCAACGTCAAGGTCATCATGGCTACGAACAGAGCCGACACATTGGATCCCGCTTTGTTGCGTCCTGGTAGATTGGACAGAAAGATCGAGTTCCCCTCGTTGAAGGACAGAAGAGAAAGGCGGTTGATCTTCTCCACCATCGCCTCCAAAATGGCATTGGCACCAGAAGTGGACTTGGACTCATTGATCAATCGCAATGACCCATTGTCGGGAGCAGTGATTGCTGCTATAATGCAAGAGGCCGGCTTGAGGGCTGTCAGAAAGAACAGATACGTCATTTTGCAAGGCGACTTGGAGGAGGCCTACGGGGCCCAGGTGAAAACGGGTACTGAGCATGACAAGTTTGAGTTCTACAGGTAGATACTGGTTTCTCGGTAAGCTGGTTAGATATACACGATGATAGCTGATATGTACAGTAGTATTAGTAGTAGCTGAAGCTCCAATCAATTGACTAGAGAAGCTCGTAGATTCCCAAGCCCGGCTTTAGGCTGTTGATGTTTGAGAAATCAAGATGGTCCAAATCGTAATGGTATAGGTACTCCCATGTCTGGTTGAACTCAGTTTTGTTGAAGTTGTCAAAAGATGCAGTAGGTGTTATCAAATATACCTTACAATCAAGTCCGTTTATGAGTTCCTCTACAACTTGAAAGTCAGCGCCCATGGTGTCAAACAAATAGCTTTTCAGATCCACTAGAGTGAAATCTTTCTTCTCATCTGTGATCGTGACGAACTGGAAAGCGCTTGAAGTGTCACCTAACATCCACGTGGGAGGTGAATATGTTCTCCACCACACTAGGGCCACTTGTTCAGACTTGACTTGATTCTCATAGATGAAATCAAGAGCTGGTACAACTCCCCCCTGGTGAAATACACCCATCAACACAGCTAGGACGGCGTTGAATGAGTACCAGATGTTAATTACGAGTGAAGCCAGCACCTTCGAATCTTCAAATGCGGTGAGATCAAAGCAGCAACACAAGAGAGGCACCAATGGAGCTAAGAAGCGTAACTCTTGGTGAGGTACAGCCAGTAGGAATAAAAGACCACTAGCAGCAGACAAGAACGGTGTGGTCAACCAGTACTTACTCTTACCCTTAAAAAATAAGAAAAGTAATCCTGGACCCATAAGCTGTGGAAGGTTTACCAATACATGATTGTAGTATGGGTGAACACCATGATGTGCAAGGTTGCTCATCAGTGAGTTGTAGATGAGGTTGTTTAAAGGAGCCACTACGTATTGACTCCAGTTCCAAGGGTTTTGCATTATGTCCACTATCGTTGTTTTGCCGAACATGACTGAGTCCAAAACGATGAAAGCGGCAGACAATACAAGGAAGACAGTTCCTGTGATGAAAGGCAAGAGCTTCCACTTGTAGAAACATTGCACCAAGTAAAAAGATGGGAATACCAAGAACATTGGAAATGTTACTCTGTTGAACACTCCAAGGGCACACACGGCACCCAAACTAGCTGATATTGATACCAACTCTCTGTATGTATACTGGTCCAGTTTAGAGGTCCGGAGGAAACGCAATTCGTTGATATAGTATACCGCAAGCACAAGTAAGAACGTCTCGATGGAGTTTGAGAAGCAATGTGATTGATAAACGAGCGTGACATAGGAGGTCAGTGCAAAGAATATAGCCTTGATCCTCTCTTGTTTCGTGGGAAGCATCCGGTAAAGACACCAGTCTGTGATCATCCACGACATCAACATGAATTGCAAACGAAAGAGGTACCATAACTGCAACGGCAGAAGCAGCAATCCCAATGACTGCAAAACCTTTAGAAGCGGGTAATAAAACAACACAAGCGGGGCATAGCTTCGTGCTGGATCAACACCGGTGTATTCCCATGGAAGATTCGTATTGTAGCCCAAGTACCTCGTGACTACCTCTAAACTCTGGAAGTGTTCATCTGGATGGATGTAGGAGTTGGATAGAGCGAACACGAAACGCAACCCTATCGTGAGGAAGTATACAAATCGCCAGTTTAACATTGCATAGTGGTCTTCGCGTAATGTTTATTTGAATTTGTGGAGAAATAACGAGCACGAGAAATAGTAGCTACAAAAGTACGAAGAATACTCGATACTGAGTACGTGATGAATACTTGAATGCAGTTGATTAGTCTATTTAATGCCAGCCTTGGAATTCTAGAATGTCAATCCGAAAAGGGCATCATTCCAATCCTATTCAGTCAGAGTCCACGACATCGTTGTGGGTGACTGCGGTCTCCACATCACTCAAACCGTCCTCCTCTTCAATAATCTCTTCCTCGCTTTCCTCAAAATCATCAACGTCTTCATCGATTTCGATATCACTGTCGAGAATGCCGTTTTCTGCCGCGTCGTCGATCTCTTCCACATACTCCACATCAGAGTCTGCGTCGTAGTCAACAGCAACAGATCCGTTCAAAATTTCTTTCTTCAAGGAGCTCTGCAGCTGCAACATGTTGAGTCTGCCCTGCAACTCCAACAACCTGGGCAAGGTAGCGGCCTTCTTTGTCAAGATCGCATGCAAACTCGCCAACTTGTTATTGAGGTTGGGCATCAGCGAAAGAACACCACCGTGCACAATGACGATCCACTTGAGCCAGAAGTTCAACTGGTCAAATCTCAGCTGTTGACGAGTGATTCTCTCAGCCAAACGGTCCAAGAGAACAACAGCTAGAGCTGGCTCCAACCGCTGGATTGTATTCTGCACGACACTAGGGTCTCTGTTAGCCAACACGGTCTCAAGAAGAGAGTGGTCGTTGTTTCTCAATGCCTGCGAAAGCACCACAGTCAATGTTCCTGCCGTGTGTCTCTGGAGTTTCTTTCCACCGCTCTTTGGTTTGGTGCCGCCCAATTTCTCCAACCGGTCAGCCAAGGTGTCTTCCATATCGTTTTGGAAAGCAGAACCCTCAGTGATCACGGTTCTGTTCTCGGAATAGAGTCTTGGAGCCGCGACATCGTGACCCTGGGAGGAATGTGAAGTAGGTTTGAGAACTTGCCGTGCCTTCTCTACGGTGCTGAATCCCGAAAAGGCAAAGCCACTCTCGTTGTACCATGGTAAAGCGTCGAAGTTAGGAACCGATGCGTTCTCCAACCACGACACATGCACAACACCGTCAGTAGCCAGAACAGCATGGATGTAGAGGTTCTCGTCATCTGGGCCTCTGATTTCAGCTGCAGGCCTCGTGAACTTGACACTAGCGTCAGAATGCTTGCTCTGAACGCCGGCCTTTCTCTTCTTCTTGGCCTGTGGAGCAGCTTCGAAATTCAATGGGTCTTTGAAAAATTCAAGCGACCCAGTCTCACCAGTAATGGCAACAACAGAGTTGTCGTTGTGGACACCCAAAGTCAAGGCCTGGATGTTGGACTCGGCCACCAACACAGCACGGTTTGTGTTTTTACTGATGGAGTAAATGTTGGCGAAACGATCACCTTCAGCCGCAGTCAAGAACAAGTCCTCGTCACTGGCAACAGGCAAAAGAGTATGGAGAGGCTGGACGTGTGCAGGGAATGTTTTAACAATGCTCTTGGCAAAGATGTCCACGAGGTAGACGTTGTGCGTACCAACAAGCAAATGTGGCTCGCCCTGGTAAAGCACCGTCAGAAGCTTGGCAACCTTCTCGGAAACGTCAAGCAAGTCAGCAAGCGAGAGCTTCTGCAAGAGCTTGTAGTTTTGCAAGTCCCACTCGTAGATGTTACCGTTGATATCAGCAGACCATGCCGTGTGTGTTAGCTGCGAGTAATGGAAGTCGGTGACCGCCAAGTTCGTGGGGCTTTCCAACTCTCCCACTATGCTGTTCAGTGCAGGCAGGTAGATCTGGACGAGGCCATTCTGGAGGCACAATGCTATGAGTTCGGGAGAGATCCACTCCAAGGTTGCGAGCTTCGCGTTCTTTGCTAATGCAAACAGCGTGCTTAGCAGATCTTGAGCGACGACAAGCGACTGCACCTTGATGTGGTGCGAGTCTAGCGCCACGACGGCCGCAGCCAAGTATGTGTGGGAGGGGTCGAACCGGGCACGAAGCAAGGGACTAGACATGTGTAGATATTATGTTACAAGGTTGGAATTTTTCGGTGCGATGCCGATGCGCACGTGCGGGCAGTCACGTGTGAAGGTGGCCGGTGTTTACTTGTTTACTTGTTTACTTGTTTACTTGTCTTTCTGAAGTTACGGATGATCTGGGTATGCTAGGGTCTCCCGAGGATCTACATTCTCTCTGCTTTCTTCTGGTCTCTGCTTTCATACGTTCTTTGCTCTACAATGTCCTCTTTTCTGATGCAACGTTGCAAATATTTCAACGCCAGAGTCACTTCGTTCCCGAAGAGTCCTTAACACGTAGACGGCAGTCTCCGAGACATGTGAATCGTTTGTCCTTCTCTACGATGAATATCTTTGCAATGCGTATCTATATCTGGCCGCGCACGCCTTTATATTGACACAAACAAAACTACTACACCTTCTTCACAATGCCTCTCTGCGGCAGCGCCACCAAGACGAGTATGTACACATGCAAATGTCGGATCAAGGCCAGCTTGAGCCCTCTCTGAGCTTTCCGCGCTTTCTTGCGCTCATTTCTGGCGAAATCACCTATCGTAGACGACAGCCGTACTAACATTCAGTTCAGCGCAAAATCGTCATTCTAGGCGACGGTGCATGTGGTAAGACATCGCTACTCAATGTGTTCACACGTGGATACTTTCCCCAGGTGTATGAGCCTACTGTTTTCGAAAACTACGTCCACGACATCTTCATCGATGGCCAGTCGGTGCAATTGTCGCTCTGGGACACTGCTGGTCAGGAAGAGTTTGACCGTTTGCGTGCACTCTCCTATGCTGATACACACTGCATAATGTTGTGCTTCTCTATCGACTCTCCCGATTCTTTGGAAAATGTGCAGTCGAAATGGGTCGGTGAGATCACCGACCACTGCGAGGGAGTCAAGCTTGTGCTAGTTGCTTTGAAGTGTGACTTGCGTAACCATGAGGAGGGCTCTGGGTTGAATGAGGACGAAAGCTTCAACCCATACACAAACTCGCAGGCCCCATACAGCCAGCTGAAACGTTTGATCTCATACGATGAAGGTTTGGCGGTGGCCAAGCGTGTCGGTGCGTTGCGTTACTTGGAGTGTTCGGCAAAGAAGAATAGAGGTGTTAATGAGGCATTCTCGGAAGCGGCCCGGTGTGCGCTCAATGCCAAGCCTAAGGGTGCCAACGACAACGAGCCTGAGAAGAAGGGCTGTGTGGTTATGTAAATGCATTGTTGGTGGCTTAAAAGTTGACAGTCATAGTTTGCGCTTTCTAGTTTAGTGGGCGTTATCGAGGTATTATAATCCATGTAGGAGACAGTTTGAGGCGAGCGACTAATAGTTGAGAAGTGTAGGCTCTTGTTCCTTGTGAGTCGTTCATTCTATGTACATGGCTACCTTATTCCCTAAATGGAGACTTGAGGAGAGTCTTCCTGGCGTCCCAGATATCCTCTGAGGAGCCTCTTGTTTGCTTCTCTAACAAGCATTCTTTGTAATACTCCTGGACCTTTTGTCTGCGCTCTAGTTCTCTCGGGTTAGCTGCAACATCTTCAACATTAATCTGCGATTCTGTCATGGCTCCGTTAACAACAGCGAACCAGAACTTCTTGCGGGCATCTTCGCATGTTGTGTAGCTTCCATAACGATAGTAATTCTTGATCTGGCCTCCGAAAGCGAAGCACAGCAACACATCATCGAAGGCTGAAAGAACAGACAAGTCTGTGGGAAAGGACGACAAGTCGTTCTCTTTGATGGTTTTGAGAACCTCGCGGCGCTTTTCGCTCACCTCTACATCCTCTGTAAAGAGAGCCTGTAGCGCTTGTAGCTCTTCGTCCTCCGTCATAAGTAGTAATAGATTCGATGTTGAAAACCTCCGTACACCTGCACTTTCAAGGTCTTGGATGTCACTTCTTCTTCTTCGATAGCTGGAAACTTACTCGTGTACACTCTGTCTTTACTTCTTCGTTTCAGCGTGGCACGTCACTGTTGTTGTCAAAAAACCTATTCACTAAATTTTTGACTAGTTCGACTTCGTATTAAATATTGTAGGTATACTACAACTGTGATACTTAACCAGCATCGCACTGAAGCGCCAGGATTCAGCAATGGCCGCAAAACCTATCCATTAACATAAATACTACTTTTGACGAGGCTCCAAGATCAACCGGCCCATAGCCACATCCGAGTGTCCGTCCTTTAATCCGAAGACAGAGTTACCACGAACGAGGGTCTCCACCACACGGCCCTGGAACACCTGTCCATCGTAAGCAGTCAACTTATTTTTGAAGAAAACCTCATCGTTACGTACAACGTACGATGCAGAGGGATCGAAAAGAAGGAAGTCGGCATCGTGGCCAACTGCGATCTTTCCCTTTCTGTGCTCCAAGCCGACCTGCTTAGCTGTGTTCCAAGAGCACCATCTGGAGATCTCAACCAACGAAACAGGAGGGCTCAACTTCCTACCTTCAGTGTACAAGATTGGCAAGCCGAATCCCACTGACGAGATACCACCCCAAGCAGAGAAAAAGTCTCCTTTCTCCAAGCCCTTGAGGTCGGGTGTGCAGGGAGAGTGGTCTGATACAACGGTGGTGATAATGTTGTTACGCAAAGCACGCCATAAAAGCTTTCTGTTTGCGTCCGTGCGGATTGGGGGACAGCACTTGAAGTGTGTGTGGCAGTTAGAGATCTTCTCCGCGGTTAAGGAAAGGTAGTGGAAACACGTTTCTGCCGTGATGGGCAAACCACGTGCTTTGGCTGCTCTGATCAAAGGAATAGCTTCGTGTGTAGCCAAATGGACAATGTGCAATGGCACCAGTGGAGCCTTCATGGAGCAGTTGATGATCTCAGCAATGGCTGTGGTCTCGAAGTTGTCTGGTCTCGATGCAAGGAAAGAAGCATACATCGTTGGGTCGACGTTGGCAAGACTCTCGTCTTCCTGCTGCGCCAACAGCAATGGGTCCACCAGGTTTTGAACGAACTTATCGGGTCCGAAGTCAAGTGGCTTGGCCAAAGGAGACCTCAAAACGTCCAAGGTATCGTGGTTAGGGTTGGCTAAACGGGCGAACTTACCAAACTGGGGCTCGGAAGCCTGAAGGTAGGGCGACTTGGCCAAGGCACGGGCCTGTTCGTCCGTCAAGATGTTGTGGTTGATAGAACCAGCATGGTTGTGGGGCAACTTGCAGTTTTCGTGCTCGGTGTGGTTGGAACGGTGACGGTTGAGAAGCTGCACCACTGGCTTAGGGGCTCTGTTGATGAAAGAAGCAGACATACCCAAGTCAAGCAGCTCAATTGCAGGAACATCGCTGAACAGTGTGTCCAAGGCCTCGATTTCGTTGAGCTCGTCCTCCTCTGCTTGGATCTTCTGCTCTTCATCTGTGTCACTGTCAAAATCAAAGTGAGCATGTCTTTCGTTTGCAACCAAGAGAGGCGTCTTGTCACCAACCTCCTCCACTATCACAGGTGGAACGTGCAGCAGATGGGGTTGCATCTCAGCATGGAACATCAATACCGTCAGTTCACCTTCAACAGTCTTCATGGCTTTACTGATATACTTGGGTGTAATGGCAGGAAACTCGTCCACCCCCAGGTCGATCATGAAACCTTTGAAGCCACGCACACCCATCCGAATCAATGGGAGCAAGTGGTCCAAGTTGGTAGGCACCATTCCACCCCAGAATCCAACATCGACCCACGTCTGGCCCTTGGCAGCGTTGATCTTCAAGTTGAAGTTGGCAATGGTTGTGGTAGGAGGGATAGCATTCAACGGCATGTCGATAACAGTGGTGACACCTCCAGCCGCGGCAGCCTGCGTTCCCGTGGCAAAGCCCTCCCATTCTGTTCTGCCTGGTTCATTCAAGTGCACGTGAGCGTCCACGATACCGGGCATTATCACCAAAGGACTGACCACACGGTAGTCCTGGGGCAAGACGTTGTAAGCCTTGAGCGTGGGGTCGTTTGGAGCCAAAACCAGCTCCACGATCGCCAAGATCTTACCGGACTCCACCGAGAAGATCACGGTGGCCGGCACCACGTCGTTTTCATAGAGCACGTGAGTAGAAGCTAAAGCACGCGACATGTTGGAGAAGAGAGACGGGTCAGTTTCGTGGTAGAGGTTCCAATCCGGGACTCGGCACGGCGTATTTAACTAAATGAGCATCTTGATCTCCGCTCTGCATGCAGGCCTCGGTGATCGCCGGCGTTCTTCTGTGCAGCGTTCTCCCAATAGCATTGCAGAGAATCTGATAAGAGTTTGGCAGGACGTGGGGTCAGGCTTCCTAGCTTAGGGATTTGGGTCGTTCACTCGGTGCTTACGTTTCGTTATTTGTGTTCACAAGTTGGAAAATTGGCGTTGAGGTGTCCGGCTCTTGTAGTCCACGGTGTATTTAGATCTGCCGTGCTATTTCCCTGCTATTTGTTCTTTTAGAAGGTCACAAGCTGCTTACCCTCCTTGCTTCTAGCCACAGCGGCGACGTAGGCCTCAGCAACATCGCCCTGCAATGGTGTCTCAACAGAAGGAGCTGCCACGAGCTTTCCCTCCTGGTACCACTCAACAATCTGGTCAACCGTCTCTCTCTTCAACTGAGGGTTGTTCTTCAACAACTGCGTAACCCAGAATCCGGAACTGGTGACGTTCTTGAAAATGTGCAAGGATGTAGGCAAGATAACAGGCTGGAAAGACATGCCTCCGTAGGTCAACATCAAACCGTTGTTGCCCAACTTACGAGCAATTCCCGTGGAGCTCTTTCCGCCCACGCAGTTCAATCCAAGCTTGATCTGGCCCTTGGACTCCTTCACCCATTCCTTGACCTTGGTGAAATCACGAGAGTTGTTCTGTTCTTCGGTGATGACATGAGTAGCACCCTTCTTCTCCAAGTCAGCCGCAACCTCGTCGAAGTTCGGTCTGTCACGAATCACAGAGAGACAGTTGTTACCCAAAATCTTACTAATCTGACTGACATACGTTCCAACAGCAGAGTTTCCTCCGTTCTGGATAACCCAGTCCTCGGGACCCAACTTGACGTAGTGTGTCAACATCAAGTAAGCAGTCAACGGGTTCACAGACATGGTCGCACCCTGGTTGACACTGAGGCCCTTGCTAGGCAACTTCATCATCTGACTAGCCTCGCACAAGGCATGTGTTCTCCAAGTTCCAAAGTTCACGTTGGTGGGGATGGCCCAGTCACCAGGTTGGAACTCGGTCACTCCGGATCCCACCTTCAACACCTCGAAAAGGCCTTCGTTACCTGCAACAGCAGATGGTTTTTCAGTTCCCAAAGTGGTGACTTTCTCCGGCTGGCTCGGATACACGCCCTGGATCTGGTTGATGTCCGAAGGATTAACAGGAGCTCCAAGTGTCTTGACCAAGATGGCGTTGGCGGCAAGGTTCTCGTCGTCGATTTCATATTGGTGAGTCTTCAAAACTTCGGAAGGTTCACCGTGTTCGCTGAAAACAGCAGCTTGAGCTGTGAGCATTCTGACGGCACCAATTGGGGTAGCAGCAAGTCTAGATGATTGGCGAGCCAAAGATTTAAACATGGTGATGTGAATCGAAGTGGAGAGACTATATATCCGGGTCCCCTCGTTGGCACGTGACTGATTACCAATGTTACTTGCTACAGAGCCGTGTATCCATGGAAGGCAGCTGGGTATACATGGAACGGAGCTGGGTGACCATGGAAAGTAGTCAGGTATCCACGGAAAGTTGAATGATCGGGGAAGATGAGAAGTCGATATGGTGTGGTTATGAAATATCTGTGGGCACTCTACTTGGTCAAATTTGTAGTTGATAGTCATCTATGTATTACCAACGAGACTGTATGTCAAGTAACTCAGCTGAAATCCGTTTCGGCTGTTCTGCTCTTTCGATTTGTTCAATGATATCATTAACTCCAAGAATCTCTCCATTCGAGTCTAGCCCTGTTCTCGTCCACTCCTGTTCTTGTCCACTTACTCGTCCTTCTTCTGCTGCAACTCCTTCTTCTGCTTCAACTTGAATCTGGTGTTCTGCACTGTACCCACCACGAATGCCACCAATGAGAAGAAGACAACCCAAAGCTCAGCCGGGAGGAACTTCTGTGCAAGCGTTACAGCAATCGCCGATGTGGTAGCGGACGTACGGTACACGGCCCAAAAGTTCTTCTTCAAGCCAAACTTGACCACCAGAGCCAAGCGGGTAACCTCCTTCTTGACGTCAGTGCTCTCGGGACGGTAGCCGTTGATAGCCGAGAGCCAGCCCACGTACACAGCACTCAAGGTGGGCGAGACAGTCACCAACGAGGCCAACATCTGAAGAAGCTTCATGGCTGGTGACAAGTTTCCGCTGAACACCTTATTAAGCACGCCATAGAGCTTGTGGGAGATTGGCGTGGCCAACAAAGAGCCGTACACCACCATCAACACCAACTTGGGGCTCAACACGTGCTTGATGGTCTTCTTGCATCCGAAAACGTCGACGGTGGTCTTCTGGAAATCTCCGGCCAACGCCGAGGCTATCAGTTCATTGAGCGCAGCCAACACACCGGAAGTAACAGACTTGGTGAGAAGAGGATACTGCGCAAGGTAACTGAGGTATTTGGCGTTCAAAGACATGGTGTTGTTTTTCTCGGTGGAATAACTGGGGTATTTGTATGTGGAGTAAAGAGCTCCATATGGAGCGTAATCGCGGAATGCCAAATCGGGAAACTGATTGCGCGCTCATATACCGTGCGACGTTAAATTAACAAATACCATTAGTATATAACTAGATATCCTCTTCGTGAACAACCTCTGTCTTTTCGTTCCACTCGGGATTGGTCACAGCCATTCTCTGGTGGTGGTACAATGGAGGCATGGGCTCGAGCTTCTGTCTCAAGACGTAAGTTTTCAAGTTGTGCACCAATTCCTTGGTTCTGTAAGAGGCATGTTTTCTCAAAGAAACGCTGAACACCTCGTCCAACTCTTCCAATGTCAAACCCTTGGTCTCCGGCAAGAACCATAACACCAAGAAGAATCCAATAATGTTCCAGGCTGCGTACCATCCAAATGCACCTTGGGGCTTGAAGGCATTCTTCATTCTAGGCCATGAGAATCCCAAGATGAAGTTGAAGAACCAGCATGTAGCAGTTGCAAAACCCATACCCAAGTCACGAATGTAGAGGGGGAAAGCCTCTGCAGAGTAGGTAAATGGAACCGGTCCTTCACCAGACGAGTAAACAGCGGCAAACAAGTAAATACCAGTAGTGATGCATCCCAAGCGGCCATTGTAATTCAGCTCAGGAATCCAGAATCCGAATCCGGCAACAAGCAAGAAAATACACATAAGAGGGAACGTGGTAAGCAACAAGTTTCTTCTGCCAAAGGTGTCAATTGTGAAGAACGCTGGAATGGCAAACAAGAAGTTGATCATACCGAAACCCCAAGAGGCAACCAACGCCATGATTTCAGTGACTCCGGATTGAACGAAAATGGATGACGAATAGTAAGCGATGACATTGATACCACAGAACTGTTGCATGAACATGACAATGCCAGCTCCAATGGCACCGTTTCTGTTTCTTCTGATGGTGAACATCTCAAGAAGTCTCTTCCAGTATGGAACTCCATCGTAAGCACTCTCCTCCAGCAAAAGAACATACTGGTAGAAACAGTCACGAGCAGCTTCGATCTCAGTGAAACGCAAAAGACGAAGTGAGTCATAAGCTTCCTGGTGTCTTCCCTTACCCATAAGCCATCTAGGAGACTCAGGCACAAAAGGGATCTGCGCCATAACAAAGAAGGCAGGAATAGACGCAGACGCCAACATCAAACGCCAGTTCAAACCTCCAGCAATTCCATGGTCGCCCACGTAGTAGAAGGCCAAACTTGAGACGTAGCCAAACATAATACCCACAGCGGTGAAAAACTGCCAGAGCATCACCAAGGAACCACGGATAACAGCAGGGGTGGTCTCAGCAGCGTAAGCGGGCACAGTGGCCAGCTTCACACCAATACCCAAACCCAAACAGAAACGAGCGATGAACAAATGGTACCACTTCAAGTTGACAAGTCCCTGCCAAATACAAGTGATGGCCGAAATAACACAACACCAGAAGATGGTCCATTTACGGCCCAACTTCCTGTTCCAGAAGTCCGAAGACCAGCACACGAACGAGCAGCAGAGATAAGGAGCGGAGTTGACCAAACCCTCAATCAAGTCTGCGTTGTGCATCTTGTCGATGCCCATAGCAGGAACATAGAACAAAAGAGCACCGTTCACCACGGCCTCGTCCATACCCTGCACAGCAGCAGCCATGGAGCCCAACGCAATGACCTCAGTCAATTTACGCGGAATGTGCCATTTCTCCGTCACCTCTTTGTTAAGTGCAATCTTGTCGTCCTCCAGCAAAAAGTCCATGGAGTTGAAGTCGCCAGGCGATCTGGCAAGAGCAGCAGCACGTGCAAACAAGTCGGGGTCCAAGTTGTGCTTGAGAGCGTAATTACGGCCCATCAGCATTGTTTGCTTCTCAGAGTACTGAGACAAAATGTTGCCATGCTCTCCCTCACGGTCTCCCGCAGCATTGAGAATCATAGAGTCCGCATCGATGTGCTTGGAGTCCTGCGAGGACGCCAGCTCGAAGATGGCTTCATTGTTTGTGTTTTCAACCATCTGTAATTGAAACGGAAGGTGCAGACGCTGTATTTATACATGACTGCAAACCATCGGCACAAAATCCGGCGGTTTGGCCTGGTTATGAGCACTAATGCCAGCACTACCCTGGTCCTGCAGAGGTTCCTGGCAACTTCACCCGGGTTCAATTTCGGGGAGTAAAACGCCAGCCGTTCCTCTGGGGCGTGAGGCGGATCTCGTGAGCAGCTTGTTGAGGTTCCACTCTGCTGTCGGGCACAATAGCGGCTCTCCGTATGTTACGAGCCCGTAGTAGCAAACAGTCTAGAGTGTAACACAGGAACATAAGCGCATGGTGACGATGTTATGTGCACATGGTCATCGAAGCCACTCACTACGGCTTCGGCAGAGGAAGTCAAAGGTTGCGAAAGCTTGCTAATTAACTAGAGTCTTGCCGAAAATCTTTGCGACATCCTCTGGCCGGTCCCACTTTTTATTAGCTCGACCCCGACGTGGAGGGGTACTCGTGTCGCTGATAATGCGGGGCTTCTTTAGGTCCCGGTGCCCCATAAAGGTGTTTTTTCTGCTACCCCAGTATGTGCGTACTGCACACGGCCCCGCACCATGCCCCACATTTGATGCGGCTTACGTCATAGAAGCTCGATATAATCCGGGGAGATTGTGACAGGAATGTGGAGTGATGCCGCTATTGGGCAATTAGACCTGCCACTTGGTGTACGGATGCGACTTCTCCATGCTTCCGGCAGATCGTCCTATTGTTTTTGGTTTCCCCGAGGTGCAGGGTTTGTGATTCTCGGGAGGATGAAGGTGGAGGTGGAGGGGAGTTATGGAGGGGACCACGACTAGAGGACGTTGGTGGGTACGGATGCCAAATGTTGAGACCATGGAAGTTGGGACAATCCAGAGATGATTCGAAACTGACGCGCCGCTCTTTCGGCGTTTGCACCGGGTGTGGATCTTTCCTCAGAAAAAGGCCCGGGGCTCTCAACTGGCAGGTATAGACGGATTCGCATGAGAGCCTTCGCAGCCACGACATCTGATCTTAGATGAGCTTGATCCTTGGTGTTGAACGTATGGTACCTTGTTGTGAGAGCTGTTGGATCACGCACTTTCTCTTTGACAGTTTGCTTTGAGTCAGATGAGAGATATACTTCATGGTTGTTGCAATCACTTCCATTCCAGCCTCTCCGGCGTCCAGCAAACTCTTCGACACTTGATCTGACATCTTCCTTGAAAAATCCAACAGTCACACTACTGTTATCTTATTAAGGAAGTTACGCTCAAATATCGATAATCGGAAGGGATGGCAATAAGAAAGTTCACTCGCTCCAGAAGCTCACTTGCTGAAGAAGGTTTACTCGCTTAATGAAGCACACTGGCTGTTCTGTCAATTAAAGAAAAGTAAAACACTAATATCTAATTTTCAAATTCGTGAGCATTGGTAATCTACTTGCAGAATTCCAGATATCGTTATTTAGAGGGAAATCAACAAACTCCGTTACACTCGCCTTCCATCCTCACTCATCATCTTATATTCTACTCGACAATTAACACACTTCCAATTAACGCAAAAAGTCCCGCAAGTACCCGCCCAACTTGGCGGCGCCGTCTTCCAATGCATCCTTCAAAACATCCAAGTCCTGGTGTGCGTTTCCAGAGAACCGCGATGCAAAGTCTCTCGCGGCAGACTCCAACTCGTTGAACGAAGCACCCTGCCCGTTGTTCTGCTGCTGCTGCTCGTCCTCGCCGAAATACAGACTCGACGAGATCAGCTGCGCGCCGCTGAACAGCTGAAGCTTCTGGTGTGCCTCCTGCTTGGCACCCTCGTCGAAACGGGGACCTCTGCCGAAGTACTCGTCCGAAGAAATACCCTTCTGGGTTCCGTACTTGCCGGCAACTTCTCCGGTGTACTTGACATCCTTGTACTGCTTGGTGGACAGACTGGCCGGCGTGTTAGCACCTGCCGTCATTCCGAAGCCCAACTTCTGGAACTGCACGGTGGTTTCCTTGATGGCTGCGGGCTCCTCCTTCACCTCCTTGGGCGTGGAACCCAATGCTAACGTGGACGACACTCTCTTGGCCTGTGGCGCAGGTGCAGCCTCAGTCTGTGGGTTGTAGCCCAATTTTCTGGCCTCTTCTGCTTCCTTCTTGGCAAGCTTCTCGATCTCATCGAAGTCGATCTCCTCCCTCTTCTCCTTCAAACGTGGAGCTCTAGGGCCGGATCCCTTGCCTCCCAGCAAAATAGACTTCTTGCTTGCTGGCACTGTTTTCCTGGCAGCAGTTCTGGGAACAGGCTTCTTTTCTTCTACGGTTGGAGTCACCGGTCTCAGCGACAAAGGCGAGGGCGACGTGTTGATGGGCTTCGTCCAATTCAGGAAGAAGTCGTCGGTCGACGCTGCTGCAGACGAGCCGTCCACGAGCGATAACAGGTCCAGGCTGTCGTCCAAAGTGACCACGTCTGGATGCTTCAACGCGTCCTGCTGCGCAGTCTTCTTCAACTTCTCCTTGTACTTCTTTGCCACCGGCGACGTGTACTTCGTCGTAGGGTCCAGCTTGCCGTTCAAAAACTGCAGTCCGCCGTTTTTCGTGAAAAACTCCTTGGCGACCTGGTTGCCACCGAACTTGAAGTGACGCAACTGGATTCGCTGCCACTGATCCAAGTTCAGCGACTTGACAAACGAAATGTGAACACCCAAGTTACGGTGAACGGCCGAACATTCGAGACACAACAAAATTCCAAAAGGAATCGACGTCCACGTTGGATTTTTGTTGGCGCAATCGAAACAGGACTGGTTGGCGGGATGCTGCCTTACTTTGGCGAACACCTTGTCCACCTCCTCCTTGGTTGCGAATCCGTCAGACATGATGTTATCAGGAGTGTGATATTTTTAAAACACCGTGTTGTCTGGTGTACAGGTTTGCTCGCCCGAGGCTTGATTTGGATTATGCAGGCAGAGAAGGATATGAAATGACGTAGAGATCAGAGGCTGGGGGAGAGGACACGCGGTATAAACGAAGAGGCGAGAAGCGGTTGATGAGTGTTAGAGGCGGGTGAAGTTTCAGCTCAAAAGGCTGATTTTTCGTGGAAATACACACACCGTATACTTGGTCTATGCACCAATGATAGCACTGATCCCGAAGGATAGGACCATGCGTGGAGGTGTTTCTGCTGACATATAGCAGCACTTTTCATTTCTTTTGACTCTACAGCGCCCTAGCACTGCTCTGGCTCTACTCTTGTATACTCCATAGGTCCAAGCCTGGCACGACGCCAGTCATATATTGAGTCACTATGAATCAGTGGAATGGTCTGGTGCCTCCACGTGCAAACTCAATGATTTTCCATCCCTCAGTCTCTTCGTTGTCCATCTCCTCAGGAACCCTGGTGAACACCATAGCGTAGGTGCTCATCTGGATGTGATCCTCGGTACCGGCAGCAACCTCACCTGTCTTGGCCTTACGGTAGAGGTGAATTTCCTGTGCACGGCAACTGACAACCACCACAGGAGTGTCGTTGGGCTGCAAGCTCTTGCATGCAACGATGTCGATTCCTCTGATGTCCAAGATACGGCCATCCGAGAAGACACCTTGTTGCACGAATTGCTTGTTGTTGGCCTGCCACACGTTGAAAGGAGCCTCACTGAGCCACTGCTTCAACACACGCTCGTCGTTCTTGATGTATGCATCCAACAACTCTGGAACGATGTAGTTGGTCAACGTGCGGGTAAAGTCGGTGACACGGAATGTGGGGTCCATCATACGGAACTGTTTCACCACCTTGGCGGTTTCTGTTTCCGAGAAGAAGCCAGTGATCTTTTCAACAATGGTACGGATGAGTGCAATCAAGCCGTTCTCCGACTCGTCCCACTTCTCCTTCAAGTACGCCACACCACGACCCACAGGAGTCTTCAACTTGAAGTCCTCCCATCTTTGGCCCACACTGGGGCCTGTGGGTTTGCTGTCGGTAGCTATCAAGGCACCACCAGCTTCCTCGTCTTCCTTCACTGGCTTCCAAGCACGCCCGCTTGCCATCTTCTCTTGTAGTTCTTTCTTACGCAACTCTTCACGCTTCTCCTTGGTGAGAAATCCACCGTAAGCAGTCGACGAACCATCGTCAATCGCATTGCTCACATCTTTGTACACTTGGGTCTTTCTCACAGGCTCAAACGCCTTGTCGGCAGCTTCGGCACTGGATCTCACGGTGGTACGCACGCCTTTACCGACGGGCGATTCCCATGCTTTGTAGGCCACATCTCCCACGGCCTCCGCAGTTTTGATGGCGACCTTACCAGCGGCCGAAGAGCCCTTTTGAGCTTTGTCGTAGGCTTCCTTGGCACGCTTGAAGGCATCGCTCTCGGCAACTCTTCCGGTCTCGTCCTGAAGAGCCTTGATGTTTTCTTTGAGCTCGCTCGACTTTTTGATTTCGTTCTTGAAGGTGTTGAAAAAGACCTCCATCGGCGATTTCCCCTTGTTATGGAGAACCCGCGCTGTGGCGAACGCTCTGACGCCAACAGGATGTCTTATAATGGCCAGAAACATGCTATGTACAAGTAGTTGGTGAGAGTAAAATTTTCGTTTTGAGTGGCGCACTGAAAAACTACTTCAGTATGTTTTAAACATCTTCGAATATTTTTACCGCTTTTGCTTTTCGAGTCCTTCATTCATTTACATGACCATTTGCCGTCATAGTCGGTAACTCCGGCCATGTCGCAAATGTACTATATCGCAGCACTTTCTCACTCTCATGAAGATTGTCGAAATCTTGAACCCTCTTCATATTGGTCTTGTAGCGACCAGCGTGAGAATGCTAGTACGAGTGCATCGTATGCTCATTCACAGTCCATCTATCTTCTACCCCATTCAACAAGCTTGGCTACTCCCAACACTGCAGCCAAAAGACCGGCGTATTGAACTCCGCGTAGCACCTGGGCTTGCTTTCTCTCTTGTTTCACTGCTTCCAGATACGAAATGTCGCCCCGGAACGAAATCATCGTGTACATGGGGACCCAACGCATCAACACGCCATCTGCGTAGCGGCCCAAGAAAGAGTCGATCTTCTTACGAACCAAGTAGAACGGGTCGACGACTTTGGTGGACATCTCATGGTAATTGTCCATGGCTAGCTTGCAAATGGCTTCGAGATCGTCCTTCCGGTGATCAGTGTACTGTTTGAAAGCGGCTTTTGCGTCATTGTTGTTTGCATCTATGAGCTCCATCAATACAAGAACGTCTTCAAAGCCACAGTTCATTCCCTGTCCGTAGAAAGGTACCATGGAGTGAGCTGCATCTCCGAGAAGAATTGCTTTTCCGTTGGGACTGTGGTATGGGCTCACTGCTACTTGCATCAAGGAACCTCTAGGTTGATGTTCAAAGGCGTACTTCAAGCCCTCTTCTCCAATCAAACCATAAGCGTCTGGGAAGCTGGACTGGAAGAACTCAAGAAACTGCTCACTTGACTCAAACGACTCGATGAGTTTCCACGAGCTGAAAAACGTGGAAGTGAACGACCCATCGCCATTAGCCAACGCAATCAACATGTAGTCCTTACGTGGCCAAATGTGAAGGTGGTTGGCATCAATGGAAAAACGCTCAGGGCTATCCGGGGCGGCACCCTCAACAGGAGGAATGGAAAGCTCCAAGTATTGCATGTCAATGTACTTCTGCGAGACATCCATGCGCATGCCCTTCTGCATCTGGTAACGGAACTGAGAGTGTGCACCGTCAGCACCAACCACAAAGTCGAAGTTGTGTCTTTGGCCATCGGCAAACTCTAACCACGCAGCGTCAGCATTCATGGCAACTAGCTTCTTGCCGAAGAGAATCTTCACACTGGAGCGATCAAGCTCATCCAAGAAGCACTTATTGAGGAAGAGACGGTCGATAGAGTTGATGCTTTCGCCAAACAAGCCGTATATCTGCGATTCTTGTTTAGTGCCAGTAGCATCGTGGATCATGCGACCCCACATTGGAATTACATGTTGCAACACCCGGTCGGCCATCTCCTCATCCACATAGCGCATTGCTCTGATTCCTCTGTCGGAAACAGCCAAATTGATGGACCGTAAAGCCCGTTTCGACTCGGAGTCACTTCTTGAATCGGGACGCATTTCAAATAGCGTAACGTCGTATCCTTTGGCAGAGAAGGCCAACGCGGCAAGGCAGCCGACTAGGCCGGCGCCGACAATTCCCACGCTGGGTTGGGACATGGTGTAGTTGAGAGAGAAGGTGGAGATCAGGTGACGGTATGAGTAACCTGTACAATAGTCACGTGAATCATCGCCTCATACTAACGGTCCAGGACTGTATGTAGCATGGCTATGAAGACACCTTGGCTAACTTGGCTCTTTTGGTATCGACCTTCTTCTGAAGAGCGGCAATCTGTGCCTCCAACTCGGTGTTCCCACGTGATATGTCCTCGTTGGCCTTGATCGTGTTGCTGAGATTTTCCTTCATCGTAAGGTGAGCATAGCGTTCCTGTAGGTCACTTGCTTGCTTCTCGAGCTCTGCTTTCTCTGCTTCTGCATGTTGAAGCTTTTCGCCAAACTCTTCTCCTTGTGCTAGCATTTCACTCTGGGTTTTTCTTAAGTTCTCTGTTCTCTGAGTCAATTCACTAATCTTGAGCACCAAGTCGTCGTTGGCCTCTTTCAAGTTAGAAAGCTCGTGGTGGTTGCCCGACATCTGGTTGGCATTCATGAGATGAAATTCGTTCTCGTAACGGATTACCGAAGGTTCCATCTGAATGGAAAGTGCTAAAATCTCAGGTGAAACTTTCAACAACTTACCCAGGTAGATGTAGTCGTTGAGATCGTCGCCATTGAGTCCCAAGAGAGCCGGCAGATTGCTCTTAAAAATAGCACTAAGGAGCCTGTGGTAGTAGTCGAATCCTTCGAACACCACAAAATCGAGTACTTGAGCCTTGTTCTCCGGATCTTGCGCCAACAAGCTTGAAAGAACAGAACGGAAGTAGCCTGTCAAGTCAATTCCTTGCTTAGAAATGTGCAAAAATACTTCTGGAACAGCATCTTCCAACAGACGACTAGCTTTGTAGAAAAACTCGTCTTTGAAGAGACGTGTGGAAAGAGCATTGAATTTGAACAACAAAGCAAGAGCTTCCGGTTTCGATAAGCCTAAGGCCAGAACCAAGGGGCAGATCAGAGTAATGAAGCTGCTCACAAGCTGGTCCTCTGTGACCGAATCGATTTCTCTTATGCAGAAATCAAACACCTGGATGAGTTCTTTCTGCTCTTCAGGGAAGTCTAAGCTCTGGACTAGCGCGATGTGGCCTGAGGCAGAGCTCTTTGCCTTTTTCACCAAGCTGGAGTAGCTTGTAGCATCCATATGCGCTTTGACCTGTAGTGTCTTAAGGTATACGTAAGGACGAATGGCAGAGGGTATTCCGGCAAGGATCGCTTCTTCCACTTGCGGGATCTTTCCTTTCCGAACGTACTCATCGCTGTAGTCAGCCACAATTTCCGGCCAGATGGTTCCGTCGTCTTCAACTTTCGATGTCAAGTTGATTGGAGAGCTTGAAAAAGTGTCGGCGTGCATGTTCATTCCAGGCGAGCCGTAAATCTCGTTCTGCCGAATCACAAGTATCGTGGCCGTGCCCGAAGTCTCGTTGTAGATGGGTTTCATTTGCGGCTTCGACTCTTCCAGTGGAGGAGTTGGAGGCCCTCTGGGAGGAAGCAGAGGAACGTGGTCACGTGGAGGCAATGGTGGAGCATTGGCAAGCGTGGTTTCGGGTTTTCCTGGCGATCCGGTGTCACTCGTCATGATGAAGCTACGTGTTGTATGAGTTTGAATTATGTACTTGATACACGCTTCTATGCTTGCCTGCAGGACAGAGTCAACATTGGCTAGGTCAGTGTCTTTTCCTGCCGTCGACTCTTCTTCGCTTCAGGCCTGTAGGAGAACGCTTGATCCCAAGGAAGAGTTCCTTGGGTGGCTTGTTTTCATCGGGGATAGTCACTATCTCCGGGTCTGGTTTGCGTTTCTCCAATGTTGTAGGGCTCAGGTAGAACGACGACGGGTTGGCCGGAATTAAATCCACAGACTCGGACGCTGGCTCCACGACTTGCACATCATCCAAAACGTCTAGGGCGTCTTTTTGGATGAAATGGCGTGTGGATACCTTTTGTCTGGAATCTCCATGCCTCGTAGTTCTGGCTGAGTCTCCCGTACCATGCTTCCGGGAATACTTCTTGGGCTCGTCGCTGAGTCTAAGATCTCCCACACTTCTATTGAGAGCCCCACCACTGTCGTCGGCTTCAATTACGAAGGGCTCCTCCATGGGTGCAATTGGCTCTTTGAGAGATTCTCGTAACGACCTCACCAAAAGATCTGACTGCCTGGCCTCCACCTTCGGGTCAAAAAAATTGTACTTGTCCACAAATGCGGTGATGCTCTTTTGTTTGGCCTCGTCGTATTTCTTTGCGTGGTTCTGGAAATACTCATTCAAGAACATAATGGTGTGTGGCATGATCCTGACCCGCATGCAGAGGCGGCGAATCTGTGGGTGCTCAATCTGAAGGAAAGTTCTCGCCTTCTCGGCCAGTTTCGGGTTTGGCGAACTTGTGTCAATTACTCTTGGATCAAGCGTTCTTATAGGAGTGTTGGCCCTCAGTGATCTTGGAGTTTCCCTTTCATCGTCTGAAAGCACTTCCTCGACTTCTGATTGCTGAGAGTTGGTGATAGTAGCCAACTTGCTGGCATCTTCACCAGTGCTTGGTGCGGGAGTCGACGTTTTCGATTCACTACCTTTCTCTGTTTTTCCAATTTCCTTGCTTTCTTGCAACACCTCCTTCAAGTTCTTGGACTCTGCTTTCTCCTCTGTTTTCTCCTCTTCATGTTTTGAGGAGTAGTATGAGATCACCTCAATTTCGTCGTCCGATTGAGCTTCATCTGTTCCTTTGGCCAGATTTGAACTGTCATCGAGTGGTTGAACCTTGTGAAGGTTGATCAAAGCATCAATCAACGTTCTGCGCATTGCGTTCCTCTCAACCTTACTGTACAATTTAAGATACCCTCTCTTGTTTGGAGGACACTTCCAGGCGTCCTCAAAGATCTCGGGATTGCTGAGCCATTTCTTCACGTTGTAAATCACATGAATTCCACAATCGTTGAAGTTGAGTTGCCTTGGTACTCTGGCACGGTGGAAGGTAATGAAAGTAGAAGGCACTTCCACGTTATGTTTCTCCTTGCAGTACTCGATTATTACCTTTCGAAGAGGCTCTTCGATGTTCTCGTGATCCAGTATAAGCGAATCGATAATGTAGATCTCCGCAACGGGCGTGGATTCGGTGAGCCCTTCATTAGATTTGACGGACGCCAACATCTGAGGCAAGTTCTTAATTAAGCAGCAATACCAATGCAAGTTTTCGTTGACTGGAATGATCACCGAGCTGTAACTCATGAGGTCGAGCTTCCCGAGCCATCTCCGAATATTCTGGTAATAATCGGGTACCTCGTTTTCATCTTGGCGAGACATGAGCTTTGTGAAAAAGAAGGAATTGAAAGCGTAAACATCTTTCTCCTTGACCAGGCATAACTGTGTCACCGCGTTATCCAAGTCCGATGCAATGAAGTAGTCTATTAGGGTGTCGTTGATCCAGTCATTATTGTAAAGTGTTTTGAAGTCATTGTATGCAACAACGAACTTCTTCCCATTGGATAGCGTTTGCTTGAGTGGAGGGTCAAATGGAGCGGGAACTTCATGCTCTATAGGCTCGTCGTCGTCGTCGTCCACGGGAGGTTTGTCCAGTGCACTCAATCTGGCTTTCTTGAGTTCTGGGTCCTTTGTAACGGCACGAGTTCTGGGTCCATGGTAGCCATTGGTTTGGGCTTTTGAAGATGCGGAGGTTGCTGAAGGAATTGAGAGCAATCCATTTTGAAGCATCTCATCATCCTCCGACTCCATTACCGGAGAGTTGGGCACATGCACCAACGTCTGAGGATCTCTTTGCGCTGCTGCTCTCTTTGAAGCTTCTAGCTCGTATGATTGTTGAATGCTGTCTGACCGTATGATACGATCTGTGGCGCCCCAGTGGGCACTTGTTTCTAGGAAAAACTCTAGAAGTCTGGAATCATCGCTAGAATGCTTGAGGTAAAAGAAGCCAAAGTTCTTCTGTAGCAATATGAGAAGGCTTTTCCCGTCATTGGAGAAACATATCAGTTCAACGGTGCCTTGGGGGATCACCATCTTATCTATGTATGCATCAGCCTTTGTGAAGTAGACATATTCCCTGTTCTTCGAAACTCGTAGCTCGAGGTCATCTGAGCCAATGATCTTGGTTCCGTTGTAGTCCACAGAAAGGAGATTGAGATGTAGCGTGGGAGTCTCATTGAGTCCACTGACCGTTATGGAGATGGGGAGAAAGAAACATGTTTTGACGTCGTCTGTTTGCTCTTTGGAATGCACGGAAAAGGGCTTAACGACGTAAACAGACACCTGCCTTGCTTTGTGGTTTGTGGGAATGCTGATTCTTGTGGGGGATGGCGAGAGCCCTAGTAGGTTTCGAGGCTGCACACCGCCACTGTACCGCTGTTTCCGTAGGGATGAGAAATCCTTACGTAGCGACATGGGGTAGTGCGAGGATGCGATTTTGAATGCTAGTACCACAGGGTAAATCAGTTATGGCGTTGTTAGGAAAATACCTTCTCGATGTTAGTACTGTATACAATGTTATCGTGGATCCGGAAGAAGAAAGATGGGAGTTGATACCTGTTTCGATATGCAGATCACTAGATTGCTCGGTACGTATGTCCTATCTCCGGTTAGTCAATGGCTCATCCCGTGTCTTGGAAAGCAGTAGACGGTTCTGATCTTAGAGAAATGTGCACGTGACCGGGTTCAGAGGAACTTGGTTCTTGACATCGTCTGCCCAGATGAGAGAGATATCCAGGTGTGCTGTTTCTGGCATTCCGTTTAGTCCATAGTGTCTCGTAACTCAATCGTCGTGGGTCACCCTTTACTCCACTCTTAGTGCACCCGTACCTCCTTCAGGCTTCCCATCTATCGACATGAGCTTCTTCAGGACCTTCACCCGGGTTACCGTCCCTATTGCTGCCTTTGGTGCTGGATTCGCCTTCTTCCCTGCCGATTGGAGGAAGAGCAAGTTCGGTGCAAAGAAATTGACCACCTTCAACGAAGAAGTCATGGTGAAAATCCAGAAGTCGGACTTGTACCAGCGTTTGGACGGCGACGCATCGCTCAAGAAGTACTACAACAGCGAAACGCTCCCCAGCCAGCACCACAAGAATCACGTGGGATCCGGTCTTCTCTTCGGTCCAGATTTGTTCGAAGTGGATCCAGTCGTGTTTTTGGATCCAGTTAACAGTGAGCTCACAGCGTTCTACCACTTGGGGCACCAGCTTGTAAGTCAGGACGGTAGGCTCCACAACGGTGTTACCGCTACGATTCTAGATGAGGGGTTGTGTGCATGTGGCTTTTCAAGATTACCTTCGAAAAGAGGAGTTACGGCGAACTTGACCATTGATTTCATAAACCAGGCGCCTCCTGGTAGCACTGTTGTGTTACATGCGAAGGTCAGCGAATCCAAGGGCCGCAAGGCTGTAATTGAAGGCACTTTGTCAACGTTCCCGCTCAATGGAGAAAAGCCAATTGAAATCGCTAAGTCGAAGCTTGTGATGGTAGAGCCTAAATGGTTCAAGTATTTTCGCTGGTTACAATTGTGAGAACCAAGTCTGGGTCTCCGCAACTTTGGCCCGATCCACATTTGACTCGATCCACTTGACTCTGATAGTAAGCTCCCAACTTCGCCCCACGCTTCTATTCATAGCTTCTAGATCACAGATCGCAACACTACGCCATTCCATTCCGGTATGAGCACTCTACGTCACTGCTGACGTCCTGTGCCCTGCGTGGTGGAGTTCCGAAAACTGACCTCAGACTTGGCATCAAACGCCACAGTGCAGTTGCTCCTATGGAGCCCTGTGCGATTCCAATCCGAAAGAGGTAATACAAACAGGTTGTGGTAGCAAGCAACCTAATTGCCGTCAGGCACTTGATCCTGCACAGCCATCGGACCAACTTTGCTATACGAGCCACGGGCTATAAAAGCTGGGTCTGTCCTCTTACTTTTCGTCATTAAAACAACAACTACTACAACTACAATGTCTGACACTGGCCGCAAAGATATCTCCGACAAAATCGCTTCCGCTGTGAAGCCCGACGAGCAGAAGGGTACCTTCGAGCTTGGAAAGGACAAGGTCACCGACACCCTTGACAACGCTGTTGGCGACAACACCAGACTGGGTGACAAGTCCATCTTGCAGCAGGCTTCCGACGCCGTCTTCGGTGAGAAGTAATTTAGTTATAATATATGATATTATTTTTAACATATCGTAGAATGCGATCAATTGAATTCAGCGACGACGATTCAACACTTTGACGGAGGCGATCTAGAACATGGTGAAGTTCATATGCTGTTGTATCACAGGTAATTAGGCCCATCTGCAAAAGAAGGTTTAGGTGCAAATTAGTGCGAGTACATTAGGTAGGGAGAAATGACGTCACTCAAAAAGATATAGACCGTTTGGTATCTGAGACATCGTAATGTGAGACTGCTCAGTCGGATGACTTCCTCAACGGCCGCTGGTCCCCGTGCTCCGAGGAAAGACTTCTTCAATGAAATTGGCACAAATGCGTATTTTGTTCCCGTATCTTTTGGAAATCTCCCGAATCCTTTTCTTCCCAGTAAGAGCCTGAAAACCTTTTTCATACCCTCAATATCCGCATACCTCTTTGCTATGGGTGCAAATGATATGATTGTCCTGCACATGGCCTACACTATATACGCGACGCGTTAACTATCTTTTGATATCATATCATGACTGTAAGTCCTAACTCAGCAGAGCAAGCATACCTCGACTTATGCAAGAGAATCATAGAAGAAGGTGAACATAGACCGGACAGAACCGGAACGGGAACAAAATCGTTGTTCGCTCCTCCACAACTTAGATTTGATCTCTCCAATGACACATTTCCTCTCTTGACCACCAAGCGTGTGTTCTCCAAGGGAATCATACACGAGTTGCTCTGGTTCGTCAAGGGGTCCACGGACGCAAAGATCTTGACGGAAAAGGGCGTCAAAATCTGGGAAGGAAACGGGTCGAGACAATATTTGGATTCTTTGGGTTTGACCCACCGCAGAGAGGGCGATCTCGGACCGGTTTACGGATTCCAGTGGCGTCATTTCGGTGCAGAGTATAAGACGTGCGAGGATGACTACTCGGGCGAGGGTTTCGACCAGCTCTCGGACATCATCAAGAAGTTGAAGACAAACCCATACGACCGCAGAATCATCATGTCCGCATGGAATCCTCCTGACTTCGCCAAGATGGCATTGCCTCCATGCCACGTGTTCTGTCAGTTTTACGTTAGCTTCCCGGAGAACGCTAAGCCCAAGTTGTCTTGTCTTCTTTACCAGAGATCGTGTGACATGGGTCTTGGAGTGCCTTTCAACATTGCTTCATACGCGTTGTTGACTAAGATGATTGCACACGTTGTCGACATGGACTGTGGGGAGTTCATCCACACCATGGGAGATGCTCACGTCTACTTGGATCACGTTGAAGCATTGAAGACGCAAATGGACAGAACGCCGAAGCAGTTCCCTAAGTTGTACATCAAGGAGGACAGAAAGAGCGAGATTGTTTCTATTGACGACTTCAAGTTCGAAGACTTTGAAATCGTGGGCTACGAGCCATCTCCGGCCATCAAGATGAACATGAGTGTATAATGCAATGTTATGTGGCGGTCACGAAACACTAGTGTAGCGCCTTTTTCTCTGCAGCTTGGCTTCAGCCACCAATTCGGCAGGCTCCACGTAATCAAAAAAGTCACTAGCAAGTTCGGGTTCCTTAGCAGATTCCAACCTTTTAGAGATAAGGGCTCGGTTTGATTTTGATGACGCAACCTTGCTTCGATTGGGCGTGCTGTTTCCCTTTACTGAAAGCGCCGCTTGAGAGCCTCTGTTGGAATTATTTGTGATGTTTGCCAATGGTCTCCTTTGTTTCTTAGCGGGAACGGCCCTCTTTGGAGCTTCTTCCTTTGCACCTTCTTCCTTTGCACCTTCTTCCTTTGCACCTTCTTCCTTCTTTGGAGTTTCTTCCTTCTTTGGAGCTTCTTCCTTCTTGGTTCTCGGTTCCTCTTCCTTTACCGTCGTTCTGAGATTGTTATTGTACATATCTTCTGTGACAGCATCTATTAGTTTCACAGATTCTCGCCTCAACTTTTGGTTCAAACTGGCAACTTGGTAGTTCACGGGTTTGCGTCTGCTTGACCTGTCCAAAGGAAATTCCACCACTTCCAAAGATAGCGACCTAGAGCGGCGTGTAGACTCTCCTTGTTCGTTTTCTTTCCCTTTGTTGGCGGAAACCGCAGATATCTCCATGTCAGTCTCTTCAGTCAAGTCTCCAATGCGGCGCGAATTGGCCACACTAGGACTTTGACGTCTTGAAATTGTAACTCGACTTTTCAACTCTTCTGTAGGCTCGACCAGTCTTCTTTCGGCCCGATCCAATGCCATTTCAATTCGGTTAGATGACCTCCGCTTCTTTGCTTGCTGTGTACCAGGGGTGTCCTGGTATACTGTGAGCTTGAGGTCATGTTCTAGAAGAGAACCTGTGATCTCGAACTCCGGAGACTTGCTCGATTCCTCCATCATAGCCATGTTTGCCTCGTCCGTTTCGGGAATGCAGTATGCTAGAGTCGCAATCTTCTCTCTTTTAGCCCCCCAATGCTGCGTTTCTTCTCCAAAAAAAGAGATGTTCTCATCACCTTCTGGAGTTGACGTGAAGGGCCCTTTGTTGATTGCCGAAAGGGCGTCAAGCAACCGGTTCTTGGGCAACCCTTCATCTCTCCGGATATCTCGAAGCGTCTGGAGCACATCGTCGAACCGAGCAAGAACCGATACCTCGATCTGGGAAAGCCTGCTTTCCAAAGCACTCTTAGCAGAAGTGACTCTTGATTGCGTCGTGCGGAGAGCAACGTTATCGCTGATAAGACTGCTTATCTTGGCCTCCATCTCGGAGATCCGCTGCGCCATTTCAGAGTTCCTGACTGCTAGTAGGCGGTTCTGGAGAGCAAACTTGTCTGACTCTGATTCCGGTCTGACCTCGACAGATTGGGCACGTGCCTCAGTGGACGGCATCGAGGCCCTTCTCTCTTTCTCTCGGAAATACTGTGATCCAATCGAGAGCCTAGCCATGGCTTGAGTGTGTGTATTCGATTTTGTAAACAGTAGTACACAAATAAATAGTGGGAGTGCATATTGTGCATTATTTGTTTTGCTTTGATTTCGTGTGATTTACCTGGCACGTTGTCGCTCCATGGGATAATGGGCCCTTGATTTGATGCTGTTTGTCGTGGAATTGAAAACACCTATATCTTTGAAATCTTGGTGCAATCAAGTATACCATTATTCATAATTCGCGTACTGCACACATCCGATATCATAACATTTGATACTTCATTACTTTCACAATGAGCTCCATACAACGCAAAATTCAGGAGAAGAAAGAGGAGCTCCAGCATCTAAATGAGCTCAAACAGTTCACAGGAGTGTTGTCCGGACAACTCGAGCAAATCGAAGAGAGATTAGACACAATGGCAGATGGGGCCGAGAGCGTTGCTCTAATACTTTCCAGTTGGCAGAACGTGGTGAACTCCGTGTCGCTTGCATCGTTGGGGTTACTCAAATACAGCACAAAGGACTATGAGACGAAAACACCACTTCCAGAATGTTTAGTTAGAATAAATCTCGACAAAGACGTTGAGGAGGCCGAGTAGCGGTCTAGGTATGGGATAATGTATATTAATGGGAATAACCTAAGCTGTATGACGTGCTTTCGCTTCTGCTTTGATGGTTTCAATCCACAAGGCGAGATCATGCGACACTACTAGTGTGTGGGCTTTGTTAGCTAACTCACCTTCACCGCTTCCCACGCGAGCTTTCTGGACGACGGCATCCAAAACGCCAACGATATCTGGATTGCTGTGGATTTGCACAAGCGTGGCGAAAAGTGCAGTTTCCTTAACTCTCAACTTGTTCACCTCATCTGTGTTTTCGCTGGTTGCTGTGATCTTAGCCCAGTCGTCAGTGAGTGACAACAACTTCAACCACACCTCGCTTGCAGTTTCCTTGAATACAGCATCGTTTCTGATCAGAGCAGAAACGTTCAAAGCATCGGCGAACACTCCCGAAAATGCGGAGGCAGGTTTGATTACAGTAAGCAAAGTAATCAACTGTTCTTTCAACAATGGCATCTGATCAACAAAGCGTTGGAAGAATGGCAGTATCTGTTCCGATGCGTCCGCTTTCGCGATGTTCGGGTTGATAAAGTTATCGAGAAAATATTCCAATGTGACCAATTCTTTCTGTCCTTGCAAGAACAGAGAGACAGTCTGATGAAGCTTATTTTGGATTCTTATGACGACAAGGCTGTTCTCCGCCTCAACCGCGATCTCCTCAAGTACGGCAGAATCAGATTCTGGGCTTTCGAGTTTAGCAGCAATGGCAGTTAACTTGGCCAACGAGTAATTGAGCTCCCGGTTCTCTTGGTTGTCCGTCTCTTTTTTAGAAGAGAGCGAGATCAAAACATTGGAGGCCTCTTTGAAGTTGTTAACCAACAAATAGTGGATCCATGCGACCTGTGATGACTTCCGTGGGTTCGCCTTGAAGTATTGCTCGATATAAGGCTGGTAGTCCTTGAACTCGAGGAGGAGACGCTGGATCTGGTCATTCTTGATATAGTAATCGAACAACTTCGATGCGAAAGGGTATCCATATTTGTCTGTGAAGTACCGTAGCTTATCATCAATGTATTCGGGTGAGGTTTGCTCTCTTTCCTTTTCCAATACAGCTGCCACCGACAAGAAGTCTTGGTACTTCTCCGAGATTCTCAATGCATCGGCAACTGCACCGTGGTTCATTAAAGCTGAAATCCACTCCCCTTTCCTGGAATTGTACCATTCCAAGTAACCAGGAAGCTGGTCATCTTCGGTGTCTTGCATGTACTGAATAGCGCATGTGACGAGATAGTACAATGTCTCAGTAAGCTTGATCATGTCGCTGCGTCCTTGAAGATTCTCTCCGAAGTCCTTGTTGCGAGTGCAGTATGCTTTGCTGTACACTTCTTCTGCAGTAACCAACAACTTAGTGTCGAACACCCAAAGTTTTTGAGCAGGAAGCTCACTGACGCCGAAAATATAAGCAGTCTCGTTGTTGAATACAGCATCACTCAAGGTACTTACCAAAAGCCTATTGATAGTAGGCAAGGCATAGTCAGATCTGAATAATGTCTCGACAAGGTCAGTGAGCACTATCAAGATCTGGCTAACGTGGTGTGTAAAGAATGCCCTAGCAGGATCTTTTGAATTGAGGTCCGATACAAGATCGTTGCTTTTGATAATGTGGATGAGTTTTTCCTTCAAAAGTGCCGCTTCTGGGGTATCTGAGTCCACAAATGTCCACAAACTCTGAGAAACCTCAACTTTCTCCAAGCCCTGGACAATTTCTGGAACAACGATGAACCATGCATTTGGAAAGTTTCTCTTGACGAAGTCTATGAGTTCACGTAGCAATGTTGCCCTCATGATAAGAGAGTCTCTAGTGGAGGGGAAAAATGGAGGGAGATATGGCGAAGAAGAGTCCAATATCTCTGAGACGATGGACTTGGTTGCTTCAGTCACAACGTCTACTGGGTAATCTGCGCCAACATCGAAATCCACGGCCAGAGACTCGTGGTAGTAGATCGCCTGCTGGATATGAGACTTAAGAAGGTAAACAGGATCTGTTGAGTCTTCTTCAGTTGCTACTGAATCAGAGCTATCCGTTGGAAATCTCTCGACTCTCAAAACACCGTAGCCTTTAGTCACAAGAATGACCGACGGGTTAGAAGTAGCGCCTGCTTTGTCCTCAAATCCCAGGCCAATGATCTGCACGGAAGGTTTGAAGTTAACCACATCTTCCCATTTAGGTTTGTAGTATTCAAACGACAGCTCCAGTTTCAAGAAGGTGGTGTTGACATCTGTGAGAATGACCGAGTTACCCACCACTACAAAAGCTGTAGCTCCAGGTTTGGGAATGAAAAGTTGAGGTTTGCTGGCCAGTGAATCTGCAGATCCTCCCACGTTGGGCAATTGGTGAGAGCCGTGAAGTAAAACACCGCTATCGTTAATGCGTAAGGTGACCAAAAGAAGGTTCTTCTCGTCGACGCCATGCATCGAGTTATGCACACACACTAAAGCAGTGTATAAGTCGTCTACTTCGGAATCAGAGCGTAACGGCCAAATGTCGAGAAACTTGACGTCGACAATAGCTCCCGGTACGAATCCGTCAATGCTGTTCTCTAAGTACGACGACAATCTGTACTGCAGAGTGTGGTGTATATATGGAGACCCATTTGCGGATGACTGGAACAAGAACTTGCGGAACAAACCTTTAGCATCCTGGACCAAGATCTCTTGTGCCATTCCGTGGTTCGAGATCTTGCCCGACTTGACGCTGACGATCTCATCTCCAATCTCGTCATTATTCTTCAGACCAAAGATTCCTGAAAGAAGACGAGACGCTTTTGATGGACTGACGAGCTCTATGGTAGATAAGTGCGGAGCACCTTTGTAGTCTCTCAAGAGTATGAGAACCACTCTTTTCCAAGAGGTGGCCACCACTATACCTGCTGGCTCCACATTCTCTGCCAACGTGATGTATTCACCCAGTTTTGCTTGGATGTTGACGGTAATCTCTATTAGTTTGCTGTTGATGAGCCCCAAAGCAGGGGCATGCTGCACGCTCTCATAGAAACGCACCAAACCTGAAGTTGAGTTGATAATAACCAAACCTGGGTCCAAGGTGGCACCTCCAGAAGGCAGTGTGAGTAATGCCAAAGGTAAGGCATTATTCTCTCCGATGGGAAACTCGAAGCTGATGGGAACTTCATCGGTAGACCGGTAGGGCCACACAATTATCGCTTTTTCTCCAATAACTAACAGACATTTCGTGTTGTTGTCGGCATAACCGTTCAAAACAGTACCCGCGTCATCCATCCTATTGTCTCCAAGAACTGGAGGTAGCGCTGGAAGCCTCGACACGCAGTACTTATCGTTTTTGGTAAGTTCCAAGCCAGAATAGGTGGATATATTGCCCAATCCAGAAACCGTGGGAGTTTCTAACGTGGAATCCGCAAGAAAGCTCCGCTTTGAGAGTGCCGCCACATCACCACCGAACTTTCGGGGCTTGAATAGGGAATTGTCTGGCATCACAAAGTAGTATCAACAAAAAATGGTTGTTTGGTCGTGTCTTGGCCGAAAGTGATTTGGAGGATGCTACAACTATTCAGTATGTGTTCGATTGTTATCTACTTATATGGCATAGCACTTGGCCAAATTCAACACAGATATCCAGCAGAAGCTGATCTGTGCTTCTCTTCCTCCACTATAGCGTTACCGCTCCATTACTTCTTCTGCTTCTTGGTAGCAGGCTCCTCCTCGTCCACCTCGTAACCCTCCACGTAGTCTGGCTCGTCGAACTCCTCTTCGTCAACCTGGTCGTATCTAGCCTTCAAACCCTTCATCTTTCTGGTCTGCATCTTGTTCAAGTCCTGGTTACCCATGTGAATCTGGGCAACCTTGTCACCCATGAAGTCAGTGGCAACGTTCTTCTTGACCTTGGCAACCAACTGCTTAGGCTTGGAAAGAGCGTCCTTCTCAACCTCAGGTGCGGGAGTGATTCTTCTGCCGATCTTGAAGTCAAATCTAGGACCTATTTCATCAACCTCAACTCTTGGGATCTTCTGCCCACTCTGGTACGACTTCAACTTGTACACACGGAAATGCAACAAAGGCAACGTGGTGGCGTTGGGGTCCTCGATCTCACCTACACTCAACGAGATGACGTACTGCAAACCAGCAACATCCTGCAAGTCAGACTCCTCTCCACGGTAGAAATCTATGAAGAGAGACTTGATTTGTTGGAAGACAGGGTGACTGTCGAATGCAGGGCCGTTAAAGGAGAACATGGGCTTCAAGCCCAAGGGGAAGGTCAACTTCTTGAAGTCGCTCAACAACTTGTGGTTGTCCTGGATCGACAACTCGAGCATGTCGTACACCTTGTGGTTGAAGAAACGTGTGAACACGAGCGTGTTAGGTCTCTTCTTGTTGTGCGACGAAAGCACCACGAGCGAGGTGTCGTTCTTCTCGGCAAAGAACTCCAAGTGCGAGGCGTCCTCGAAGGGTCTGATCTCGTTCTTCTTGGAGAACTTCTTGGCATAGGGCTTCTTCAACGCCATCAAGTCGACCATGGCATCATGCAAAAACTTGTTGCCCGAAGCTCCGGGGACGAACAATGCAGTTTTCGTGTTCTCCACCAATTTGGCGTCTTTCTTGGCCAACGCTCTCTTAGAACGGGCATTCTTGGGTTTGCTGGTTGTTAGTGTGTTCTCGAGATGAGGAAATATGGTATTGTAGCGACATACATTGTTCTAATCATGGTGTTTGGAGTAGTAAAAGATTATCTGATGCTCATCGCACTATTGAAAAAAGATGGAGAGGGTGCGCAAAAAAAAGGTCGTACCCGGGTTCGAACTGGGGTTGTTTGGATCAAAACCAAAAGTGATAACCACTACACTATACAACCGAATTATTGTTCTGAAGGACGCATCTTTCAATCGTTTCATAGGTTTAGGTACTTGGCTATATGAACAGATTCGCACGAGTGGGATTATGTGATGTAGTTTTCAGATCACGTGCTATCAATACTGGAAGGCTTGAATGATAGTGGAGAACGCAAATGTGGTAAAACTCCCTGCAACGTTACATCTGCCCTTACGGTAACTACTGCTTGCTTGTTCATTCTGCAAGGTACTCCCGTCTAAACTTAACAATATTCGCCAGTTTACTACTATTCACGTGCATAGTAGCCGTAGGGTCCCGTGCCTAGCAATCGGACCTGACCTCTGCCCCATCTTTGCTTCACAAATCAATACTAATTCCATTATCAGACCGTCCTGCACAGCCCTCGGTCGTCTAAATTAGAATTGCGTCCTGTACATAGGACACCCTCCGAAACCCAAATTGTAAACCCACATGATGCTCCACGCGGTCGCTTCGGCGCGGATCTTTCCCGACTACAGGAAGGCTTCCTCCCCCACCCTCTTACACCAGTGCCTCCCCAAGAATCTTGAATGTGTGGGGCGCATCAGGTCCCCATCTCATCTGGCTTGTGTGCAGGCTAGTGCGTCTGCTATCACGAAAAAGAACCACAGATTTTGACGTGAACGTTAACCGTGAACAGAAGAAGCTCGTCTGTGATTGTACCCGCCCCATCTAATGGTCACGTGCCCGGAATGCTGGGAGAAAAAGAAAGAAACAGCCCGCTCAGCTCGTCAGAGCCTTTGAGTGGCTCAGCCAGCCCCCATGTGGTGCGCTTGCCAACGGTGCCTCCGTCCAAGAAACAGAGGTCGTCGTCCATGAACTCGGTGAGCTCCAACCACTCCACTCACCAGCGAAGCATGTCCATCATCAGCTTGGAATCCCCCAGAAACTCCATCGTTTCGCTCGAGGATAACTTCCTACGGCCCACCCGCAACAACAGCACCAACAGCTTGGCGTCTCTCAGCGCACTATCCCCCTTTGATTCGAAGGATACTTTCGTAATCGGGCGCAAGGTGAAGTCCAAAGCTTCTAGTGCTGTGTTCTCCGATGAGGACTCCGAGCTGGAACTCCAGATCTCGGTGCAGCGTGCCAAGTGGCGTCGTCGCTCGAGCGAAAAGATCCAGAAACCGTCGTTTCTTGCTAGTCTAAAGAAGGACTTCAAGTTCAAGTACGATAACCACCTCAAACCCAAGTCCGTTCCTCCCAACGCCAAATTCATGGAGGACGGCACCCCGTCCCCGTTGTCTATTGCAACGGATGGATCAGGGCTCCCTTTGCACCGCAACCATCAATCACAACTCTTGCATCACACTTCAATGTCCCTCACATCGATGTCCCACACCCCGATGTCCGCATACCACAACCCTGGTGAGCTCGATTATGAGCTCCCGGCTCCACAGAGGGCGCCAGGAAAGAAGCTGCGAACTTCTTCCATCACACAATCAATATTCATGAAGAAACGCATGCTACTATCCAAGGATATCCAATTGGAGCTACTTCTGTCTCACAGCCCAGCGGTTTCACCACCAACCCACTCAGACGCTCGGTTCCCTGTCATTCTGCAGCCACTGCCTCTGCGTGGCCAGATTCACAACCTCCTCTCTTTGCATAGAAATGACGATGCTCCACAATCTCCTCCGATGAGGAGCTCGCCATCACCTCCCCCACTTCAAATACCCAGTGAGCCTTCAGTCCGCCAGCAGAACAAGCTCATATATGAGTTGAACCGTAAATGGAACAAGGCTGTTTTCGACACCAATGATCGGAAGGATAAAGACTTAGCTACGGTTGTCGGCTCTCCGTCCCGTAAAAGAGAAAGATCCGAACTGGTTTCTAGCAGCGATAGTTTTATTCTCCATGGGTGAGCGCGTGCTTACCTCTGTGTACTTAATGCATGTATTAGTAGTGACCACTACAAAAGAACCTCGTCATCCTTATGTGCTTCCAACTCGCTGAAGAATGGTAAGCGCAAGAGCTGCGAGGCCGAGAGACGCTTGCTGGGATCCATGCTGAAACACCCGTACAATAACTGCAACATGTGCTTGAGATCATTGTATCCCTCCAATTCGCGTTTATACTCCTCGTAGTGTGCTGTAGTGGATGTCTCGTCAGCGTCTAGCGTTGGCTTGATGAGGCTGAAGGCCTTGGTGTCGAGATACTTCAAGGTATCTAGAATTACACTTCCGTCCGGCAAACAGTCGTTTTCCCATTCATGGTGTAAGATCGTGGCCAAGAATTTGACTAGATTGGCGTTGTAGCTGGATGCCTGGATGTTGGGGATGCTTATTTCAAGCCCACAGCCGTGCAACTCTGCGCATTTCTGGAGCTTCTCGACCCCAAACAAGAGGAGTATCTCGATCAATGCGTCGATGTCATCAGGCGAGTTGAACAATGGGAATTTGCGACCCAAGAGCGACAAGCCAATTATTCCCGCCGACCAGATATCAATTTTTGTCGTTTGGTTAGTGCACTTGAACAACACCTCTGGCGCACGGAATCCACGTGTGCCTGCTCTATTTGCACGCCTGGGAGGTCTTTGATCGACTTTTGGATATGCGGCTTTGATGTTGAGCCTCTTAGAATGCCTGCTGAGAGAAGATTTGTCTTTTGAAAGACAAGGACAGGCGTTTGAGGAACGGCCCAACGATGTCAGCATCTTCTCTGCTAAACCAAAATCCACCAATACTCCCTTTCCCTTGAACGGGTCGTACAAGAAGTTGGTTGGTTTGAGATCACGATGCATTATACCTTTGCTGTGGACAAAGTCAAGGCCCTGCAAGAGCTCCCACATGTACTTCTTGATTCCTTTGATGGGGAGATCTCTGTAGAAGTCGCGGAAGTCCGCATGCTGGTAGTATGGGAGGATAGCTAACACCTGGTCTTGGTAGCGCAAGATATCTAGTAATGGAGCCACGTGCGAGTTACCGCTGAGCATGTAAAGTAGATTGAGCTCATTGTGGATTCTGTTAGGCAGCGAGGTCACGTAGATCTGCTTCAACGCCACAAGCGGGTTCTTTTTCTTTGCTTTCTTATGCTTCTTGCCAATCTTCTGAAGAGGAGGTGATTTCCACATCTGCGATCCCAACATAACTGCGCCATTGACAGCTTCAGCCTTGTACACTGTTGAGAAGGTGCCCTCCCCAATCTTGTCAAGCAAGCGGTATTTCTCAGCCAAAACTGGAAAACATTCCTCGAGCTTATGCATATCTTCGAGCACCTCGAGGGTGACCTCGTCTTCTTCGTTCGTGTCTACTGGTTTTGCAGCAGGCTCCGCGCTCTCCTCCATTGGCGGCAGCTTCTCCTTCTTCGCAGATTTGAGGTTCACGTCTCTTATGAATGGTGAGGCCGAATCTGTGGTGTTTCCGGAGTATTTGGACGTGCTGGCGGGATCCAACTTTGGCATTTTGCGGTCGTTGAACGGATCGTCCACAGAACTGCGGCGTCTTCGAAGCTCTTCCTGAAGATCTTGAACTTTGCTTTCTAGCGAGTCCTGGCACGCGTTTTCGGCTGCTCTCTTCACAGGCGATACACGCTCTCGTAATTTCTTGAATGTAGTGACTAGACCTTCCATTGTGGAAATATGTGGCAAAATGGGTGATGTTTGGAGGCTTGTTGATACTAGTATATTCTGGTGTGTATAGAACAAGTTCAATAAATAAGATGTACTGGTGTGTATATGCGATCTCGAGGAGATTCTTAATGTTGTACCAGGAATCAAAATGATATGTATTGGAAATAGAACAGAATTGTTGATTTCATATTTCTACTGAGAGACATTTTTTTGCCGTGCGATAAGTCCTAAGGTATTGGTGAACTTGTGATTTATGAATTTCTACATTTCTCTGAGTAAAGTTGTATATTCTGAGTTAGTAATGACGAAACTGAGAATAGTTGCAATCTTGTTTGGGCAATAGTAATTGTAAATACGATCATTTTCAGCGACCAATGGTATGAATTGAAGAGAAAGAGCCTTTCAGAGGCGAGAGCCTTGGCCTGTGTCAGAATCGATAATGCATTTTGCGATGCCATTGTTACCGTCAACCAATTACCACAGTCATAGCACTTCATAGAGACGACGCAGAATGTTGTTTACAGATTTCGAATCGTGGATCCTGCTAGTGCTTTACGATGTAAATTTGACGTTGATCGGGGTGTCAATACTATACTCAAGTATTTTGCACCCAGCCCAGAGAAAACAGATTCAATGACTGAAAGTTTACGATACAGCTACAAAAACCACTTCCAAATAGTGGAGATGACTCATCACTACTCCAGCTTCCTTCTGCCGACAATTCAACAACCGTGGACTTCCATATTACCTTACCATCAGACCTGCTCGAAAAGTGTGAATTACAACCTCGAAAAAATAGCAATACAATTCTCTCATCACAAGCATCTTCATCGGCTAATCGTCTCCGTGAGAACTGAGGTACCCGTTAAATTCCACTGCTTGTACGGATTCCAATACCTAACTGTATTTTCTACCGACAATGTCGCGCACTCTCAACACATTTTTCAGAAAATTTTCTCTACCTTCCACCATGCTTTCCACATCGTCCAAAGTCCGCAGCATCCAGCATGTTCGGACGCTCAAAAGACAGGTAGCAATGCCTCGGGACTACACTCCCGAGTTGGTCCCGCTCTCGCATCCCAAAAAGGACCACACCGGTAAGTTGGCTCGTCATTTTAAAGCATGGCTAGGGCCCAAGAACATCCGTGGAGAGTACTACTTGAACAAGTACTTCTACCCACCACAGAACCACACTCCGAACTACATTGTGCCGGACGGAAAGCCTGTTGTTGGCAAAAACACCGAGGCTTCCACCAGACTGGGTCGTGTTAACCCAGCGTTGCACCCATTCCCAGCCAACCCAGCATGCAAAACCGCCTCTGTGATCTCGGACGACTTGAAGCAAAAGATTTTCAGTGACGTCGTCGAGTCTGGCATGCACTCGCAAGAGGTAGCCCACAAGTACGGTATCAAGCTCGCACGTGTGGACGCCATTGTCAGATTGCAACAAATCGAAAAAGGATGGAAAGAAGAAGTACGTATCGTTGTTTTCGGGTGAAGTGATGAACTTACAAATGATTAGTCTTTAAGACACTTCTGGTTACAAAATAGCTTCTGAACACCCAGTTTACACTAACATCTACTAACAAACAGGGAAAAACAACCTCTGAATTGCAGAACTTTGCATCTGTGATGCACAAGATGTTTCCGTTGTACCAGCCACCTATCGAGGCCGACAACTTGACGGAAATTCCTGAGCCCAGTAAAACGTTGCACCAGCGGTTTTTGACCATTTCAGAGTCTGAGCCATTTGGACCAGTAGATGCTGCAGCCATTTTCGACCTAGAACCAGCTCAGCAAACGCTTAACAAGTTGTCTGAGTTTGTTCAGGACAGCGACAAGCCGCAGGTTCGGATGAATGAAGTGTTGGTCGGTGTTCAGAAGCAGGGCGACAAGGCACAATTCCGCTTCACGAAGGCCACGTCAGGGGACGTTGGATACCGTTACGGAGCTTCCAGAAGAGACCAGAAGCGTGACCGTGCCATTGGTTTCGACAAGCTGGGCCGCATGGTCTACACCTTGTAATGTACATAGAATAGGACAACTGATGGAAGTGTACGGGCGTGCTGAGCACCAGCCACGTAGAGATCAAGTGGGAATCATCAGACCCATCATGATTTGATGAAAATTGAATTCTTTTGAAAATACGAAAGCCTATCCAGAGTCTTTTCAGCAATCTTTCAAACATCACGCTTGACAGTCGTCAGCTTCCACTATCATATCAATACCGCTTCGTCTAACAACAGAGTACCTCGATGTTCCCAAAATAGAATGCACAATTTTGAAATGCATATCCTCGGGTAGAACATCAACCCAGCACCCAATATCGTCGTGATCAACAATATTCCACTATCTAACAAGAACAAAAACGTCACCGACAGTTACATCCATCAACTTCTTCCACCGCGAATTGGGTGCAAAAAGTAAACCACACTGGGATTGGTTGCTTCGATCCCCAAAGCCCAAAGCGTGAAATCTGGAGCCATATCGACCCCTTCTCAACATCTAAAGATCTATATACTGACCCCGAATGCCCTTTGTCACTTCATGTGCTTGCTTTTTTTGAGCGACACACGACTCAGGACACGTCCAGAGAAAGAGTGTCTCGCTTTTTCAAGTCAACAAACATGATTCACTTTCTTGCGTTTTTGACCGTGCTTCAGCTCATTGCTGCATCGGCTCTCACATTCAACTTGCCTGCTAAGGAAGCCTCATGTTTCTACATCTTCACAACTAAGCCCAACACCCAGGTGAGCTACTATTTTGCGGTACAGCTGGGTGGATCTTTCGACGTTGATTTCTCCATCAAAGATCCAAGCAGAAAGACCATCATCTCCGATACCAAGCAGAGACAGGGCTCGTACGTGTTCAACGCCGACGCCTCGGGAGAGTACGAGTTCTGCTTCCTGAATGAAATGTCCACCTTTGCTGAAAAGGTGGTTGATTTCGAGATCAAATACGAGGGTGATGCCCAGAGCGAGTTCCGTGCCGCCATGCCTGAGCAGCCTAACACCAAGCCCATTGCTCACGTTGAGGGAAT
Organism: Danielia oregonensis; assembly: GCA_003707785.3. NCBI lineage: Eukaryota > Fungi > Ascomycota > Pichiomycetes > Serinales > Metschnikowiaceae > Danielia > Danielia oregonensis. The sequence goes on from PPLJ03000004.1 coordinate 407,260, forward strand.
GAAGAAAACGGCCGAGAGCATCAACGATCAGTTGGACGAGCTCAAGAAGTCTTTGCTGTACTACAAGACGAGAAACAACAGAAACCAGGCTACCGTGAAGTCCACCGAGCTGCGTATCTACTACTTCTCCATCTTGGAGGTCTTGTTGATGGTCGGCATGGCTTTCTTGCAAATCACCATTGTACAGTTGTTCTTCAAGGGCCTGAGAAAGCAGCTCGTTTAGGAGGCTGATGGCAAAGGCTGTTTTCTGGAACCTGGCGGCTATGCTAATAGGATACATCAATACCAGATCATCATTGTCATGTAACTTACACTTTCTCTACTATAGCACTATTGTATTTTCAATATCCATGCAACCCTACTGCCCAATAGGACAGTTCCGCAAGTACTCAACCTTGTTCTTCAAGACACGGATGGACTTCAAGAAGATCTCGCCCGGCAGCATAGCTCCCGTGGACTCTACGTTGAAGATGAAGTGGTCTCTCTTACGACCCAACTTGACCTTGCCGTTGAACTCTTCGTGTCTCAACACCTCTCTCAGAACGGTGTCCTTTCTGGCGTCCTGAACGTAAGCCTGTCCGCTCTCGTTGACTCCAATGACTCCCAGTGGGAAACAGCCCTGGAGCTTTTTGGCCAAGTCGCCCGTGATGGGCTCCTTGATGTCGATGACGGGCATTAAACGGTACGAGGCAGTTGCAACCGGCGAGAACTTGGCGTGGTCGCTTCCTACACCCAAAATGCAGTGCACTCTCAACAGAATCTCCTGACCAGGACGCAACTTGGCCAAAAGAATGTCGGGGTCACAAGGAGCAGGAGGAGCGTCCTTGAAAAGCTCCACCTGACGGCCCTGTGGCTCGAACTTGAGGTCTCTGGCGTAGACACTCAGGTTGCGGTACAAGACCTTAGGGTCTGTTGTTCCGGGAGGAGCATGTGGGTTTCTTGTGCAGCTGATATCCAACGACATGACGATGGTGTTGTTGTCGTTGTAACGCTCCTTCTCGTCGCTCGTGGGGTCGAGCCACACCAAAGCATCGGGGTCCACGTTCAATGGAATGAGTCCGATACGGTGTGCCAAAACCTCATCTTGAATGACAGAGGTGTTGTTGAAGATGTACACCGTCTCTGCTGCCACAGATGGAACCTCGGCCAACATGATACGGCGGAAGGCGTTGGCGAGCGAAGTGTCGATGTTGATCAAGTCGAAGTTGGCAGTTCTGGGCGAAAGCTGTGCAATGTCGATTTCAAACGAGTCTTTGAATTTCTCAAGGTCCCAAGCATGGTCCTCGTTGGCCAGATGTCCTGGGAAGTCCGTGGACGTAGTGTTGGTCACGCGGTTATACTCTATGCCGACAATGTTTGCCATGGTGGAGTTGGTTTTTACTTTACTCATCGCGAAAAATGCAGGTGTAGATTTGGGATGAGTTGATGATATAGGAGAGGACGCAAAAAGAGACAAGAGCCTTGTTATACGAGAGAATATGACTACCAGACAGTAACTGTGTACATGTCTTTGTTCAGGATATGAATTTGAAGTTTTGTAATCGTTTTATGTTACTTCTATTATGGCCAGAATAATGGGTGAAGAAACATAAGAGAAAACTTTGCTGTAGAGGAGTATAAGCTTTCTGGGCTTGCACAAGGCTCTGCCATTGCTTTCGGCCCGTGTACATCGACACCTAGGTCTATCATTAATCATGTTTTGCACCCATTCGCACTATGTATGTTTGAAGTATTTGACTCCACGTTTGGGCCCTGTTTATCGCCCGAAGATTTGTAACATTCAACATCACTCTTTGTCCTGCTCGTTCCATCCTCCGCTAAACAAAGAAACTCCGGGAAATCTGTGGTGTTTCAAGCACCGGCGCCTCAACGTCTGGATCTTGCTGATATCGCAAGACCTTGGCAATGTTGTCCCACAAGTCTATCTCGACCAACTCCACATTTCCGTTGTAGCCGTCGGTCTCGATTTCCAGTCTGGCCGATCCTTCATCGCTCAATACCGTGGAATCCACTTGAAGAACCACAGAATCATCCGTAACACACATTAGGCTGTGGTATACAAGTTGAACAAAGAGAATGGCCACATCGAGACCCAAGAGCTCCCACACAGAAAACGGAAGACGCTCACCGATAAATTGCACCAGTAATCCTCCGTGGAGGTACCCATCTGTGGACGGGCTCTTTGTGTATGCTCCTGTGAATAGGTGGAGCACAAATGCAAAGATATTGACGGTTAAAACGGCCCGTAACAACACACTGGAGTGGAATTTCTTGTTGTTCTCTGACATGGCCATTTGTATATGCTGAGGAAATGGATGCGTTATGCTGAAGTTGAGGAAGCTGCGTGCGGCCAATGACATGAAGGAGAGATCTCTCAAGTAGAGGAGTCCTATTAGAATGTAGCACGTTCCACAGACGAGTTTTCGAAGGTCGCCTAGAAAGTGTTTCTTCCGACGATATAGCACCGAAGCATTGTTCACTATTGTCTGCTCCACAGTTGGATAGTTCTGAACATCGAACTCCGACTCGGGCTGGTGCATGCTAGAGAAGTGCAATATTTGAATTAATGAAAGTTATAATCGATATGTGGAGACATGAGTTACATACACTCCTATAGTACAGTAAGCTATTTCCGGAACTTGATGGCCTTGATGAGGTCGCCTCCCAACAACGTAATCTGGTCGAAGATGTCCTGTTTGTTCATCACCACCTCGTCGTTTTCGCCCGTAGGCTTGACGTCCACACCCAAGCTCACTCTGAACTTTTTCTTCACCATCGCAGAAGGAACAAGAACTCCCGAGACAACGTTGCTCAGCTCGCCGTACAAGCCGGGGTACTTTCTCGTAGAAAAGAGGATCACGTTACCGAACTTCTTGTTGAGCTCGTCCACCAAAATGCTGGTGAGGTCGTGCTTCGATGCAATGTCGTCTGGGTACGACGTGTAATTTCCGCTCAAGTTCTTGTACTCGCCGGCTTTCATGATACCCGAGGAACGGGCGAGGTCGTTGTTTCTGACCTTGATAATGAAATCAAAGTCGTTAAGGGCTGGTGTGAAGAACAAATCAATCGTGGACTCATCGATGCCTTGATGTTTGATCAACAGCACCGCAGCACGAGCCAATGCCGTCAATCTGCTTGCAATGGGCAATGTGAGGTCGTTGGACCACAAGATACCTGAAGGATCATCACGAGATCCAACGAAGAACTGTGTCTTGATACCCGATGGATCACTCTTACGGATAAGTTCGAAGTTAGACTGGATCACCTGGTAACCCTTAACAGTCAACTTGTCGCTCAACTTGTTGTCCAACTCATCGGCAGTGGAGTCTGCTCTCTTGACCAAGTCCAAGATCAATGCATCGTCCTTCCAGTTCCAAGTAGCGATAAAGTTCAAAACCTGGAGGAATCCTTTTTCAACAGAGTTTGGAACGGTGTATGGTGCTGGGTTCACGAATGGCTTCAAAGCAATGAGCTCCACAAGCTCGTCACTGAAGTTGCGCAAAAGAATGTGAGAGTCCAACCACTGCTTGAAAAGACGAACAGTAGGGGAGTAGTAGGGGAAATGACTCGAGAGAATGCTGATCGTGCGAGTGTGCTTGATCGAACCAAGGTACTTCTGGTTGAACTTCAAGTAGACGTTCTGGACAATGGCCTTCTGAGTACCGGCATTGCTGACAGCACGCAAGTACAAAATCTCGTCTCTTTCACTGAGGACTCTGATTCTGAATCCATAACCACCAGGTGTCAATACATTCAAGAGAGTAATGTCTTCATTGAAGGGAATGGAGTCATCCTTGGTCAAGAAGGATTTATAGGTAGACTCCTTGTTCAAGGTGTCCGATACCCTCAACAAAAATGCAGTTTTTGTTTTCTCCAATGCCTTGATTTCGTCAGGCCATCTGGATGATGTCTCAAACTGCAAGACGACGTCGTTCCAGAAGTCAGGACTCGAAACAGCGAATGGAACAGGTTGCAACAATGAAGTGTTCCTCAATGCTGGAGACGCTGGCAAAAGAGACTTCACACCCAAGGGCAATTCCAAGTTGTACATGACTTTGCACAAATCCTCGAAGGATGTCTTCAAGTATGTGAAATTGCCGGTAGAGGTGACACCTTGGTTAACAACAGAAGCAGTGAGTGGTGTAGGCAACTTGTCGTTAAAGCGCATGGTGTTGGAGGTAATATGCTGGGAGATGTGGGGGTGGAAGTGCAAGTTAAGGGAATAGTTGAGAATGGCAGAAACAACAGGCTCGTTGTTCTCACCAGACCAAACCACACAGTGCTGGATGGTTCCATCTTTGAATCTTCTCAACGAAGCCTTGGCACCCCAAAATGCACGGAACTTAGCCGCCTGCTCTTCATCTGTATCATTAGGACCCTTGGTAACGGCTTTGTCGCATTCATCTGGGTTCAACTCAATACCAATGGTATACTTGGTACTTTGAGTGCTTGAGGGCTTTCTTTTGGTGAGAGGGAACACGTTGTTGATCTTCTCATTGGTGATTTCGAGGCAGGATACTCTGTCACCCAAAGCGTTCTTCAAAATCAAATACAACTTGTGCTTGATGTAATTATCGAACGTGACGAATGAGATCTTCTCCAAAGCTCCGAAAGAATCGTGAAGATCTTCGGGAACAGCGAGCTCGTACACCAAGTCGTACTTCATGCATGTGAAGTTGGTCTTTTGCAACAAGATGGCGTCAAAACGATCATGCACCACATCGCTGAGCAAGTCGAATGTGTTAATTGCCTGTAGTCGCAAAGCCTGGTACGACGACTGTGTCATTTTCCATAGTATGTTCAACTTAACGTTCTTGTCAAATATAGTAGGTGTGTTGAATCCTTCTGTCTTATATTTGGAGGTGGTACCTTCACCGAGCTCACTCGAGAACGAGAGGTAGCCTGAAGACAAGTCCATAGTGGCCAAGTACTTGATGGCACCCTTAAACAACTGGTAGGACGAGAAACCATGCAATAATATTTTGTTTCCGTTCAATCCACCACCGTTCAAAAGAGCAGCAAGAAGAATAGCAAACTCAAAGTGCCCAAAGCCACCTTTGTTAAGTGAAGAGCCGAAGCCACGTTGTTGCAACCACAAGCGGCCCAAAGTACAAGCGTCTTTGAAAGCTTCAGCAGACTTCTTGTTGGAGTACAAGTACTTCAAGTAGTAATCGTAGGTAGTCATCGATACAATTGAAGAATTGTAGTACGGAGTTGGCGGAAGTTCTTCTGAATCACTCTGCACACGCACACAGTTTCTGTCGGGCAAGAGCTTCTTGGAGTCGAAGATGCCGAACGGAAGTGCAACGATCAAGTTGATAGTAAACTTTGTTTTGTGGAATGACAAGTCCTCTTCGTTGTCAGTTTTTATGCTCTCGAGCTTGAGCACAGGGCATAATATATCGTCGTTCAAGTAACAGTAGGAAATCTTGACGGGGAGGTTGTTCTTCTTGGTCAAAGGAATGAGGTGCTCCACCAAATACGCAACATAGAATGCACGCTTGTAGAGAGCACGGTAGTTCAAATAATCCTTAGGCTGGAACAACTCTTTGGGCATGGTGAGAGAGATGTCGATGGACAGTCCTTCCTGCTGTGCCATTCCTGTCTTCAAGCCAAAAGATCCAACAAGAGAAACATCTTCTGGGGGCAGATAAGCAAACTTGTAGTTGACTTTTGTGGGCTTGGGGTCGGGGAACGGAATTGTCACCTTCTTAGGATTGAATTGGCTCTCTGCCTCAGCGAGGCTCAACATCTCTGTGGCTGGGATCTGCAGGATGCAATCGTGAAGACGATGCAACACTTTCTCGATACGTGCAACATGTGCCTCTTTTATGCGGACCTCGGCTACCAACTCGTCGATCTGCAACTTGAAGATGTTGGATTTGAAGAGCTCAGCGGTTTCTCGAGCAATTTGGACATCTTGTGCGGTCAACTGCTTCTTTTGCTTTTTGGTAGGTTTACCCTGTTGCTTGGGTTTTTCCTCCTCCTCCTCTTCCTCCAGCTCGGATCCGGAGATATCGGAGTTGTCTATTGGGGCCTCTCCATTTGGAACCTCCTCTTCTAACTTTCTTTTGGCCATCTTGGTTGTGGAAAAGCTGTACAGTATATTTTTTTCGGCGATGGTTTCGCGATCACGTGAAAACACCCGTGCACCAGCTTACCCCAGCGGTTTTGACCTCTCTGATTTTTCACTCTTGAGAAGCCAAATGAACTGTAAACATCACTCGCTATACATTGTAATGTTAGTTGTGTCCGTTCCAAGTTTCAGCCGAGAAGAGTGTCTGGTTCACAAAACAATTCTGTCTAAATTAGGGGTCACGTGATATATGCCAAATCTACCTTTCAACGTGAATTCGGTTTCCCACGGTAATCGGGTAGAATAGAGCAGACAATTCACCCAAATGTGGGTTTCCAACTCCTAATCCACGTAAAGGAATCAAGAAGAGTTAGAACTTGGAAAGTCACGTGCCGCATACTCCAGGTTTTCACGTTACTTTCTATACGATATACGATATACGAAAATGTACTACTCCGAACAGCTTGGACTTCCACGTTCGGATCCCACGTTATGGCGTCTTAGGACAGACGAATTGGGGAGAGAAACATGGCACTACTTGACCGAAACAGAGGCACAAATTGAACCTCAGTCGAATACTACCAAGTATCTTTTGAACCTTAGTGAATTTGATGCTCCCCAAGAAGAGGATATCGTCACTCCGTTCGATGCAGCACAGAAAGGAGCCGAGTTCTTGGGCCACACACAAGAAGACTGTGGTATCTTTGCCTGTCAATACAAAGGACCTATGTTCATGACAATCGGCTACGTCGCTGCAAGCTACTTCACCAAAACCGAGATCCCGCAGGCGAAAAAGCATGAAATGATTCGCTATATCGTCAACACTGCTCATCCTGTGGATGGCGGTTGGGGTTTGCACTCTGTAGACAAGTCTACATGTTTTGGAACCACCATCAATTACGTTGCATTGCGCCTCTTGGGGATGGACAAGGACCACATTGTGTGTGTCAGGGCACGTAAAACACTCCACAAGCTTGGTGGAGCATTGGGAAACCCGCATTGGGGGAAAGCCTGGTTGTCTTTGCTCAGCCTCTACGAATGGGAAGGTGCCAACCCTGCACCCCCAGAGCTCTGGATGTTGCCTTACTGGGTTCCTATCCATCCAGGTCGCTGGTGGGTACATACCCGTGGAATCTATTTGTCTTTAGCATACTTGAGCGCTAACAGGAGCAAATGTGATTTGACACCTCTTTTGGAGGAGATCAGGAACGAAATCTACTTGCCTAAGCAGCTTCCGTACTCCAGCATCGACTTTGGAGCTAACAGAAATACCGTGTGTGGTGTCGACCTCTACTACCCGCATACAAAGACATTGGACTCACTCAATTGGGTAGTAGTTCAGTACGAAAAGGTGCGGCCCAAGTGGTTGCTCCGCCGGGCCAGCAAGTGTGTTTACGAGTTGGTGAAGAAGGAGTGCCGCAACACAGACTACTTGTGTATTGCGCCAGTGAACTTCTGCTTCAACATGATTGTGACTTACCTTGAAGAAGGGCGGGACTCTGAAGCATTCCAGAAGTTCTTGGGCAGAAAAGATGACGTTCTTTTCCATGGCCCACAGGGCTTGACCGTCATGGGTACCAACGGTGTCCAAGTGTGGGACGTTGCGTTCATGTGCCAGTACCTTATTGTGGCCGGCTTATCGCAATACCCACAGTACCATGACATGATTTTACGAGGCTACCACTTCCTTCGTCGGTCCCAGTTCACGGAAGACTGCAAAGATGGCAGTTTCAGAGACAAAAGAAAGGGCGCCTGGCCGTTCAGCACCAAAACCCAAGGCTACACTGTAAGTGACTGTACTGCAGAGGCCATCAAGGCCATCATTATGGTCGAGAACGACGACCATTTGGGAAACCAAGTGGCGGACAAGATCCCCAGAGAGAACTTACATGACGCCATTGATAGGCTCCTCTTCATCCAGAACACCGGTCTGTTCGAGTTTGGGTCTTTTTCAGCCTACGAGAAAATTCGCTCACTGCCCATGTTGGAATGGATAAGCCCTGCTGAGGTGTTCAACCAGATTATGGTGGAATACCCCTACGTTGAATGCACAGACTCGTCGGTGTTGGGGCTCACGTACTTTTCGAAGTACTACCCAGACTACCGTCCTACGGAGATTCTGGATGCTATCGACAATGCCATTGCATACATCATCCGTGCCCAGGACAAGAACGATGGCTCGTGGTACGGGCTGTGGGGCGTGTGCTACACATACGCTGCCATGTTCGCCATCGAGGCGTTGGAAACCGTCGGCCACAGCTACTTGACCTCCGAGCTGGTGCGCAGAGGATGCGACTTTTTGGTGAGCAAGCAGGAAGCAGACGGCGGATGGAGCGAGTCTATGAAGGCGTGTGAAACACACACGTACGTTCCCAGCGGCCGGTCGTTGCTAGTACAGACGGCCTGGGCAGCAATTGCTTTGATCCTAGGAAATTACCCGGACCGCAAGCCGATCGACCGGGCCATTGGGCTCCTCATGGAGCGGCAGTCGGCGAAGGGAGAGTGGAAATTTGAAGACGTGGAAGGTGTTTTCAACCACAGCTGTGCCATTGAGTATCCGACGTACAAGTTCCTATTTCCCATCAAGGCACTCGGGCTCTATGCGCGCAAGTATGGACGCGAAGCAAAGCCCGAGGCAGATTCGGAGAAGGGCCGTTATTGATAAGATTGCGCGAATAGCATAAGTAAATTGCGTCCGGATGTAGAGAACGGTTACGCTGCAATAGAATGCAACTCTTCGGCCATTTCAGACAATAACGAGGCGCACAATGTTTGCAAGGCGCAGCTTCTGTGCAGGCACGCCCGTGTATAACCAGCCATGGCGTCCCGGTCATTTGCTCGGTATTTGCTTTTTCTTGTCTGCACACCTTGCATGGACCGTGCATGGACCTCCTTCGGGTGATAATTGTCAATTTTGCAGCTATCAGAACGTACCAAAGCCCGGAATGTGTTTTGAGTTGCCCCGCAAGACGTGGCACGGAAAGTTCGCAACCAATATGAGGGCATTGCTCCGAACTCAGTTATAAGCCCCGAAACGCAGCCCCCAATTCCGTCCTGCACGTTCCCAAGTGGTGACACATGTGGCCGTCTTTTGCCCCTTCTGCAGGTTACATTCCCGAAAGCAAATGCCGAAGATATAAATGGGCGAATTCCCATTTTTTGAGGTTATCATCATGTATCCTGAATTCCCATACGACGACGAGAAACGTGCGGACTTCGACGTGGAAGCCCAGGAGTACGAGACTCCTTCGTACACGCCCGACCGTCCCTACCACAGACCTCCACCACCACCATTCGAGAGACCACCTGTCGACAGACCTCCATTCGACAGGCCTCCATTCCCATTCTACCACCACCCTCACCACCCTCACCACGCTCACCATGAGCACTTCCACCACATGGGTGCCAGAGGTTTCCCACCTCCACCTCCACCACCTCACCACAGAGAGCCTTTCTACGGCTGTGACAGACGTCCTAGACGCTCTGCATTGCGCAAGATCTTGCTCGGGTCCACTGCAATCCTTGCTGGTTTCACCGTCTTCTCTATGGGCAGAAGATACGAGGTGCGCAGAATTGAAAAAGAGTTGGGTATCACCGATGTGTACTTCCTCGAGCTTCAGTTCCCCGACAGCGGTCGTGAGCACTACGGTGACGTTAGAGGCGACCACCCAGATCACCCACACCACGATGACGAGATGAAGGATCGTCCTCACGGAAAGAAGCATGGTGGAAGACCTCCACCACCTCCTCACGGAGACCACGACTTCCCACCTCCACCACCACATGGTAAGCACGGGGAGTACCCTCCTCCTCCTCCTCACGGAGAGCACCCTCCTCCACCTCCACATGGAAAGCATGGAGAGCACCCTCCACCACCACCTCACGGTGAACACCCTCCTCCACCTCCACATGGAGAGCACCCTCCTCCACCTCCACATGGAGAGCACCCTCCTCCACCACCTCACGGAGAGCATCCTCCTCCACCTCCACATGGAGAGCACCCTCCTCCACCACCTCCACCTGGCAACGACACAGAGCCTCTCCACCATGAGGCTCCAAAAGAGACTCCTCTCCCCGAGGAAGAGTCTCAGTTGAGTGCTGAGGAAATTGTAAAGAACGTGGAAAGTGCTATTGAGGACGCTGCCAAGGAACTGTTTGGCTTGCACTGATTCTATTCATCCTCATGCTGGTTTGATATAGTATGATTTTTTATTCTTGTGGTTATTTAATGCTTAGTTGGTACATTATAAATTTTGTTTTGCAACAATTCGTAGTATTGAACAGTAAGATAAAAGTCTTTCAAACGATGGCTTCAAGGTCTTCGTGAATATTGAATAGAGAACAGAAGTTCAAACAAAGATGTGCTTCGTCTGCAAAAAAAATGATGCCTTCAGCCAGATTCGAACTGACGATCTCCTCATTACTAGTGAGGTGCCTTACCAACTTGGCCATAAAGGCGACTTTTTATTTATAGCGGATATTTCTTTCCCATGAAAACCTGTAAACAAGAATCATGCACAACATGTGAACAACTCTACCAAAATAGTACTGTAGTTGCCAGACAAAAGCATTTCAGAGTTCGCTACTACCCACATTCACAAAATCTAAGCCTAGTCAAACCTGCTTTTCTGAGTTCTACACGACCGCGCTCTAAGAATTTTCATCTCTATCATACAACTATCATGTTGGGTCTTCATAAAGCCGCTAAGGTGCTAGCACCTAGCCAACTTCTAACTGCCGTGAGAGGCGTTTCCTATTTGGGAAGTTTGGCAGCCTTCGAAGGAGCTGTCAAATCCTACAAGAGACTCGGAAGAGGTCCTGCTTCGGGAAAAGGTAAGACATCTGGAAGAGGTCAAAAAGGTCAGAAGGCACGTGGATCCGTCCCTCGTTGGTTTGAGGGTGGACAGACTCCCTTTTACAAGAGATTTCCAATCACTGGATTCAAAAGACCGCATGCCAAGATCTACCACGACGTCAACTTGGAGAGAATCCAGGACTTGTGGGACAATGGTAGAATTCCATTGAAAGCTGGTGAAACACTCACTATCAAAGTGATGAAGGAGTGTGGTTTGATCACTGGGTCAATGAAGGACGGTGTGAAGATTTTGGGTAATGGAAAAGAAACCTACTCTGTTCCATTGAACATCGAAGCCTCCAGAGCCTCTGCTGCTGCCATTGCCACTATCGAGAAGTTGAACTGCACCTACACTGCTGTCTACCATACCGAGTTGGGATTGCAGGCTCATCTCAACCCCGACCAATTCCTTTTGAAGAAGGGTTACGTGCCTATGCAAGCACGTCCTACGCACAAGAGAGACATCGCTTACTATCTGAACCCGGAGAAGCGTGGATACTTGTTGAAGGACCCATCTTTGTTGTTGGAGCACGTTGACGGATCCAAGGTGGTCAGAAAGGCTACCAAGAAGACCGAGTTGGAGAAGCTGTTGGAGGGAGCTCTGCAGAAGAAATATGGCGAGTTCTCACAGACGAGAGTGGTTGACTTGTCGTCGCTTTAGTTGTATATAGAAAGGCACATAAATGTGGATTACTCATGTAGTTGCTGAACCGTGATAAGAGCTATTTAAAGTTAGGGTGATGGGTGTGAAAGTCGATGGACACGATAGGAGTGATGATAGAGGAACTATGAATATAACACGTCTTGTGGTTCCAAAAGTATGGCTCTGGTCTCTTGTTCAGCAGTAGAGTCAAATATCTTTCCAGAAGTAAATGATTCTAATATGACCCCCTCTAGAGCTCAACATCAACGTATGCTTGTAGCAATCGTTCGACGACGTCCTGAACGTCGCTCAACCGCACCGTCTTGGGGGTGCCATTGAAGCCGTAGTTGTATTTTCGTAGAGCAAAAAGGGCCGACTTCTTGGTCATCAGGAAGAGTTCTCTGATAGCAATTTTATCGTTCTTGGATTCCACGGTGCCAGGAGCCAACCCTCGTAGTCTGAGGCCAGAGAGTGTGACTTTGGTTACGGCTTGGGTGATCTGGTCACCTGACAAAACCAGAACGGAGAGCTGAGTAGGCTCGGGAGCTCGTGGAGCAACATACTGGTTGCGTTTTGTCTGCTTGTTTTCAAGCACCCGATCGAAAATGGTGGTGTCTGACTTCTTGAAGCCCTTGTCATAGTAAACACAGACATCCGGCTTGGTCAGACTATCACTCCTTAGGTATTCGAGCTGCTCGAGTGCTCCAAAGTCTATGGCGAAGCACCGGACAGCCTTTTGCGCTTGGTCAATGTACAACACCAAGTATAAGTCATCTTTTGACTTCGATAGTATGCCAATGCTAGGATTCTGTAGTGATGCCGCAGCGAGATGGTCTCGGAAGTACGCTTCCGTGGTGCTATTGTCGGAAAACACGTTGAAGGGTCCGCTGGAAATGAGGAAGAGTGGGATCTGGCGATAGTTCACGTACGAGACGCGGGAGAAAAGCGTATGTCGAAACGACGGATCGTCATCGTGCCATATCTGGAGCGGGTACTCTTTGCCAGCTGCAGAGAATGCCACTGTGGTGTGAGCCATATATTGTGAAGTTGTATTTGAGAAAGATATTCGCGAATGGGTGCAAACGAAGTTGGGCAAGTGAAAGTAAAGTGTGCCTGGTCTCAAAGTATGAAGCTAGCCCTGTTGAACTGGCTTATAGGATCGACTACGTGGAAGAAGTGCACAAGGAAAAATTTGGAGAATCCATTGTGATGTAGAGAAGTACCGATTGGAACCAGCGTTGAGTACAAGAGGACAAGAAGTAGTTCCAGAGCATCAACTTTAGTTTCTTGGTCACCAATAGTTGGATGTAAGACAGTATACAGAGGTAGGCCACGATAGTGACAGTGTTCCATGCGTAAGAGCTATCGTTAAAGTGGGCAGAACAGAAGCTGTCCAACGCCAAAGTCAAGTGATACCCATATTAGCTAATACCCGACTCAGCCCACAGAAGTAACATTTCCCGAAGCTGTTATTTCTTTGCCACCGGCACATACCAGATCTTCCCGAGATCTAAATCGCTTTACGAATATTTCTCAGCCACACAAAGCCGGAGGCAAGGAAAGACCAGTGGCAAATCACATTGAGCATTCTTACAGAGTCCCACGTCTTACATAGCAGGCCGTGTACAAGCCGTACCAGGCCCATTATCATCCAACTTACTTGCCTGCACTCATCGCGATATAACTCTTCCTCAAATTTTAACTCAACTCCAATGTCGAAAGTGTACTCCGTGGCTCGGGTGTATGCCGATGTCAACAAACACAAGCCCCAGGAGTACTGGGACTACGAGGCCCACACGATCGAATGGGGCAACATTCGCAACTACGAGATCGTTAGCAAGATCGGCCGCGGCAAGTACTCCGAGGTGTTCGAGGGAGTGAATGTGCTCAACGACGAGCCATGCGTCATCAAGGTGTTGAAGCCTGTGAAGATGAAGAAAATCTACCGTGAGGTGAAGATCTTGAAGAACTTGACAGGAGGACCCAACGTGGTTGCTCTTTTGGACATCGTCAGGGACCAGCACTCCAAGATCCCGGCCCTTGTGTTCGAACGCATCAATAACGTGGACTTCCGCATCTTGTACGGTAAATTCACCGTGCCTGACATCCAGTACTACTTCACGCAACTTCTCATTGCGTTGGACTACTCTCATTCTATGGGCATCATCCACCGTGATGTCAAACCACAGAACATCATGATTGACCCGCAAACGAAGCAGTTGCGGCTCATCGACTGGGGGTTGGCGGAGTTTTACCACGCTGGAATGGATTACAACGTACGTGTGGCTTCCAGATACCATAAGGGCCCGGAATTGTTGATCAACCTCCAACAGTACGACTACTCGCTCGACCTCTGGTCGGTGGGTTGCATGTTGGCGGCCATCATCTTCAAAAAGGAGCCTTTCTTCCGTGGAGACAGCAACAACGACCAGTTGGTGCAGATTGCCAAGGTTCTTGGTACCAAGAACCTCATGGCCTACGTCAACAAGTACGGCATCAAGTTGAGCGACGAATATGACCTGATCTTGGGCAACTACCCACGCAAGCCGTGGACGTCGTTCGTGACGAAGGACACCCAGCATTTGGTCCTGAACGAGGTGGTGGATTTGATCGATAAGCTATTGACCTACGACCACCAGATGAGGCCCACGGCCAAGGAGACGCTTGCGCATCCATTCTTCTCGTTGTGATGGGCAAGACAGGGAGTGAACAGGCAGACTGTCATACGGTAGACACGATATGTAATTGAATGGTGACATAATATTGGTCGAGTGGAGTGTAGTAACGGACTGTGTATGAGTGTACTTTCTGGTCAGCTCCAGATAGGCCTGACGTACTTACTGCAAGGGACAGGTACATTGCTTGAGCCGCAGAGACTTCCGTCTCAAGATCAACAGCGCACCAAGATCGCACCAAGATCGCATTAAGATCGCATCAGCATCACCCTACGAACGTATTCCTGTCGCTGTTCGCTAGTCATACGCTTAGCATCTCCGCTTACAGACTGATACACAACAGATACCCGTTATCTGGCTTTCCATAGCTTCGGCCAAAATGGACAATTGGGCCGAGCATCTCGTAATCATTCTATCGCGGCATGTGGTGCGTGGCAACTTTAGCCCGCCGCTGTGTACAATACATGTCGTAACGGTGATGAAGTTACCTGTAACGGGCAACTCAGGCGCCTATGCGCACAAACACCCATCAAGAAGACATGCAGCAACGTACATGCGCATGCGTCAAACGAAGCTCTCAGGGCTCTGGAGCCTAACATACGAACCCACTTCGTAACACCGTCTACATGTACGCATCGGCAGCGCCAAGCACAATGTAAGGACACTACAGCACTAAGACGGCTGTCTGCCGGACGCTAAAGCAACATGCAGGTGACAGCCAAACTAGTGAACGCGACGCGCAGCCAAAACACCTGGAGTGCATGATTATCGATAGGAATTCTCTGTCTGAAGTTCCATATTCACCACGTATTATCACCATGAAGGCTCCTGAACCATGGGTAGTCTCGCAGCACAGAACGATGGCCAGGTGGATATCGTCGAAGGTGGACGCTACCGTCACAGACGTGACATCCGACCTTTGTGACGGGCTACTTCTCATCAAGCTTGTCAACTGCATTGCCACGGAGACCGGAACCTCCAACTACGTTCTCACTCCTGTGTACTCCAAGCCCACGTTCCATATCCAGAAGGTGGAGAACGTGGACGACATGCTCAAATATTGCCGGCTCGTGTTGCAGGTCAACGTCAGTACGGTCAGCGCAGATAACGTTGTGGGAGGAGACCTCAAGTTGATCTTGGGGCTCATCTGGACGCTCTTTGTGTTCTCATCTGCGAGGCGAATCTCTTTCCAGAATGAAGGACGGTCTGCTGGAGAAATAAAGGTCATCTTGCTTGGCTGGCTCAACACCTTGGTCCGTAGCCGTGCGCTACCGGAGGTCTCCAATTTCACCAAGGATTGGTCTTTGCAAAGAGAACGCCGTCCCGACTTAGTGTTTGCTGCCATCTTGGACAGCTACATACCCAAAAAAACCGACTACTCTGCATTTGTGCACGGCAAGAAAGTGGCCAACCTTCAAAGCATTGTTTCTCTTGCTTCCGACTTGGGAATCCCCGAACTTGCTACTGCTGAGGACTTCAACGTGCTTGTTCCTGAAGAAAAGTGTATCATCTTTTATGTTCTCCAGTGGTACTTGTTCTTCGAATGTGGAACAGATTCCAATGGAGATCCAGACTCAGTCACTCTGCCAGCGTCAGAGCCTGCAAAAGACAAGCAGCAGGTGATGAGTGAATTCATCGAAGTGGTTTTGGAGACAGTCAGAATAAAAAACCGATACGAGACGAAAGCTTTACGCTTTGTTAACCAGCTCACTACCAACACCACAAAACTCACTGCTTTCCAAGACCTGATTATATCTGCTGAAAGCGTTATCCCAAAGTTAAACACGTATTGTGCCGATATTACCTCACCCGAACTGTTGGACTTTAGGACCCTAGAAGGCATTGTCGCGCCCTTAACTGAGGTGGAGACTATATTGAAGACGTACGAAAACTTCAAATTGAATTTGAAGCCAGCGTACATGTACCATGACTTCCCCGAACTTCAAGCCCTTTACAAATCAATTCGGAACAATCTCCAAAAGGAAGGGATATCCGGCTACCAGCCAAATAAACTGCTCACTCTTGAGGCGCTTCGAACGAGGCTAGAGGGACTTCACAGCGTGGACCAGAAGTTTGGCGCAGTTTTAGCAGAGTTCATGGAGAAATTTTCCTCATCTGAGCTCCGAAACCTTGACAAGCTTCTCGACAAGCTCGGCAAGGTGATTGTGAAACCAGTTCTGGACTCAACCAAGCTATATGTGGACAACATCGACTGGATATCCAGAATGAGGAAAGATCTAGAATCAATGTTCTCCTGCTTGAAGCAGCATCGCACCACATCTGACATTCGCGCACTCATAGGGTCCCTAGAGCTGATTGAAGTTCCCATCACACCTGACTCGCTCGTTCCTCAGCAATTGGGATTCGATCTTTTTAAAGATGCAGTTAAAGCTCTGACCAACCAGTCCAACCTCAGTTACTCTGACGTGCGTGCCTTTTTACGAGGCTTACAACAGCAATGGTCTGTCGATAACCTCAAAAACTTCATGCTCCTTATACCCAGCCGCCGGCTCCTCAGCAGATCTGAAAGTGATGAATTCGTATTTTCGGATGAAAGTGACGATCTGAGCTCGCTTTTCGACGAAATTCAGAAGAAGTTGGAACATAAGCTCTCCGGTAACCACAACAAACTCTACGATATCGCTGACTTCGTCAGACGGATAGAAATTGGCTTCAAGGTATAATAGTTAATGCACCCGTACATCTTCGCACCCGTGCACCAGTAGTATATCTGGGCTCATCTGACCAACTTGTCAGCTCATGTCTGACGAGCCCTTAACTTCCAATGTGCGTCCAGCCACAGATGCTGTGATCACTGTCCGGATCATCAAGTCGTTCCCTTACCGAAACGTGAAGAACCACATTGTGAAATCGATCAATTTGAAAGAAACTACGCCTCTTCAGCTTCTTGAGCACTTCAAAACACTTATCAGCACTACAGGTGCCTTACGCCCGTACCGTAACGTTGAATATGACACTGTGAAGGTGTATACGCATGCCCATGGCACCAAATCCATGAACTTGGTGATCAACTTCGATCATGATGAGAGAGATATCTTGTGCTGTTCAGATGAAGATCACACGATAACTAACGAAAAAACTTTATGGGATTTGGGAGTGGAAAATGAAACCGAGGTGAGCTTGTTCAACTATAAGGCCTATGTAGACTTTAGAGCCAACCCCGAGGAAAAGTGGTGAGTGTACATATCAGAGCAGTAATCAAGTTATCTATAAACCCGTACATCCTACCCCATACTAACTGCCACATCACCACCAACTATTCTGTGACATGAAGCTTGCTCCATTACTCTCTATTTTGGCTCCTGCGCTTGCTCAAATAGTCACAGCTGGTGATCTCATATGTCCAACCAGCGACGCGAACGATTGCTATCCTCTCATTTTTGAGGCAACTAATGAGTTTCAACCGATCAGAGAGGGCCAGCAGATTCCCGCTGGGTTGCATGTGCGGATGAACATTGAAACGGGAGCACAGGAAGCTCGTATCATGCAAGAAGAGGGAGATAAACCAAGTGAATTAGCTGTGGTGGAAGACAAGGCAGATGCTGATAAAGACACTAACAAAGACGCTGACAAAGAGACTGAGCTCAAGATCCAGGAGGCGCTTGAGAATTATAAGAAGCAGCAAAAGGAGTTCATAAGGTCCAAGGTGAGTGACTCCGAACTCCAAGATTTTGCGTCTTCCATAGCGGAACTCGAGGCTTTTGGAGAAGGTGCTGACATCTCCAGGGCCGAGAAGGCTCTCGACACACTCATTGAGTTGAGCCACGACATTGAGTTTGGCGCAAGATTGACACACAACCCGCGGTCGTTTGCTGCGCTCCCACACTTGGCCCTTTTAGTCGATGACACCAATTTGCAAGAGAAGGCATACAGAATCATGGGCTCCACCTTGCGGAACAACCCCGAAGCTGTCTCAAATGTGTTGTCGTTGCAGCCACGGCTATTTGCTGAGAACCTCTTCGATGTGTTGACGTCCCCAGACACGCCGGCAGTGGTGCAAAAGAGAGTTTTGGGAGTTATACAGGCCCTAGCCACTGACAAGACGTTTGCTTACGAGTTCTTCAACTCTCATTCCAGTCATCATTCCTCTGGGTTTAACGTTCTCGTATATTTGTTTCCCAAGACAGCGAAAGATGTGCAGCAGCGGATTGTTAACATTCTTGAAGATTTGAGTCTTGTGGATAACAAATTGTCTAACGGAGACAAGGAGTCGATTGAGGCGTCGGTGAGACCAGAGAACAAGGTCTCTGCTATGTTGCAGCGCATGTTAATGGAAGGGAAGGCGTCTTCGGAAGATCAGTTCAAGCTCTTATTTGGTTCGTTATCCACGTTGCACAGAGACTCTCAGTTGCAGCCTCAAAAAGACTTCGTAGTCTGGTTGAGCGAAGAAGTGGAGAAGCGTCGGAATGGAATCAGGGAACGCGATCACTTGTACTCAAGCACCGATGAGGCTTTCGACGAAGCGATGTTGGAGGCAAGACATGAGGTGTTTGGAAACGCTTACTCTCGCAAAATGGATGAGTTGTAATTCAACTACGCTTGTTAAGGTGTACGGTATTTAAATAGATATGAAGGCTCGGTTTGCACCCATGAAAAACCTGCTACGGAACGAGAGACTAGCAGCTCAGCAATTGTCATGTATTGGCGTCTAGTAAGTGTTGGCATCTCGCCTGATCTGAGAACCATTTCGATACGCTCATCTTTATAGTATTAATTTAAGTTTCTACAGCATCCAGTTTCTGCAACTGGCTACATCAGCAACCTCATTAACAACGTGTATGATACATGCTCCGTGCTTAATCGAACAAACCGAAACCCATGTCGTCGTCGGACTCCTCCTTCTCCTCCTCGACCTCTTCCTCAGCAGCGGCCTCAGTGGCAGCGGCACCAGAAGAAGAAGCGGCACCAGCAGCGGCACCACCGGTAGGGACGGAAGCCAACTTCTCGTTACCCTCGGCAATCAACTCCTCGACGGACTTGCCGGCGACCTCAGCCAACAACTTCTCGACCTTGTCAGCCTCGACCTCAATGGAGACGGACTCCAACACCTTGGTGATGTCGGCAGCAGATGGAGAGGTGTTACCGGCGTTGACCAACAATAAGTAAGCAGCTAAGTATTTCACTGGGGGTTAGTATCATCTGGTGTGATGGCCCTGACCTCGAATGTCATAGATTTCCAGTTTTCCGCCTATTCGAACGGGAAAAAAACGACCATCCATATCTGGATGGCGCCAGTATGGAGCAGTGAGGATCGCAAGGTCAGCGGTTTCATATGGACGTGGGCAACATACTCTTTAATGTGGGTTATAGTGAGAGAAACGTTGAATTTTCAAGCCGTCTTTTTCGCAGTCGGCTTTGTGTCACGTTTCGCGGAGTGCACGCAAAAGCAGTCACCAAGTCACGTGAGGTAGTTTTCTGCCGTAGCCTTAGGTTGGCGTTTTTGAGGAAGAGCGGTGGATGAGCTTGGGGTTTGAGCCTCCGTGTGGCGCTATCCAGCTTGATAGTGACGTTTGAAAGAACAACTTCTTATGTTATGTGCAGGATGTTTTCGCAGCCAACTGTTGCTTCTCAGTATAGAGTGGTAGAGCAAGTCAGATAGATCTCTATTATTTCATGTACCTCCTTCAACTAGCAGAAGCATTTTCTGGTATTGCACGGCTCGTAAATACGGCGAATTCAAAACAACAAGTCTGCGTAATTCAGCAACGTTGCGCTTATATCCCACTCACGTTTTCCACGAACCTCAAAATCAACATTCACACATCTTTCCAGACTCACGGTACCTGTAAGGATTCCTGTAACACTCGCTGGCTGGTTATGTCAACATCACTTCGGAGCCATTATCACCTAATTCCGCCTGATACTGCGACTTAGTAATCGCACCGTGTGCACTCCACGAATCTCCACAGCTACTTCTCTAGGTGTCCACCCTTCGTATCCTCGAGCGTATTCACTCCGTCAACATGGCCAAACCTTTCCCGATCCTTTCGCCCGAGAACGAGAGCCTTCTTACAGAAAGACTATTGCAATGGAGCTTGGCCAATGGATTGGTGATGTATCCACCTAACTTCGTCCAGCATTCCGCCAATAGCGCCCCCAGCACGCTCTTTCCTACTCCTTTCCCCAAAGACTTGTTTCAGAGTGCTCTTGATGTGCAACAGACATTCAACAGGTTGTATGTAAACGTTGTGACCAAACAGAAGAAGTGGTTGTTGGATGTGCTTGAGTCGTTGGCATCGTTCGATAAGGACTTCACGGGACAGTTGTACAAGACCTACAATGAGGCTGTACGTCTTGGCGGCGGTAGATTGCCTCAGCCATTGACATTGGGTGTCTTCCGCTCCGACTATATGTACAATGAAACGGACCACTCCATCAAGCAGATCGAGTTCAATACCGTTAGCGTTTCGTTCGGTGGCTTGTCCACCAAGGTGGGTCAAGCCCACAACTACTTGAACTTGGTAGGTGCTTACGATAACGAGTACTCCAATGCGTATTATCTTGAATCCGAGCTTCCTGTTTCGAACTCTATCAATGAAATTGCTGCTGGCTTGGCGCAGGGCAATTTCCACTATAGCAATGGAAAAGACACCAAAACGGTGGTTTTGTTTGTGGTGCAGCCCAACGAGCGCAATTGCTTCGACCAGAGACATATTGAGTATGCTCTTTTGAACAACCACAGAATAAAAAGTTACAGACTCACCTTGGAGCAGATCGAGGCACAGACCACCGTCAACAGCGGCAACTTGTACATGAAGGACACTATGGATGAAATCTCCGTGGTTTACTTCCGTTCTGGATATGCTCCTTCCGACTATGAGATGAACCCTGAAGCCACATGGGCTGCTCGTCTCTACCTTGAGAACTCCAAAGCCATCAAATGCCCATCGTTGTTGACTCAGCTCTCGGGTGCTAAGAAGATTCAGCAGGTGTTGACCAGCGCAGAAACCGTTCGTGAGTTCATCCCTGATATTTCTTCCGAGGATCTCGACCTCTTGCTCTCGACTTTCGTCAAAATCTACCCATTGGACAACTCCGAGGATGGTCAGCTCGCCAAGAAGCTAGCCTTCGAGCACCCTGAAAGGTTCGTCTTGAAACCACAAAGAGAAGGAGGAGGCAATAACGTATACAAGCAGAATATTCCTGGGCACTTGAAGCTGTTGCCAGAAGAAGAGTGGGGAGCATATATCTTGATGGAACTCATACATCCACCAACGCACAAGAACAAGATCATTAGAGATTCGAAAATCTACCACGAGGACATTGTCTCCGAATTGGGAGTTTTTGGAACGATCTTGTTCGACGAGGAGAGTGGCGAAATCAAGACCAACGAAGAGGCCGGGTTCTTGTTGCGGTCCAAGTTTAGTTCGAGTGACGAAGGTGGAGTTGCTGCTGGATTTGGCTGCGTTGACAACATCTATTTGTATTAGACGATCGTCGGGCCAGGCAAAGTGATCTTGGCTCGTTCGTAATTAGACAATGCACAGTGTAAAAGGTGCGGCATGATCTGGTCTCACTTCGCCACTTCTGAACAGTCGTGTTCTGGTAGCTCCCTGTCGGCCTCGCCTTGTTTTCGTTCGATGTCTACGGTCCAGAGAGCGATGCCAATAGCGTTGGTGAAGATAAAGAAGATAATAACATATGGAGCCATCTCAAGGAAGAGGGCCATAACTCCATATCCAGCATAATCTGCCCTGTGGTCGTTGAAAAATCTCCGGATTTTCCTTCGGTCCCATCCTTTCAAATCGAAGTACCGACCATGAGAGCTGAGACCCTTGTAAGGTGCTCGTATAAATATCACGATCATAGGGCCAACAACTGGAATTAAGCTGACAAGAAGTAAAAGGATCTTCAACATGATGCACTTTGGAAGCAGAATTAGTAAGTAGTTGGGAACCACCAATGCTGATCTCCTGATCCTAATGTGAAGTGGGATCTTGGTCTTTTCCAAACATTTCGCCTCTAATATTAAGTCCTCTTTTTCCTCCTTTTGCAAAACAGTATCGAAGACAATTCTGCTTACCCGTGGCAGTACGAACGTGTTCAATATGAAGGACGAAACTATGCTGGCAAATTGCAACACAGTGATCCAGGCCGTGACAGCGCCTATAGGTCCAAATAAAAACATAGATGTCAGTGCAAACACTGGATATACAGTCAAGTACAATGTCAAATAAACCACCAGCAAAACAATAACTTGAGGGATCCAAGCTGCACAGTACGTTGGCCAGATTTCGGGATGGCCAAAGAAGTACCATATTCCCTGGTTGTTAGAATGAAAATGAAGAATCGGTGAGACAAACTTTCAAAGGGTAAATATACATCCCGCTCAAGACCGCAGCAACAGGTGTAGCAGCAATTCTGGAAACCTTAACAAACACATAGAGTAAGATACTTTCAAGAATATTGGACATGGTCCTTTTGCACCCAATAATTAGTGCGCAAAAAATCAAAAAATATGGACGAGTCAGGAGTCGAACCCGAGACCTTCCGCATGCGAAGCGGACGCGCTACCAACTGCGCCACACGCCCTTGTTGTAGTAACTAGTTGCTAACTATTGGGATCAGAGATATAGAATTGTAAAATCTGACTTCACCTATAATGCGAAACGACCAAACTTCTGAGCTTGAAAGGAATCCAGAAATTAGAATACAGGCTTTTGTGGCAATTGAGTGCGTAAACAGCTTGAAATTAGACAGAAATTGACACTACAAGGAGGAAAAAATGGACGAGTCAGGAGTCGAACCCGAGACCTTTCGCATGCTAAGCGAACGCGCTACCAACTACGCCACACGCCCTAAAAGAAATGGTCCCTAGCAGGATCGAACTGCTGATCTTGGCGTTATTAGCACCACGCCTTAACCAACTGGGCCAAGGGACCGTTTTCTGTTGAGTATTGCAAGGTGTTCTTGAAACGTGAATCTATTTCGTTGTCACGTGATTATTATTCAGTGTTAAACGGGAAAGTCGTTGAAAGGAACGCGTGGCTGTACCAGAGTGTTAATCTAGTTAGTCTCCGAAAAAAATCCTCTAAAGAAGAACAAAAAATAAACTCCGACACCGGGAATCGAACCCGGATTCGCCCGGTGAGAGCGGACAGTGATAGCCATTACACTATATCGGATGTTTCTATGGTGTTGATCCCTCCCGTTATGTCTAGTTTGTTAGATGAAGAAATAGTATTATTCTCCTTCAATATCTAACTGCCATTTGCAAATTCAGAAACAGCCTATGGAGAATGATTTCTGAAAATATTTTCACTTCATGTCCCTGCGAATTTCTCTCTTCTGGAATTCAATTCAAGCAAACTTAACGGGTCGTTTGAGATACCACTCCCGCAATTCAAGTTGGAATAAGATATCGTGAACAATCTACATGGTACCTACTTTGAACTCTTCAGTTATAAATTGGGATTATTGTGCCATATCAATATTCTCTAATAGTGCGCAAAATGGGCTAATATATAAAAAAAACCAAACATATTGGGAGAGCAGAAGTAGAGTACACTTACAATATGAGCACAAAAACGTCAAGTATAGCTAACTCTTCTGAAGGACAGCAATGATCTGGCGAGTTTTTCACCGAACTCTTTCTTTGATTTTGACTCACAGTGCACACTAGGAATGGGTGCAAAACTTATGACAAATAGGCACTCAATAAGCACAGAACAACTGACCTGACACAAACAGAGTCAAATCTGCATCAGTCTCAAATGAGCTTTTAAGATACAAGCCTCCGTTTTAATGTCGTTCTCAAATCCCATCTGATCATAACTACAAAACCACCTGAGAAGAGTTTCACAAAACGTAAATTTCAATATACTTGACAAAGCAAAGCAATCTAGGATTTTTCACTTTAGCTATCATCATTCTTCGACGAAATCTGTAAGCTCAAGTTGCAAAACGTTAGTCACCTCCGGCACAAAGGCAACATATGGAAAATCGAGGAAAAGCACAATTTTAAATTTTTTCAACCACCATGTCCTCTGAACCAGCCAGTAAATTGGAGGAGCTTTCCCTCGAGAACAAGGAGGCACCCGCCGAGGTGATCCTCGGTGAGGACGGCTTGCCTTTGTCCAAGAAAGCATTGAAAAAATTGGAGAAAGAGAAGGAGAAGGCCAAGAAAAAGGCCGAGAGAGAGGCACAATTGGCCAAGGAGAAGGCTGAGAAAGAGGCCCAGGCCGCCAACGACCCTGCCAAAGCCAACTACGGCAAGTTGCCATTGATTGTTTCTTCTTCCAAGACTGGAATCAAGAGAATTCAGATCGCCGACTTGTCCGCCGCCAACGACGGTGAGGAGGTCGTCTTCAGAGCTAGAGCACACAACTCTAGACAGCAGGGTGCCACCATGGCATTCTTGACTTTCAGACAGCAGCTGAACTTGGTGCAAGGTCTCATCAAGGCTAACGGAGAATCCGTCTCCAAGCAGATGGTGAAGTGGGCCGGTGGCATTAACTTGGAGTCCATTGTCTTGGTCCACGGTATCGTCAGAAAGGTGGATGAGCCTATCAAGTCTGCCACCGTTCAGGACGCCGAGATCCACGTCACCAAGATCTTCACTATCCAGGAGACCCCCGAGCAGTTGCCTATGTTGATCGAGGACGCTTCCAGATCTGACGCTGACGCTGAAGCTGCTGGCTTGCCTGTCGTCAACTTGGACACCAGATTGGATGCCCGTGTCATTGACTTGAGAACCCCTACTAACCAGGCCATTTTCAGAATCCAGCATGGTATCTGTGCTTTGTTCAGAGAGTACCTTTCCAACAGAGGTTTCACTGAAATCCACACTCCCAAGATTCTTGGCTCTGCCTCCGAAGGTGGTTCCAATGTTTTCGAAGTCTCCTACTTCAATAGATCCGCTTACTTGGCCCAGTCTCCTCAGTTCTACAAGCAGCAGTTGATCGCTGCCGACTTTGAGAAAGTCTTCGAGGTTGCCCCTGTCTTCAGAGCCGAGAACTCCAACACCCACCGTCACATGACTGAATTCGTTGGTTTGGACTTGGAGATGGCTTTCGAGGAGCACTATGACGAGGTCATGGAGGTCTTGCAAGGTTTGTTCATCTTCCTCTTCACCGAGTTGAAGACAAGATACGCTTCTGAGATCGCCACGGTGAGAAAGCAGTACCCCGTTGAAGAATTCAAGTTGCCCGCTGACGGAAAGATGGTCAGATTGCACTTCAAGGAGGGTATTGCCTTGTTGAGAGCTGCCGGTAAGGAGGTTGACGATTTTGAAGACTTGTCCACTGAGAACGAGAAGCTCCTAGGCAAGATCGTTAGAGAGAAGTACGACACCGACTTCTACATCTTGGACAAGTTCCCCTTGGCCATCAGACCATTCTACACCATGCCATGCCCCGAGGACCCAAGATACTCTAACTCTTACGATTTCTTCATGAGAGGTGAAGAGATCTTGTCTGGTGCTCAGCGTGTGCACGACCCAGAGTTGTTGAAGGAGAGAATGGCCGCCCACGAGGTTGACTGCACCTTGGATGGTGTTAACGATTACGTTGATGCCTTTAGCTACGGATGTGCTCCTCACGCTGGTGGAGGAATTGGTTTGGAGAGAGTGTTGATGTTCTTCTTGGACTTGAAGAACATTCGTCGTGCCTCTCTCTTCCCAAGAGACCCAAGAAGATTGAGACCATAGAGATATAGTAATGATGGCGATGTATGAAACAAGTAGCGTAGTTTACGAGCTCTATAAGCTTTTCCCGTTAAATTCTTTGTCGATTCTTCTATGTATGAATTGTACCGAATAGCAAGCTAGCCAGTAGAGACTTATCATAAGTCTTGCTCGACGAAAGATCCCCTCGCCCATCTCAGGATAAACCAGGCATTAACAGACACTCCCAGGTATTACTCTCTCCATTTAGTGATTACGGTCAGCTGTTCTTGGCTTGGCACGGAGAATGTTATCCACTCTCAATAAAACCTCAGCTGCCTCGGAAGCCGAAGATACAACTGCTCTCTTCAACTTGTAAGACTCCACAATGCCCATTTCGCGCATGTCAGCAACACGGCCATTGTTCAAGTCCAAACCAGACGTGGTCATACCGTTGTAGATAGCCAGGCGCAATTTGGTTACCAACTCGGAAGAGTCGAAACCGGCGTTGTCAGCCAAAATAGTAGGCAATGCTCTCAAGGCACGTGCAAAAGCTTCAACAGCAAGCGATTTCTTGCCAGTCTCGTTTGCGGCGGCCTGGTCGACTGCCTTGGACATGATCATCTCGGAACACCCACCTCCCAACACAGTTCTTGTCTCTCTTGTGGTTTGAGACAAGACAGACAAGGCATCGTGCAACGAGCGCTCGGCCTCATCCAAACCCAGGTCGGTAGCACCACGCAAAACGACCGTGCACGCTTCTCCGGCAGCAACACCAGAGAATTTAAGGAATGCATCTTCACCAATGAGGATCTCCTCGATGGTGTCACAGTAACCCAAACGGACCTTGTCGGGGTTGTCGAACGTGGAGACCACCTCGGCTCCTGTGACGAGCGCCAAACGCTCTACGCCATCGAAATCAGCGTGCTCGATGGAATTGATCTTGGCGTCTGTGAACAACAGCTCAGGGTAGTCGTAGATCAACTGACGGTTGATGAACACGTTGATACCGTACTTTTTGATCTTCTCAATCTTAGCCTTCATCTTCATCTTCTCAGCCTTCTCCAACTCCGCCAACTTGGAGGTGGAGTCAACCTTGAACTTGGCACCAAAAATCTTCACCTTGTCGGTGTCCAACGACGTGTTGGCCACCAATATGCGAGCACCGGTGATCTTCTTTGGCTGGTTGATACCAAACTTCTTCTCCAAGATGAAGCCTTCGTCCAAGTAAGAGTCGCTCAACTTACCGCCGGCCTTCTTGATGATTTGGATGTTGTTCAAGTTGGTAGAACCCTTCAAACGCAAGATTGCATCGACCGCCAACTTGGAGAAGTGTTCCTTGTCCTGGGACAAGATCTTCGAGGAAAGAGTAGTCTTAGCAATATTAATCAAATCAGCTCTAAACTTGTCAGCATTGTCGCCATTGTTCACAGCAACGCGCTCTAAGGCAGCGATTGCGGTGTGACGGGCAATACGGTATCCCTCGATGATAGTCTGGGGGTGGATCTTCTGGTCGATCAACTTCTCGGCCTCACGCAAAAGCTCTGCACCCAAAACCGTCACCGACGTGGTTCCATCTCCCACCTCGTCATCTTGAACCTTCGCGATGTTGACCAACACCTTGGCAGCGGGGTTGTCCAATGGAATGGACTTCAAGATAGTAGCACCGTCGTTGGTAATCATGGATCTTTCGGGATCGCTAGCACTCTGCAATAATTTGTCCATTCCCTTGGGACCCAACGTGGTTTTCACGAGGTCGCCAACGGCAATGGCGCCGACGAACGCGGACATACGTGCGTTTTCGGCACGCTCTTCGCTGGCCTGATCGCCAAAGATTTGTACAGACATGAAGTGTTGGAGTATGTGATAATTTGATTTTGATATTCGAATTTTTCTGTGCGCGCACCGCGAAATGAAGTTGACAAAGAAAGTTCGTTTTTTACACCTTTTCTTTCTCGCCACCATAATGTACGACCCAGAAGGACCCTTAGCCAAGCAGCTTACGCCTCTTTTGGTGAACGAGCTCACATCCAAATACGGCATTCCTGACGATGCTCAGGATGTGGCCGAATACATAAACGTGTTGATTGGAAATAACAGGTCTGCTGCCGATATCTGCAGTGAGGTCAAAGAAGTGGTGAACATTCCCATCGACGAGGCATTCGTTGGTGCTGTATTCGCCGAGATTGGCCGTCTAGAGGGCATCAACCAGGCTCAGGCCCAAGAGCAGATTAGTCAGCCGGTGGCAGCTCCCCAGGTTCAGCAGACCCAGCCTATGCAACAGCAGCAGGTCGAACCAGCTCAACTACCCGCACAAGCTCCTCCTCTGTTCCCAGTGCAACTGAACCCGTTCACACAGGCACAGTTTACTCTGGCTCATGCCTTTGCTGCGCAGGCATTCCAGCCACAGGGCACGTTTGAGACTCAACCACAGGAGGACAAGGAGATGCACGTGGACTTCCAGAAGCTTGGTCCCGAGTTCCGCAAGACATTGCCTGCTGGCCCTAGAGGCAAGAAAGCGGGCGGTGTGGGCAAAGATTTCACTGCCAAGACCAAGAAGTCTTTTGGTATCGCGAACGCCGCCAATCTTGAGCGTGCATTGGACTTGAGTGCCGGTGCTCAGTCGATTCCCTCCAACTTCGTGGCTAGAGCTCCCAAGGGAAGATGCAGAGACTTCCCACACTGTAAGCTTGGCAGAGACTGCAAGTTTTCCCACCCTACAAAGAAGTGTAACGCCTACCCCAACTGTCGCAATGCTCCTGGCACTTGTGACTACTTGCACCCCTCAGAAGACGGCGAGTTGATGGAGGAGTTGGACAAGACTAGAAAGGAGTACTTGGAGCGCAGAAGCCGCGTGGACCGCCCTGCTACCCGCTTCCAGCAGCCACAGGTCATGTCGTGCAAGTACGGTGTTCTCTGCTCGAAGGAGTTGTGTCCATTCGGCCACCCTACACCTGCTAACACTGATGCGAAGATTTTCATCCAGAACTGGTGCCGCGAGAACAAAAGCTGTACCAACACTGAGTGTAAGTACGCCCACTCGTCTCCAAACTACCAGGCTCCAGCACGTGCTCCAGTACAGGCTGTGTCTACCAGACCCAACTACAACTCCAAGCCAGCTCCCACCTCTTTGGAGCAGTGCAAGTTTGGATGGAGTTGCACTAATAAGCTGTGTGCCCGCCGTCACGCCACTTCCTACACCCCCTGTCGGTTTGGTGCCGAATGCACGAGGTTGGACTGCAGCTACAATCACCCTATCGACGAAGACTGTCGTTTTGGAGATTCGTGCAAAAACAACCCATGCTATTTCAGACACCCCGATGGAAGGGAGAAGGCACAATTCAGCGGTGCGACTACTAGTGCCCGCTCTTTTGCCGTCCCTGAAGACCAGATAATGGAACAGGCCGTGCAAGAATAATTGTATGTTATATTGTATTAATTATAAAAAAAAAAAAAAAAGAAAAAGAACAGTCCAAAAAGGACTGGGACAAAAGTAATGAGGGATTGGGAACACAGGAATACAAGCCGGATGGGGAGTCGATCTTCCCCCGGACGACAAAAAACGATGATATTTTCAGAAATGATGGTGACGATAATAACGAACGTAATAGAGCATAGGGCCAGGGCGAGTCCCTGACCAGTAAAAACCGAAGTTACAAATGTAGGCAGGCCAGTCACCGACAAAACTCATTGGGTTTAGGAAGTCTACAACTACAACCAAAATTAAAGGTAAAAGATTTGATTAATCCTGCGAGCAGGGTATTTAGTATCTCTTCTTACCACCCTTGGCCTCCTCGGCGTAGGTGTCCAAAGGAGAAGCAACCAAAGGCTGGACAGACCACAAGGTAGGGGTCAAGAAACCGTAGGTGTTACCAAGAGCAATGAAGGAAGCCTTCAAGGTGTTCTCGGTGGTTCTGGTAGAACCAGAAGACGAGGTGTAGACATCCTCAACACCGGCCAACTGCATCAACTTCTTCACAACAGGAGAAGCGATGATACCCTTACCACGAGGAGCAGGGATCAATCTGACGGCAACGGAACCACACTTACCAGTGACCTTGCAAGGCAAAGAGTGAGGAGCACCCAAGTTGGAACCCCAGTAACCTCTTCTGATTGGGATGATGGACAACTTGGCAATGATGATAGCAGCCTTGATAGCGGAAGCGACCTCCTTGGCGGTCTTGATACCGAGACCAACGTGACCGTTGGAGTCACCGATGATGACAACAGCCTTCATTCTGGTTCTCTGACCGGCTCTGGTCTGCTTCTGGACAGATCTGATCTTCATGACCTCATCCTTCAACTCGGGGAGGAGCTGGTCGATGATCTGGTACTCCTTGACGGGCAAAGAGTGCAAGTAGATCTCCTCGATGGAGGAAATCTTACCGGCCTGGACCAATCTACCGAGCTTGGTGACTGGGGTCCATCCCTTCTCCTCGTCTCTTCTACCTCCTCTTCTTGGACCTCCTCTTCCTCCTCTCTTGCCGAAGGCTCTCTTTGGGGCTTCTGGTGCAGCAGCAGACATATTATCGGAATGTACGTGGAAAGCCGGGGGGTTGGTTTCGATCGATAACTAGTGTTGAAGAAATTTTGAAAAAATTTTGATGAGCGCGGAGAGTGAGGACGCCGGGGCTGCAGCCCTAACCGCGCACACAGGACGTTGAACACAGACACGTGACCGAGTATCACGTGCACGCAAAGATCTGCTTGCTTTCTGCCGCTGTGACGATGTGTTCCGGCTGCTGCTTCTCCGGCACCCGTTTTGCGCCCGCAACACATACTCTGGTGGCCGGCCGGAGGCACTATGTGCACTCCGATAAGGCTAAGGCAGGGAGCGCGCCATCCGCTCTATGCAGTAGAGCAACTAGCGATCCGGGGGTAACTTGCTACCTAAACTACTACTACTTATCATGAGTTCTTACGCAGACGTCGCCGCTTCCTCTGGCCCCACAGGTGCCGCCAAAATCCCTGAACCTGTCAAGGTGGAGAGAAAAACCGAGCCCTCGGGATCGGTTGAAACCGTGAGCGAGGAGGAGTTTGAGAAGATCAAGAAGGAGGCGTCCAAGATTGCTGAGGAGAGTGTCAGGGCCGGCAAGGAGAAGGTCAAGGACTTTAAGAAGGAATTGGCCGATTGGGAGAGCAAGGGCAAGCCGTACTTTGAGAAGGCTCTCTCGTATGTCCAGGAGAAGTATGCTGCTGTTTCCAGCTACGTACAGGCTACTGTGAACAGCGAACAGTCTACCAAGGCGCGCAAGGAGCTCCAGAACCCCGTTGTCATCGGCCAGCTTGCTGTGATTTTGGGTGCGGCCACTGCGGGCTACTTCGTGTATGCCGAAAGGGCTAGAATCAGAACGGAGAACAAGTACGTGTTGGCGTTGCACGCGGGAGTCGTGACTGCGTTGGTGTTGGGCGACAAGTACGTGTTTGAGAAGTTGTACCCCAAGTACAAGAAGTTGTGATAGTTCTCTGATGGCACGAGTTACATATTCAGCAGTATCCATATACGTTATTCTGAACACAGAGCAGACATCGGCACTGAGCTGCTAGTAGTATTCACCAAATGCTAGTACTTTTCACCACTCGTTTGCTCCCGTATTTGCCAATGCATGGAAGCTGAGCTAACGCATGGAAGGGCCGGTGCAAAGTAGAGGGGGTAACTGTATAAGAAGGAAACACCGAAGAGGCGCGAGCTTTGCGGTTCTAGGACACCTCTAGGGGAAATGCTGGCCGTAGTGCTTCGTTCAAGAGAGCTTGAAGTCATCAGTTCTTGGTCAAGAAAACTTCGAAAGGCGGAGGTGGAGGACGGAAAAGGGGTCCCATCGGCAAGCGAGATGGAATCAGGACCACCAACCCGGAAATTCCACCGGCATCCCCACCTTAGTGAAGAGCTCCGCACAGAAGCGCTGTTTCTCAGATCTGGTATTAGTGCACCTTAGTTCCATAATAATGTAGAAAGACTACCCCCTAGTGCTCGTGAAATGAACTGTGGTGTCCACTAAGCTCCTCATTACAGCTGATCGTCGCCGTGCTCCTGAAACGGTAAGACTGCCGAGAACCTTAAATTGGAAAAACCTTAAAGCGGGCCGACTCGTATATTCATGGGTCATTTGAGTGCAAAACTCAACAAAAACGGCTCTCGGCGGGGCTGCTACGGATGCTACTATTCCTGTTGGATAACCAAGGCCACATGTGCTGTTTGGGGAACCGTAGATGCAACAAAACGAGCAGCCACATATGAAAGACAAAGTAACAGACCAAGCTGCAAAATCGAAGTAAACCACACAACGGAGAAGCGAAGGGAAAAGAGTTGTAGCATAGAGAAGTAGGGGAATAGGAGAAGTGCAAAGCGTCTTCTTGGGCCGCAAGCTCAAGTTTCCCACTGCAAAGTCGAGCAACCGGGGTCTTCTGTACCCCCAAGCATGTTACAGTGGAACAAGCCCAAGCTACCGGAAACTTCCGACACCGCCTTAACCTCCTTCTGCATTGGAAGGTGGGCCAATATTTGAAGACTACAACGCAATCTGCAACTGATCAGAGTGCTCCGATGCCGGAACAAAGATGATCGCCAACGCTGATTCGAGAATCTCCGCTGATCGCTCGCTTCAACGCACGCAGTGGGCATAAACGAGCCGGCAGTGCAAGGCATGTCAACTGTTGACTACTGCATGTCTTCTGCATGGAAGCCATCCATGCGCGGCACCGCAGATCAGCATGTGAAATCCATGTGGAAACCACCAAGAGAAACAACTATACGGCGTTGAGTAGTAGCTACGGCGAAACAGCGTGAGGGGGAACAACGGCGTTCTGCAACGAAGAGTATCGTCCTATCGAAGACGTACAACGTGCTATCGGAGAAGCCGTGGGAGGATTCTGTAGTAGCACTAAAGAGGGACGGCACTGGCCCTGTAATGCACCCGCTACGTAATCGGCAGATCATCCCGTACTTTGTTGATGTGCACGTCGAGGCAGTCTCGCGAAACGCAATTTTCTCCTATCACTGCGAGTCGTTCTATTCGTGTGCCACTTTACGACGGTAACACCGCGCCACACCCGAACCAATGAAGAACCCGAGTTTCTACGAACCACAAACAAAGTGTCGGCGGAGCGGGCGATGCATGGAAGGCTGATACGGGGCCGCGGAGGGCCGCCTTCTTATCTGCAAGATGAATACACAGAAAGGTTAAGGTCCTCGTCCAGTGGACTCATATTACCGATGTGGCTGAGCAGGAGCGGTGCCAAGCGATTTCCGTGGGGGAGGCTCCGCGATCTATGCGACGAACATGGTCATCTGTACCGAACGTCAATCAAAGCTTAAAAATGACGTAACCAATGCGCGGAAGGAAGTGCCGAACTATTGTTCTGGCAACGCATTCGGCGGGCGCAGCAGGCTCGGCTGCGACATAATCCATCGAAGGCTGCGGCATTGTTTCTGTGCATGGAAGATGGACGCATGCAGGATACGATGCGCTTCGTTGCATGACGTTGACACTGCCACCTCTCTCCGTCGTGCGAGCACGTGCCATGCAGTGCCCGTTGCCGGCAGGCGCCCAAGAAATGCTGGTGCCACTTGCACCATCTCGTGCGCTTTCGCTTCGGCTGCTGCGGGATTGCATTCAGTTCTATGTGGGTCTTGCGCGTGCGCAATCGCATCGGCAAGAGCCTGGGTTTACCCGCTACACATAGTCGCTAACGCCAAGCTAGGGCTGCTGTGCCCGTTTTGGCAAAAACTGTTCAGTTGCCGATCTACACCGCAGCAGAAATGTAGCCCTGTGCACCCCAATGCGGAAATATGTCGGTATGTGTCGGCAACTACGAGGCTGGCCCATGCGCTAGCACACGAAGCCAGTGTTGTTGCAGTCGGCTGATGTCGTATTTGCCCTTGTATCCCAAGCTGCCACCTCCGCTCTCCTTGCGGGCCCTCAGCCCTGCTTCGGCATCTTCCATGCGCCGTTCGCATACCGGAACGCCGTTTACGGGCAGGTACGGGGAGGTATTGCGGGTATGCATGTTGCGTCCCGGGCCAGCTCCGACATTTTGCGCGTGCAAGCGCAACATCACGCGGACCCTCCGCTATGCAAGAGATGCTTCTGTGTGCAAGTGAACATGGCGGCGCAACCTTAGTGGACATTGTTGCTACTGCACATATCCCGTACTGGTACGAGTTGCCGAAATAGGGTAGTGACGATAAGCAGGGTATAGATGCTATTTCCATTGTCCACGTGTTCCGGGCAGGGGAAGGACGGAGCACGACGGTGTGCGGTATGTGGACTGTATGTAAACAAAGTGCCGTTGTCCCATTGGCCGCATCCATGGAAGCGGTTCGTGCGTACAGCCCACGTCACTCGCTTGTCGGCGTTCGTTGAATCACCATCTACGTCATCGTGTGTATACTAGCCACATCCACAATGACACCAGCCACATGTACATAGTCCGTTTTGGGGTCTCTTCTCAAATCGCTCTTCCTACGACGATCCTCACCTCTCCACACCCGTCCTCATCGCACTCCCCTCCCACTCTCCTCTTCGTCCAACCGCAAAAGCAACGCGCCTGCAGCGTCTCAGCGTGCACCACAGGTGGGAGATGCATGCCCGCTCACCGTCTCGTATGCCTGCGATACAAAGTTGCTGCGCGCAACAATAGCCCGAGGTCGAGCCGACCCGTCAAATAGCCATATACGGGCGCGTAGCAAGGTAACGTGCCTTGAATACCGCGACGAATAGCCGCGATGCACGCGCCATAGTAATAGAGGTTAATCTTATCAGCACAGGATCAGATTAATGTAGCGTTAGCATCATGTGCATACTGCACGCACCTCAATCCCGGGCATGCGCGGCTTTTTACAGTTCCGACAGACGCACATCGCGGCACTGCATGCGGCTGCCGACGCATGGCGCGCAACATGCATGCGCTTTCTTCCTCCTCCACTCATGCAGCGAAGCATGGCACAGCGATCAAGATTACCCCGAGAGGCGTGGCGCCTGTCTATTGTAGATGTCCCCAGTTATAATCTCGCATCTGCCGCTGAATTCACCCTCCACATTTTTCATCCATGAACAAAAACCCTACTTTCTTCGGCTTCGACCGTTTCGACACGCCGGAGCACTATGACGTGCCTCAAGATGACACTACACAGTTCGATGTGTTGGGCTCCTTCGATATCCTGCCCTACCTGGACTGGTCTGAGTCACGCAGCTACCTGCCCCAGCCTTTCACCGCGGTTGACTTTCCTGTGGCTGACCGTTACGCTGCTGTGCCGGAGCGCTTCATGGCTTCGGACCGCTTTGAACGGTTTGCTCCCACATACGAGGAAATCCCACCCTACGTTGTCAGCGAGAGCGAGTATCCTTTCACGCAGCAGCACCAGAGCCCTCCTCCGAACGTTGCTCATCTCAACCAAAGACCTGTCCACGATGCGTATGCTCCACAGCTTGTGGGTCGCTTCCAAGAGCAGCTTGACATCCACGACCCACTCCACACCTACCAAGACACCCCCTTGCAAATGCAGCTTCCTGGCGCCGGCGCCAGCGAGCTCTTCGCTACAGACCACCAGCTCCAGGTGGTCTTCCCCGAGTACCTGTTTGACGTCCCAGCCCCCACGATAGATCACCTGCCGGTGTCTGAACACTTCATCAAGACTCCTCGTCGTCGTACCAAGGGCAAGAGTGAAGTCAGAACACGCAGACCTCTGCGTCCTGGGCTCATTCCGCTCTCTTCGCTGGTGCCCACGCTGGTTTCCGTGTCGGCACTGTCGCTCGACTCGGTGATGGACTCTGCACTCTCGCTTGCGTCTCCTTCGACGCCCACCCCTACCTTCACACCTCCCTACAAGGCCACTCCATCATACGATGGTCTTGCAGAACCTCAAGGGTACACGCTTGTTCGTGGCATTGCTGCTGGCGGTGCGTCGACCAGACCTCCCAACAACGCTGCCACTGGCTGCCACTACGTTCCTGCTGAGCTCCGCATGCACGGTGCCCTGGTGGCAGATGTGTGTCGCCAGTGGAGCGAAGCTGAGTGCGCCGACCGCAGACGTATCATTCGTATCGAACGCACACAGCATGGTGCTCAGGTGGAAGCGCACTTCCTGGTCGTGGGCCTGGCTGCCGAGAACCCCGAGACGCTTCCTGCGCCTGCTGGTGTCGATGTTGTGGAGGTGAGTTGCTTGGAGGGCACCGGCGAGGACGGGCCCGAGCTGAACTACTACATCACGCTGGTGGAGGTGGTGAGCATCGTGGAGGCTCTCATTGGAACTACGGACATGGACCTGATGCTGCGCAGACGTGAACGCGGACGTATACGGCTGAACTTGATGCCTTTCTGGCTGAAGAACTCCGTTTCGTCGAAGCGTGCTGCTGAGGATGACTACGGCCACGTTGCGGACGCCAGAGCTGAGTTTGCTCGCCGCATCATGGCGTATGAGATCAGAAAGCCAAGAGGCTTCGACAAGGGTGTGCGTGTTTTGCAATGGGAAAGGTTGGCTCCAGCGTTGCTGCGTGCCTTGCAATGCTACTATGCGGAGATTCCCGACAGTGCCTAGTTGGATCATAATAGGTTTGATACCGAGCAGAGATTACCAAATAGGATATGGACATAATAGACAAACTTAGCGAATGGGCCCTGGGCCGACGAAGACAATTTGGGGCCAGCATCTGGCACTGCGGCAAGATCCTGGCTGGACGCCAGCAGCGTCCTGCCTTTGGCCGTTTTTGATCATTTTCTATCCCACAACTCACATGCAAACGAACAAACAGAGCAAGTTTTCGCGGTTCATCCAGTACGGGCTCCGATCACAAAGTGTGTAGCACGTGCCGCGATAACCAACTAGACGTGGGTGTTACGACATCCCACCAGAGGGTCTCCAGGGTCTCTAGGGGCATTGGAGGGTCTCCCGATGCTCGGTCTGCTACAGAAGCCGACGAACCAAAAAAAGACCAAAAGCCTCGCCAAGCAAGTTGCTGTGGGTCCGTCCGATCGCGGCCGTTGCCCAGAAACGGCCATCACATCGCAGAAATGATCAGTCATCCTGGATGAGCCGTCCCAAAGCAGATCCCTCTCCCACTGAATGGTGCTAACGCACCCCCGGCCGACTAGCCCCGTAGGCAGCTCCAACAATGTGATCGGCCTCTAAGATAAGCACAGACGCAGGCATTGATCCGCAGTGCGGACGCATTGTTCGACAGCTCGTGCGTCGTTCATCACCGCAACAGGCGTCATGTACTACATCGTGGCGGAAATATACGTACGAAGCGGGAGTAGCATGTCCGAGCAGGCGTTTTCGCAAGGGCATCCAGATTCCGCCATTGTGTGTGGGCACGTGCCCATGGGTGCAACATTCCGCGACCCCAAGGCATTTCTTGGCGGGTGGGCTATATATTCCGTGCAAATAGAGTTGGCTGGTGCATGAGCGATCGCCGGGCGAGTCCCACCGCTGCTAGCGAAGGCACTGGTGTGCGTTTTTTGCGCTCTGCAAGTTCTGGCGCACCACGGGAGGTTTGGTACTGGAAGCAGTTGTAGACGGTTCATTCATGCAAGTTGAGTGCAGCAGACGCAGAAGCAGATGGATACGAAACCGGGCTGCGAGCCCTGTTTGCCGGGAAGACACCGAGAAAACGCAAGAGAGCACAAGGAGATGGCGATCGCGGTTTACAGAGTATTGCGGATTACGGTTTGTGATCGCAGGGATCTGCCACTGTCTTCAGGATCACCCGCGGACATCGCGGAAGACGCAGACCCTGGAGATGCAACAATGGCGGCAGCTCATTTGGATATCCAGATTCGAAGGATCTGGCTTTATGCGCCGTGCGTCCACTAGCAATGGTCGGCGTAGTTGTGGGGCCTTCGCCGTTGAAAGCTTGGCTGGTGGGCTAGTTGGCCGGTCTTATCTGGGGGCATGCAGCTGCGACGCACAGCGCATGCGCAGGATGTACGGGTGCCGCGCAGCTGGCCCAGGGCTTCGTTCGCTGTACCCTGCGGTGTCGCGTGAGGACAAATGAGCAACTCTAACCCTGGAAGAAGGAAGTTGCCGGTTCCTTTGGATACAGACGGGCAAAAGCGGAACTGACGTGCGGAAACGGCTGCGCTACGGGAACAGAAGATTACGGGAATTGATCGGTGCGCGTGATGAGTGCAGTGATGTATGGAAGGCGCGAAGAATGGAAGATTGTGAGTGTGAATGGAAGAATTCGAGGGTGGAAGGATGCGAGGAGGAACGGAATGTGGCCGGAGGAAGCGGAGTACGAGCGAAGTGTGGAGTAGTGGAGAAGAGCGTGAGAGGCGGGGAGTGGTGGCCAGAGGTGGATGTCTCAGATAGAGAAGACAGCACAATGAGTGCGATCAGCAAGACCAGCAGGTGAAACTGGACGGGGCCTAAGATCCACAGCCGCCGACGTGTCTTCTTTTCGTCCTCCAAAGCACTGCGTCCTCCAAAGACACCAATGGCCCTCCCAGATTGGCGCTCCCCGGTTGCCCCGACAATAGCCTCCATACCCTTCAACAATAGCCGCCCACAATGCCCTTCCCCAGTAACCTTCCGCACAGCCGGCAACAATGCCCCAGCACGTCCTAACAATGCCTCAGCACGCCCATCAACAATGCCTTCAGCACTTCCAGCCGCAACAATGCCCCGTGGGCCACTGGCCGACACGCGCAGCGCCCTTTTCGGCGCTCGGTGCTAAGCTCGGCAACTGGGCGCACACCAGCGGGCAGCTATCGCCGCTCGGTGCCTGGTGCCTCTGTGCCTTGCCATGCGTCGATCGCTATAGGCCGATCGATTCTATGTATCTACCATTCGGTGCATCTATAACCGGTTATGTGCACGATTGACAATGCGGGCGCTGGCTGCTTTGGGCGTTCAGGGTGCCTTTGCGGATGACTCCGCTCGGGCACACTTCCGCTTCGGGCGCCTCCTGCGGTGTCTCAGGGTGCCTTACATCCTGGTCCTTCCTTATCGCTGGCATCTGTTGCTCGTCCCGCTCGCTTCTGACTTCCGCAAATGTGCCCACAACGTCGTGGGTCTCCTCGCCGGCGGCCCAGTCCGCCCAGGCCGCCTTAGCCGTCTTCACAGATCAGGGGTGATGTCATAAGGGGTTCTGCGCCCGTGCGGCTCAACGCGCATGCAAGATCGAACATCAATCTGAGTGGTCGCTCGCGCGCACTGCATACAGCCTGGGCTGATATTTCTTTCTCCAACCTGGCCTGTTTGAGCTAATAGTGCACCACTTACCTTGTGAAGCACCGTTAGCCGTTTTGAGAGCCGCATCGCATTTCCAGATCAAGCCCCGTGAGCTCCGAGAAAGCGCAATGCTTCCCGACTCGCCGTTGCTGAGCAGTCGGAAACCCGCCCGTCGCTCGCAAAGCGGCCACATCTCCTCCGTTCGAAAGGCGTTGCTTCTGCGCGTTGACTCTGTCATCTCTGCGAGCACAGAGGCCTCGCTCCAGAGCGTGCCGACGGTGGAGTCCGCCGTTTCTGCCGAATCAGCTGCCACCGTCAAACCCGACAACTACCGCCTCACAAGGGTTGGATCCAACGACTCTGTCAACTCCGTGTTCAGTGCGGTGCTGCAGTACCGCGTGACACTTGACCTCAACGCCAAGGAGATCTCTCTCTTGCGTTACACCTGGGACAAGATGTTGGTGGAGGAACCAGTGGAGGCGAAGCTGTCGCTTCCTATCCCCGGCCTGCTTGTGTCTCGCATCGAGAAGCCGTTGCCTATGCCCGGCAGCATGGCGTCTAGACTGCCCCAGCTTGCGCTGCTGATGTTCTGCAACCAGCTTTACCTGAACCTTCTTTCCATGGATCCGGAGTTGGAGGCTGCATTCCCCAGTCTCAAGCACCAGGCCGTGTCCATGGCCAGTGTATTGTCGCTTGCTCTCAACTCGCTCGAGAACTTGGCCAGTTTGGACGATTACCTTGCTGGCTTGGGTAAACGCCACCTGCGCATTCTAGGCATTGAAGCTCCACAGTTCGAGTTGATGGGTGAGGCACTTATCCAAACGTTTCATGAAAGGTTCGGAACGCGCTTCACCCACGAGCTCGAGGTCTTGTGGATCAAGCTCTACATGTACTTGGCCAACTCGCTCTTGCAGCTTGGATTGGACCCTGTGCTCAAGTTCAACCTGCAAGTCTACGTGCGTGCTGGAGTCTACAATGAGAGTATCTTCACTGCGGACACAGATGTGAGTTCCATCACTTCTCGCAGAATGTCCGACAGTACAACTGCCACTACTGTGGCGTCTAGCGTGGGCGTGAAGTCTGCTATGGGCGCACCTTCCATGCAGAAGGACAAGAAGAAGGGAAAGTTCGGCAAGAAGGGCGACTGCGTTATTGTTTAGACTGGGAACGTATGGGCCACGAGCGTTTGGAACGTTTGAAGAGGAAATGTGAGAAGTGTTGACCGCTTGTTCACAGATACATGAATGCGAGACAGTGAAAGCTGTCTGCAAATTCCGATGTAGACTTCCACAGTCTACACAAGGGTCCCCAGATAGATCCTGAAAATGAAACGAGGCACGTAAAAATTCACGTGAACCCGTATATGATTAATAGCACGTTTTCCACATCTAGACTCCGTTCCGTAAACCACGACTACGCTGGCTCACGAATATTAGGTTGCACAAGGCTGGAGGTAGTCTGCAGATAGGAGAAGCTCCTGTCGCGTTTCTGGGCTGCGTGCAGAATCGTGCCTGCCACGCGTCGCAATTACGCCCAATCAGGCAATGCTATTCAAAACGTCAACTCTTCCACCACACCTCGAAAAACAGACCCTGTTCAAAACCCAGCTGGTTTCAAAAAGTGCCGGACAGTTGTGAATCGTGCCCGTGCGAAATCCGTTTTTCTCGCCTTTTCTTCCACATTATACAGGTATCTCTCTTCTCCTGGCAAGATCACCATAATGTCTGGTAACGACGACTTGGAGGATGCCTTGTGGAGCAACAGCTTCTACCTGTCCCCGCTGGTTATCCTGCTGCTGCTGCTGTCGAACCACATCTTCAACTTGCGCAAAACAGTGAACATTCCGAACTCCGCCCTGACTCGGCTGATTGCGGCAGGGCTAGAGCCTGCTGGAACGCAGAAGACGTCTAGCATGAAGGTTTCGCCCTCGATGAAGGCGTTAGAGTCTATCTTGAACGGTGACGAGAGTACTCCCTCGTCGCTTGACAAGTACGACATCATTCCGGAGGAGGACGAGGCGGTGCATTACACACATATGGAGGCCACGGGATCCGTGTCGACTTTCCATACTGCCAAGTCCTCTGAGGCCGTGGACGCAATGTCCAACCCTGGCTCTCATCAACACAGTTCTTCCATCAGTACTATAGGAGAAGGCTATTCACTCAACGACGACACGCCCAAATTGGATCAGCCGGCTGCGTTCTACACCGTCAAAAGGACCAACAAAGACTACTCGCCCCAGCTCCGGGCCGTCAACAGCTCTTTTCCGGAAAAAGATGCTGCCAGTGGAGAATCTAAAATCAGCCACGAAAGTGCCGATTCCGAGCAAGAGACAACTTTATTGGGTGACGAAGGCTACAAGAAGGAGAGAAGAGAGCTGAGCAAAGAAGAAGAGCTCGTCAACGACGACGATGTTCGCACTGTCAATGAGCCTTCGAAGGATAACGAAGCTACTCCTCTTGCTAAAGCCACTCAACCTGTTCGCTCTCTTGTGCAAGGAGTTGAAGCTGAGAAGGCTGTGACGCCTGCCGATACCCCCAATACTGGCACATTGGAGCCGCAGAGCGTCTTCTTGCCCAACGCAACACTCGAGGAGCCATACGAGATTAAGAAGACTCAGAAGACTATCATCGGCTCTCCCAAGATCACATCCATGCTCGACCTGCCTGGCATTCTTAGTGAACCTTTCCGGCCTCGCGAGTCTCCTCGTTCTACCTCATCTGCATTTGCTACTCCTCGCACCATGGTTACCGCTTCCTCTATCGCAGAGGACAGTCCCAAGATCTACAAGAGGAGTAACACGGTTGGAGACCTCTCTGCAATGGGAAAGAGAGATTTCAAGTCCGAAATCGACGACTTGAAAAAAGACTTCAAGAAACCAAGTGGTAGCACTAGTGCTGCGAGCAATACCAATCCTGTGCCAGCTGAAAAAGTCACCTCGAAGGCAGGAAAGCGTTTCAGTTTCC
Source organism: Danielia oregonensis (assembly GCA_003707785.3). Lineage (NCBI taxonomy): Eukaryota > Fungi > Ascomycota > Pichiomycetes > Serinales > Metschnikowiaceae > Danielia > Danielia oregonensis. Next base: position 449,269 of record PPLJ03000004.1, read on the forward strand.
GGGGCATGTTCAAGATCAAGTCTAAGAGCCATGCTCTCGATAAACTTCGCGAGGTTCCAGAGGAGCCAAGCAAGCCCACAAAAATCCACTCGAAGTCATTCTCGACTCCTAACTTCTCCCAGTTCCGTGATAAACCGGTGACTGAGAGCAAGCAGCCTAAGCAACCCAAGCAGCCTAAGGAGCCCAAGAAGGCCAAGGAGCTTAAGGAACCAAGTGAGCCAAAAGAATCTAAAAACTTCTTCCGCATGCGCAGAAAGAGTGATGCCAGTATTTTGACTCCTTTAGACGCTGTGAAGGTGCAAAGCTCGCCTCAGACCACCCCCAAGGTTTCAGCAAAGCCCTTTCCACAACAACCTGTGAAGGCTTTGCCAAAATCACCTGCACAGCCCAGTACCACGCCAGAAGCTGCTCCTCCCCAAGAATTGCCAGTTATAATTGTTCCTCCCCAGGCACCTGATAGTCCAGGCAGAAATGACAGCCGTACAATTCGTGAGGTGGACGATTCGGACTACCTGCCCAAATTTGACTATCCCGAGCCAGAAGAGTTCAATGATAGAGACGAATATGACTCTCAAAACCTATTGTCTGATCCGCCAAAGCGCTTCGCCAATGACCAATACGGTGAAGAAATCTCTCTTGATCTCTCACCAGACTTGTTGAGGATGCCTCTTGACCCTAATGCTTCCCGTGGTATGTTTGGATCTCCATTTGCGGTCAACTACAGCTCGGCAGAAAACACACCTCGACTTCCGCAGCCCATCCTGCCCAAGGTTAACGACTCCTTGCTTGGTGACACACTCTTTCCAAAGTCGCTTAACCCTCATGAGGTCGAGAGTATTGTTTCTCTTGAAAGATCTCGTTCCATGCGCCTGATTAAATCCAACGGTAAGCGCAGTCTGTTCATTAACTACGATGGTTCTGACGACAACATCGTCATTGGCGAACTTGCTACACCTGCTACAACTGGTATCCGGAGATCGGGCAGTATCTTGAAAAATTCGCTGTCAGCCCAAAGTTTGGGCGATATCGTGAATCTGATCGACGCTGCCATGGTTGTTGAGGCCTCTGAGAGTCCGGAAACTACATTGGAAATGGCAGATGCTGTTGAGGAAGACACACCAGCTGTATACGGCGATGAAGAGTTTCACGCCTTCATTGAGTTCACCGATTTTATCGATGTGGATGATCTCGACTTCTCCACCCTTCCCAGCACCTCCGTCTCTCCAACCCTTCTTCCAGAAGTGGTGCTGGAGAGAGAACCGGAGCCACAATCACCTGCTTTGGATTTCAAACCAGAAATTATAGAGCCTCCAGTGCAAATCTCGGTTGAGGCTGAGCCTGAAGTGGAAGTAGCAGAAGAAGTTCCTGAAACAATCAAGAGCAACGTGATTTACGTCACGTCTGACACCCTGGAGGAAGCGCTTCCTCGCACACCTACTATGGATCTTCCACACGAGGACATTGTGTCCCCCGAATCCATTTCCAAATCGCCAATTCTTGACACCGCATACAAGATGGCAATGAACGAGTCGGCATCGCGGCCGATATCTATGTCGTTCAAGGGCTTCCGTGGTCCCGGGCTACACCAGCTGACTCTGTCCAACACATCTGAATCTTCAGCCGTTGGCCAAGGTTTCGGATCGGATTCTGAAGATGACTACAGTTTTGACGATAGTGACCCAATGCCTCAAGCGAGACACCCACTTGACAAGACCGCACTTCAGCCACCAGGTCCCTTCTACCACGACCGTATTCCATCACTTTCGGATCACAGCGCGGCGTCCAGTCCTAAGCTGTTGACGTCGTTCATCTCCAGGTTCCGCAAGTCGCCATTGCCCCAGCTGCAGATGGCACTCAAGAGTGGTGGTGTCCGTTTCTCGTCTCGCATTATCTTGTACGATACCTATAACGGCGACGAATACGACAGACACCCAGATGTGGCTACATGTAATCAGTTGACGCCAATGTTGGCGCAGCAGATCAAAGAGGAGTTAAATGAGCTTAAGAGCGTGATGGTGGTGCACCATGAGAGTAGGTGCTACACGCATTTTCTATAGTGTATAGATTGCATTAATCGGCTACTAGCCTGATCGACTGATGAATGTAGCATTGGCGGGACTTTCGGATACTAGCCTCTCATAGCTCGTATAACTTGTATTAGTACAGACCTACTTCTCCTTGCGCTCGACATCACCCTTTTTGTCCACTAACTGCTGCGAGAAGTCCTCATGGGCACTCTTGAAGATGATGTTTAGCGTCTCGTGGTCCTTTGCATCCACACTTGCCACCACTGTATCTGGCTTTTCAGTCACCACAATGAAAAACCCGCCATCTCTGCGGTCAACACAAGTAGTTCCGGCCCATGGAGCAACGTCGTACTCCTTGAGAGTCACCACTGGTGGCTTTCCATCCACAAATTCAGGATAAGACATTATAGATCAGTAAATTTCGTGGGATTCCTTTTGGTAGATGCACTATTACGATGAGATCTCTGTTCACAGTAGGCTGTCTATGGGGCCCAATTAGATGATGGCAATTGTCGTAATTCTGTATCAGTGGTGAACTCAAGGTGCTTTCAGCTTTTCAAGCTTGAAACTCCATGTTAGGAGCACGAGTAGTTGATTATCATATTATCGTAGCATGAATTGTGGATTTGATTGAAGTTCCTGCAATGTGGGGTTACACCCCAAAAATGTCAGATTTGTAGCTTCAAATCTCTTCTCCGACACTTCATCTCTCTCTAGTATCACTCCAGCTCTCCATATCACCTAATGATCCATCCTATTGTACTCTTCCAGTTTCCCACATGCACTCCAATTTTGCACCCATTCGCGATGGCCAAAATCAAATATATATCAACTACAAATGACTACAGTAGTGCCCGGCCAATACATCGTGCCTGCCTACAAGAGCCACGAAGGCGAGGCAGGTGCTGAGATTCACCGCTTTATACCTGGAAAAGGTGCCGCCATATCCACCATCTCTGCCCCCACGCAGAACATTCCAGTGGTGGTTGCTACTGTCTTAGGGCGCCAGGTGATCCAGGAGATCCACGAGCCCGAGGAGGAGCAGAAAGACGCATCGGAAGAACCCGCTGAAGCCACTCCCGAAGCAAAAGAGTCCAAAGAGCATCGCCGCACATTCCTCGTCAGTGTGGTAACGGGCAACTCGTACACCGAATACGCCAAGGAAATCGAGTCCACGGCGCTGGAAGCTATAGTTGCCACTGCCACCAACTTGCCTAGAGAAGGTGACGCCGTCCTTGTACGCATCACTCGCCTCAATCCAAAGCAAGCTTATGCTGAAGTGTTGTGCGTGGAAGGACACGGAAACGTAGCCTCAGACGGCGGCGTGGGAGCTACGGGAAGTGGGGCACACCTCTCTGTGCCTGCTGGAGGGGGACTGCAGCTTTTGTCGCTGTATGGAGCTGTAGCTTCGGCACAGGGAACGATGTTGGGTGCACAGCCTTTGGACATCGGTGAAACGTTCAAGGGAGTCATCAGAAGCCAGGATGTCCGCTCTACAGACAGAGACAGAGTCAAGATTGGGGAGTGCTTCAAGCCAGGAGACATCGTGAGGGCTGTCGTGTTGTCCTTGGGAGATGGCTCTAACTACTATCTTACAACTGCAAGAAACGACTTGGGTGTTGTATTTGCCAAGAGCGAGGGTGGGGCAGGTGATCTGATGGTGGCTATCGACTGGGAAACCATGGTTTGCGAGCGCACTGGCGTGGTGGAGAAGAGAAAGTGTGCCAAAGTCTTGTAAATGAGAATTTGGCTGAAGCGTGGAGAAGCGGTAGACGCTCGACCCGTCACAAGACAAATACGCAGATGAAGTTATTGGAATTCGAAGAATACGACGAACAACTGCGTTTCACTTTTCAACGTGTTTCCAACGTTCATGCAATGCCAGGTCCTTATTCCGATCCAGGCCATACCCGCTTTACACCGTTTGCGCGTGCGGCCTGGTATGACGCAATCTTCGGGTTTATCAACCGCTTACTCGATGTGCAGTGTCGGCTATTTTAGATATTGACCTTCATGCGTACTTCGTTAACACTAGTTGCATTACAGAGTTTATTTCCCGGAGACTCCTTCGAAAGTGCTCGTGATCATATCCCGATATCGTAGAATCGGGCCCCTTATCGAAATCTGGAATATACTTTCCCCAATTGGATGGACGCTGCACATGAGCCCCGACTTAGAGATATCGGGTTTATTCACTTGCAGCAGGCCAGCCGCGTCGATCTCTTGACCCTGCTGAGCAGATCCTTAGCGATCACTTGTTAAGGTACGTTCAACTCTGGATGTCCGGAGACGTCAACATCTGCTCCTCCTCGTAAATATAACCATGTGTCCGAGAGTTAAGGCTTTAAAAGTACAATTAATTATTATATATACATCAATCCACAGGGTATTTCAACTCCTCGTGGTCTCCTCTCAAGTCTACCTCTGACAATCCGACCTTGGATCCAAACGTCTCAAAGCGCTTAACGTACTTGCGTTTCTTTTCCTCAGCGATGCTGATCATCTCGCTCCAGTACTTTTCGTGCACGTAATCAAAGTTGACCTCTCCTCCAAAGTCCTTGTCCAAAAGAGACTGTGGCACATAGTTGGGGAATGGCTGGTCGAACACCAACTTCTCCCTCGTGAGAGGGTCGATGAAGGGGTGAATGATCTTCAAGAATGTCCATCCAAGCCATGGAATGTTGGTCAACAAGGCTTTTCCGAGTCTTTCTGGGTAGTGTGTTTGCAAGATGTGCAACACCTGTCTGCCAATACCTACGGGAGGGATCTTTCCGGTCTGTGTGCCTACCGGCGATGCCTTGAAGTCGATCAAAAGTGCCAATGAGTCCTGTCCAGAAGGCATATAGTCTATCACCCTCTCAAGCATGTACACCAAGTGCTGGACCTGTCTCTGAGAGGTCTTGGTGTTTTGTCTGCCCGGCTTCAAGTAAAGGCAGGGACGGGAGTCGTTATCGAACCCAAGAATAACCTCCTTTCCGGTCTCGTTTTCCACCGAACAAAGATTGCCATTCACCTCGTTGTCTGCATCGAAGTTTCCAGCGATACCGAACTCACGTCTCCATGACAATGTCTGCTCGATCCGCTCTGCGGCCTCCTTATAGTTCCACTTGGCAGCGCGCAAGTAACGTAAGAAACACTCTCTGGTCAACCATGCCTTCTCGGCCTCGGTCAAAGGCTCGTATTTGTCCTCCTCCTTATTTTTGAGCGAAGCTTCGGAGGTGGCTGTCTTGAATCCCTCCTGCGAGAAGTGTGCAAGCACCTTGTCGTACTTCTCCTTCTGGGAGGCGTCCAAGGTAGCTTCTGGGACGATTATGCATTCGGCCACAGGCTCCGAAAACGGAGTATACCTAACGTCGGCAGCCACACCAGCATCTGCAGTCTTGACCAGTTCCTTCTTGTCCTTTCCTTTTAATTTACTGAACATGGAGAAGAAGTAGTAGGACTTTTTTCTTGATACTTAGTGATCGGAACGCGCTTATTTCGGCTCGGGTGCGAGTTATCTCCGTGGCCGATCTACGGGTAGCAATTCGGCCTAGAAAGCGATGTTGGCAAGTTTTGTACTCTTCGAGATATTCTGGGTCTGTTAAGAATTCATGGAAATCTTTGTGGAGCCTCTACTGTCTTTTTTAGGGTGTTTCTATAGTTGCCGACTTAGAGCCGTGCAGTAGATGGGTTGTATGCACTCCATGGAAGCTTTCGTATTTTAGTCAAATACTGGTATACATCTGAAAATGGGGTTCATTTGCGCGAACTGTTAGAAGTGTACGATGTATGGTTTGAGCTAACTTACTTTCAAATCGTGGGAGTTTCTGATTTTTTAAGACGTTTCGTAGTATTGCAAATGTGCGAGCAACTTCTCTAATAGCTGTGAAAACACAAATACTGTCGAGAGTTTTATGAAAGTGAAGAATCAAAATTGAATTACGTAAAAGGAAGAGTGTAGATTGGAAAGATTGCATGATGCTTGAAGAAAGACAGTGAAGAGTTCGGGTTGACTAGATAACATGAATTGCAAAAAAATAAACTCCGACACCGGGAATCGAACCCGGATTCGCCCGGTGAGAGCGGACAGTGATAGCCATTACACTATATCGGACTTTGTTGTATGTTCTACATCATGTCTTCGTATGATCGTGTAAATAATAAAGCAAAAAGAGTTGTGCCCACAAGGTAAGTAAAATTGTTCTTCGTTCATACAGTGACATCTCTTCGAAATTCTGTTCGTCAAGCATTTTTCATTCTCCAACTCTGCATCTTCTATTTCGCACTCATCTCGATAAGGCAATATCAACCTACTCCATCTTGAACACAAGCAACAAAAAAGCCGCCCAAAAATCCCACACAAAACCTCCACATCATGGTCTTGTCGCTAAAAGATATAGCACAGTACACGTGTATACAACATGCGGCCAGAATCACCGACGTTGGCGAAACACCTTACCGACTTGTTAGACCAATACTAAAACGTCTAAATGCAAAGCAACTTACCCAACTAGAAGAAACCAGCCCTGCAGTAATGCCCGATTCCGATGAGGTCTGGGCTCAGCTTATAGAGAGAGACTTTCCTGACAGACCGTTTCATCGAGGAGCAACTAGAGGTTTGATTGTCGGAGAAACCAACATGCCACACAAGGCGCTACATCTGCAATACACCACGGAGAGAGACGAGTTCCGGGCCACTTCTGCGCAAAGACTTCGAAGAATGACGGAAAAGATCCAGAAAGAGAAGTCGAAGAACTCCATCATCGCGCTCGAGGGAATCATCAGGGAGCCGTTAATTCGACGGAGACCTACTGGAGGCATGGGCATGAGGTTCGGATCCAGGTTTGGATCTAAATACGGATCTAAGCATGGGAACAAGTCCATTTTGGGTAAAGCCATGAACGATGTGAAACACCGGCTGTTAATCTTCGGAGGCAAGCCCAAAGCGGATCCTTACAGTGTCTTTGAAATGATACGCAAGCCACAGAGGGTACAGCCTCAGATGCCTAGGCTGAGGCAGCTTCACCAGCCAAACCCGCCGATATGGCCACAATCGCATACACCATCTCCAGGAAGCTCGTTAGGGCCGCAACTGCCAGGAGCATCGTTCAGAAGCACTCTGCATATCCAGCATAAAAGTCAAGGGCTTTACCATGAGGCTCGCTTGAAGCAGCTTCAACAGAGCCCGCAGCAACGAAGCGTGGAGGCGCTTCTGAGAAGCCCTGAGCCAATTCTCAACGCATCTTCGTCAGCACCGTCTTCCCCAACACGCTCCAAGCAAAACACAACTCCGGAACCCGAGACTACAGTCAGAAAACGAAGACCTCCTTCAATATTCTTGAACACACGCAAGATACCACGTGTCTCTCGAATCTCTAATGGTTCAGTAGCAAAGGAAGAGGAGGCAGCACCTCCAAAGAAAATCGCCAAGTCATCGATCTTCCATTAGTAGGAACTATCACATAATGCATAATTACTTATTCTACGTCAAGACGTCACCTCAATGACTTTGTAGTTCTATTAGCATGCTACTTCCTCCTTTTGATCTGTGAGTTTTCCTCCATACTTTCCTCACCCTTTCTCTTGTAATCTAGTCCTCTCTTGATTTCTCCTTCTATAAGAGTTGATGCACGAGATCCAGAACCAATCGAGTTGCCTGCCATAACTGTCTGCTTATTGGTACGAAGGCGCAATCTGCCGTTGACTAATGCCAACTCCGGATTTTTCACAAATCCTTCCTTGGCGTTCAGGGTCTTCAACCCTAACGTTTCCATGACAGCCAATATGTCGGTGTGGTTCCTCACATGCAAAGGCTCCGACGCTCCGCTTGAGAACATAAGACCCTTGCATCTTGCTGCTCTGATTAGTTGGAGGGAGTTGTTGAAAAAGGTTTTTCTGCTGAGGTGTCCGCTGGTGCCTAGAACACCTGAAGATTCGCAACCTGCTGGGCCCGCAATGAGTCCCGAGTAGCAAATCTCGAACTTGATTCCGCGATCGAGTGCCTGTCCTATCGTTTTGTGCTTCAAGAAGAAAGGCAATCTCAGAGCCATAGGCAAGGACACTATATCGATGTCAAGATTGGTTGTAGTAAGCTGCAACGCCTTCTCTGTAGTTGGCTGCACTGCTATGAGGTCGAAACAAGCTGTGTTGTTGAGTTTCAGGATACTCTGACTCTTGGCGGGATCCGTAATGACAAGCGTGATGCGCGAGAACAAGCGAAGGCCCTTGTAGTTGGCGAAACGTGCCTTGAGATCTGCCATGGGGATCGGGTTGAGCTTGTCGGGACTGCTGAGCGGAAGCTTGACATTCTCCGTAATCTGGAAATTTATGGCGATGTAGCGAATGCCAAGAGCGTAGAGCGCAGCTATGGTATTGCGGACGTTGGCTAGTTGCGCCGGCGTTGGCACAGATCCGTAAGACTGCACTGGCCACGGAACGTTAAGGTCGTACATGAGATGGATATGACCTGTGTGAAATTTGTGATGAGTGCGATGTTGATAATGGAGTACAAAGAGAAGAAATGGAGATATACAAGAACGTCGAGAAAAGAACACACACAAGAAGCCGAGGAGAGTAAGAACGGCACCTCGTCGTGCAGATTGAAGCTTCTGCTCCACAAACGCTATATATCGGTGTACGAATCCAGAGATATACGTACTCTCCACTGTTCTCCACTACCATTGTGGCTGCTTGCTTCGAAGAGAAGTACTCACAATGAGTATCTACGCTTCCAAATTTTGCGTAGTCAGTAAGCTCCATATGGTTGATTTTGGCCAAAGTAGGTCACTTGCGAGTAACCGGCTCTTGTGCGATCTCGCCTCGTCAACATAACTTCCAAGAGGTTGAGATCGTTACTCATACCTCTCTAGTCTTTTGTAGTCGATGTGTACTGCCGTTTTGTCATCATTTTGCACCCAGAAGTATGCAGTACTTGGAACCTTCTGGAGATTGGCCACCGCCACCAACCGCTCGTATATGAGCATGAATCCGCCGACAGCAACGTCGAAGAACAATCTACATCGATAGATATCGCTATACAGCTCCAGAAGCCGATCCTAATTCAAGTTATTCCTGGGCTTTTTTCGCACTGATATGTCAAGTGTTTTCGAGAACAACCTCTTCATGACCGCCGTCAGAAGCACGGAAGATGCGGGCATCTTGAACCTCGGCAAGCAGTGCCACAAGTGCAATGCCGTGGACTTTCTCCCGTACCACTGCGAGTTCTGCGACCACACCTACTGCTCAAATCATAGAGTTTTAGAGAGCCATGGGTGTGTTCGGCCAAGCTCGCCACCCCAAACCTCCAACTACACGGGGCCATCTGCAGCGTCGTTATTTCCCGATAGACTGAAGCATCAGAAGATGTTGGAGGAGCAGATCAAGTCCAAACCTACGACTATTGCTGACAAAATGAAGCAGTCGGCAGCTCCAAGTGCATTGATGAAACTCACGAAATTCTTGCATCTAGAGAGAGTTAAGAGGCAAAAGAAGACGCTCTTCGGGAAGACGAAAGCGTCCAAGACGCCGAACAGGGTTGTTGAGCTTGCAAAAATCAAAAAGGTGGCCAAAGGTGCCACAGTGCCTGTGCAAGACCGTGTCTACGTGTGGGCGCTCTTCGTCAACCGCAATGAAGAAGACTTGGGTCAAATAGATGCCGAGAAGGAACGGAAGGGTGTGTGGGTGTCGAAAAACTGGTCAGTGGGTCGAGCACTAGATTCTTTGGCCGATGTCTTGGGCATCATGAACCAGAACAACTTGACCCAGCAGACCAGCGAGCGGTTGAACTTGTTCAAGGAGGAGAATGACCAGATCGTGACTCTAGAAAACAGCAAGAAAGTGAGTGTGAGTCTTGCTAACGGAGACATGGTGTACTTGGTGAGAGGAACGATATAAGGCACCGGCTCGATCTATAGACGTGTTGATGCATCAAAGTGATGTACAAGCGATTCTGCGGCCGTTCTCTAGTTCCTCTACAGTTCCTCTTTCGTGGGTTCTTTCCGTTCCCATAGCAACTCGCAACTGCACCACCAACTAATACTGCCACAAAAGGTAATATTTGCTAATAAAAACAGATTTGTCCACATTGTACAGCTCTTGGACTTGCGGTCATCCCAAGCACCCAACTCTTGTTGTTAGCCCCTTTTACGTGTACACCAATCACCGTGGTTCCTGACTAAGATGCGAGCTACAGCGAACGGAATTCGCAACCGACAACAAAAACCATCTACACTCGTAACCGGCTACAGAGCACGTAGCTACCACCAGTACCTCCCTGGCCAGTCCCTCACCCAAACAATCGCCTCGCAAGCTAACCGAAACTCATTGTTCACTCAGCCCAACGCAACACGTCAAAACACCCGTACACCAGCGCCCGTCTGTGCAAAAAACAAAAAGCAAAAAGTAACCACACCCTCCGTGGACCGAACTCTGCCGTGCTTCATACGGAACACCCTGGATCCATGTCCAACGCTGCCGCCATCGCCGCAGCCGCCGCCACGCATACCAACATGTCTTCCAACAACAACTCAGTGGTTGGATTGCACTACAAAATCGGCAAGAAAATCGGCGAAGGTTCGTTCGGAGTGTTGTTCGAGGGTAGCAACATCATCAACGGAGTCGCCGTAGCCATCAAATTCGAGCCCCGCAAGACGGAGGCGCCTCAGTTGAGAGATGAATACAGAACATACAAACATTTGCAGGGGTGCGACGGCATTCCCAACGCCTACTACTTCGGACAGGAGGGGTTGCATCTGATCTTGGTGATCGACCTCTTGGGTCCTTCGCTCGAAGACTTGTTTGACTGGTGCGGCCGCCGCTTCTCCGTCAAGACGGTAGTGCAGGTGGCCATCCAGATGTTGAACTTGATCGAAGAAGTGCATCGCCATGATCTCATCTATCGTGATATCAAGCCAGACAACTTCTTAATAGGCCGCCAGGGCTTTCCCGACGAGAACAAAGTGCACCTCATTGACTTTGGCATGGCCAAACAGTACCGTGATCCCCGCACCAAGCAACACATCCCTTACCGCGAGAAGAAGTCGTTGAGCGGCACTGCGCGGTACATGTCTATCAACACACACTTGGGTCGCGAGCAGCTGAGACGCGACGACCTCGAGGCCTTGGGCCATGTGTTTTTCTACTTCTTGAGAGGACAGTTGCCATGGCAGGGCCTCAAGGCTCCTACCAACAAGCAGAAGTACGAGAAGATTGGTGACAAGAAGCGCACAACGTCCGCTTTGGCTCTTTGCGAAGGTCTTCCAAAGCAGTTTGCCGAATATTTGGATCTGGTCAGACTGCTTCCATTCGAAGCCGAACCTGCGTACGAGGAATACCGCATGCTTTTGGTACTGGTACTCGACGACATGGGCGTCGCCTGCGACGGGGACTTCGACTGGATGCACCTCAATGGTGGAAAGGGCTGGGACTCTAGCATCAACAAGAAACCCAACTTGCATGGTTACGGACACCCCAACCCACCCAATGAACGCGAGCGCAGGCACCGTGAACAGCGTCGCAACAGACCACACCATCAGCAGGCACAAGGCATTCCCGCCTCTGCCGCCAACAATAACTTGTCCACCAACATCTCGCAGGCGGCACAGCAGCAGCAGTTGCTGGCTGCACAGTCGCACCAGCAGAAGTTACAACACTTGATCAACCGTCCATTGCCACCAATCAAGCAGGAGCTTCAACCCAACCTGAACTTGAGTGCAATGCACGGATCGGAGATGATGGCGGGTCCGGGCGCTGTGCGCAACTCGCAGACACACTACCCGGCCAACCAATACGAACAGCAGCAACAGCACGTAATGACGGAGGAGAAGAAGGGATTTTGGCTGACGTTGTGCTGCCAGTAGGGTTCAGTTCTAAAACTTTATATTGCCACTAGATGCTTCTAATCAGACAACACATTGTACACTATGCATTTTGATGTAGCGCACACAGATGACAGGGTGTGATCTTTTTCGTTGAAAACCAACTTCGGGATATTTGAAGATTACAAACTAAAGCGCCTGACTTGTGGGCTGCTGTCTAAAACCTTCTACACACCATAACGGTGCTCATCAGAGAGACAGGTTATGCGCTTCATTGAAGTTACGCATAGTGCACAAATAGGAATCACTTTCCTATTGAAGCAGCAGAACATTCAAGAAACTAAATTTACAAATTAGACTTTCTTGTGTTTTCTTCTTCTCGTTCTCTATCCTCTTGGTCCATTCTCTTCCGATAGTAAGCCTGGGATCTCCACTGTTTGTACCTGCTTGGTCTACAAATGTGTTCACAACCACAATAGCTGCAGACAAATTGGAGAAAAGTACTTGAAATGTGCTGTGATCAATGCCAACGAATACTCAAGAAATGCTCTGCTGTGGTATACAAAGCAGAAGTGTTGTAGGCGTTCTAGAACATTTCCATACAACAATACTTCATAGGCAGACTGGAAAAAATTAAGGTGTTTTTGCAGTCGGCCATGCCCAAATAATGAAGTCGGTCAGCATATGTAATGCTGACGTTGGAACATATAAGGAGGGCGAGTCTCCAGTTTTTGGGTCCTTTTTAAAAACACTTCTACCTATCAAATCCGCTATAGTAACTGATTTGAACCCCACTCTTGACTAGAGAGAAACAGAAAGAGTAATGACAACAGCTCAATTGAGTGTCCTCACTCGTATGAGCTCTCAGCTCTCAAGAATTTCTGGCAGGAGCCTTATGTTCTCCAATGCTTCTAGCAGGACCTCCCTTGAAGCCAAGGTCGAGAATGAGAACATAAAGACTGCCATGGAGGCTATCAACGAGCCTATTCAACTCCCAACTTTCACCTCTGTTCGGTCTTCTTTTAAGCAGTCTAAGAGACTTTTGATGAAGCTGAATTTGACGAGACTCATGGCAAAGTTGAGAGCTAAGTTCTCAAGTAAGAAGTCGGCAGAGCCTACACACGAGTCACCTTGTGAGAGTAACGTTGTTTTACTCACGGAGGTTGACAATGCGTCGTCTCATGGGACTGAGGTTTTCTCGTCTCCCGAAATCTTAGTTGAGCACAAGTCAACCATTGTGGAAGACATTTATTCCACTGAGAAGGTTGAGCCTACCAAGGAGGTTGTTGAAACCACTATGGATGACTTTGATAAAACCCTCTTGGTGGCTCTCACGGAGGACTACCTTGTCAGTGTATTGTATCTTGAGCTGACGCTGTATCTTGAATTGAAACCTACTAAGACCTCCGTCATAAAGAAGGAGAGAAGGCTGAAGCCAGTGCAACCTACTGTGACCCTCAAACCAAAGGTTTTAGAGTATTGTGTGGAAGAGGAGTCTATTCTGGCTCAAGATATGGCAAGCTTCTTTGGAGCACTCAACAGACCAGACCTCGAGGTTGAGGAGAATGCCATTCCAATCGTTACAGACGACGACGATGATTGGACTGTGCCAAAGAAAGGTTCCAAGAGAGGATCCAACAGAAGAAAGCAGCATGTGGCCACTGTGGCACAGCTGGGCACCCCCTCCATGGTACAAGAGCCTGTGAAGGTGCCCAAGGCTTCTGAAAAGCAACAGGCACAGCCCAAGAAGAAGAGAAGAAACAAGAGAAGAGAGTGGGTGTTGAATAAGGAGAAGAGACCGGTGAAGAGAGGCGAGGAGCTGTCTTGCGAGTAGTCTGAGTTAACGCTTGTACGGAGGTGAATTTATAGGAGAAGGTGAAAAATAAAAAATAAAATTTAAAATTCATGTATTTGTATAATTTTATAACCAATCATTATTCTCTGCCGGCAATGGCTTCCCATTCCGCGGGAGAAACATCCATCTCTTTGTAAGTCACTGCCAAGTAAGCCTCGATCTCTTTCAAGGCGTCCATGGTAGCCTTTTTGTTGAACTCTGGCGACCCTTTGCACGTTTTAGATACGTTTTCCAAGCGATCTTTCATAATCTGGACTCTGTAGTCCACCCACTCTGGGTAGAAGCGGTGATAGCTGGAACCGTAGTTCACTTCAGGCTTCACGGTGCTCAATACGGACCCTTCATGAAGCAACGAGTTCATGGCTCTGTAGGAAGTAACCATAGTGATTCTCTCACTTGCACCGACAGGCTTGGGGGCAAGATGCTCGATCAAACGACCTTGCAACACAGCGGCAGATCCTCTTTGAGGACCCAGAACACAAGCGATCTTCTGGTCACCCATGCGAAGGTAGGTCTCTCCTCCGATCATGTTGGTGGTGTCCAGCAACATAAGCACACAAACGAAAGGATACGAGTCGTGGTGCCAGCCCACAATAGCGGGGATATCCTCACCCGTACCCTTGAGCTGTAACTCACGAGCTTTCTCAGTTCTCTCCTTTTCAGCAACATCGGATGGAGTAAGACCGATGTTGACATGTGCGATCTCGTAGTCCATGATGATCTCAAGCTCGACTCCTGCGATGGTGGAGATCAACTCAAGGGTTTTGGGGTGCGACCAGGCAGCATAGATGAAAGGTGAGATGATTTTCTCGTTGGTTTTAACATAACCTCTAAGATTGCAGTTGGTTCCCGACGTCGAGTTGAAAACACCTCTTGCGTGCTCCATGAACGTCTCCTTGCGCAAGATTTCCCATCTCATAATGTCGACGGCCTCGTCGGTGAAGAGAGGAAAAGGATCAGAAACACCAATAGGGGAAATCTGGTTTTTGTGGGTGAGTCCCAACTCCTCCATAGTAAGTCTCCGGGTGCTGTGGAACTTGTGCTCTTCCAAAGGATCGGACGAGAAATACTTCAAGTGACGAACTGGGTCAAACTCAACGTCGAACGAAGAATACTTGCCAGCAAGCTCCTCAAAAGTCTTTTGCAAACATTCGCTGTAAACCTCTTCGGGTATGCTCTTACGACGGTTTCCCGCTTCGATATCGGCAATCAAAACTGAAGTCGCCATGATGGCCTCCCAGAGCGAAGAGGGGATATTTATATATTGCTGAGTATATGGGGAACCAAACCTTTTTGGGTGCAAAAACACATGTTCCTGCAGGCACCTCAGAAGTGTGCGCCGTCCTGCCTTATCAGGGTCGAAAAAGCGATTAGTTATCTCAGATAACGATATTTACAGTCAGGCAAAAAGAAGGACTATGACCTGAGTTTTTGGTTTGCAGTTACGATACGCTAAATCGAGAAGCCTTGTCCCTGAGCGGAATTATCAAAATAGATTCCGTTGAGAAGTTAGATGTCTTAACTCTGACGTTCTAGAAGTAGAAGTAAAGGTGCCAAAGACCTTGACAATGACGGGATGCTAAATACTGAAGACAATCATATGCCTTTCAAAGACAGCCACGAAGACCCTTTTTTATCAAATATTTTGGCGGTGGCGTTGATGAAATGCGCCGTTTAACGCCCTGCGACCATTAAGCCGTTCTTGCCTGAATTGGCTCGGATTTCCTGCCCCACATAAAACGCCCGAAGTTTCCTGAAAACCTAGCACTTTGCGAGATCGGAGTCATAGGATACCGGAGTGAATTCCTTCACAAATCCGTCCTTCACTGCAGGTTGAATGTGAGAAGTGTGGGGCTCTCTTGTGACTGCGAAATGTGAAGATTCAATCTTGTTCATCAACAATGTCACACGAAGAGTCTGTCCAGGCAAACATAAAAGCTGCCCGTGTGGAAAAGTATGATCAGAATCCTTCCATTGATAACTTCACCAGTCTCTTTGCCCGGTCTTTTCTTGAGTTCGACTTCGATGCACCTCGTAAAACCTTGGGCCAGACCCAGGCTGCCATTGAAAGCAAGGAGATCGGCAGGTTGCTTGCTGACGTCGTGCCGAGATTGAAAAGTGGAACAATCATTGACTTTGCGTGTGGCACGGGCCAGGTCGCTGAAAAGATGGCACCTCATTTCACTGGCGAGATCGTTGGCGTAGATATTAGCCCGCAGATGCTTTCTAAGTTTGAAACGAGGGCAGAACAGGTGGCAGAAAAGTACTCTGGTCTCAAGATGCGCTCCATTTGTGGCGATATCTTGGATCCTACATTCGATTTGAAACCGCTCATAAAGTATGCCGACTTTCTTATCTGCACCTTGGCATTTCATCACATACATTCATACAAGGAAGTTGCAGCAGTGTTGAAGACAATGGTGAAGCCCGGGGGCTGGATCCTCATCTACGACTTCTACAATGAAGACTTAGAAATAGAAGAGAAAGCTCGCTCTGGCCACAGCCATGCTGTCACCAGCCACGGATTGAATCTCCAGGACATCACTGATTGCTTGCAAGAAGGTTGTGTCAATGTCTCTGCATGTCGAGAATTCAGGGCCAAAGTCTGGCAAGAGGAGCAGTTCATCAAGAACCATTGCCAGGAGAAGGTCATTCAGCTGTTGGCCGAGGCTCCGCGAGATGGGGACTTGTACTTGGTCGAATGCAGCATTGTCTTAGGAGTGGCACAAGTCAAATAAGCTTCTGATTTGGACAATGCTTGTATCACAACAGCCAAACCATAACAGCCAAACCATGGTGAATGGACGCAGTGTAATACACTTCGCGATGTACTTTTCCGTCTCTTGTTCTCTGTAGAATAACCAACAATGCTCATTCTTAGTTTATGGTTTATTGTCGTCACTACCCCATAATGATCGATTTATTGAAAAAACTCAAAACTCAAAAGTCATCAACCTGGCCGTACAAGTCGTTTGACCACCTTACCTGCGTATGCCTACCGAGACCTCATTCACTATATAAATACACAGCATAACATATGCCCTAGTCATCCGGTGCACGTGATGTATATCCCGCGAGATATCAGAAGTTCGTACGTATCACAAGACCTCCTACATCATGGTGTCTAGACAAGCGCAAAAGCGCTTGAATAAGGAGTATAAAACAATAACGGCCAACCCTCCGCCATACGTCATTGCAAAACCCAACGATGAGAACATCTTGGAGTGGCATTACATCATCACTGGGCCTCCCGCAACTCCATATGAAGGCGGCCAATACCACGGGATGCTTCGGTTCCCTCTGGAATATCCCTTCAAGCCACCCTCGATCACTATCATCACGCCCAACGGCCGTTTTGCGTGCAACACCAGACTTTGCTTAAGTATGAGCGACTATCATCCCGACACGTGGAACCCAGCGTGGAGCGTAGCAACCATTTTGACCGGTCTCTTGAGTTTCATGACGGGCAACGAAAACACCACTGGCTCCATCACAACTACAGATGGCGTCAAGCGAAAATGGGCACTGGAGAGCAAAAAATGGAATGTGACCGAGAACACTCGTTTCGCCAAGATGTTCCCCGATGTCTGTGAGCTCAACAGAGCAGACATTGCCGCTGCTGAGCGGGAGGAGGAGTTGCAGAAGGCAGCCAAGGCTGAGTATGAGGCCAAGTTGCTTAGCATGGACTTGGATCCTGAAGACCGTGCTCGGTTGTTGGTGCAACAGGAGGGCAAGCCAAAGGACGGTGGGGTACTAGTGACAGTTGTGGGCGTGGCGATTGCGGCATTCGTGGCGGCATATCTTTGGTTTTAATTTACGGTTCATGGCAATGGTTGTAGGTTTCGAAAAGGGTCTTTGGAGGTGAATAAGATTGGTTCGGTTCAAGGTCCCGGCTAGCGCAATGCTGGCAAAGGGATAGTGTCGGAGTGAGCATAGAATCAGGGCATCGACCTTGTATATTCAAATTCATCATAAGCCCATTACCGTTATAAGCATTTGCAAGCTATTTCCAATATCGATCGGATATTGCGTATCTACTTCAACCTCATTACCATATCGGGTGAAACGGCGGTATTGTTCACAACCTTCACAATCAGTCGTCATACTATGATAATGCGTACACGTCACCTATTGTGCACAAGTCGAAACAATAGCTACTCTTCTCCGTTGTCAAAGCCCGATCTCCGCGCAACTTCGCCCACATTCAATCGCCGATCCAGACGTATAAGAGAGACGTGTTTGTGCAAGAGCATTGGTTAAATCCGTACATAGGCAAGAATCACCCGCATAGAAGGCCTTCTCCACACTGCAGGCCGACGCGATACGTATCAGTGGAGGCGTTATTTTATTCCTTGCAGCGAAGCCTACGCCGAGACCCCATACGATCTCAAAACAATCCTGATCAATGATTCAAGGCTCCCCTGCGCAGGGAAGAATGCACAGTGGCTTATTTGTCTCCAGCCTATTAATGGCAATGTCAACATAAACACAGTTGAATATGAACCTCGAACATCACTCGTGAGCACTATTATTAGAGCCACTACGCTCGGCTGTGCACATATATACTTCTGCATCCCCAAGCCTCGCTTCTAAAAGAATTCGCGTAGCTACTCCTAATTCTCATACCACATAGCCTTGGCAAGCTCCACAGTTCGTCTCAACGTCCGAATTTCGAGCACTCCGCTGAGCTCACCCGTTTCGTCTCATTTGACGGTCGACACCACATACCGCTCGTCTCTGCCTCTTGTTTCAAGTTCCACATGAGCCGCACAAATCTTGTGTCGCAGTGAAAATTTGACCAACGTTATATCTCACCTCCTCCTTCTTTTCGGCAACTCTCCCGATCTTGGATCATATACCACCGGCCTAGCAGCCTCATCATGAGTCACCCATATCGCCAGAAGGCCTCTGCGCCGTATCCTATCGATGATTTGGACCAGCGTCCACACTCGTATCCACAGCAACAAGATTACGACGCGACTCAGCCGCTGCATGAATACACCCCTAGTGCCCTCGATGCGAGCACCCAGTTTAACACGCTCCCCTCCATGGCTAGCCCCAGATTCTCGGGGAAAGTTGAAACTGGAGCATACCCCGGCGACCGTCGTTCTGGGCGTCTTACCGAGTCTCCCGAGCCACAGCCAGGCCAGCCGGTGCTCTCTCCACCGCCTGTGCCGATGTCTGCCACCTCATCGGTCACCAACCTCAACCTTCTGCACTCGAAGTCAAGATCAGATCATCAGATCAACGACCTCGCTGGCGCTGCCGCAGGGTACCCACGGTACAGCCACACGCGTTCGGTGTCGCTGGTGCTGTCGTTCTTCTACGACCGCCAAGACGCGTCTCTGGTCGACTTCAACCAGAATGTCATCCACCTGTACTTGGGCTCCAACCTGAACAACCTCATGCCCCGCATGAAGACCATCGAAATGTACCGCAAGAACGCAAAGAAGCTGAGCGACCCAGCAGTGTTGTTCCAGTACGCTCAGTACATGTTACAGACAGCATTGATGGTGGACCAAAGTCCTGCTGGTTCTGGAAGCACTACACCACAACCACCTGTTGGCTCGCTGGTCAGCTTGGATGAGAAGACTCACCAGAAACTGGGATCCAGTCTGTCGTTTGAGTCAGCGGATCCACAGTTGAAGCGCAACCTTCTCAAAGAAGCTCTCCACTACCTAAAACGTCTCGCCGACAAGGGCTATGTTGAGGCCCAATACCTCTTGGGTGACGCATACAGCTCCGGCGCATTCGGCAAGGTTGATAATAAGGAAGCCTTCGTCCTCTTCTTGGCGGCTGCGAAACATGGCCATACCGAGTCTGCATTCCGTACAGCGCATTGTTACGAAGAGGGCCTTGGAACGGGCCGTGACGCCCGTAAGGGCTTAGAATTCCTCAAGATTGCTGCGTCTAAGAACCATGCCGCTGCTATGTACAAGTTAGGCGTGTACTCATTCTATGGCCGCATGGGATTGCCCGACAACGTGGTGACCAAGAAGCTGGGTATCAAGTGGTTGGAGCGTGCTCTGAATGTGGCTACGGAATTGACCGCCGCAGCACCCTACGAGTTGGGAAAGATCTACTTCAGTGGATTCATGGATATCTTGTTGAAAGACGAGAAATACGCATTGGAGCTTTACGCTCAGGCAGCAGCATTGGGCCACGTAGAGGCCGCAGCCATCTTGGGGCACTACTATGAAGTAGGCGAGCTTGTTCCTGAAGATGCCAACTTATCTATTCACTACTACACCAAGGCCGCATTGGGTGGCCACGCCGAGGCCATGCTCGCCATGTGTGCGTGGTACTTGGTAGGCCTGGACCCGTACCTCCCCAAGGATGACGGAGAAGCGTTCGAATGGGCCAAGCGGGCAGCCCAGTGCAACTTGGCCAAAGCCCAGTTCGCTTTAGCCAACTTCTACGATAAAGGTATCGGATGCATTAAGAACGAGGCGGAAGCGCAGACTTGGTACACCAAAGCCGCAGAGAACGGCGAGACGAAGGCTTTGCTGCGTATTCGCAACAAGGAGGCTGCGGCACGGTTGACGTCGAAATCCAAAACACGCAAGCCTGCGGCTCAGGACAAAGATTGCATCGTTATGTGATCGTGGCGCATGCATTGTGCAGGAAGGAAATTCTTTAATTGCGGAAGTCCACCGATTGGGACAGCCTCTGATCCAGCCCTGATCTGATATTGGATGAGCAATGGTTGGGAGACAGGTGATGGAGGTACTGATGCAAAACGTGCTACGCCCGAAAGGCGGAGCAAGCCGACGCATGTCGGGATCAAGAATGACGGTGAAACGATGTGCGTTGTTGTGACGTGCAGGTGCGCCATGCAGCGAACACCAATAAAGGCCGACGACGCGATTTCCCCCCAGCAATCAAACGCACATGATCCTCGATCCCACCCCTATTGGATGGCACAAAGCATCGTGACGTATTTCAATAAGCGACTGCAGAATGCCACGAGGCTTCGTTGTTCGTCTCCACACCGTGGAACATGCAGGACATTGCAGCCACACAACGTGGTCCACCACTGTATAAATACCAGTCCTTTTCTTGCTATTCTAGTATCATTCACACAAAAATGTCCTACAACGATAACGACAACGACAACTACGGCAACAACCAGAGCGAGGGTACCTTCGGCAAGATCGGCCAGACGCTCAAGGAGAAGTTTGGCGGTGGTAACGACGACTCTTACGGTGGCAGCTCCAACCTGGACTCCTACGGTTCTTCCAACCGTGGCGGTAACGACGACTCCTATGGATCCTCTAACCGTGGTGGAAACGACGACTCTTACGGCTCGTCCAACCGTGGCGGTAACGACGACTCCTACGGTGGTAACTCCAACCTGAACTCCAACCTGGACTCCTATGGATCTTCCAACCGTGGAGGAAACGACGACTCATACGGTGGTAACTCCAACCTGGACTCTTACGGATCTTCCAACCGTGGAGGAAACGACGACTCATACGGTGGTAACTCCAACCTGGACTCTTACGGATCTTCCAACCGTGGTGGAAACGACGACTCTTACGGCTCGTCCAACCGTGGCGGTAACGACGACTCCTACGGTGGGAACTCCAACCTGGACTCCTACGGATCTTCCAACCGTGGTGGTAACGACGACTCATACGGCGGTAACTCCAACCAAGATTCTTATGGATCTTCCAACCGTGGTGGTAACGACGACTACTAGTGTATATGATAATTCACAGCTGCGCGTGAGCACAATCATTATTCATTGACTTCGTAAATCTCGTAAACCTACGAAATAATTATTTTCACAAGCAGCGGGGAATCAACCCCGGTTTTCAAAATAGAGTTGAACAATTGGGTAGATCATCATTTTTTGTAGCACCACAGATACGTGAATCGTAGATCCCGCTGATCCACATCGTCGAATTGTTGTCACAGGAGAATGCGGTTCCCAGCAGCAAAGGCTGCACAGAGGTGCTGATCAACTTTGCAGGAGTGTGCCTGCTTCACTCGCGTCGATATCTTCATTCTGCACAATTTTGGTACTGGCCAGCTTATTGAGCAATGGCAATCTCGAAGGTTGTCCTTTGGTTTTGTCGGCGACCAGTTGAGCGTCTCCGACTATTAGTTTAGTTTCCGTGAGCAGTCGGCGAACTTTTTCTGGCCGTCTTTTAGACATTGGCGGAGAATTGAGAATCGGATTGAAATCAAGTGAATCTATCAATGAGCGGTCAAGGATGTGATTGGTGATTGGAGAATCGTCATCTAAATCGCTCTTGGGTATCATCGTCGAATCGTCGATACTGATATCACCGTCAAAAAAGTTACCCTCCCATCCATTCTTCCTTCCTGGTGATGACGTGTCCACTGGTCCCTTTATGCTCCTTTTGTGATTTCGTGGAGGTGATGATCTCTGCGGTGATGTAGAAGCCGCCCTTTTGTCACCTCCTTTGTGCTCCAAATTAACTCTGGTTTGCATTATATTTCTTGGCTCATCTTCCTGTCGAAGCCGGCTTTGTATAAAGTGCGTAGTAGCCTCTTCAATAGCCGAGTCGTAGTCTGAATTATTCATCTTTTCAAGTATCTCGGTTACTTGGACAACCACCTGAGTAATCTCTACGGTTGCATCTTTGTTGGTGATGAAACTCAGAACGAGGCTGCTAAACCCCTGCGGTAAGTAATTGAACGAATTCAACTCACCTATGAGGTAGTCAAAAAGCACTGACGAATTCACCAAGAGATCGTTTTGAAATTGTGTTTTCACAGCATCCACCATATTTTCAAAGATGCGAGTGTTATTCTCATTCCAACCATCCAATTCCTTGAGCTTTTTCAAAGTGAATTCGTTGAAACGGCTTAGGATATGGTCTATTTCCGATGGCGTGTCATACTGGCGCTCAAGAGTGGCGATCTGCTCACTGGCTTTGTTCCGTAATTGTTCGGCATGCACAACAAGCTGCTTGACGCTTCTAACCATCAGATGGTTATCGTGTTTCGCAACATCTCGGAGATAATGCACAAGAATGCTGAGGTCGTTTTGCTGTAATAGTAACAACTTTCGCTTGGCCAACAGGAAATACTTTCTCCACTTTTCGTGGTGTTGTTTTGCAAGTGTTGTAGTGAGCGAGTTTATGCTGGTAAGTGTCTCCTGGAGACACCTGTTTAAAATGGTGTTATGTTTGGCAATGGTTGTCTCTACCACTTTAGCTTCACGCGCTCGTAGCTCTTCAATCTCCGTTTTCTGTTCTGTAATCATCTTCAAATAAGATCCGACATGGCGGTCGAGATTGTGACGGTTGCGAATGAGCTTCGTCTTGATTTCTTTAGCGCGATTAGCGTACTTAAGCGTGTTGAGCGTTTCATCGTAATGCTGAGACAGTGGAGAGATGCAGACTATCATTACAGTCTTGCAATTTCCACCTAGAGAGAACTTTAGAAGCCTCGTAAGCTTCAGGTCTCGGTAAGGAATGTGGTTTTTTCGTCTGGGGTCACAAAGAGCGTTGATGCAGTTGCCGAGAGCCAAGAGAGACTTGTTGATGTTAGCACCCTCGTTAAGGCGGGCTCCTCTGTTTTTCGTTGCTGCAGCACGCTCACTTCCAGCAAGATCAATAATAGAGAGTGTGGCCACGGTATGCTCCTCATTCAAGCTCGCTGTTCTGTTGCGCAGAATTACATTGATTTGGAGGACCGCATGCGATCTGGAGCTGGCTGCGTTAGCTTCAGTTGGAGAACAGGTTCTGTTGTCGTTTCCGGTCACTAGAAGATCCATGACTTCATCGACAGAAGATGGAGTCCTTGACAGAAGGTTGGAAACAGTGATTCTCTTGTTCGAATCCTCTCGAAGGATGAGCTTTTTGAAGGGTGTTTCTGGATTGAGCAAGTCTCGAATTGTTTCATTGTAGATTTCCAAAAACGAAATACTCACATCGAATAACTTGGAGTCACTTAGACTATCGATTCTCTCGTATAACTCTTTCATCGTCAAGAAGATTACACCAGGGTCTTGTGGAGAGCCCAGGATTGTGTGTGTCTTGCCACATCCAGTAGCACCGTATGCAAAAACCGTAGCATTAAACCCATCCAAAATGGAATCTAAAAGTGGCCTAGTGGTGTTCTCGTATACGTCTGCTTGGGACGCCAGCTCGTCAAACAAACGGTCGAATGCAAATCGGTAATCACGTATTCTGGCTCGGTTTCCATTGGGAAACGCATTCCGTTGCATTGTGCTGAGTGGATTCGTGTCTGGAGGGTCGAAAATAAGCATTCGATCATCCACCACATTGACAATCTTGCGTATTCCTCTCGGTTGCGATACCAATGGCGGCTTCTCGTCGTTTCCTCCCAGTAAAGCTCCATCGCTGGTGAAAATGGGGCCCACTGCGACAGGAAGAAGCTTGTTTTCTTCAGTTGGCGTGAACGGCCGAACTCGCACAGCAACGCTGATCGAAGACTCTTTTGCTGTTTCCAGCGAGATCATAGATTGAAGTGAATGAGGTGATGATATGTAAATACTGGGAGTGTGTATCGAGACGCGAATTAGAGATTCTAGAAGAGTGCACAAATAGGCCCAGAGTGAGATTTGAGAGGTAATGTTCAGGGTATACAGTTATGACGGAAGAGTGGCTAGTTTGCGTGATCGCTTTGGTTTCACACTTATTCAGCGAACTTAGACGCATAGATATAAATTAATGTTGTGTAAGTATTCTCTCGCATATTTCGCAGCCGTTCCTTTGTGCAACTCCACCTCAATTCTGACTCCTCTGCATTTCTCTATTTTACTGTAGATCAGTGACTTCCCCAGCTAACGGATTGTTCTGCTGTGCTTCTTGAATTGTGCTCCCGACCACAATCCTCGCAGCATATGTTCTGCTTCTTATTCAAAGTGTCATACCAAAAAGTTCACTAGTAAATTCAATATGGTATGAGAAACATGCCAGGACTTTCAAGTGGTTTGTTAGGCAGAGGTAGCAGACTGTCCTGCTGTAATTCGGAATATATAAGGAGGTCGATCTTCCCACATTTCCTCTCCCTTCAGCTACTTCTTCAACACCATGACCAAACCTAAGACACTGAGAGCTATTCGACAATGTACAATAAGTAGTGGCAGACCTCCTGGAAACAGCAAGGGCCCTAGTGGACGGTCGCACATCGCTCTTCTGAGTAATTGTGCACTGACCAGGCCTCAAATTACGTTGACAATATCTGCGACTTCTATTTCATACTGTCAATGGAGCTCTAACCCCGAAGACTGTGTTGAGTTTACCATGAGTACACTTATAAAAAGTCGGATCGAGGAGGTGGAAGAGGACGAGGAACAAGGAGGAAGGTACATCACTGGAGTACAGTGCTTAGAAGACAGCAGTGTTAGTGGATTGAATGAAATCATCTTTCTCGAAGCTAAGGGCTCGGAGGTCGACCTGGAGGTCGATGAAGAAGTCGATGATGAAGTCAATCTTTTACCGCATGTCTGGGACACCACTGAAGCTCCTAATCTTGGAATCCCTTCTGTGTTTGAATCTACTGGTCAAAGGAAGAGACTTAACGAATTTGGCAATTGTCAGATCCCACTTAGAGAATACTGTTTATTGAACCAGGCGTTCAATTCTACCTATGGTATACCGAGGGGTCCGAGCTGTCAGGTGAAGCACCAGGTTCCTGTGTTGCTTGAAGATACCAATGACCAATTGTCAGATCAAAGTTCTTCCGTTGAGCTTGTGCCAACACGTCCCCGTATTCTTGAGAACTACCATCTCTTGGAATGGAGTCCTAGATCATCATATACTCACAAGGAATATGGGGAACTCATCAGAATTCTTGTGACTGGGCCCAGAGACCAAATGTCTCTATACTGTGATATCTTGGATATGCTAAAGTTCTTCACATCCGTTGCTTTAGTTTTGAAAGTTCATCAGCTCATGGGCGACAGAATGAAAATGGCGATAAAGGTTAGAGATACACATTCCGTCTGGAATGGTTTCAACAGATCTGCTCCTAAATTCAGTGAGCAATCCAGGCTTATCACCAATTCTGACTCCTTTAAAGTACAAAGGTTGCCAGCCCTAGCCCCCAACAAGTGGCATATTGACTATGACATGAGTGCCGCCGCTACTAAAGGAAAATATCAGGCACACATGGAGTCAAAAGGAACCTTGTACAAATACAGAGCTACGATGAAGAGCAATGGTGTTAGAGGTCCAACATCACAGAGACGCAAACTATTCGATGATCTACTGGGCTGTGACAGGTGTATCCGAAATACGCAATACCTGCGGTATCACCCGCCACTTAGTTGTTTGGAATGCTTAGGTGAATTGAAAAACGACAAGTGTTGCAGTGAGGATATTTACATTGATAGCCAGTTACACTTGCAACTTTGGTTATACACAAAGAAGGTGAAGTGGAAAGATGAGCAAGGTGGGCTCTCTACCAAGAAACCCCACTATTCGAAGCGCAAGAAAAAACGCTGGAAAAATGCTGGAGAGCTGAACGCATCTACTGATATATGGGGTCTATCGGTAGTGAACTTCCTCGAGGATGTGAATACGAGGAATACAAGAGAGGTTGATGAAGTAGCTTTGATGCGGGCTACGGACCTCTCGGTGCCCTTTGTGGTGCAATCTGAAGCACTGGTGGCCCAGTATTCAGAACGAAGGAGGTATCAGGAGGCACCAGATTGATTGGGGGTCTCAATTGGTGTAGTATATAGTTCGTAGGCCGTAGAATATAAAGTAATAAAATAAAATACTATTAGGAAAGTAGCTTGCTCTGAAGAATAATTCACTACGAGATGTTTCGACGTCCGTAAATTAAAGATATCCTCTACTCCTGGTTCTCGGAACCAGCGCCATTGTTGCCTCCCATGAACTGGCGAGCCATGTTCTGCATCATTGGGTTGTTCATCAAGCCCTCGAGACCGTTGGAACCATCCATTCCCATGTTCTCGGCCATCAGGCGAACAGCAGGATTGCTCATCAAACCCAGCAAGGCTCCAGGGTTGGACATTAACTTCTGTGCAGCCTCCATCACTTGTGGGTTGTTCATCATAGCAGAAAGATCGGGCATGCCTCCTCCACCAAACATAGAGGCGAAGTCTGGAAGGCCTCCAGCGCCGGCACCGGCACCGGCACCGGCACCAGCAGAGCGTGTTTGCTCAGGCTCGCTGGTGGCAATGGAGCTCTCCAACTCATCTTCAACTCTCTTCTTAGCAGTCTCATATCCTCTCTTCATAGCGTCAGTAGGAGTGGAACCCTCCACGTCCAAACCCTTCTTGTAAGCCTCCATAGACTCCTTGGCATTACCCAAAGCATACTGTGCCAAACCCAATCTGGAGTAGGCCTTAGCAAAGCTAGCATCCAAAGCAATGGCAGATTTGGCATCCTCCACGGCCTTCGCGTGCTGAGACGACGAGGAGTAAGCAGCAGCTCTGTTAGACAAGTAAACGACATTCAGGCCGTCTAAGTCAATTGCCTCGGTGTACTTCTCGACAGCAAGAGCAAAGTCTTTAGCGGCCATTGCTCTGTTACCCTCGGCCTTCAAAGCATCAGCCTCGGCCTTGGTCTCGGCGTCAACCTCAGCAGCTGGAGCAGCCAGCACACCAGCACCGTTGACAACTTCAAGCAACGACTTGCCACCGAATTTGGAAGAAACAGGCGTGGCCTTGTCGACCTCGAAGGCATCCGCAATACAATCGATTGCCACGTCCATGGACTCGGCAAACTCTTCACTCACCACTTTGCTGGCAACACTGGATTCCAAAAACGCAATAATGGCCGAAGCCAACTCTTTACTAGAAACAGACATAGTAGTTTAAGTTGGAGGGGCGATCAACTATCATCGATCTACTAATATATGGGAGGCACGGGTGTTCGAGAAGATTCTCATTTGCACCCATGGAGCATTCGACTCAACTCGTAAGAACGGTGACGTAACAGAACCAAATGGGCCTCGGTAAATATGCGGATGCTTAGTCTGGTGAATCCGGAGCGAAATGTAAGAAATTGCGAGATTTCGGCGGCGATAGCTTCGTGGTCCATTTTGATGTCGACATTGAGCTCCATCACCTTCTTGACCTGCTCTGCCTTCAACAAGAGGAGCTTGCGATATCTGGACTTCTTGTTCTCAATGAGGCCAAAGCTGAAGAACGACCCGTTCTTGTCCGCGTCGTCTTCCACCGGTAATGCATCTAAAGAGGTGGTGCTTCTTCTGGAGAGACTTTCACTCTCTTCGTTGTGTGGGTGGTGAACAACCTGGCCTTCAAAATGGTGCAACTCTGCGTTGATCTCTCTGATTTTCTCGTAGACGCCTTTCCACCTCCGGAGCTTGTCCTTGACTTTGGTAACATTTTTGAGTAGCTCAATGACGGCTTCTTCAAGCCAGAGAATGTATGGCTCGAGCTTGAGGTACGTGGAGTCTAACCTCAGGAACTCCTTCAGGCCTGCCTTTATCAATTTGAGGCTTTGAAGAAGTTGGTCAGTCACGGACTTGAGATCGCATTGCTTCATTCCACCAACAGATATAAGCTTTCTGAGCTTCATAACGTGCCCTTGAAATTTGACAAGATCACTCTGCGAAAAGTCCAAGAAATACTCAATCTCCTGAATCTTCTGTTGTGTCAACTTCACTTCGCCCATTCTGCCTTTGGCATGCTCTTGGATCGACGAAATTTCCTTCATCAAGTCAAATGTCAGATTTGAGTCTTCTTTGCAACACCTTCCAAAGTTACGTAGGAACATAGCTCTGGAAGATACCGAATGATAGTTCATTGCCAGAAACATTAGGGTAATATATTCCAACATTCTGTTAGCCCTAAATTTTGAGTATGTGGGCACCGTCTGTTTTCCCGAGGGGAAGTTCATCCAGAAAGTGTCGTTGTCCAATCCAAATCCCAAGGGGTAGACCAATTTTTGAATTTTGGTAAACTGTCTGAGTTTGCTCATGGATATGTATTTGGTGGAAACGGAGTCAGGCTGCACAAATACAGTGTTGACTATCCAGTCTCCAATGCTATTGTCGTACCGGGCATTCAAGACCCCGAGGTTGACGCTGTCCAGTATAGGGAAGTTTTGCTTGAAATATCTCAGGACGACTGCTCGTTCTATGTCAGGAAATGACTCATTTGATCCATGAGCCGCTTTGCTGGCGGAAAAGCTGTAGTAATCAAGAACGTTGTAGAAATTTTTGGGCTCCTCCGAATCGAAAATCAATCTGTTATCGTTGAATAAACATTGAATATTTTCAAGTCTGTTGTAGCGAATGAAAATCGCAAGAGGCGATAGATTTTTGCCATTGAATTGGTTGACGTCTATTAATGCTCTGTCCGTTAACAAGCCAGACTCTGGAATTCCACGAGCTAGAACGTGGAGCAAAGTATTGCCAGCTTTATCGATGTGATCTTCAAATGTAAGTGGTCCTGTGACATGTTGGAGAGCGCAAGCAAATGACTTTTGAACAAGCGAACGGTAGTCCGAATGGTCATAACACCTACACAAGGAGAATAATGGTGTTTGAGAATTCAAATCCTTCACAGTCATATCGATCAAGTGGCCAATAGCATCCATTACATCCAAATCGTGTGATAGGTAGTGGCCAGCGGTCCGACCGCTTTTGTCTGGAAGATTGAAATATGCAATTTGTTCTTCAACCGTTGCGCTGCTGAGAATTACCTCGAGCAATTCTTTGGTCACATCCTTATTTTCTGAAAGTAATGCAACCATAAGGATCGTTTGGTCGGTGGTTGTATTCTTATCGAAGAGCAACTCTTCAATCAGAATCCACTCTTCTGTTCTATGAAGCAAGGTTTCGAAGACGGTGGGGTTTTTGGTCCGAATTGCAAAGCTGAAACAGCTTTCACCGTGAATGTTCCGGCTCCTCAAGAAGTGGTGTTTAGGGAGTGGTTCAGACGCATATTTCTCGTCAACCGCATCGAGAAGATCATTGAGAGCTTTGAGGTCTTGCTTTTGAATGGCGTACCAGAATTCGTAATTCTGGGCAGAAGCTGCTGACATATCCTGAAGATGACTCTCTCCGTTCCCGGATAGATGGTATATTACAGCATCGATATTGCTGAGAATGTAATTGAAGAAGCCGTCTTCTTTCTCGTCGACGCTGGCTTCGTGGGAGACACCGAAGTTGCGAATGTAATAAACGTGAGCCTCCAAGTTAGGCACCTTCGAGTGCACAACAACCATAATGAGGAGTCCTATAAGGGTGTCTGCGTCTATGACAATATCACACTCTTCGCCCAGCCCTTTGGTGAGTATTTCTACCGCTTCTCGAAGAAGTTCTGCTTTGTGTCGTTGGTTTACCACTCCCAGGTCGGATAGTTTCGAAAATTGTGTTATGGCGTCTGCAACTCTTCTGTGCAATATGTTCAACTCCCAGGGGTCCTCCACTGGGATATCGAGCTGATTCAAAGACAAACACGACAAGTCTTTGTACAAGAGAGGAGTCAATGTCACCTTGGGTTCCTGGTCGTCCTGATATTGGAATACAAGCAGCAGCCATACTTTATCGTAGACATTAAGTTCCACGTATTCGTGCACAAGCTTGTTTAAATCAACCAGCGTGTGCTGGCTCACTATAGTGTGTAGCAACTTGTAGGTACGTTCTCCTTCGACAGTGTCTGCGTTGACACAATCTTGCACAATCTTGAAAGCTTCGTCTACCATTGCCGTAAATTCACTCTTTACTTCCGACAATGGAACTTTCTGGCGACTTCGGAGACGCTGGAACTGTCTATTGTTGTGGTGGAAGAGCGTGTAGAACTTGTCAGACATGGCACGCGAGAGTATGGGAAAGTTGCGTAGAAGTTCCTCAAATGTAACGGTTGTATTGGTTCTTTTAGCTGGTAAAACTTCAGGAGCAATCGGTGTAGGTACTGCCATTGATAGTTGGTGGCCGTATAAGGAGTCATCAATGTATAGCACCAAAAATCGGCTCCCTAATGGGAAGTAATCGCTAAACGACACGAAGTGGGCCACTTGAAGTATCAGAACCTTCACGCTGCGCCTGAATCCCTTTCCGGTAAAAACCATTCCGTTTTTTAACAACACCTGCTTCCCATTCATAGTGTTGTAGATAATCAGCTGGACCTTGGTTATAGGAGCAACAGTAGTCGAAAATGCCGAGCTTGTCTTGATTATATGCGATTTGACGAACTCGTCACTGTTGTAGCAAAGCTCTATGAGCTTATGGCCATTGGTGTCAGCGCCATCCTGCAATATATGTGCTGGTGGTACAAGAATGGTGTAATCATTGTGATTCAAGCTGAGCTCCTGGATTGTCGATTTGACGGGAGATTTGAGATGGAGTGGATTGTTGAAGATGGCATTGAGGAACGGGTTGTATAGCAACGGTAGATGCTTGGGTTTTCCATTTGCCATAGTAAGTAGCCTGTGAAGATATGTAGGTTGATATGAATAGTATGCACTCTTTTCTGGGGTTAGTCTAGATATGTATTTTGTATCTGTCTCTTGTGATTGGGAATTTCAAAAGCAATGTACGGTAGTTTTATAGTGGTCACGCTGTAGTCTCTAAAATTAAATGTTCTGAAGATTGAAAAACGACAAATATAACTTAGTTCGTCTCTTGAATCATTGTTCTCATAGCCGCAGAACCAGTCAAGATACTTGGCTTCGTACTGGAGACGGCGTATTCCACAGGTCTAGGCTCCGCTTTGTTCTCCAGATCTCCAAATCCACCACCTCCGGGAGTCATAATGATCACACGATCACCTTTACCCACACGTACGGTAGTCTTACCGCCAAGATAGATACGATTGTAGCCATCGTCTTTCTTTCTCATCCAAACATTCTTACCACGCACTGCACTCTTGCCACCAAGCAAACCGAATGGGGCCAACAGTCTGCGCTCCATCAAGCAAGAAACTTCAAGGTTGTCGTAAGTGAACTCGATGTCACGAATCACACCGTCACCGCCTTTATGTAAACCGGCACCTCCAGAACCGGTTCTAATCGAATATTCGTGGATGATCACTGGATAACGTTTCTCAAAAAGCTCAGTATCAGTAATTCTGGTGTTTGTGGTATGGCACTGAACTGCATCCTGTCCATCCCAAGTGGCGCCAGCACCGGAACCTCCGCAAATGGTTTCGTAGTACCCAAACGAGACGTTGTTCTCTTTGTCGTTAATACCAAAAGTGAAGTTGTTGCAGGTTCCCTGAGAAGCGGCGGCAGCTTCAAACGCTTTAAGCATCACATCAACAATTCTCTGAGTCGTTTCCACATTTCCACCGACAACTGCTGCCTCAAAGGAAGGGTCAACGACAGAGCTTGGTCTAGTGAGGAACTCGATTGGTTTCAAACATCCATTGTTCAAAGGAATGTCCATACTGATCAAAGATCTTAACACGTAAAGGACAGCAGAGTACAAGATAGCCTTGGGGGCATTCAAGTTGCCGTAGATCTCATCACCTGACTCCCTGAAGTCAAACACTGCGTTGCCAGTAGCACCGTCAATTGTGATTTGTACTGCAATTGGGGTTCCATCATCCAAGTAGTCTTTAGCAGACAAGTCGTGACCGTTAAATCTCTTGTGAGCTGTCTTCAACAAGTTTCTCACAGCTAATTCTGCCGTGTCTTGAATACCTCCCATGTACAAATCAATCACTGGGTAAGAGAACTCTTCCACGAGTCTGTTCAACAACGTGATTCCCTTGTAGTTAGCAGACACCTGTGCTTTCAAATCCGAAAGATTGTCACTCAAGGCTCTTGTACCTGATCCACCAGGATGCTTTGCTGGCTCATCCAACAAAAGTCTTGTGACTCCCTCTTCATCAAACTTGCCCTTGGAGCACAACTTGTGAGTGATGATGGCAGCACCTTCGTCATAAATGGTTTTGGAGTTCGGAGGCATAGAACCAGCTGAAATCGATCCGATATCAGCATGGTGCCCACGAGATGCGGTCCAAAAGAGAATCTTGTTGTTATCGTCAATCACAGGTGTAATTACCGTGATATCAGGCAAATGTGAACCTCCAGCACATGGGTGGTTTGTGACCAAAACATCACCCTGTTCCAACTTTCCTTCCCACAATTCTTTCTGTGCCTTGACTGCAAAAGACATAGCACCCAAGTGAATAGGCACATGTGGAGCATTTGCTACCAAGTCACCATTGCTGTCGAAGAGGGCACAAGAAAAATCTAATCTTTCCTTGATGTTTGTGGAAATGGCTGTTTGTTGCAACGTACGGCCCATCTGTTCCGCAATAGACATGAAACGATGGCCAAAGACAGAAAGCTGGATAGGATCAATCTGAATAGTTGACAACTGGGGTCTTTCCTCTTGTTCGACCAAAATCAAAATATGCTCCTTCAAGATGGCAGCTTTCGATCCAGGTTCTATCAAAATCGTCTGAGTGCTATCAATGATCACAGCAGGTGCCTCCACAATCGTACCAGGCAGCAAATCAGGCAATTCATAAACGTTGGCTTCCTTCCATCCCTCTTCGAAGTAGATCTTCTTTTGGATGGCAGACTTTGACTCCACCTTGACATTTGTCAACTGTCTGTACTCCTCGTAAGGGTTGTTGATTCGCTTGTCTTTGGATCTAGCAACGAGCAAAACCTGGATGTCGTCAACAACGACCTTTCTGTCCAACGTGAATCCAAACTCACTCTGGTGTCTCTTAGTGAAAACTGTGTCTGCGTTATACTCTTGAGTCCTTTCAATGAGCAAGTGCGTATCAGATCCCACATAGCGCATGTTCAAAAACACTTGAACCGTGGTTTCGAAATCCTTGTGGCCCTGTTCCTTGTATTCATGGTACGCCTTCTTGGTCAAGTCTTCGATTTTAGCATCAATCTTGTTGAAGTTGTCCTCGTTATATGCAAATGAAGCTGGAGACTGCTCTTCCACGACGATATCAGCCAAGTAGATACCATATGCCGAGAGTAATGACGAGTATTTGTGAATTGCAACTTGAGAGATACCCAAGTTCTTCGCCAACGCAACAGAGAATTGACCTCCAGAACCTCCAAACGATGCCAAGTTATGCTCCGAGACATTGTATCCCTTAGCCTCAGTCAAGTTACGGATCGGTCTAGCCATAGCTTCCACAGCAACTTTCAAGAATCCAGAGGCTACTTCCTCTGCGGTGTACTTAGAACCTTCCTTGTTGATCTCTTCGGTTAATTCCAAAAACTTTGTTCTCGTAATATCCTGGTCTAATGCCTCCTTTTGAGAAGCACCAAAGATCTTAGGAAAGTAGTCTGGAAGCAACTTACCCAAAAACAAGTTGGCATCAGTCACAGTCAATGGTCCTCCCTTGCGGTAGCATGCTGGACCAGGGTCAGAGCCCGCAGATTCAGGACCTACAACGAACATTCCGTTTCTCCAGAAAAGCATAGATCCTCCTCCTGCAGCAACAGTGGATATGTCCAACTGTGGTGTCTGTAAACTCACTTCACTCACCACTGTCTCATAAATGTGCTCCAAAGAACCGGAGTATCTTGAGACATCAGTGGAAGTTCCACCCGCATCAAAGCCAATAGCAGCGGTCTTAGTTTCAGTGTCGTAACACGACTCGCCATATCCCACCATTCCTCCAGCCGGACCGGACAAAATTGCCTTCAACCCAGTGAACTTGTACCAAGGACACAATCCACCGTTACTCTGCATGAAAAGGAGCTTGTTTCCGAAGGAATCCAATCCTCCTTCAAAACCAGCTCCGAAACTCTCGATGTACTCCCGGATCACAGGAGATAAGTACGCATCTGCCACAGTGGACGATGATCTATTAACCATTCCGATCATGGGCTGCAACTCGTGAGACACAGACACTTCGAATCCAAGCTTCTTAGCTATCTCAGCAACCTTCTGCTCATGAAGAGGGTATGCATACGAGTGTAGCAAACACAAAGCTAGCGTCTTGACTCCCTTGTCATACAATTGATGCAAATGAGCTTCAACCACGGCATAGTCTGGAGCCTTCAAAACCCGCACAACATCACCTGTGACTCCTACAGAGAGACCTGGCTGGTCAGCAACTACTCTGAGTTTGTCGCCGCCACCTTCAGTGAAAGACTCGATGGTGACTCTCTCGTCGATTTCCAACACTTCCAGGTACAAGTGTCCCAATTTGCGAGCAGTCAAGTCGAAAATATGGGGTCTTGTTTGATTTCCGATCTTCAACACATCCTTGAAACCTTTCGTAGTGACCAAGGCTACCACTGCACCCTTTCTTTCCAAAAGCGCATTGGTGGCCACAGTTGTACCCATTCTGATCAGATCAATAGAGTCAATGTGCAACTTCGTGCCTCTTGGAATTGTGACATTGTGCGCCTTCTCCAACACTCGGCGGATACCCTCAGAAGGTGCATCTTTATAATTCTGTGGATCCACTGAAAGAACCTTGAAAACATAATCTGGCTGGCCGGGGATCTTTGCAATGACGTCACAGAACGTTCCACCGCGATCAATGGCAATCTTAATGCCCTGGAGAGAAGAGTAACTCATGATCCATATGAACTTTGCAGATTAATATTTATCGGCTTATCAAATCCGAACCTGGTCACGTGAATATAGATGATAGGCATTTTCTTAGCGTTGACCGGGTATTTTACCACTTTTCATCCGTGACATGAGTCAGCATCTTAATGCCTCTGAGAGTAATATTTTTCACCTATTCTGATCCGTCCCATTTATTCTATGTGCTAAATTTGCAAGGTAGAGAATCTGGAGTCGATCCCTTGCGAACGTTGATCCAAGGATTCTGGCTCACTGTCGCTATCGCTTTCCTCTTCGCTGTCACTCTCTTCTTCACTTCCAGTGTCCTCAATGGCATTACCCAAGTTGTCGTACTTAACTTTGGAAACTGCATTGCCGAACTTGTCGTACTCGACGTCTTCCTCTTCAGATTCTACTACATTTCCAAATTGATCGTATTCGACTGCACCCTCTTCGCTTCCACTCTCCTCACTGCTGACACCATCGTAACCTCTGTTCACGTTTCCCATCTTCCACACATCACCAGTAGCACCCTGAAGTTTCCTCTCTCTCACTTCTTCTTCTAGGTGGGCCATCCAGGCTTCTTGTGCTTCGTTTATGGACTGCGAGTCTGTACACTTTTGGTACACCTCAATGAGCTCCTTGTTGATCTCCAAAAACGTCAAGCCCCAGGAGAAATTCTCCAAAAGCTGCTCAGCCCAGTCGATATGGCCAACGATGGCGAAGCAAGCAGCTAGTGCTTCCACACAGTTAAGCTTCCATGGTCTACCATAGTTGACAGTATTGGCAGCAACCAAATAAGGCAATAACCGCTCGTG
Source organism: Danielia oregonensis (assembly GCA_003707785.3). NCBI lineage: Eukaryota > Fungi > Ascomycota > Pichiomycetes > Serinales > Metschnikowiaceae > Danielia > Danielia oregonensis. The sequence goes on from PPLJ03000004.1 coordinate 485,213, forward strand.
CTTACCTCCGATTTTGTTGAAAGGGACCTCATCAAGTCTGGCCCATGAGCATTCGACAACTGCAGCTCCATTGGCCTCGACGATCTCTCTATCGTCAGGACAAACCACACCTTTTCCATTTGGCGAAACCACGATTCCCTGGAACTTCTGCCCGATTCTCATGCTTTTGATGTATCCCAAACGCTCTAGTTTCTTTCCGGAGCATCGTTTGGGGTCACAGTGGTCGAAATCCCACATGGCAAGCTTGACTGGAAATTTTGATTCCTGCCCAGATTGAGCTCCGGTTTCCTGCCTTCCTTTTCTGGCATGATGCTGCTTAGACTTGTGTCCGTTAGAGGTACGGGCCTTCGAAGTCCGCTCCTCCGAGACTTTGTTCTTTCCTTTAGCCATAAGTAGATTTTGCAGATGTGATGAACTTTGGAGATGTACGGGTGTATAGAGATAACTTACGAACAAGGTAAACTAAACCAAACGTATGTTTTTATGTAGACAAACTAAGAAATGAAGTGCCAGACCGCATCCAACGTGTCGGCATATTAATGACAAACCAGTAACCGTGATGCAATCAGAAGTCCTCGTCAAACGAGAAGTTGTTTTTGGCGCTGTTGACGTCGTTGGTCTTGGCCATGACACCGGCCTTTTGGTAGTCAGACACTCTCTTCTCGAAGAAATTGGTCTTACCTGCCAACGAGATGTTCTCCATGAAGTCGAATGGGTTCTGCACGTTGTAGACCTTCTTGTTACCCAAGGCGATGAGCAATCTGTCGGCACAGAACTCAACGTACTGGCACATCAATGTAGAGTTCATTCCCAACAAGCTGACGGGCAAGGCGTCGGTGAAGTACTCCTTCTCGATAGCGACAGCCTCGGTGATGATTCTCTCGATGATTATCTGGTCGGGTCTGTTCTGCAAGTGCGAGAACAACAAGCAGGCGAAGTCGGTGTGCAAACCCTCGTCACGGCAGATCAACTCGTTCGAGAATGTAAGACCGGGCATCATGCCTCTCTTCTTCAACCAGAAAATGGAGGCGAAAGAACCACTGAAGAAGATACCCTCGACGGCAGCAAAGGCAACTAATCTCTCGGCAAACAAAGCCTCCTTGTCGGAGATCCATCTCATGGCCCAGTCGGCCTTCTTCTTGATGCAGGGGATGTTCTCAATGGCGTTGAACAAAAAGTCAGCCTCCTTGGGGTCCTTGATGTAGGAGTCGATCAACAAGGAGTATGTCTCGGAGTGGATGTTCTCCATCATGATCTGGAAACCGTAGAAGCACTTGGCCTCAGGAATCTGGACCTCGGCAGAGAAGTTCTCCACCAAGTTCTCGTTGACAATACCGTCGGACGCGGCAAAGAAAGCCAACACACGCGACAAGAAGTAACGCTCGTTGTCGTTCATGCGGTTGTTCCAGTCGTTGATGTCCTTGGACAAGTCAATCTCCTCGGCGGTCCAGAAGGACGCCTCGGCCTTTTTGTACATTTGCCACACCTCGTGGTATTTGATGGGGAACAACACGAAACGACGCGTGTTCTCAACCAAAAGTGGCTCCTCCTTCTCCTGCTCCTTCAACGCGTGACGGTGCACTCTGTGGTGGGACAAGAAGTCCTCGTGGTCCTTGGTGGCGGCAGCAATCTCCTGCTCCACCACAACGGCCGACTTCTCCTCCTTGAGGTTGGTGGGACGAACAATGTCCACGGGCTTGCCAACCAAAGAGTCGGCGCCGTTCTTGTTGTCCTTGATCAACGCCTCGGCCGCGAGCTTGTCGGTCAACGAGGTGCCTGTCATGGTGGACATGTCTAATGTGGAAATCTTGCCGGTCAAGCCGTTAGTGGGTGTTTGTTGGATGGACATTGGATACCGAGAAAAAGTGGGGACTGGGCCTTTATATATACGCGAGGGTGTCCGAGCAACGGCTTGCGTTGTTTTGATTTAGGTAACGCCGAAGAAAAGAAAAGACGCGTCACGTGCGCGCGCCCGCGTCACGTTACCTTGTTTGCTTGCTGTGACGGGTGTGTTTGGTGTGTCCGAGACGGGGCATTCGGGCGCTTGCTGCACGACTTTTTTCGCTGTGTTGGGTGCTTGCTGTGGCGCTGTTCTGGTCTCTTTCTGCCTTCTGGATCAGGGTGGCTGGCTGGTAACTGCAGGCCGCGTGTTTACCGATCTGAATTTGGCAGGTACGCGACACGCGTTTGTAGTTTCGCGTTGCTGGGACACAAAATAACACGTGTGGCGCCTTCCCGAGGCCGGGATTCGAGGCATTCGCTGGCTCCTGTGCAGGGGTTGTTTGGAGATGCATCGGCCAAGGTTGCTCTTGGAATTGGAGCGGAAATGGCGTGGGCGCGTGCAGGAGGAAGACGATATGAAAGGGGTGTTGAAGAGGTCGACTGGAGGGCATAGAGGATCACGTGGTGCTGGTTTAGCCACGATGGGGTACGTACTATGGTTTTTGCTTCAACATGTTTTAGAGAGAAGAGATGTAGTTGTTGAGATAAGTTTTTGATTTTCTCAAAAGTTTAAAGTTGCACCCAATTCTTGCAGAAATAGTTTGCACTGTAAACTATCGAGGAAAAACAAAAACCTGGCAAAAGGGAGCTACGCATTCCTTCAAGACCACACTGGGACCTAACAATGCCAAGTAACATTGAATGTGATAAAGTAACAATAGGCGTGCCTGCCTCACTTGTTGCACTACTCTAAAGACTTTTGCATTGCCGACCTCTATACGTGCCGGCTCTATAATACATCCTATGGGTTCTTAACTGCAAAATAGTGCACACCTGTACCATCGTCCATGGGTGTGGGCAAGTCAACGATCGGCTCCAATGGCCTGTCGCTGGCAAAATCTATAGGTTGGCCCAACGCCGCACCGTCACTAAGCGTGAGCTTGTTGAGGTTGAACAGCGCGTCGCTCGTTGTCATATCACTGAGAACTTCTCCCGGGTAGTCACGGGGCTGCAGTGGGCTGGCCAAGCGAGAGATAGAAGGAAGCGTGATCTTAGGCAGATACACGTCCGGAAGAATGATGCTGTCAGAGCTGGTAGGGGACTCGACGGAGTCGTAGAGCTCCGAAAGAAGGCCAACGCCTTTGTAGGGGCCGTCTTGTTGGACGCAAGCCAAGTACTCCTTGAAGCACTTTCTCCAATCGAGCTCGGTCCACAATTGAATGCGTGCGGTAGTGTAGTTTGCTTCGACCACAGTGTACGCATCTTCGGTGGACAAATAGCCGTAGTGGGGCAACGAAGGAAGGCCGAAGATCATGGACGTTGCGTCTGTCTTGTCGCTGCTGAGGTGGGAAGGACGCCCGTACAACTTGAACGAATCCACAATGTGGATGAAGTTTCTGATCATGATCTCAATGGCTTTAACGCCTGGGTGAGGCATAGGCATCAAGTACAAGTAGTTGGTGGTGACAAAATTGCTGGCGGTTTGTTTCTTGAAAAAATGAGTTGTCAGTGGCGGTGAGCCGGGAATCGACGTTGCTTCCGGGTTGGGAGAAGGGGCATTCACAAAGAAGGAAGACGAAGAGTTGACTGACGTGCTTCTGGAACGAGTTTGGGGAGGGTTGAAGGAGCTTAGCGACGACAGCGAAGCCACGCGAGAGGCAGGCTTGAGCGGCGTGGGAGCAGCAGTTCCCTCGTGCGTGAACAAGTGCTCGAAGTTCTTGTTGACGAACACCTGCCCCTCGAGTTTCATGATCAGATTGAGATCGATCATATGATGGTCCTCGGGGTACACGTTGTAGACAGCAGAAGCATCGTTGACGTAGAGAACCAAGGTCTTCTTGTTGATCTTGTCAGAGGTGTAAACCTCAATACGGCCCTTCTTCTTGTTGTCCCCAGGAATAACCACCATGTACACCCGCAACCACTTCAGCGAAACCTGCGGCAAGCGCAAGTTGCACCACTCAAACCGCGCAAAGCGCTTCTTGTGGTCCAAAAGCGTGTAGATGTCGGACAAGTGTGGCCCCTTGAGCGAAAGCACCACCGCAGTAAAAGCCTCGTTGAGCGAAGTGTGCTCAAACTTGGCCAACTGGAGCGCCGAAAGCCACGTGTACATGTCTATCTGGTCAGTGAAACGGAGCGTAGCCAGCGCATTGTCGAAGTCCTGCATCACCGTGAGCTCGTACTCTCTGTCCGTGGTCAACACACTGACGTCCTGAATGTTGATGTACCGAGGAGTCTCTGTCTCGGCAACGTAGAGGGACAACTCAGTTCCCGCCAAAACGGCCTCGCAGGGCAACCACGCGCCCTCCTCAAGCAACCAGAGCAGCCCGCTGGCGTAGCGGCGCAACCGCTGGGCGTTGATCAAATTCACCACAGGCAGCAACTCAGGTGGAAGATCGGCCGCCACCGTCCGCAGACGCTCGCGAAGCAGCTGCAGCGCCAGGAACCCGTTGTCCAACGCGCTGGCGGCGGTGCTGGAGCCCAGCAACATCCGCGAGTGACGAACGTACCCGGCCAGAGTGTGCTTCTCGGACGCCTGGCGGCGGCTCAGCGGCGAGCCGGGCGCGGAAAGAACGGGCTGGTCGGTGTTGAGCCGGGGAGGACGGAGCGGCGACACGTGCAAGCTGCCAGAGCTGGTGGCCGACGACTCTTTGTAAGCATTCAAGATGGAGGTGTAGGAGTCGGACTTGGAGGGCAGGCGCGGCGGCGAGAGCGCCGGCTTGGACTGCAGCGGCACCGTGGTCGACACGGGCGGCGGCGGCGGCTGCTTTTTCTTCCGCAAAAGAGATAAGTTCACCATGGGGCAAAAAGAGGCGTACTATGCTATCTAGAGGGAGACCTTGAAGGGCCGCTGTGTGCAGGACACGTAAAGGTGGTGTACAGGACCACAGCCTCAGCAGGTGGGCTCGGGCCAGGTGTTATGGGCCCGACGGCGCACCGTTGCACGAGGCCAGGACCCCCTGCGCGCCGCACGCGGAACGGTTTCTTCGGCGGTCCTTTTTTTTTCCGACGTATTGTTTTCGATGTCCGAATTCAGAAAAATTCCACACCTGCCGATGCCCGGCGGCCTGGGCTGTGTGCAGGCCAGATGCCGTTCACTTTGGAGAGAACTAAAAAAGCTAAGGGTGCCAACGGCCGGAGTCGAGGAGCGCGGCGTGGTGGCGGTGGCCTGGCGGGGGCCTCGGCCGTTGCTCGGCCGTCTCGAGGCCCAGCACGTGCCGTTTCTCGGGCCCTGCCGAGGCCACGGTGCCGGTGTGGAGGCAGCGGCCTCGAGCTCACGGCGTCATGGCCCACCACGCGGCCGTGACGCACCGAAAAAGGCAACAGGTCTGTCGACCACTAGAGAGACGTGCCGAAGTCCAATGCCGTGGTTGCATACAGGCCGTTCGGATGCCCGCGGTGGGTCCGACGACGCCCGAAAGAAGCAAACTTTTCTGCGGCCGGCCGCTGAAGCAAACTATAAAAGTGCACACCTGGGGCCAAAGCATAGCCCTGCACGTGGACTACTCTATTCAGGATCCCTAGCTCCTTGCGCACCTTGAGCTTTTGTTGGTTCGTAATATTTATTCTATTTCCTGCACCGGGCGATAAGACGATCCGTTGATCTGAAATTTTCACACCTTATACGTGTTGACACTGCCACCACAGAAACAAACGCCTGTCATGGACCCTCTCTATACCAGCCACCGTGTCACTGCGCCTTTGGCGTGGGCCACTGCTGTCTGCTGCCTCGGCACGCTTCAGTTCGGCTTCCACTTGGCCGCTCTTAATGCGCCACAACAGATCATGGCGTGTCAGAGACACATCCCAGGTCCCTTCCTCGACTACAGCGAGACGTTTTGGGCCCACCACGGCCGCCACCAGTGCATCAAGATGCTGTCGAACGGTATAGCGCTCATAACGACAACGTTCACCATCGGTGGTCTTGTGTCGTCGACCTTCTCGGGCTCGCACTCGGTGTCGTCGTACTTCGGCCGCAAGGGTCTCCAGAAAGTCTGTGCTCTCTTGTACTTTTTGGGCTCCATCTGCATTGCATTTGCCAACCTGGAGACTATGATCAATGTTGGCCGTTTGCTTTCGGGTCTAGCGTCGGGTGCCTCCATGGTGATCGCGCCCATTCTCATCAGTGAGCTTGCTCCTTTCAACCACCGTGGTCTTTTGGGTTCTTTGCTTCAGTTTGGTGTTGCCGTGGGCATTTTGATGGCACAACTAATTGCATTTCCCTGGAGCAACGACCAGCAGTGGAGACATCTCTTTGTATTCGGTACTGGTGTTGCGCTCTTGAACTTTGTGCTTCTTTGCACTACCGTGGAGCTGCCAAAATGGCTTATCATGCACCGTGGTGATGTTTCATCTGCCACCGATATCTTGCATACTTTGAGATCCGACAAACCAGCGACTCGCCACGAAATTGAACACTGGCGTCGTCTCTCGAACAACAGTTCGAGCGTCCTCAAGACTGACACCTCTCCTCTTTTAGAGATTCTGGAGGAGGACGAATTTATACCCTTAACCACGCAGATCTCGCGTCGTGGATCCATCGATCCTAGCACGTTCACCACTGCTGAATACCTTTCCATCCGCCGCTACAGAAAAGAGTGGATTGCCACTGCTCTTATCATGACTGCCCAGCAGTTGTGTGGTATGAACGCCATTACGTTCTACGGTGTTTCGGTGCTTCTGAACATCGTCCCCAACGGAACCAACGTGTTGGTACTCACTTCGTTGTTGGCTGCCTGCAACGTTGTCTTCACGTTGGTTGTCGTGCCCTTTATTGACCACTGGGGTCGCAAGCCGCTCCTTCTTGGGTCTGTTGCCGTTATGGGCTTGTGCTCTGTCCTCATCTCGTATGGTTTGGTACAGAAGTTAGACTACGTTGCTGCTGGAGCTTGCTTCGGCTTCATCGTCGGCTTTTCTCTCGGCTTGGGCCAAATTCCTTTCTTGATGGTGAGCGAACTTGCAAGTCACGAGACTATTGGAATCGCCCAGTCGTACGGTACCATGCTTAACTGGATGGCCAACGTCGCCATTGCTTACATGTTCCCCATTTTGAAGGAAGCCTTCGGAGGTTACGTGTTTTTGGTGTTTTTTGTCATTTCCATGTTCTACTTTGTGGCTATCTACGTCCGTGTGCCTGAAACAAAAGGAAAGTTCGACTACAACGAGGTTTGGCGCGACTTCCGTTAAAACGATTTATGTATAATATGGCATCTATGAATGAACTGCATCCACTCTACCATACCGCTTCTTCACAGAGGTACAGGTTTCGTCCAACCCGCGTTTCTATTTGTAGATAAACCTATCAGTTTCACCCGTTGTCCGCATACAATGTGCAATGCATGCACGCAAATACAGTTCACCTGCATGTTCAGCCGCAGTACATTACTTCTTTGCATGGGGAGTATAAATTCCCTGTGCTCGCCCTCTTTGCCAAGTAATTGTTAACTATGGTCGACTATAAGACGTGGCTCCTGGAGCTTGATGACAACACGAAAATCGGAACTCTTGCCATTCCCGGCACCCATAATTCGGAGGCTTGCCACACCGCTTTGCCCAGTGTTCAGTGTCAAGGTGAGAGCATTACCGACCAATTGGAGCACGGTGTTCGTTTCCTCGACATTAGAGCTGGTAAGTATCCATTGAAGTCTGGAGATGAAGCCAACGAATTGACTGTGGTGCACGGTGTGTTCCCTGTTCGTATTCCTTTCCCCAAGAAGCTCAGCGACACCTTGGATGAAATTTACGAGTTCGTGGATAACAACAAGTCTGAGACCGTGATTGTCAGCATCAAGCAGGAGGGTACTGGTGAGTGGAACAACGATGCTGATGAGTTTGCGAATCTCATCTGGGATAAGTACGTGAACCCCAACAAGGATAAGTGGTCCTTGGGAACCAACTTGCCCAAGTTGGGTGACGCCAGAGGTAAGGTGATTCTCTTCAGAAGATTCGGAGTTCGCAACGACGACAGAAGAAACCAGTTTGGTTTCGAGGCTTCGTCTTGGAAATACAACTGTACGGAGGACGACAGAGGTCAGTTCTGTGTCCAGGACTTCTGTGAGATCCAGACGGAGGATGACATTCCAAAGAAGGTGCAGTATGTCAAGGACATGGCTAACAAAGCCGCAGAGTACAACAAGTCTAACTCTGACAAGTTGTTCATCAATTTCACGTCCGGTTCCAATTTCTTCGACCATGCTTGCTGGCCTCAGCAGGTGGCCACGGCCATGGAAGAGCACAAGCTTGAGGAGAGCTTCCACCGTGGAAGCGGCATTGTCGTGTTGGACTATGTGGAGTCTAATGATTGGAAAATGGCTAAAGCCTTGGTTGACCAGAACTTTTAAGTAGCTGTGCCAGTTGATAGTTTATGGAATGTTTACTTTTACCTATTCGTTTTCTCTTCATCTGTCCAATTATTGATAAGACCGAAGTAACCCCAGAAACCGCACTGCGAATTCTTATATTCAAATATACATCAACACATGCCATGAATGCTCGAATTCTTATAAGGGCCAGAACCCCGTGGGCCTCTAGAACAATTGGGTTACTTCAACCCGCTCTCCGTCTGTATTCAACATCAAACTTTGACGATGCTGCGCTACGGCGTATCATTGAAACGTCGAACATCGGAATGGCCCAGAAACTTGAACAACAACAAAAGAAGACCGCAAGCGACACTGTGCCTGAAGTTACAATAGGTCATAAACCTCTTGCAACGAAACCATCAAAGCCCGACTTAGAAGCTACAAAGAAGGCTTCCACAATAAAACCCACCCCAACTATAGACGATGTTGCTTCTATCAACGCAACAATTCAAAAGGAAAACAACAATTTACCGTCTCAGAAACAGAACGCTCAAAGCGATATCGCTAGGAAATTCCAATATTACTTGGACAGTCTACAAGAGACAATTTTCTCTGCAACCAGAGCCCTTAATGACGTCACGGGCTACTCAGGGATTGAGAAGCTCAAACTACTGATAGACGCGCTTGAAGAAGACTTGAAATCCGCCAAAAACACTGTGAAGGATGTGAAGCAGCAATACGCCGAGGCGATTCTGCGCAGATCTACTCTGCAGCGTGAAATCAACGAGCTCTTGACTCGCAAGCACAATTGGTCTCCTCTGGACGTTGAGAGATTCACCGAGCTATACAGAAACGACCATATCAATGAGCAACTGGAAGCAACTTCGGAACAACTATTAGGAGATGCAGAGCTGGCTGTGGATTCCATCCAATTGAAGCTCACGCAACTGATACTCACAAGATATCACGAGGAGCAGATCTGGAGTGACAAGATCCGTCAGGCGCTGACGTGGGGAACTTGGATAATCATGGGCATCAATGTAATGCTATTCACAGTAGCTACGTTTTTCGTGGAGCCATGGAAGAGGCGGAGATTGGTGGCTGCGTTCAACAATCTGGTGGAGACTAAGATGGAGGAATTTTCGGCCGAGATGAAGGCACTTGCTACACAGAAGGGAGTAAATTCTACGCCAGTACTAACTCCAGAGTCTATTCCTTCCTTATACCCAGTTGCATTCACGAGTGTCAGCTCTTTCGGTTCCCTCAAAGCATGGGTTTCTTCTACATGGACTGCCGTTCAAAACCCAAGTACTAGCTTCCACTTGGAAAGAGTGGATCTAGGTATTTTGTCGGTGGCCCTTGTGGCAGTCGGATGGTCGTTAGGAGGAGTGGTGAACTATGCTCTAGCGGCGTGGTTTAAATAGATACACATCGGTCCTTTTCCAATCTGCATCTTTGCACCAAGCCTCGGAGGCTTAGACATGATCATAAGGCTTAGGGTCGATCATAGGTATCATAACACCTCTTACGTCAAACCATAGATTCGCGAAGCTTTTAAATCTGGGGTGCGGCTTACGACTATTTTGACCGTCAATCGCAGCAATCTGAGTGTTCATTGCTTTTAAAGGGTGATATCTGAAGAACTATCTCTTTCCTTGAATCGTTGCGACGATATCTGGCAATGAAGCTTCTTTCACGACACTTGGAGATTTCATGATGGATGTGCAGAACGGGGAAAACCCATTGATACCCGGGTCTTAGGTAGGTCTCATTCTCTTGCAGTCAAGCCTGCTGGAGCTCATGCGAAGTATATGGTAATCGCCGTACGGGAGTATTCTAGTTATAATACTGCTAGGGAAATTGTATAGGTGGGCCCAGAAGACAGCACTTGAATATGATATAGCACTCTTGGCTGGAGTCTAACCTGGCCAGTAGAAAGTACTGCAGTTTTCGTCCCGCTGGGGTTAGGCTGTGCCACAGGCTATTGAAGTGAGGCGCAAAAGGATATATACAACCAATATTTCTCTCGAGAATCCTTGAATTGATATAAGAAGATACTCCAAGAACATAAAGATTGGATGAAGAGTAAACACTTGAATAATTCCCTCTTCTTGTGCCCAACGCTTGACGAATGTCAATTGCGTTTAGTTCTTGCCAGGATTGAAGCAGCTCGTTGATCGGTCAGTCACTCATCTCTTTTGTCTCTTCCAAAATTCGCTACATCATGTACAATATAAAACTCAAATAGACCTACTTAAGCGAAACCAACTTAATGTCAAACGTCAACTCACTGTTGGCGGGGATACCGGGCAAAGCCTGCGAGCCGTAGCCCATCTTGGCAGGGATCACTACTCTTCTCTCGCCACCGACAGCCATGCCGGCAACACCCAAGTCGAAACCCTTGATGCACTCACCCTTACCCAAGTTGAAAGCGAATGGCTTACCGGAGGTGTTCTTGTCGAAAACCTTACCGTTCTTCAACTTACCGATGTAACGGATGCCGACCTTGTTACCGGTCTTGGCACCCTGACCACCACCAACCTTTCTGTCTTCGGTGATAACACCTCCCAACAAAGTCTTGGTAGGGAACTTCTTGGCGTCCTTCTTGGCGTCCTTGTCCTCCTTAGATGGGGTAGGGCCCTGCTCCAACTCCTTGGTGAACTGGACCTTCTTGTCCTCCTTCTTGGCCTTCTTGTCCTTTTTGGTCTCCTTCACCTCAACCTCCTTCTTAGCCTCCTCCTTCTTAGCCTTCTTGGACTTCTTGTCTTCCTTCTTTGGCTCCTCAGCAACTCTCTTCTTGGAGCTCTCCTCCTGGAGCAACTCCTCGATCTTGCCCTCAACGTCAGAGACGTTCTCCAACTCCTCGATGTCCACAAGCTCATCTTCATCAGGAGTCAAGTTGTACTCATCCTCGTCCTCGTAGTACTCACCATCGAGTTCGTCGGAGTCGTAGTCATCCTCGTCATCGTCAGCTGGGTGCTCGACGTAGTTACCGCTCAAGTGCACAGCGTAAGAGCCAGTCACCACAAAGTGCACCTCTTCGTTAGGCGAGATGGTGAAGTCAAGAGTCTGCTGGTACTGGACCTTGGGGGAGAGAGTACAGAGAACAAACTCCTCAATCTCCTCGTCGTCCTCGATGTCACTGTCCTCCTCATCGTCTTCCTCCTCCTCGTCTTCCTCGACGACCTCCTCGACCTTCTTGGACTTCTTACCCTTCTTAGGCTTCTCTTCAACCACTTCCTCCTCAGACTCAGAGTCCAACTCGTCGCTCTCCTCATCCTCAGAGTCGAAGTCGTCCTCGTCGAAGTCTCTAGCTCTCTTCAAGATTCTCACCACAGATGGCTCCTCCTTGTCATCGATAGCCTCGGGGTCCACAGCAGCCATGGTCAATCTGACGGTGACTGGGAACTCCTCGTCCAAAGCAGGAACAGGGTTGAAAGGCTCAAGCGCCAAGTTGTAGGTGCTGATTGGGATTAAAGAAGCCATTTTGGAGAAAAATTGTGCGTGGAGAAATAATTTATACCGTGTGTAGGAGATGCGATGAGCAACGCACAAACTTTGAAAAGAGGGTTATATGGATGGTGAAGGCTCTCAATAGCAGAGTGACGATGCCTCTATGGTGGTTGCTAATGCTGTTATCCTTATCTTCAAAGTTGTCTTCAGGGTTGTTCTCTACCTCTCTCTAATCTTCTTGTGCCTACTTTTTCTATGTTCGTGAGTGTATTAAATATACATAAAGACTCGAAAAGACCAGGGGGATTAGCTGGCCGCTTAGAACTTCAACAAGTGGGGTTTGTCTCCGCTCGTCAAGGAGAAAGAGGCAGCCAAGTACTGCTTCAACAATGGGGTCTTCTTGATCTCGGACAACAAGGCAGCGTCAACGGACTTCTGGTCAGCAACCTTCTCGGCTCTGATCTCCTTCTTTGGCTGCTCCTCGTTGAAGAAGTCGGCCTCGGACTTCTTGGACTTGGTGGCCTTCTCTCTGGCGAAGTAGGCAACGTTGTACTTAGAGACGTCAACGGACTCGACGGGAACCTGGGTGGAGGTGGCGATCACGTAACGGGCGTTAACTCTTCTCAAAGGAACACCGTTGACCTTGAAGGGACCGGTCACCAACAAGGTGTTGTCCTCCAAGTGCTTCAAGTACACGACTCTCTTACCTCTGAATCTACCAGCCAACAAGATCAAGACAGTGCCGGGCACGATGGAAGCACGCAACTTCTGTGGACGAGCAGTCTTTCTGGTCTTTCTTGGGACGGCAACGTCTTCAGCTTGGTACCACTTTTGGGACTAGATGTTAGTACTGTTTTCATAAACGTGAGTGCATTATTTCCCCTGCAAAGCATCTTTGGCTCCCTCTTTCACTTTCGCTGGTGTTTCTGTTCCACTCATCTTCACGCACGGAGAAGCTTATATTTGTGTATGGCAGGGATAGGGGATGCGGGTAAGGAGCCTTACGGCTAGGAATTCAACATACAATCTGGCTCATTTTTCTAGTGTTGTGATAGAATAAAATAAGAGTCTATGACTTTTTTTTCAGCGGTAGGTTTTCGCAAAATTTCTCTCAAGAGACCTGCAGGCGAGCGCGGGATGTCTAGGTTTGTGCACTGTACCGACCTTGAGAAAACAGTCACGGTAGTCACGTGCGTGTGAAGGCCGAAGCTGGTAACGAAGTGTTTGGCCAGCTCCAAGGGTTCATGAGAAGGTGCAGAGTATTATAGCGAATAGGATTGTATCTATGGTGTTGTTTTCGCATTCGTTTGGTTGAAATTGGGAATTATTTAGGTGCCTGCTCGCATTAGTTAAACTAGTCTGTAAGAGCCAGCATATGAACCGAAGCCTTCACGTAGACGTTGAAGCAGTATAGTGACCTACTATCAGAAACTACTACCAGTAAACAATTAGATAGATTTTACAGTACAGCTAATACAAACACACTTTACTACAACTCTTTTTCTTACAACAGCGCCGTAACATACCTCAAGTTGATGGTCAACTCGCCGTCACCCACAGAAAGCACAATTATGCCATCTTTGTTGAGGTATTCGCTCAATTGTACCTGTGCGCTACCCACAGTTTGTGATCTGCCCAATGTGTGATGCTCTCTCACCAGTAACAGTAACAAACCGTCAGTAGGGGCCTTGAAAACGAATGTCTCGTTCCAACTGTAGATACCTCCGTGCGCCTTGGCCGTTCTGGTCTTGTGGACATCCTTGGTTTTAGCAGGAGTGCTCAATGACGATTTAACCTCCAACGCAGATCCTTTAAATCCACGAGCAGATATGATGTTCACTCTACCTGGGATGCCATCGGGGCCGAAGACCCCCAGGTTGATCGTGCTGATATCCGTGGCCTCACTGGCCAATCTTCTGTGGCCATTGACGTCACCTGGACGCTGGGGCGGAGGCAAGAAGCTGGGGTCCAAGTTGGGATGTCCGTTTCTAATGGATGGCGCCTTGCTCAATTCCTTTTGTTCGTCATGACTTGGGGCACCCACGTGGTTCTTGTCGCTCGAAGGTCTCACCACACCCTTCCTGCTAGGAGTTCCGTAAGAGGAAGTAGTTCCAGTCTGCATGGAGTAAGTAGAGGCCTGGTCAGAACGCATGGTAGTGTCTGCCATAGAGTCGTCACCCTCGTCTCTCTTTTTCTTGGATCTACCCAATCCTTTGAAGAACGAGCCACCCTTGGCAACTCCATCACTCACTAGTCCAATACCAGTGCCTGCAACATTACTTGCAACATTACCTGCAACATCTGCAGCACCTCCCACAATCTTCAAAGGTGCACCAGCAACATCGCTCAAATCGACTTGCAAGCCAGATCTCTTGGCCACCTTGGGTCTGATGTACTCTGGTTTGAATGTTGCACGCAAGTTCAACAAACCCTTGGTGTCTAATGCGACCTGGAAAGGTGCAGAAGTGTTAGGCTCAATTGTAGAAAGATCCACAACTGCCTTACCTAACAACTCATCAGGGTGCGTCAAATCCCAATCGTAAACTTCCAAGATAAGACTCTGTCTGGATCTTGAAAGCATTGGGAAGTCGACAGACTCGTTCCATACGGGGTCCAAGGTCTTTCTCTTTTTGTCTGTCTTGAAGATCTCGATGCCATCCAACTTGACGACACATAAGGGGTCAGACTTGCCGTTACTGTCGACAGAGTTCAAGTGCTCTGCACCCACAATGTCCAACTTGATATATCCAACGTCCAAGACTGTGTCCAAAGGAGCCAACTTGACTGCCGAAGGAACATACTCCAATTGCACAGTGATCAGGTTGCCATCATCGATTCTCAATGTTGTTGGCTTGCTGTAAGCCTTTTTCAAGATCTCAAGTGTGGAGAACACCTTCTCGGCACCGATTTCCCTCTCATCAGACACCTCAGCCTTGGTAGACAATCTGAAGACCAATTTCGAGTTAGGTAAATCTCTAACAAAAGCTTCTGCTGATGAAGGTACATCCAATTTTCTGCCCTCTGCTCTTGGCGAAACATTAGAAGGCAAACCATGCTCATCGAACAAAGTGTGGACGAAGTAGTCAGGTCTGTTGAATTGGCCTCTCAAGACGTGCACCACCACATTTCCTGCTCTGTAAGCAATAGCTTTCTCCAATGGCATGTCAACTCTTGCTGGTTCAGACAAAATGTCATCTTGCATCTCCACCCATTCGTATTGCTCTGGATTTGCTTTGTATAAAGCCTCCGCATGGACTGCTGCTTCCTTCTCCTCGATCTCCTTCTTCTCCTTAGATTCCAAGTAAGCATCCATGTGGGTCAACTGGGAGTGTGTGTACACTGGGATGTGAGGGACAAACGAGACAGAGTATGTCATCGTACCGTAGCTCTTTCCATTGTACAAGACGGGTTGTTCGATGATCTCATTGGAACCGTCATAGGCAAGGAAAGTACCGTCTGGGTTTTTCTTCAAGAAATCCTTGACAGTGATAGCACAAGATCCCAATGGTCTGTCCTTTCCTTCTGGCTCCGCATCAATCATCTCCATCAAGATGTGCTGATGTTCGTTTGCAATGGGCAAGAAGAAAACATCATTCCAAATAGGGTTGGAGGTATTTTCAATGACTGAAGTCTTGGCCTTCGCTTTACCGTTCTGAACAACTCTAACATAAGGATCCACATCACCAACAGCCTCAAGATTAACCAAACCTTGCGCGCCACGAACGTGCAATCTGAGTCCACCGATTGAGGCGTTGGTGTAAGATTCCAAAACATCCTGGTCCATTCCCAAAGCCTTCCACTTGGCACCGATTCTGAATCTAGTCTCAGGACCTCCCTCTCTAAGAGGTGGAGCGGTGATCCATTGCTGACCTCTGGATGACTCGAAGATCAAGTCCTGCAAGTTAGCATCCAATCTACCAACAATGGTGTTCTCGTTAGCGTCCTTGACCAACACCTGAACTTGAGTCAGAGACTGCTGGGTCACAAGACTTTCGAAAGTAATACCCCACAGAGGTTCATTGGTCAGTCTCAATGTTCTAGTTGTCTTGACCAACTCATCGTTGACATACAACTCGGCGTAGGGGTTCAACAATCCAACCACAGAATGAGAAATATCCAAGTCACAAGCACTGAAGAGCGACAACTTAACAATTCCGACCTCGGTATCGATGATCTGTTCTTTTGTACCGTCGTCTAACACCTGCGGTTGCATGGCACCAAACCATCTAAGATCATACTCGATCTTACCAACAACCTTACCGGACTCGGTGATGTTCTTGACAACGTCTAGTTGAGTCTCTTTTTGCAACAAGTCAACCAAAGGAATATCAAGAATACCAAGAGAAATGTCAGCCAATTTGTCTGGGACCATGTGGAAAATACCGAGACTTAAGTGGTTACCTTCCAAGCTATTCACCAAAATGTACTTGGTCTCCAAGAAGACAGGGTTCTTTGTATTCTTTTTGACCTTGGTCCTTTCCTCGATTTTGCCGTTGTTGGACACGCCAATCTTCACGTATGGGTGGAATTCGTCATCTTTGATTTCACCGTTGTACTTCAAGTTCATCACACGCTTGACGGTCACGGCAATAACTCCAATCGAATCATTAGATTGTTGTGCCATAATGTCCTCAACATCAATGTCAAGAGAGTTAGGGGCGTACAACAAGGGACGCAAAATAGAGTGGATAAGACCGTTAACGAAAGTAGACAAACCAGGAATAAACGACATGATGTCAATACCCAAGGTGTCACCACCAACGGGCTTCAACGCGTAGTCAATCACTGGCGCCTCAAGGAAGCAGACTGAAACCATCTTCACATGGGGAAAGTTCTCAGTCAATTTCAATTTAATGTTCATTCTACCAGTAAAGGACATGTCCTCGACCAAGATAGGCAAGGTCTTGGAGATAAAAGCTTTGCCGATAGTGACACCCAATGCAACCTTAGGACTAATCTTCTTCTTGATCTCGTTCTTGGTCATGTCGTCGGTGTCATTGGGAGTGAAAGAGAAGGCCCAGTCCATCTCAATGTGATCTTGGCCCTTTCTAGCATAAGACTTGATAGAGTCAACACGAGGGGCCTTGGAACCCAACGTGAACTCATCCAAAGACAAGGCTTCGATTCCAAAACCTGGTGCCTGGTCCTTCAATACTGCGTTTGTCTGGAACATGACCATTTCCGACAAAGCGGGCATATAAATAACCCAGAACTTAGCCAAAAAGGAGTTCAACCACTCCATGGTCTCCAATTCATTGTCCAATCTGTTGACAGCGTCAACGCGTGCCATGTCATCTCTGATGTCTCTGTTGAAACGGCGAAACTCTGCTCTGTACACGGAAGCCGTGCAAACAAAGACAATGCCCAACAGGAGGAATCCAAAGCCCCAACGGGCAAGAAGATAAGAGAAGAAGCACGTTCCAACCAACAAGACTGTGTTGTAATACCAGTCTCCGTAGAAGTGGTCCATGACGTAGTCTTCAATTGCCTTGACGTTTTCCAATGCCTCATCCTTGTCGTCGGTAGTATCGACATCCCAGCCTCCGATTCTTCTCCATGCAAAGGTGGGCTTCGTAATTGGAACAGGCTTCTTTGCTGGTGGTTTTTCTTTGACACCTTCGCTTGCAGACCCGTCGACAGGAGCAGCCACCGTGGTCTGTTTGGCCCTAATTTTTCTGTTGTACTGCTCTACGTCGTCTTGGTTGGCCGCAGAGCCATTCGGCACGTGTTGTTCCGGAGTTTTTTCCTGTGGTGTTAGCAATTTCACTTGTAAAGGGACATTGCTGCTGGTTCTTCGGAAGAAGCGACAGCGCATTATTGTCAAATATAGTGATGGAGATACATACCTCTGTCATTTGGAAATTGGCTCACGGCAACCAGATATTTTGAACTGCTACAAAGAAAAAGTACAGTTTGTCGAGGATATCATATGGGGTGTTTTTCCTGCGTATAGCCTTTCTTCGTTGCCAGATCCACTTCCTTGAGGAAGCAAGGCTGTGTCAGGTCAAATATGAGATTCTACTTTCCACATCGATCACCGTTTTAGTTTACTCGAGCTTTTTCGCCCGAACCGAATGCTTTGCAATTTACGAACTCTATATTGCTCCTGAGAGTCACATGGGCACATTAGTCCAACGACGCCTGTTCCGCTCCATATTGTGTTCGGGAATGTAATTGAGGGTGCGCCAATATTGGGGCCGGGAATTGACACAAACAGAGGAAATGGGGTATGAGCTGGTCGTATTACTGGTTGCATTGTTCGTGAATCCTTCTGTGCATGAGCCTGCGCATTACTCAAAAAGGGAAAAATCAACGGGGCGTATCTGTCGCCTTCTGAAAGTCTGATAAAGTTTGAATGGTGTAGTGCGCGGGTAAGACTTCTCATTTGACTCTTACTTCATTCTGCTTGGCCGGTGGTTATCGTAATAAGTATTGTGATCACATGTACTGCGTGCAGTAATATACACGATTCCCGATGCATGAACCTGAAATTAAGATAGGAGGGAAGCTGCGAATTCCGGGAAGTGGTAATAGTGGGTGTTCGGACAAAAGTAGCTTCACTCCGAGTACCGGGGTATCCCACATACGTAAAACACAAGTTTCATTCAACTCGCTTGATTACTGTATTTTTCGTCTTCACTTCCAATTTGCCATTTTGTACAGATTCTGCGAAAGTATGTAAAACCAGAAATTTTTACTCTAACATCTTGTCTCTTCAATACCGTTTTTGAGAAGTTCTATTTTCGCTTTCCCTAAAATCTACTAGCTGTCTAAATGTATGTGTTTTATTAGTATTTAACAACAGTTGAGCAGTGCTCACGAGACTTAGACGGATTCCAAGACAACGTCCTTGAAGCCGGAAGAAACCTTCTTACCCTTCTCCTCGGAAGAACCCTCGCCGTGCAAAGCCAACAAAGAGCCCAAGTCGAACTTTGGCTGCTTCAACAACTTCACCTTTCTGATGTGGATGTTTTGCAAAGGCAAGATGGACTGAGTAGACTTCTCGATCTCGCGGCCGATCACCTCAGGGATCAACTTGGAGGTCAACTGAGCCAAGGTAACGTTGGAAACCTCTCTCTGCATGATCTCGATCATCTTCTTTCTCACCTCTCTCAACTTGGAGGTCTGAGCGTATGTGGTCTTTCTGACCTGGTTGGCCTGTCTCTTGGTGAAAGCAATGGCGAACACTCTCAAGACGTGGTCGTCAGCGGTCTTGACAGTGACGTTAGCCTCAACCAACATCTGCCACTTTCTAACCAACGATCTCAACTTGTCGGAGGTGAAGTCCATACCGTGGAAGTTGGTCAACAAGTTCTTACCCTGAACCTCGTCGACTCTCAACTTGACCTTTCTGTAGGAGTGGTCCTCAGAGCCCTGCAAGTCAGCCAAGCAGACCTCGACGATACGGCCCTTCAAGCCATCGGCGGCGTTCTTCAAACCGGTAGACTTGTTGATCAAAGTCTTACCAACGTTTCTGTTTTCAAAGGTAGAAGGAGCCTTGATGTCAAACCATTCCTTTCTGGCGAATGGGTCGACGGCCTTCTTCTTCAATCCCTTCTTGCCCTTGGACAATCTCTTGTTCTTTCCGACAGCCATGGTGTAATATTAACTAGTGGAAAAGAGTATCTGTGGAAATTTTTCGCATTTTTTCTCACTTTTTCGTTGTGCGGGACGTGGCGTGCATACGACTGAGATGTCGCAGTACTTGCGTGCACGTGACTAGGGCTCCAACCCTAAAGGTGCTGGTGAAGATGGCGAAAATGCGTTTTCAGGTAGACGACAGCATTTGCCCACATATTTTTAGTCGGTTTCGGTTGTCTTACGAGAGACGCCTATTACGTACATGTTAAGTCACTTAACTTAGAGGATATAATGATGTACTGCATATGTGTTTGGGTGCAACACCTATAGAACTGAATAGGCTTGACCAAAACGGCTCTGTTGCTTACGAAGAGAGCTCAAAATCCATTCCATCGGTATTTTTGCCATCTTGGTTGTCATGGTTAAACTAGTTGGCCCGTACGTTACGAATAACATGATGAATCTCAAACTCTCTTCACAACCCAATAGATTCAAAGACATCTAGACCACACCTCTCACATTCGTCAAAAGAGTCATTCGCGAGTACTATAAGCGAGCATCAGGTTTGGGACATCAAGGTCGTAGCTACTTATCTCTCTCACATCATGTGATCTTCCAATATGCAGAAACGTAAACACTCGATTCGATACACCATGGAGAACGACCACCAAAGTAACCAGTACGTACGGCAAAGATGCCCAGACCCTCTACTAACACCCAGGGTGGCCCTCAAAATCGGCCTCATAGGGGACTCGCAAATCGGGAAAACCTCCCTCATGGTCAAATACGTCGAAGGCTCCTTCGATGAAGACTACATCCAGACGTTAGGCGTCAATTTCATGGACAAGAAGATCCAGATCCGCAGTACAAACATCACGTTCCTGATATGGGACTTGGGAGGGCAGAAAGAGTTCATCAATATGCTTCCCTTGGTGTCGAACGACGCTGTGGCCATACTATTTATGTTTGACTTGACGCGTAAGTCAACGCTCAATTCCATCAAGGAGTGGTACAGGCAGGTCCGAGGTTTCAACAAAACCGCTATTCCGTTTTTGGTGGGCACGAAGTACGACGAGTTCATTGACTTGCTGCCGCAAGACCAGCAGGAAGTTACGCAACAGGCAAAACGCTTTGGCAAAGCCATGAGGCTGCCTGTCATCTTCTGCTCGACCAGCCATTCCATCAATGTGCAAAAGATCTTCAAGATCATTTTGTCCAAAGCGTTCGACTTGAAGTTGAACATTGAAGAGATTGTAAATGTGGGCGAACCCATTTTGATCTACAAGTAGCATGGATCAAAGAATGTGACTATGATCATCATGTAGAAGCATAATATCTAAATACTCTAAGTATATCCACTACACGTCTATATGGGTAGTGCATGTAGCAGATACAATCATACCTGGAAATCTATGGCCAAACGACAGAAAGACTTGGGAGATTGGAAGATCTTGCTTGAAGAGCCAGAGACAGGCCCATTGACACCATCACGACGGAGCAGAAGAACGAGACCCTCGACTGAGAACGATGTAAAGATATCCAGAGAATCAGATGGACTTCAGATTCAGACCGGTGATGCAGTATTGCTAAGCACTGATGGCCAGAAGGGCACCATTGCGGTGATAGTTTCTGTTGAACTAGGCGTGAAGCAATTTCTCGAGGTCAAGGTGGCTCCCTTTGTCAGATTGTCAGATGTTTCCATCGAACACTTACCAAAAGACAATTCAACAATTGAGAAGAACGAGGTGTTCCTAACGACGGAATTGGATCTGATTCGCGTGGCCGATGTTGTTGACAAGGTTCAGATTCTCTCGGAAAGCGAGTTCTCCGAGATTGTAATGGATGATTCGTCTGCATCATCATTATACTTGTGTCGAAGGGCTTGCGACAGCTTTGGCGAGCGATTTTCTGATGTATTCGACTTCAGAGACTGGCATAAGTTGGCTTTGCAAAACTTGCAGCACGCGATTGCATTTGTGGCTGAACAAACACTGATAATCATTTCGCCAAACAAAGCCAAGGCACAATCGAAGTCCCTTCAAAACAGATTGACCACATCTTCACCACTGCGAAAGAGGTATCGTGAAGTAAGCGACGATTCAGATGAGGACGCGGAAGTGGACAGCGATAGTGAAGATGATGACGAAGAATCAGACGAGGAAGAAGAAGAAGAAGAAGTGGTGAAGACGCCACGCAAGAAAAGAGAACCCAAAACAGAATCTAATAGATCTGGATCTCCTAGAAAAAGAGGAAGACCGCCGCAGAATACGGACGACATCAAGCACTTGAGAAAAGTGCTTCCGAATAACTTCAAAGTGAAAGGTGGTGCAGCAATATCTAATTTACCTTCCTTGTCTGGCTCTTCTCCCCAGAAGGGAATGTCAGATGCATCCTCGGAGGCGTTCACCAAACTTAAAGAAAAGCTCCACACTTCCACCAAAATTGCGTCTTTGCCATGCCGAGAGGATGAGTTCACCTCCATTTACCTAAATCTCGAAACAGCCATCAAGGAGGAGGCAGGATGTTGCATATATGTTAGTGGTACTCCAGGAGTTGGCAAAACTGCTACGATTCGGGAGGTTGTTCGCGAGTTGAAGGATATTTCATCTCAAGGTTTACTCAATGATTTTGACTTTTTGGAGATAAATTGCCTCAAGCTATTGACGCCTTACTCGGCATATGAAAAACTCTGGCAGCACATCTACAATCGTAAGGTCACGCCTGCAAATGCTGCCCTCCTCCTTGAGAAGTACTTCAATGATGATGGAACTGAATTTCCTGAATCATTTCCTCGCAAGCCATTAGTGGTGCTCATGGACGAACTTGATCAGATCGTCACCAAAACGCAAAACGTCATGTACAACTTCTTTAACTGGCCCACAATTGTGCGTTCCAAGCTTATCGTTATCGCCGTTGCAAATACGATGGATTTGCCGGAGAGGGTACTTTCCAATAAGATCTCGTCTCGATTGGGTCTTCGCCGTATCCAATTTGTTGGCTACACCTTTGAACAGCTTGGCACAATAATTGCACACCGACTTGAGATGCTCACAAAACAGGATAGACGTAAGGTCACTGTTAGTGCCGATGCAGCAGGTTTTGCATCCCGTAAGGTTGCTAGTGTAAGCGGAGACGCAAGAAGAGCGTTGGCAATCTGTCGAAGAGCAGTGGAGATTGCTGAAGAGGAATATCTTCAGACTGCAAAAGACGTACCCGAAGAAGAACAAGCATACTCCATTCAGCTTAAGCACATTTCAGCTGCCATCAACGAAACTACTAACTCTCCCATATCACAGGTGCTTACATCTTTGTCTTTTGCATCGAAGCTAGTCTTGGTCGCTGTTCTTTTGAGAACTCGAAGATCTGGCTTAGCGGAAAACACCTTAGGCGATATCATGGACGAGATGAAAAACTCACTCAAATTGTTGACTACCAAGGAAAGTACACAGGCTTTGAAGCCCATATCTCCTACAGCAACTTACATGGATCTTCTTTACGGAAATAATGTTCGCATGTTTGCCATGTCTCATATAGTGAACGAACTAGTGGAGCACGGTATTCTTGTGCAACAAAATATCCGCTCTGAGCGGTACAGACTCATCAACCTCAACGTTTCCGAGGATGAGGTTCTCACTGTGTTGAGAAAAGATACGGATATCGGTGGTCTGCTTTAGTCTGGGGTAGGGGTGTACGGGTGCGTATCTCAAAAATTTCTCGATGATCATCACGAACCAACCATGACTACTATTGATGCCACGGATTTCGTTGAGGTAGAGGGTGAGCAGATCTCGTTGAGGTTTCAAAACCCTGTCCAACAAGCCAAATTTGAACTTGGAGTGTGCATGGCCGTTTACAAGTGGGAAGAATTGATCACCGCAGTGGAAAACTCGTGGGGTGGACCCAACTCTGCCGACAAAAGAGACTGGATCTCGGGTGTTGTGATTGAGCTTTTCGACGAAAAAGCTGTCGATGTTATGTTGATTGAAGAGACCTTATTGTACGCCATGGTGGACGAATTCGACACTGAAATCGATAACGACTCTGCTCTCGTTATTGGAGATCTTGTTTTGAAGATCTACAGAGATTGTGCGATCGAAAACTACGCTCGTGTTGATGACCTATATGCCAAATTTCAGCAGAGGCAAGCTCACAGCGGAACTTCACAAAAAGTTGTGGTGGGTGCTGATCCTAACAACCCAGACTATTCTGATGACGAGGAGGAAGAAGAAGAAGCTCCAGCTCTTGCGGAAGAAGATGGTATGGATATCGATGAACCGCAGGGCCCAATCGTAGATGATGATGGATTTGAGCTTGTGCAGAGAAAGGGTCGCAGACGGTAAATAATATAATGCATTCTATAGAAATTTTTGTAACCGTTATATGCTGATGGAGTTCCTGGGTGTATTTGAACGTGTTCGGTTGAGTGTGTTGAGAGAATGGAGCGATGTCACAGAGTTGCGCTTAGACAACCTTGGTGGGTCTTCGTCAATGTTCAGGTTAGCGGATATGATACTGCTTCTGCTGCTTGTTCGGAAATCGCTGAATCTCCTGACCAAGGAATTTGCAATGTCGTTGCCAGCTGTCAGCACCGAGTTTCCAAATTTCAAATTGAAGGGATTGAAGAACCTGTCGCCTTCACTTCCTTTTGCCTTGAGGAGCTTGACATTTGTCGCTGCCCATACGTTTGTGAAGTTTAAGCTGGTCTCTACCTGATGAGTTACGTTTTCTGCGTCGCTGCCGGAATTTCCAACAAACCCTGACCAACTGGAGGCAAACTTGCTAAAGACAGCAATGGATGATGAAATGTTTTTCATGAGCGTATTGTTGCTTCTCACAAACTGCTTGACATTGTCTTGGGCATTGTAAACATTCCAGTAAAGAGTGGAAAGATACCATCCTAGCGACATAGGACTCCATGAAAAGAGAAGCATGTCGACCGGTGAATCTGGTAAGAAGTCGTAGCTAAGCTGAGACTTGTGCTCCTTGATGACGTCCTCGAAATGGCAGTGTTCGATTTGTTTCACGATGAAAAAATCGTCGTAATTGCAATCGCCTCTCTTTGACCACACCTCTTTCAAGTTTGCTTTGAGATTGGGAATCAAAACTGTGATTATAATTCGCAAGGCATCGTTTCCTCCCCAAGATTTGTTCAATGGGGAATCTCTGGGAAGCTTCTCCCATGCTTTCTGAGACATCCCTGAGGGAGGAGTTGGCCTCAATGCAGCCTCAAGAATCTTGTCTTCATCTTCCGCGGCTGACTCATCATCTTCAACCAAAGTGCTGGTGACCACGCTTGCGACTGAGCTGTTAAGTGATGCATTGAAAATGTGATGATCGTCATTCATCGTAGGTGTGTTCGGTGCTTGGTCCACTGGTCTCATCTGTATGCCCTTCTCACTGGAGTTTGTCCTGCTGAGAGGACCGAAATCACGCTTGGGAGGTTCGACTTCTTCTTTTTCTTCGTCATCTTCGTCGACGTTCATCAACTTCAATGATCCACCGCTGAAATACTCGTTGTTGAGACCGTAGATAACATTCCAAATCTTGTCGTATGTCTTCTCATTTTTCAAGAATGAGAATAATAACATTCTAGAAGACTGTGGAGACTTGGCGGCCGCTGAGCAGAGAGCTCGGAGTGTCAATGCTAATAATTGCGCATTGGTTGGGCCCTCTAGCAAAAATTGTTTTGCAGAGAGTCGTATCAAAAGCAGAGTGAGTGCACTGCATGCCAGATATGAGAGGCCGCCTTGTGGGTTGGTATTTGACATGCCCTTAGCAGCGTCATTAGTGCCTTCGATATCATCATTCACAGATGGAATGATATTATATAAAACTTCCACCAACATAGGCAAGACGAAACTTTGGAGTGCCGCAGAATTCGGCGGCACTCGGTACGATGGTCCAGATATGAGCCCTGGTAAGAATTGACATATCTGTATCACCATGAGATCTCTTGTGGAAATTTTTCCGTCCGTTTTGTCCTCTAAGCTGAAGATATCCGAGGGAGCTTCGGCGGAAACAAGTGCATGCACCCATGGTTCTTGTGAGGAAATGTACAACAAGAAGTATGACGCGATCCTGGCTAGGTTGTGATGCTGAGGGACGTCATAAAATGCAGAGACATGATAGAGAAGGTAAGGCACAAGTCTTGGTACAAATCTGTCCCCGATCGAGTGTAATGCTTTGTTGCATTGCAAAAGTTCCCAAAGAATTATCATGCTTTCAAGAGCCCAAAGCGAAGGCTGGCCGGAGCCCTTGGACCTTTTCGAGTGATCCGTATCCTGCTGGGCGACCGTCGGATACTTCAAAACTGTCAAAAGATGCGATGCCATAAACTTCACCTCTGCCTCTTTTCCTAGCTTACCGAATAAAAGGCGGACCATATTGTGTGGCTTCGGGGCGGTTGCCTTGATCTTCTGCAAAAATTGGGAGTTCTCTTGTGACGGCATAGGATATACAAGCATGGCTGCTAGGAGTTGAGCGGAGTAAGTGACACAGAAGTGACGCAGTTCCCCAAGGCTCAAGTTCTCGTATGCTAAACCAGACTCGGCGAGTGCACTTCGAGCAGACCGACACGTGAGGTTGAGCAAGCTGAACAGCAAGTTGTAAAGATCACTTTTGGAAAGACTGGATACCAAAATTGTGAGGAACATCGAGCCTTGAGACGTGAGCTTCGCTGCTGGGACATAAAGTGATGTCGATGTGAGTGTAATAAGAAGCCTAAGCACCTCCGATCTATTGCAGTCGTGTATAGGATTGGGATCCTCATATTTTGCGGAAGCACCAACACCCGGCTCCCAAAGGGTTAGAGGTGTAGACTTGGCACAGCTCTCACTAATAGTAAAGCCCTCGGTAAATAGTAGCAGAACTAGCGAGCATGTGAGGGTATAGGCTAGCGCTTCGGACTCGGATGTTTCTCTTTTTGAAACCAAGGGCATTACTGGTGGCGGACGCACTGGCAAGAAGTCCAGGGGATCAAACTGAGGATCCCAAAACAAGCGTGATTCTATATCTGCGTAGTTGGGGAGTTCGAAGACGTATGGAAGAAGCTTAGTAAGGAGGCGAAGACAGTTGATAAGCTGATGATGCTTCTGTGATGTGGAATTTTTGGAAAGATGGACAACACGGATACATAGAATGCGGATAAATAGGAGGAAGTTAGGGAGGTTGTGGTCCCTCACCGTTTGCACGTCGTACGAACTGAGAAGATCATATACGTCAGAAGCTTCCAGAGGCGCGGACCAGAAAACCAGCCAGTATTTAACATCATCAAGAGAGATCACCCGTCCCTGTCCCAACTTGAAGAAGTGGTTTTTGAACTGGATCTTTTCTTCAGCAGTTTTCATAAAGGTGTAGTTGGTGATAACTTCCGCATATCGAAGGATTTGTGTGCCGGACTAATCAGCTCAGATCTACCATGTGTTCGTAATAACAGTAGTGACATGGAAGAAGATCGTCTGAAAAGGCTGTCCTCTCGATGTCAGATTATGATCTTCGGAAGTCATTCATCAATTTCAAGTTTTACTTCCGGATTTCTTTCAGCCGTTTCCTTATCTGCCTTTTCAGTCCGATAACAGGAAAGACTCTCCTGCTGCAAATGTATATCACCGGAGAATCGAACGCTCCCAATACTGAGCGCTATTTTTGCGATCTCCTAGCTCTTTTGTTCTGTCGCCCTCTAATTATTGGAGTTTTCGTATTTTAGCATGCTCGTCGGATTTCAGATCCCGCCTTCTAATGGTGCCGGCGATCTGGTTGGTACCAAGACCCACATTCATGCCTGCTTCACCGTCACTTCCGTTCGTGTCCATGCCCAAATCGTCTGCGTCACCCAAATTGAGCCATTGAGCCGGAATTTCGGGTTCCTCTGGGGCCAAATCGGGCTCTCCCACTTCTGAGTCTGACTCTGAATCAAAGTGGAGTGCCGAACAGCGTCCCAATGCGTCGTAAATCTGTAAAATGCTGCTATTATGCGTGAGAAGCGGCATTTCAATCGTGTTCTGTGATGTCTCACCAAGAACAAGCTCCACCGTTGACTCAAACTCCAGAGACTCGGTGATGCTATGGAATAAAGCACATGAAAGCAACTGAAGGTATAAGACCACCTGTCCATTGACCTCCTGAAGCGCATGTAATGCTATCAGTGTATATGGAAACTCCACTCCTAGAGAGGACTCGTTGAGCCACACAACAAAGCACGTGTTGAGCACAAAGAGAGACACTGTCCCACTGAAGTCAAGTGCTGGGTCAACCACAGTCTGGTTTCTCGAAGTTTCAGTCAATGCAATCTGAAATCGACTACTACCAGCATGCAACACGAACTTGTCGTCGTCAAGCAGCGAAAATCGAGCAGGGTATTGCGCTTGGAACACCTCTAACGGGATGGTGTTTTCCACATTGGGACACTCGTGGACGATGCGTGGTTGGCGGCCCATGTTGAAGATCTAACGCACTATTTTTTTTTTGTGCATAATAAAGCGTGCATACCGTTTTATAGGCTGGTGAAGTGTCGATATCATGCGATGAAGAAAGTGCCGACAAGCTGTATACACGGAAGTTCTAGTAGAGATGATATGTTTACACTTAGTCAATGCATGCAAATATATTCAACAGGGTGGGAATGTATCTACGAATGTAAGAGTCAAAATGACGTTGTATTCCGCCTGTTCGCCAAAGCGGATCAGTTCTAGACTTCTCAGCCAGACAACTTGCGAATGAGTCGCTGGAAAACTGGGCTGCCGCTGGTCTGTGTTTCGAGGTCACGCTTAATCTTGGTCTGGCGTTCTTCCTCCCTCGTCTTCCTCTCATCAGCTGTTGGAGGCAAAGCTTCGTTGACCAAGTCAGCCTTCCTAGCATCCTCAAACGTGTTGAGAGCCTCCTTAAGTCCATCTCTTCCGTTCAGCAACAGTCCCTTAGGAAGTGTTCCAGCATTCAAGCTCTTCAAATGTGCCACGTTCTCTGATTCTTCCCTCAAAACCTGATACATACGCGCAACACGGCCAATGGCAAGCACCTTGTTCCTTAACGTCAAGCGCTTCTCTTCGAGAGTAGGTTCTGTTGCCGTTGTAGGTAACGTTACAGGAGTGGTAGCCACGACGGACGATGCCTGCTCGATAGGCGTTTCCTCCTCCAATTCCTCTTCTGTGCAAATGTTCAAAATAGACACCAACATGTCGGTTACTTTCTCGCCGACAAACGGTAACAGCCAAGTAAACACATCCATGAAGTGAGGCAACCAGTACGGATGCGGTGACAGGTTGAACTGGCGAATGTTCATCACGTTGTTTTCATATTTGAGCACAGCGGCCTTGTTGTTGTAGGTATCCAAGTAATTTGGTGCCGAGAACATAGTAAGCAAAGACGGAAACCCCATGGTTTTCGTCCGCTTATACATTCTGTAGCCGGCATCTTGAGCCTCGTGAGCTCTGATAATGGAAAGAAGTCCGTTACGCTCCAAGAATTGACAGGCAGCCTTGTAGGTGAAAGCGTAAGAGCAACCACGTACTGTGTTCTTAACAAATGTCTGGTCCATGTTGTCTTCGTCATATTCCTCTATGGGGTCTGCCCATAACAAGTCACACATCAAACCCTTAGTTGGCGGTTCTCTGAACCTATCCAAGCGCTCCAAGTCGCTCAAAGTTCGCAACTCTGGTGAGAGACCACCGTGGACACAGAAAAATTGTTTGTTCATCACTGCGGCCAACGGCAATGCGTTGAACAGCAGCAAGCACGCCTGGTAAACCTCCATAGAATACTTGTGCAGGCATTCTGCCTTAAAGGTGAAGTAATCCGTCAAGTGCTTGCACTCGTGGTTTCCACGTAACATCCAGAACAGACCTGGGTATGTGAGCTTCAACGCGTAGAGGTAGAGCAAACACTCAATAGAGAACGATCCACGGTCCACGTAGTCGCCCAAGAAAAGGTACTTGGTTGTGGCAGGCAGTCCACCCACCTCGAAAAGTTTCATGAGATCGTAGTACTGGCCGTGGACATCACCGCACACAGTGACTGGAGCTGGAACGCTTAAGAGGTTCGGCTCGGCTGAAAGAAGCTCTGTGGCTGCGCGGAGGATGCGGATGGCTTGATGCTGCTGCAACCTTCCTTCCTTGAAAAAGTGGTCCTTGAGAAAGGCATGGTTAGGGAGTCCGTTGGGCAAGAACACCTGGTGATCGGCCGGAGCAAACGATGCTGGAGGGGAAACCAGCTTGACTGCACGTTCGGTGGTGCGTAGCTGTTCTCCTTCTTCGGTCACATATATGGAGAGGTCCAGTTCATCATATGGTTGCTTTTTGTGAAGAGCCTCGAGAGCATTCGAAATCTGCTTCCGATTGTACTCTGCTTTAGACATAATATCCTGATGTTGTAGGATGTGCTAATGGCGGGATCCGGCGATCAAGGGGAGATAATCTCGTGGTGGTTAGTTCCAATAGCTATGATACATGCCGTATTTTTCCGCGTGTGTCTCGTGCGCATTGCGCCTACTTAATGACCTTGCGGCTGTGCCAGGAGAGAACGAGAGGAATGAGAAGGCTTTGCTACTAGTGCGGGGGAAAGGAGACTTGGGATAGTCGGAGACTTGGGGTCGTCGGAGATTTTAGAGACTCGTCCGAGCGGGAGCATGTCTATCAGATATTATGGAATTACCTGGATTCAGGTGTTCGACTGTCACTACAGCAGTGCGTTTGGGTGTATTTGAGTGCTTTTGAAGGGCACTGGTAATATCCAAATATGTAAGAGAAACTTGTGGTATTTTGCTTGGGTGTTCCACCATGTTTGCCTGCATGTACCACGAAGAAGTAGCCAGTAGTGAAAGATGCATTGTAGTGGAGCAAAATATTGACTTAATATGTCTAGGATGATTTGTGTGGATTCATTTGCTTGTTCTCTACTTCGCGTGTTGTTTTTGCTGGCATTACTCAAAGTTGGGAATTTTTAGAGCATTTTGAGTTTAGGAATTAAACCTTATTTTAGCATTTTGCCCGTATTTTACAATTAGCATTTCAGAAAATTGTAACAATTTATACAAACAAATTCGTATTCTATATGAAACAATAGAGACTGCCCCGCTGAATACTATGAACACCAGCTAGTAAGTCATGGATCTGCCGTTTCCTTATAACAGCCACAAAAATTGGGAGTAAGTACAAATTCCCCTACAGAGAAGTAAAGATCCCACGTCTATCTCTATAAATTAGTACCAATCAGAAGTACCGTGCTACACCACATCTAAACTCACCCAAGTCTACCGACGTCACGTACACAACGTTGGCACGGCCACTGAAGCCATTAAAAGAAGTTGTAGCAGCGGAAGTGTACGCTCCCAAGTTAGCAAAGTACAACCAATCACCCACCTGTACATTTGCACTCAATGCGGCCTTGGTGGCCACGCAATCCAACCCGTCACATGTAGGTCCCCAAATGGAAAACACATAGCGGCCACTATCTCCAGAGTTCTTCAACACCCTTGCCTCAGGATGCTGGTGGTCGAAGAGAATACAGTTCATGTTACCATAAACACCATCGTTGATGTACAACATGGCGTCAATGCCGCTTGTACCAATGTCTCTTCTAGCGATCACATGAGTTGCCAAAGTGAATGCGTTGGCGACCATGAAACGGCCAGGCTCCGCAATGAACTTCACACCATGCTGTGCCACGTATGTGGCAGGGAAGAACTTGTCCAACGAATAGTTGACCATGGCAGAAGACTCGCTGAATGTTTCTCTTTCGAAACCTCCACCAATATCCAAAACGGTTAATTCAAGACCCATAGAAGAGGCCGCGTCAAACACCTTGCGAGAGTCACGCACTGCTTTGTAGATAGAGTCAAAGTCCTTAGCACCTGATCCAACGTGGAAGGCAACACCGACCACGTTGACATCCAACTGCTGGCACAAAGGTAACAACTCCTCAATGGAAGCCTCGAGCGAGCAACCAAACTTGGTAGACAAGCGACACTGAGCCGACTCATCATCAGTAGCAATGCGGAGCAACACCCTACAATCAGGGTGAGCACTCTTCACTTTGTAGAGCTCTTGAGCGTTATCGACCGTAGTCAAGTTGACGTTGCGATCACGAGCATGACGAAGGAAAGAGTTGGTCTTGCACGGGTTGGCATAAACGATACGAGAGGAATCGAAGCCCAATGCCAAAACGGTGTCGATCTCGTTCTTCGAGGCACAATCGAAGTTGCATCCCATGTTGCCAAGTAAACGAATGACTGCTTCGTCAGTGTTGCACTTGACAGCATAGTGCGCTTCCACACGGGGTAAGTTACGCTTCCACATTTCGCAAGAGCGGAACACCTCTCCCAAGTCGGCAACAAAGAACGAATCTTCTTCGCCAGCTTCACAATTTTCGTGATTCACCATATTCACTTGCTTCATCAAAGCGTTATGCACCAATTGGTGCGACAAGACGCTTGGATGTTCCGCCACAGGGGCAGAGACGAAGGAACCATCGTCCTTGGAGAAAGCCACTGGATTCAAAAGCGGCTTCTCATCGTAAATAACGTCAATAACTGGGGCCATTATGGGGCTTCGAACTGGATACTAGATTCCTAACTAACTCACTTAATACGCGAGTCTCTGGGTTATGGAACTTCAAGCGGCAGCTCTCGTGGTTGGTGTTTTTCTGGAGGTAGTAGAAAATGTAGAGTCATCAGCCGTATAAATTTTTTTTTTTCGCACTGGGGCAAGCAAGCTAATTTGCGGCTCTTACAGGCTTGTGCTCACTATAAGAGCCCGATACAATTGGAGGCACACCATGAAGCTAATGGTGTCCAAGTTTATCTAATTTTTCTTTTTATTAAATCTATTGCTCAAGCGCAAATCTGGGGCAGAGACTAAATCAGTTGCGAATGCAGGATCACATCTTGGCTTAGAGTGACTATAATTCAATGAGAGGCTCCGGCTCAGCACGATACTTCTTCGATTCAGAAGTGTCAAGGCGGGTCAACGTATCAGGCATAGAAGGTAACTCAGACAGATCGTGTTCGATTTGATCAATTGTAGGGTACCTCATGGAAGCGTGCTCTTTCGAGGTAGTGGGTTCGCTTTGGTACGCGCTCTCTTCAAGAGGAGGATATCTACTAGCAACACTCTCAGCGTCACTTTCATCCTCTTCAGGATATGAAGGTTCGGTAGGGTACTCTCCTGTGAATTGAGAACGGACCGGCGCCTCTTGTTCCTCAGATTCAGATCCATAGTCTGGCTGTGAGGGATACGCTGGAATGTCTCCCGAATATCCTTCGGTGAAGGTCGAGTATGTCTGTTCTGCCAGCGACTTTGTGTCTGCAAACGGTGGTTCGCTTGGGTACCCAGTCACCAGGACCTTGCGTGGCGCATGCGTCTGGACGCTATACTTCTCCTCATCAGGTTGACTAGGGAATTGCTGAGCAGGTGTGTACTTCTGATTCTCAGAGTAAGTGTTTGCCTGGTACGCCCCTGGAGCTTCGACAGGGTACGGGATAGCGGATTGTCCGTATCCTGTGTGCTGTTGCGTGAACGAGCCGCTTTGTCGTCTACTTTGCTGGCCTGCCGCTTGCAGTTGCTGTCCAGTAATATGAGGTAAACCTGTCACCCGGGGCAATTCTGGACTTTGGGGCAAACCGCCTGCGTATCGCGCTCCTCCCTGTACACCAGTTGCATTTTGTTGTACGCCAGTATTTTGCCCGTACTGGACTCCGTACTGAGGGCTGATGTAATGTTTGTTGTAAGCTTGATTGAGCTTTGCCTCCAAGAACTGATCATAAAGCCTCGTAATGGTGCTGACCTTATTGTTCATCTCCAAGAATAGCTCATACTTCTCTATTGCTGTGCGGAGAGCCCGGTTCAACTTGGGCTTCAACTGCACCACTTTGCTGTGTAACTCACTGAGATTCTGGTCGTACAAAATGTTACCTTGTTTGGAGCGGTCGTTCTTGATGCCGTTCATTAACTGGATGAAGAGGTTGATGTCCTCCTCGTCTTGCGTCGATAACTCTTCATAATGTTTGTGTTGTTCAATATGCTGTTGTGGGGTCATCGTTTGTTGAGCAAAGCGCTGAGTATCTTGTTGAGGTTGTGGCTGGGTTTGCTGAGGCTGCTGGTACTGCGCCTGGTATGGCGTCTGATATTGGGGCTCAGAATAAGCGTTTTGATCGAAGGGTAAGATGTTTTGATAGAAGTCCAGCTCTGGCTCTGGCTGTTTCTGTGGAGGCGCATGCTCAGGTGGTTGATACTGCTCCACAGGATTGTAGTCTTGCAAACTGGCAGCAATGGCTGCTTTGAGGTCGTCATCCATTTCCTCTTCTGGAGCGGAAACCTGAGGAACGGTGGGCACAACTGGAGTGACGCGAGTGCCGGAGATCTGAGTATCGTTCAAGCTCGCTTGAATCGCACGGCGAAGCTCGTCGTCATCGTCGTCGCCTCTTGGTTCTGGGAGACCGCGCGTGGCAGGTGTTGCTTCGGCATTTTTGCTCTTATGGATTTGGTAGCAGTCATCACAAACACGAACTGGCTGCATGATTCCCAAGGACACTAACGGGATGTTGTGGCCCGAATGAGTCTGGCAGAAGACACTACCACAAGCACGGCAGTGGTGCTTGCGGTTCATGACACTAAATGGAGTGTAGCACATCATACACTCTTTGCCGTCGATCCAATCAGGAGGCGCCTCGGAATCCACGAAGTTGGACGCTGCTCCCGTGACCAGCATGTCCACTTCAGGAAAGTCGTAGCCTTGTTTGAGTAACAGAGAGTAGACTTTGTCCAAGTAGTTCATTTCAAACTGGTGCTTGAACAATAACGTCCACTCCTTCACTAGCTTCAAGATCTGGTTACCAATCGAGAACTTTGCCTCCAGAGAGTACACAGTGTACACTTTAACGTTGTAATGCACCTTGAAGATGTAATCCACTAAGTAGTCCACAAACTCCTTCAGGTTTATCTCGACCAAGAAGTGCGTGCCACAGTTCTTCACACACAAGTCGATAAGCTTCAATGTGGAACCTAGCAAGTTGGGATTGGCATGGACTTTGGTCAAGCGCTTCTTCAAGCTTCTCATGGCCTGCTTGGGCGGAACATTCTTAGAACGAATAAGGTCTGTAACTTCGAGGCCCACAGCAATATCAAGCTCTCCATTAGGAATCGATTCAGAGGTGGCCTCATCTATTTTAGCCTCCAACTCGGCAACGGGGTCTGAGCCAAACCAGGACATAATAGTTAGTAAGGATTTTGCCGTTTCGATAAGTATGACAGGAGCGACTGTGTGCAGGAGATTAAGGCTATGGGACGTACAATGATATAATGGAGTACTTAGTTCGTAATAAAGCTGATACCAATGTCCGAGGACAGTCATGAGTGCATTGACGGTGCATTTGCCGAGTCCGAAATGCTTGAATTTGTGTAGATGTAGCGCTAGCAGACGAGGACTCAGCAAGCCTTGATTTGTGGTAACGTGAAAACCAAACAACCTAGCGGAGGAAGAACGCCGCAGAACCCAAACCCAACACGGCAACGGAAACCCACCAGAAACGATCGAAGTGAGCGTTGGAGAAGTCTCTGACAGCGTTCGTGCGGTACAGGTTCTCCAAAGAACGCTTTACTCTTCTGGACAAAGAGGTCGCTGATTTGGAGCTCGCGTCCGTTGGGTTCAAGGCATACGTGGGCAACATGAGCGGAGGACGGTACGCCAAGTACAAAGGCTGCATAAGAGAGCCGTCGAACTGGAAGATCTGCAATGTGTAACGACCGTGGTAAGGGCTGATCATCACCTGGAACGTCTTGAACCATGTGGCTTGCACGTAACGGGTGTACTGGGCCTTTGACTCGGAGTATCCACATGGATCACTCAACAACTGGCGGCCATCCACGGCAAGCGGAGTAAGCACCAAACTGCCGTTCGACAAGAGCTCGTAGGAGCCGTGCTGGTATGTGATACTTGCGATGGGGCAAGAGTGGTTCTGTGGGTTGGACAGAATACGGTACATGGCCTCTTCGTAGTGGCCATCTTCGGTGAAGGAGTAGGAGATTCCTGGCAAAGCAGGCTCGATGAGAAGCTCATCGACAGGGTCGTAGAAGCCGGGACCGGTGAATACGGTGTTGGACTTGGACAGCCAGGTGCCTACCAACTCGGAAGTGCTAGGAGCAGCGACCGCTAGTTGTAGCACGAGGAAGGAAACAAGAAGACCAAGCATTGGGCAGAGGCTCTGGGTAATAGATGAGGCTGGAAGAAGTAAAAAGGGCCAGATGTGAGGAGCAGCTCCAAGTATAGATCAGAGAAGGACAAAATTTGAGAAGTCGCGCTCAATGCAGGGCTGTGTTCTTTCGCGCACTACCAAAACAAGGCGATGCTATAGAAAGAAAAAAAAAGAAAGAAGCACCCGCAAGAGCGAACACGACAGCGTTGGAGTGTTGGTTATATGGGGCCTTTAGGTGGTGTATCACGAAACCTGCATAGCAAACACAGATTACAGATTTTCATGACAATAGCAGCAACAGAGCCGTGGTGCGCAGGAATGTGGTAGAATGCCATGTAGAATGCAGACGCGACCGTAGAATGCGGAGGACAATTCCGCAGACCGTTGGACGCCGCATGTCAGATGATAATGCACAGCCACATACGTATAAACGAACGATTAGAGTCGGCCGGCAAGAACTGCCCCGAGCCACGAGAAGCTATTGTGCGAGCTGCGGAGTGCGTGAAAAATGCGCGAGAGGCTTAAAACGCAAGCAAGTTAGACGAAGGCCGCACCTTAAGAGCCGAATGAGCGCATCCGTGGCCGTATTCGGTATAGGCAGCATGGTCTCATGCAGGCGGAGCCGTTGGGGTTGGAAGCACGGTTAATCTTTCCGTGGAGGGGGGAAGAATGTTGTGGGTCTGCGAGGGAAGCTGGCGGAGATGAGAGAGGAATGAGGGAAGAATGGAGAGAGCGAAGAGAGAAGAATGGAGAGAGCGAAGAGAGAAGAATACGGGACAGAAAGCGAGAACCGATCGAGAGATCGGGATCGACACACGGAGACACCAGCACGGAAAGCACGTGGAGTAATTGTTGATGTAGGCTAAGAATTTAGTGTGGAGTGTGGAGAATTTAGTGTGTGCGAAAAGCCTCTGTTGGCGGGGAGACCAAGAGAGGACCAGACCAGCAAAAGTGAGCAACGGCTGAATACATGAAGCAAGTGCATACGCGAGGGTACACGAGGATGCACAAAACACGACTGTGCTAGTGATGTTCATAACCGCTGGCTCATTCTGGTCTCTGGCACCAGCCAGGTGCGAGATTTCGCAGCCAATACCTTTCCCAGACTCGGCCCACGGGTTCTGGCCCGGAACACCCAAACTCTCGCCAGCTCTACTTCCTCTCGATCTACAATCGCCCAGACATCCCGAAGGTCTATTACTTTTGAATACTCATCTTAAACTTTTTGAATGGCCGCTCGAAGACGGCTCTATGCAATGCGCTTCCCCACCACGTACTCCTCGTCGCTACTGGCAGGCGTAGCAAGTCCCCGTGCCTCGTCAAATACATCGTCGCGTGTCAGTGCCAGCCACAAACTTGCCTGCGAACCATTGGTTCTCGCGTAGAGTGCTGGAGCACAGAGCTCTGCCGGGCCCGCCGGCGCATATGTGTACTCCACCACAGGCATAGCACGGTGGCCCGCGCTCAAGAGCAGGTGTAACGCTTGCGGCCCGCGCGAGGAAAACGTCTGGAGTAAATACGCTGGCGCCGTCACCACGGCGCGAACTAAAAGGCGGTGGATATCGCGGGCCAGGCGGAAGTCCGCGAGGACAGCCAGGCCGTCGGATAACACCGCATGGTTGAGTGTTTGGTAGCGTGTGTCGTGCTCCTCGAGCTGAAACGTGTCGTTGACAAGCGCAACCAACACCTTGGCCACGTCGATGGTGTCGTAGCGCATGAGCTCGTGGACGTAGCACGCGGCGTAGGCGACAAACTGCTTGACTTGCAAAAACTCCGCCGCCTGCGAAAACGCAGCCAGTTGGTGCGGCACCACCACCTGGAGTTCGTGCGAATACACCACGTATTCGTCCACCGAAGGGTCCAGAAGCTGCCACTGCAATGTGTTCATCACATGCACCTCCATTTGCTTGAACATGGCAGCATCGTAGCGGCACTTCAGACCACAGAGCTTGACGAGCTCAGCTAGCTTAGGCAAACGGAATCTCTCAGTAGGACCGCGGAAACGAGCACCCAGGCCGTAGCCAAGGTCGGCTATTGAGGCCACGTCGGCCCCACGGTCGGCCAAGTTGGCGAAATGGTTGTTTCCACCGCCTACCTTGGCTGCGATCCAAAGACATGTGGTGATGATTAGCTGGGCCTGGTCCAAGAGTACAATGCGCTTCAGGCAGTAGCGGTCGAAGTACCGCACGGCACGACAAAAGACAAAAGGCAAGATTTTCAACCGCACCGCCATCTTCAACAAGAAGTCCACGAGCTTGTGACGAACAACAGCATTGACGTACGGCTGGTTCTCGAAAAGACGAACATTGGGCCGCGTGGCCTCCAGAATCTCGGCCATGGCATGCAAGATGTCCGGACCGTACTCGTGAACCGCCTGCTCGTGTGTCCTCACCTCGGCGTTGTAGAGCTTGTGCGGATACACATACTGGTGCACTGTAACTGCGTCGTTGCGGAAGGTTCCAAAGACGGACATGGCGGTGAAAAATGCGGACCGCAAGTATATAAACAGATACCCTGTGCCCACTAAAGGGGAGCTATCGGCGCAGACAGGATTACGAGGCGACACGCATGCACAGTGTGTATTGTTAGCCGAGGCGGACGCTGGCTGAGAATGGGTGCTTTATTTGGCGCCGGGCTCGCAACGCCTCTTCTTTGGGCCTCTCGGCTAGTAGAGTTTTCGCGCTAGCGAGACGAGCTTTTTTGCCGGAGCGAAGCGCACTATTTTCCTCGCCGTGGCCCCGTAGCAGCTTGCACCCGTGCCTCCGTACTATTCTACAGGTGTCCATTCCCGTGTGGGAATGTGTTCTTATTGTTCATGTGAATTCCGCCATGCGCCGTCTCGCCCTTATTGGCGGGCTTGACACCTATGCGCGCCGTCTAAGCAATGCAGGAACACCTGCAGTTCTGGACGGGCCCCTAATCACCTTGTTGTGCGCTGAGCACTTTGGGAGAAGCACGCCTAAAAAGCACTAAAAGGGAAAAAGGGTTTACGTGGCTATGCAGGAGTTAGATGGGGCGAACTTAATTCGAGGCACCAGATGCCAGGGTGGCATTTCAGAACCGATCTAGATCGAGGCGAGGCGGTGGCCGGCGTCAGAGGAAGAAGGTACCCGAGGAAGAGAGGCGAGAAGAGGGGTGGCTGTGTCCAGCCTGTCGATATGTGTGCATTCCAATACCTTGAGGCGTGAGAACTTGGCAAAACCTGTGAAAAAATGTCACAGCCTTGCACACATCTCCAAACCATCCGGGTAGTTTAGCCATCCAATTCCCGGTGTTCTATTGTGTCCAGAGAATGCGCAATGTGGCTCGGGGCCGCGTTCTCCGTCCCGGTCGTACGGCCTCTTTGCTCCGATGGCAAGTAGAGACGGCGTTCACAATGCCCCGGACCATCACACGCAGTTTGGCGCCGCCTGTACGCGAACGGCACAGCTGCTAGCGGAGCGTGTGGCTCGCGTTATGCGTTGACATTAGCGTAGGCACAATGGTTATAGAGCAGTAACGACGCACCTGAGGTCTGAAACGGGCGAAATCAGGCCATTTGTGGAGTGGGGCGATGGAAGCGATAAGCGGCTTAGGTGCTCGTCTGGCAATTGGCTCTGTGGTCCTCCAGCACGTGCAGGCGATGCCAGTGACGTCTTCTTGCTTGTGACGATTGGCTCGGCTTCGGACGTCATAACGGCTCTTCACCTTGTTATCGGGTTGCTTCTCTCCTCGGGATTGCTTCTTTCTTCGGGATTTGCTTCTCTGCGTTCACTTCTACGATTTTTCATCTTTCCATTTTTCACTTCTCTTCTACATCTGGCATACTTCACTGATAACGATTGCTCTATACAAGGAAGTTGGACAGCATGGCTGGAACCAGCAGATGTGCATCGATGTTGATGTTGCCGTCCTCCACAATACCCTCATTGATGCAATCCTTGATGATAGTGTCCCAGTCACTTGTCATCACAAAGTAAGACTGCGACGCCAGCACAAAGAAGAGAGCAATGATCATGCCGAGCCACAAGCCCACTAACTCTAGGCGGAAGTAGAAGGCGAACAAGAACGCACATGGCAATGCAATCACGTAGTACGACACCAAGTTCAAGATTCCTCCAATCTTTTGTCTTCCTTGTCCACGTAAAATGCCTCCAGTGATACACGACAAGAAGTCGTTGATCTGGTAGATAGCTCCAATGATCAACACCTTGGATGCGATCTTCAACACCAATTCGTCATCGGTGTACAAAGAAGCAAAAAAGTCTCTGAAGGTGAAGAGCACAATGGCGTTGAACACACCCAAAGTGCCAGCAGTGCACATTGATGCCTTGGTCGCCATCAACAGCGCCTTCTTGGACGCCGCTCCAATGTACCATGCGATTCTGGTCGATGCTGCAATAGACAAGGCAAATGGAACCTGGTACAACAAAACACATGTTGTGGATACAATCAGCTGTGCTGCCAACACCTCAGTGCCGAAGGTGGAGGCGGTGAAAGTGATGATCTCGAAAGCCAACCATTCTGCCTCTACCATCAACACACCTGGTACAGACAAGTTGATCATCTTCTGCCAGTTCAGGAAGAAACTGCGGTGAGTCAACAGCTGGCGTGGCCAGCACTGGTAACCATCGACGTAAAAGGTGTAACCCAAAAGCATGAAGCACATGACCCAGTCAGTGATCACCACCAGCAATGGAGCACCGACGAAGCCCAATCCAATGTGCTTGTTCCAAACCAAAACGTAGTTCAACAATGCATTTAATGGGGCACAGAAGAGCAACACGTACGTGGAAGCATGGAAGATTCCTTGTGACTGCAAAAAGTGCTTCAAGTTCTCGAAGACAATAAATCCAGGCAATCCCAAAGACAAGATCTGCAAGTATTGGGAAGCAAGGGCGACCAACTCGGCTTTCTCTTCACCGATCAATGCTAGCAAGATAGGTTTGGAGAGCGTCACCCACAAGATAAGCATAGGAATGTACAAGAGCATGAGGAGGTACGTGCAACGCACGAAGTGCAATCCCACGGTGTTGTAGTCCTTTCGGCCGTATGCCTGTGCACACAATGTGTCCAAACAGGTCGAGACACCTTGAATAATTGCATATCCACTGATATTGGCCGTCATGGACGACAACGACACAGCAGCAAGTTCGGTGGAGCCCAATCTTCCAACGGAGAACACAGAGGCGACAGTAAGCGAGTACTGTAACAAGAACGTGATGATCAATGGCACAGAATATCTCATTAGCACGAGCACCTCAGTCTTGAACGAAGTGTCAGGCTCAGCCAAGATGGTGTTGGAGTGCGAGGACAAGATCTGCTGGAGATCGGTCGAGGCATTGGATCTCACAGCATGGAGATCCGACCTGGAGATCTTAGTGGTCAAGGCGAAAGACAGAGGAATATGGTTTTTTCCAACCAGCACGATCGAAGCACGACGCTGCTGGACATAAGCGACGATTTCCTCCTCTCCTATCTCCGAGGCGATCGACCCCAGACGTGGTAAAAGTGTAGTTTGCTCGCCCACGGGTTTCGACATAGCCAATACTAATTCGCAGGAACAACGATCTTAAGATCGCGATAAAGAATGCGGACGGAATGTATCGGACGCACGGAATGCAAGGTCAGAATGGGCAGAACTTTTCCGAAGCTATAGACTAAGGAAGAAGGGTGGATGAATTTTGAAGAATACAGACCCGGAATATGCGCTTCTCTTAAAGCTTCTGTGAAAGGCTTATCTGTGTGCGTATGCGGAAAAAACTTCCACGATAGTGAATTTCCAAATGGCGCATCTTGATGGAGTTTTCTCTCTCTAGCTTCGTTGCATACCCAGGCGTAGATCTGCAGCTTCCTCTTCGGTGCATGAGATACTAGGCTACCATTTCATCCGAGATCTAGATCTCAGTATTAGATTACCTGAAGCGGTGCGAAAAATGAAGATAAGATAAAGCTTACGAACTCGATTAACTGCACCGCATTGGGGGACTGTATTCTCGTAAGTAGAATGACACAATACGTCAAGGCGCTGACAGTGCAGATCAAAAGCGTTTCGACGTGAATATCTATTGGTTCTAGCAGATCAACAGTATTTTCGATGTCTATTGGTTCAGATCAAAAGTCAATCTGAATATCTATTGGTTCTATCTAGCAGCTGTGATGCGTGCCACCTAGAACTTACCTCTGAGCAAGTGCGTGACCATGTCACG
The DNA here is from genome assembly GCA_003707785.3 of Danielia oregonensis. Taxonomy (NCBI): domain Eukaryota; kingdom Fungi; phylum Ascomycota; class Pichiomycetes; order Serinales; family Metschnikowiaceae; genus Danielia; species Danielia oregonensis. The sequence continues at coordinate 526,858 of PPLJ03000004.1, forward strand.
ACCAGTGTAAAGGGCAGTCTCATAGAACGAGTAGAAGTCCAAGGTCGAAGTCACAGCCAGAACTAATCCGAATGGCAACATCGCTGGAATCCAACCCTGAGCAAGCTCCAAAGCAAAAGCTCCGCTGGGCATCAGGTACTGCTTCACCTCACCACGCACCAAGTGGTGCTGCGTGCCAGGCAAGTAGACTTCTGGCGTCAAGCCATTTGGCTTGGACGCGAGCTGCTGACCAGTCAAGATGGTGAAGTAGTCGTCGGCGTAGTGAACACCAGTGTGGCCCTCAGTTCCAACAGCGGTTCCGAAGAAAATCAAGTACTCCGAGATGGAAGCATGCAAAATAAACATCAGACCCATGGCCCCACCAGCATTGTTGAACACCCACTCATCGAAGTTCAAGTCGTTCACCAAGCCAGGGTAAGCCTTCTGGAGCCTGGGTGTCAAGTCATGCATGATAGCAGTAGCGTTTCCATCGGTGACAGTGGATAAAGTCTCCTGGACCAAGCTTTGGAGAACTTCTTTGTCGAAGAGGAAGCGCAGGGGGAGCCAAGTTTGGAAACTGGCCTCGAGAATGGCGACAACCACAGCAAGAACGGCAAAGAGACGGAACCACATGGTTTGCAAAGTGTTATAGAGTGAAAAATCTTGAATGTATACGAGCGCGATACGAGTACGAATGCAGCACATCTTTAATTCCGTTACCCACGCCAACATCACGGATATTCCGTTGATTGATCTGCATCAAAGAACTGATTGCAGGGGTAAAAGGCCACCGGATAAAGATACAAGCTGAGAAGAGCTCAAAGTAGCGAAACTGAGCCTCATATAGGTCTCGTAGCATGACTACCACTTACTGAGAATTTCCATATTAATATCCTTTTCCTCTATTTCAGACGACAATGTGTCGTGAGTTTGTCTTTTTCTGTCTCTTGGTTTCGCTTGGGTATTTCTACGGATACCTTGTCTTTTCTACAATTGACCTGCAGGAATATCACACTACCCCATACTAATGTCTCTTCACGATCTAGCTGGAGACATCCAACAGAACACGTATGGGCCTGATCAGCTACTCGAAAAGCTTCGAGATTTGTTGGCTTGTGTTGCTTTTCCATGCCAGGATTTGAATGGCATCCTCGAACTTCTACCTCGCCGAACGGACGAGAATGCTGCTGTGTTGACCCTTTTCGAGGTGGAATTGCTACTATTCTACGGCACAGGACCCATAAACCAGGCCGCAATAGACCAGAAGTTCAAGACGCTAGCTCCGCTTTCCATCACAAACCAGCTAGACGCTGGGTCGCTGACTACGTTGACAAGATTGAAGTACCACGATTTGCTCACAGATTACCAGTACTTGGTAGCAGACAGTAGTTTGAGGCTCATGGAATTGATCAACAAGAAGCTAAACTTCTTGAGCTCACTCAGTACTACTTCAGTAATTGTGAAAGATGTTCAGCTCAAGATTCTAGTATTCTACTTATTGAGCGGGTCTGACTTTCGTAAACGGAATGTGCAAAGGTACCTAAGTGACGAGGGAGTGTTTGAATGGGATCTTGATACAGCTCTTGAGAGCTTTGAGTCTCAATACAATAAGAAAGTGATAGTGCCTTTGCTGCTGTACGAGGCACTAATAGCACATTTGAAAGAGCATTCAGCGCCATTCTCTAGAGTTTGCTGCCAGCATGAAGGTCAACTACTTACGAACTTCCTTGATAACAATGTCGGCAGGTTGCCCAAGTACTTCTCCTCCATTCGTTTGGACAGAATGCAAACTCTATTTGGGGTGGATAGCGACTATGAGGACTTGGTGTATCGCATGATAGTGGCAAAGAAATTGCCCGAAGGGTCTACGATAGACCAGATGAGAGGTGTGGTGCGGTTTGGAGAGAAGCCTCGGAAGTATGATGCATTCAACTCCCACATCAAACAGATATGTGAATTAGTGGATGACATAGATCTGTGAATTACTACTGAAGTCTCAAGTCTGTGTATACACTAAACAAACAGTGCCCATCCTGCAAGCACGATACATATTCGCTAATCGTATTTCGAGTACTCGGTCTTCCAGAACAGTCTCAAGTTGCCGTGGCTCTTGCCAAGCGCCGTGATCTTTTCGACCTCGTCCGAGCTCAAAGAGAAGTCGAAAATGTTAATGAACTCAACAAGTCTTTCTTCCTTCGAAGTAGTAGTGACAGGCAAAACGCCCTTCTCGAGGATCCACCTCAACAACACTTGAGCAGGGCTCTTATTGTATTTCTTCCCCAAGCTAGCCAAGTACTCGGTAAGCTCACCTGGCTGGCCCTTGGTGATTGGAGTCAACCCGCCGAAGGCTTCGATCAAAATTCCCTCCTTCTGAGCGAACTCAACTACGCCAGGTGTTTGGTTCTGCAAGTAGGCATGATACTCGATCTGGTTGATGACAGGCTTGATTTTGGCGACCTTCAACACCTCTTTCAAATCATCAACAGAGAAGTTGGAGACACCAATCGATTTGGTCAAGCCATCTTCCACCGCTTTCTCCAACGACTTCCAAGCGTCTGCCAAGTCAAAGCCATGTACCTCCTTCGACACAAAAGGCGAGTGGAGCAAGTACAAGTCCACATAGTCCGTCTTCAACTTGTTCTTCAAGTGGTACTTCAAGGACTCGTAAGGCAATCCGTACGGGGAGATCAAAGCATGCGAAGCCTCTCCGACGAAGTACTTGTCGGTGATGAACAAGTCTTTTCTGTTGCGGTTGGCAATGGCAGCCCCGATCTCCAAATCGGTGTTGTAGATTTCAGCTCCGTCAACGTGGGTGAAACCCTTGTCCAAAGCAGCCTCCACCGCCTTGACCAAGGTGGTGTCCAATTCGTCTCTGCCGTACTTGAACCATTTGGTTCCAGTTCCAAATCCCACAGCAGGAATGGTGTGGCCATCGGACAACTTGAAGATCTTTCCGGAAAGTGACATTGTTTGCAATTGAGTTCTATAGGGAGAAGTGGTGTGCGACGTTCCTTTTATATTCGAAATACTGTGGGGTATTCGTAACTTTCGGCCCGTTTATATGCTTTTTCGCGAGAAGATAGTGTGGCGGACTAATTGTGGAGGTGGAAATGTGGACTTACAAATGTGGCAGAGGATGTGGAGAGTGGCTCACAGCTGTGTAGAAGTGGCGGCGGTGGCTCCGACATTCAATTGAGGCTACAGCGTTAGGCCCTGGCAAGTTGGGGCCTCGCTTCGCAAAGTAGGCTTAAATGTTTACCCGGTGTATTTCCGGGGAAGACACAAATACGAAGAAGTTTGATACGGGCACGGGAATAGCACAACAGGAGAAGTGGGGACGTCAGTGGAACATGACTAGCTCCAAGTACACCTAGATCTGAATGTTTGAGGACTAAATCTTCATTAGTGCACCCGGGCTCTTGTCCACAAAGCACATAACCTGACCAACCGTAGTCTCTCTACGCGAGTATTCGATGCAAATGTTATTCGTTTACGTAATAGCACAACCCCAATTAGTAGTGGCCCAGACCGAGCTGTAGCAAAGACTTGGCCACCAGGAAGCTGTTAGGTGTTCCGAAGCCAGGCCGCAATGGCGACGAGCCCAAGTCGTCCTTCTTTTTCTCTTCCACCTCGTCAATGGTCTCGTCCGACGCTCCCGTTACCCCTGCCGCCACGTAGTATTGCAGCAAGTTGCGCGTGGCTTTTATGGGCGTCTTCAAGATCTTGTGCACAGAAGGAAGACGTTGGTTCGTTAGTGGTAGAACATGTGGATAGGCGTTGTGGAACGACGACAGCCTCTTGATATGGTACAAGCGCAAGCTGCCCTTGGCAGCCACTGCACTCAACAGCGGGCGGTTGGCGGCGCGTGGCCGCTGCAAGTTGACGTTGGCCGAAGCAGTGAAGGTTTTGGTATGTTTGGTGACCTTGATGGCCGGAGTACGCGCCTGCAAGGCGTCCCGCTGGGCACGGAGCTTGTACAACGCCAACTGAAGCCGAAGCTTCAACTTCGTGGCGGCCAAGTCGGCCTTGACGTTTTTCAGGTTTGTGATCTTGTACTCGGAGAAGCTCTCCAAGTGGCGCGTGGGAAGAGCATGCGACGAGTCCACGATGACGCTCTGTGACCGTGGAACCAACTTCGGCGTGAGCGACGGCGTGAGAGGCAAAGCGCCCAAACGCGGCTTGTGTTTGTAGATGGGCGACGCTATGTTGATGTTGACCGGGGCCAAGGCCACCCGTTTGGAAGGCGTGGATGCTGATGGCATGGAGGAAGCTGGAGTGATGCCTTGTGGGAACCCAGGCAATATAGGGCGCGTGCAAGAAGTAAACAGGCCCAAATAAGAAACGACAACAACCCGTATATGCCGCAGTGTGCGCAGCGTGTCTGTTTATTTTGGCCTGTACGAAGGGTGTTTATGCGGCTCGAACAGGAAGTCGCACCAGAGCCCAAGAGGCGGTGAAGCTGGCGCTGCACGAGGCTATCGGGGACGGGCGTGGGGGAGTGGCACGAGACGGCCCATGTTTGGCGCCAGATTTTCGTGCTGGCTCGGGCGGCCGAGAAACAAGCTCGGAAACCGAGAGCCTCTGTCCTGCACGCAGCAACTCTAAACCATTGTGCATCTTTCTGCGCCGTAAATTCTCTAGAGTATGCCTGCTAAAAAAAGAGACCACATTTAGACCGAGTCTATGGTGCTGCTACGTGGAAAAGCCTCGAGACACTGGCTTCCGGAGTTGTCACAGGTCGGCTGCAGTCCCCACAATACAGAGCGTTGGTGCATATCGCTAATTCGCGAGGCGAAGAATCGCTGAGTCAGTTCGCCGCGCATTTGCATGTTTTGCTTCCAGAATAGGCAGTAGTATTCAATTCGTGGCAGATCGCCGATCAAGATCTGTGAGCACGAGAGACGAAAGCGACGAAGAGAGGCGAGGAGCACAAGAACGGAGTCAATGTACCTGGATTCCATACAATGCTCCATAGAATAGATACGGAGACGTGGCTAGAGAGAGGGGTCCAACATGGCTATTGCTGTATGTTCGCGCCTGGTGTGGGCTGATGTAGTTTAAACAATGGCTGGCGAAGCTTTAGTGGCTCACAATGGCTGGTTACGTGTTAAGTTCAAGCGTCAACCATTACCCCGTGCCATTCCTCGCGGAAACGGAGTCAACCAGCTTCCACGAATTCTTGCACGCACCTTATCTTGGAACGAATCGGGCAAAGATACACGACTGCGACGCAGAAGCTCACCTTCTCTGGCAGATTGTGTTTCTATAGTGTTTCTGGCAGATAGTGTTCAGATAGATTTCTCCTGAGTTTCTGGAAGAGGCTTGCTAGATGAAGCGCTTTGTATGAGGGCTCCAAATGTTCTGCAATGGCCTCCTGAAAAGTACGAAAGAGAAAACACCTATGTAGTAACTTCGTTCGCACACTCTGCCCATGAACTTGCTTCCTTGCACCCAAGGTGGGGGCGCACTATCTATCACGTGATGCGATCACTCCGATAAGAACCGTTCTACAACTACTTCCTTTTCATGAGTATCAGAAGCAAGTTGTCCTCCCTCAGGGAGTACCTCACGCCGATAAACAACGAGTCCAATTTCCGCAAGACAGGCGAGATTTCCCCAGAGGAATTCGTCAAGGCGGGCGATTACTTGGTGTACAAGTTTCCCACGTGGAAATGGGGAACATGCCCCAAGAACCTCCAGAAGAAGTTCTTGCCTCCAGAAAAGCAGTTCCTCGTCACGCGCCACGTGCCCTCGTACCAGCGTGTCGCCTCATACATGCCTGACGGCGAAGAAGAGGACGACGAAGACAAACAGGAGGATAGCGATAGCGAGTGGGTTCCGCGGGTCAACAAGGCACCTGTCAACGCGTTGAAGCAGCTCCAGGAGCAGCAGAACTTGCAGCAGGACCTAGACGACTTGATGGACGAGAATGTCGAGGATATGGTGGGTGATGACGACATGGACGGCTTCACACAGATCGAGTCCAACGAGCTGACCCTCCGCAAGTACGACCTATACATCGCGTACCTGACGTCGTACAGAGTGCCCAAGATGTACTTGGTCGGTTTCAACGCAAACGGCATTCCGCTTTTGCCACACCAGATGTATGAGGACATCTCGGGCGACTACAAGGACAAGACTGCCACCATCGAGAACTTGCCGGTGTCGTACAACACCACGTCAGTCTCCATACACCCCTGCAAACACTCGCTGGTAATGAAGGTGTTCATGAAGCACGCCAAAGCTAAGGTGGAGGAGCCTGTGGAAGGCGACGAGGAAGACGAGGGCATCCGTGTGGACCAGTACCTTGTTATTTTCCTCAAGTTCATCGCGAGTGTGGTTCCCGGAATCGAGTATGACTTCACCATGGATGCGCTTTAATTGGTGCTGGCACCACAGTCCCATAATGTTTAGAGAAGCAATGCTATTTATAAGAAGTTGTAGATGAGCGGACAGAGGCACCAAGAGTCTCCAAGTAAACCACTGGTGTCTTACCTGGTGACATCACCGTGCAATATTGCTACATGAACGCACAAACATGACAACACCGCCCAAAAAAACACGGAGAAAGAGCTACTGAGGAATCCAACGAACCAGAGTAATCACAACAATCAAAAGATTTCTTCATGTACGGTGGTAATTTCACGTTTCATTAGCGTTGATGGTTGCGCGCAGCGAAACATCGGAATCGCGGAACAACTAACCACTTATCAAAATGGGCAAAAACTCCATTAGGAACCGAAAAAAGCCAAAGCAGCCTCCTACTCAGGCCACGGAAGTGGTGGAAGCACCCACTACTACGGAAATTGAGCAACAGCCCGAGTTGCAAGACGATGGGCACTCGCATCATTCTCGCCATAAAGAAGCACAGTCAAAGCACGTTCTCAAAAGAAAGTTGTACCAATCCAGGAGAGCAGTGTTTGTATTGGGCGCGTTGCTTGGTCTCTTGGCTACTGTGCTCATCACAGCCTATTCGTCCGACGACATCAAAGGTGAGTTGGACCGATTGATCGGGTTGGACTCGGTGAACGACTTCTTTGAGGACTGGAGAGAGGTTCTTCCGCAGAGTATTCTGACCATGCTCGATTTCGATGAGACGAAAAAGAACACCGAATTGAAGGGCTCGGCAGAATCGTTCTCTGTAGGAAGAAGAATGCAGAAATCACACAACCTTACTAGCAAGTACAACGTGGTGATGGTGCCGGGCGTCATTTCCACAGGCATTGAGTCCTGGGGTCTCAATGAGGATGGCGACTGTCCTTCCGTGAGCCACTTCAGAAAGCGGTTGTGGGGTTCCTTCTACATGTTGCGCACAATGGTGCTTGACAAAAAGTGCTGGCTTCGGCACGTCATGCTCGATCCTGAGACAGGGCTCGACCCTCCCAATATCAAGCTCCGTGCTTCGCAGGGATTTGATGCTGCAGATTTCTTTGTAGCAGGTTATTGGATCTGGAACAAGATCTTGCAGAACTTGGCGGTCATTGGATATGGCCCCAACAACATGCTCAGTGCGGCGTACGACTGGAGATTAGCATACCTTGATTTGGAGCGTCGTGACGGATTCTTCTCGAAATTGAAAGCTCAGATAGAGACCACCAATGCATTGACTGGCCAAAAGTCTTATCTCATTGGTCACTCCATGGGCTCCCAGGTGATCTTGTACTTCATGAAGTGGGTCGAAGCTACGGGTGAGTCTTATGGCAACGGTGGCAGTAGCTGGTGCAACGACCACTTAGCTGGTTTCATCAACATCAGTGGTTCTCTCTTGGGAACCCCCAAAGCTATTCCAGCGTTGATCTCGGGTGAGATGAAAGATACCGTGCAGTTGAACCAGATGGCTGTGTACGGCTTGGAGAAGTTCTTCTCCAAGAAGGAGAGAGTGGAAATGCTCCGTACTTTCGGAGGAATTCCTTCCATGTTCCCTAAGGGTGGAGACATCATCTGGGGTAACTTGACTCATGCTCCTGATGATCCAACTAATCTGCTTTCTACCGACAACGGCGTGAAACTCAATGGACCCAAAGACCAAACCTTTGGTACTTTCATTAGGTTCAAGAAATCTGCAGCGAATGATTCCTCAGGATTCCTCCCAGCAGACAAGAACTTCACCATTGCCACAGGTATTGAGTATGCGCTCGATTCATCTCCTGAGTGGTTCCGCAACCGTGTGAACGAACAATATTCGTACGGACTTGCGAAGACCGAGAAAGAACTCCGTGCCAATAACAACGATCATCTGAAATGGTCCAATCCTTTGGAATTCGCTCTTCCCAACGCTCCTGACATGAAGATCTTTTGCTTCTATGGAGTTGGCAAACCAACCGAACGTGCATATTCATTCACTGATGGCGAGAAAGATTCCGGATTGCCAATGGTAATTGATGTTGACAGCCCCAACCCAGTATTTGTGGGAGATGGAGATGGAACTATTTCATTGTTGACCAACTCTGTTTGCCACGAGTGGCAGAAGAAGGATTCGAGATTCAACCCAGCGAATATCAATGTCACCATCGTTGAGATCAAGGATGAGCCAGACAGATTCGATATTAGAGGAGGTGCGAAGACGGCAGACCATGTCGACATTCTTGGTTCTGCTGAGTTGAACGAGCTCGTTCTTAAGGTGGTTGCTGGCGAAGGCAGTAGCATCAGCAACAACTATGTATCCGAGTTGCGTGATATCGTCCAGAAGTTATCTTTGTAACTGGATCGATACCACATACATAGTCAAAACTACAAATTGAATAAAATGGTATGCATTAGATTAATGAATCTTGAAGTCCTAATATGGCAATATGGATCGCGAAAGTTATCAACTATGAATGAATGAAAACGCTCATAAATGCCAATTCTGTGGTAAAGAATTCAAGTTTAGAGGATCATATGGGAGACATCTTGACTCTAAAAAGGGAGACGAGCTTCATCCAGCAGAAGAAATCGAAAAAGTCCGTTCAAACGTGATAAGAAGAGGAGATAAGAGATCCACTCCGGAGAACACAGATGAGAGTCGGAAAAAGCGCAAGGAAGCTTCCAAAGCTTACAACGACAAAGATTCAGTGAGAGCAAAGAACATTGCACGGAGAAAATCTCGAGACCAGCGAATCAAAGCCCGACTTCAGGCTTGTGATTGGTTTCTAGACAGCATTTCTGGCCCGCAGCCGACTCCAAACAGTTCGTTTCCATATCTAGTGGCGACACGGTTGGGTGCAAGCCATTGGCCGAGTTTTGGAACGGCTCCAGACGGAAAAGTATTCAATATGCTACTTGGACAGCTCGAAGGAGGTGACCTTGATACGCTTTACGAGGCCTATAAAGAGTGGAACCTCAAAAGCGAGAGCCAGAAGTTGGAGGCCTGGCATACCGAGCTATGGTCTGCGATGAAGGAACATCTACAAGGCACCAGTCTCTGGCAGCTCAGGAATGCACGTGCCTTGGTGGATGAGAAGCAGAAGGAAATATACGATCGTCTGGGAGAAGACGTGTTCGAGCTTTTAGTGAGTGGAAGTGAAGGCGGATAACCATATATAAGTCATCAGTATTGAAAGAATCCGATCTAAGTTACCAAATTAAGGTGAAACGATTTGCAACCTGCACACAAGCCAACACCAGATATCAACAATCCGCTCCACATTTCGACTTTATAAGACAACATGAGGTACGTAAAACCAAAGTCTTGCATGCTAAACAATTCTAACAAACCAGTGGCAAGTTCGTGAGAGCATCCAAGTACAGACATGTCTTTGGGCAGGCGGCCAAGAAGGAAAAATGCTACGAGAACTTGAAGATCACCAAGAATGCGTGGGATTCCAACATTATCACCACGAACGGCAAATATCTCGCTGTCAATTGGGATGCCAGCGGTGGAGGCGCGTTTGCTGTCATCCCCCTTTCGGAATACGGTAAAGCTCCGGACACTGTCCCGTTATTCAGGGGCCACAAAGGACCAGTGTTGGACACTGCATTCAACCCTTTCAACTTGCAGCAAGTTGTCAGTTGCTCTGACGACGGCAAGATATTGTTGTGGGAAATCCCTGAAGATTACTCCTTCCGTAAGTACGTCGACGAGAACGACAACGTGAAGGATATAACAGAGCCTCTTAAAGTGCTTGCCGGACATACCAGAAAGGTCGGACATGTCGAGTTCCACCCTTGTGCAGAGAATGTTTTGGCTTCGTGCTCGTTGGACTACACTGTCAAGATCTGGAACTTGGAGACCGGAAAGGCAATCATCACTTTACCCCACAAGGACTTGGTTACTTCTTTCGCCTTCAACTACAACGGAAGCCTTTTGGCAACCACGTCCAGAGACAAGAAATTGAGAATCTGGGACATCAGAACCGGAGAGGTCCTTTCCGAGGGACCAGGCCACACAGGCGCAAAGCCTTCGAGAGTGGTGTGGTTGGGTAACACCGACAGAGTCTGCACCACCGGTTTTTCGCGCTTGTCCGATAGACAAGTTGGTATTTGGGACGTCAACGATATTGCCAAGGGCCCTATTGATGGCTTTTTGGTGATTGATGCATCGTCTGGTGTATTGATTCCCGTTTTCGACGAGTCGACTTCTATCTTGTACTTGGCTGGTAAAGGTGATGGTAACATCAGATACTATGAGTATGACAAGGACGAGCTCTACGAGTTATCCCAATACGCATCCACTGATGCTCAGAGAGGCTTTGCAGTTGCACCTAAAATCGCTGTGAATATCAGGGAATGTGAGATCTTGCGGTCATTCAAGACAGTCAACGACCAATCCATCGAGCCGATTTCCTTCGTTGTTCCTAGAAAGTCTGAGTTGTTCCAAGAGGACATCTACCCTGACGCTCCTTCCGGAAAAGCTGCTATCAGCAGTGACGAATGGTTTTCTGGAGGCAATGTCAACGGTCCATTGTTGGTCAACATGGAGTCGATTTACGAAGGAACCGACCCTGAAGTCAGAGACTCCTCTCCTGCTGTCAGCATTTCAGAGAAGAAGAAGGAGGCCACACCCGCACCTGCGTCCGTTCCAGAGCCCAAAGATAAGGTCATTCCTTCGCCAGTGAAGACGGCCTCACCTGAGAAGTCTTCTTCGCCAAAGCCATCTAAGGTTGACGATGTCTTCAAGACGTCCGATAAGGTCGACAGTCTTCTCAGCAAGGTCGTTGATGAATCAGACGACGAGGACTCTCACATAACTGTCGCAAGCAATGACAGAGATGAAGAATGGGAGGAGATCAAAAAACCCGTGGAGGCTAAGAAAGAGGTTGAGAAGCCCGTTGAGAAGGTTGAGCCAAAGGCCGAACCCGAGAAAGAGATCGCAACGCCCAAGGTCGAGCCTAAGGTCGAGCCCAAGGTGGAGCCTAAGGAAGAACCTAAGGTTGTGGAAACAGCTCCAAAAACGCCTACCAGTGAACCTGAGAAGACTACAGCAGCTACGCCTTCAGCTGGCGCACCCACATTGAGAGCCACAGTTGACAAGCTTGCCAAGCTCGTGGAACACTTGGAGGCCCAATTGACGAAGGTGGTTGAGTCGGGTATCCACAAGAACGAGAAGATTGAACTGTTGGAGAAGAAGATCGAGGAACTTTTGAAGAGATAGGCTACACCAGCGAATACACGACTGTTTATATTATACACTAGTCCTTTTTGATATCATAGAATTTTCTGAAAATCAACGACGCAAGGTTGTCTGTCTCGAAGGTGACCATACCATCGAACATGTCCCAGGTCTTTTTGTTTTCATATTGATAATCCAAAACCTGGTCTAAGGTAATGGTGGCGCAAGCACCCGGAATGGTGACAGACCCATTAGCTGCCTCAATGACGAAATTGCCCAGTTTATGGCAACTGAACATGAAATCAAGCTTTGACGAAGATGCGTGTTTGTTGTATAGTTCGCCGCCGAAATCCTTCACAATACCTTGATCCATGAGCTTTTTAGCGGAGTACTTGTAGGACCCAAACTTAGGTAAACGATTATTCTTTTTGAGCTCCCTGTGGTAGAAGTATTGCTTGCTGAATACGGGTATGACGTTGAAAATCTTCTTTTCTTTTGGTTTGAGCTGCAATTCAGAGAGGATCTTGTCAATGTGCTGGTTGTAGTCCGTGAGCTGTCTCTTCAAGAATCTCTCTTTCTCTAACAACTTGATCACAGTTTTGTTAGCGATCAGAAGTTGTGATTTGCGAGAGACTCTCTGAGAGTCCTTTGTTTTGATATCCACAACTATCTGATTAAGCAACTCCTGGAAAGAGTTCTTGCGAGTTACCTGACCAATGGATTCCAACTGTAGGATCACCTTAAGAGCTAACTTTTTCAATTCCACATAAGGCATATTGTCAAGGTTGCCCAAAGATGATTTCTTGTATGGGTTCACTGCCAGAGTCGTTCCGGTATTAGCGTCATTGGGACTCTCTGAGTCAATCATAGCTCTGAACTTGAGCTCATGAGCAGGCTTGATGCCCTGAATCAAGAGCTCTAAAAGATCATTACCATCTTGAACTCTTATGATGTAAAGAAGGCATCTTTTTGCCTGCGCAAACAAGGTTCTTGACTTGGAATCTGCGACAGTATCCTCTTTTGTGGCAGGGGACAAGCTCAACGTGACAGTTCCCAATTCTGTAAGGGTGACGTAATCATCTGCGGAGTTCACAACTTCGTTCAACTCACTGGCAATCGCATACAATTGGTCGTCCATACTAGGAGCAATGATATCGAGATTGCGGGCTACCATTTTCTCCACAGCGATCATGTCACTCACCTTCATGGTCAATTGTGGTCTTTCATGAGAAACGATATCATCATAGTCGTTCATCTCGTACTCGGCCTCCAAATCTTTCACGTCTATCACACTTTTGATGATCGATTTTGTGGTTTCAACATATGATAACACATATTCGTTCAAAGGTTTCAAGAAATTGTCGCTGAATGCTTTCATTGAGAAGACTTGCAACAAGACTCTGCTCAAGTATTTCAAGTTTTCGGCGACCTTAGACTTAGAGTTGTCCCCTAATTTGTGAGAGTATGGATCTTTCGTGGAATAGCCATAGTTCTCCGGCAACATCAAGATACTACCGACATAATGCTTGATTAAAATCACACCTGCAACAGCTAAGTGCAGCTGGTCATTCTGATCAGGAAATTGGATTTGCGAGAGAGTGTATGCTCTCTTCGCCATGATCCTCACATGTAATGGGAGCTTTTCAACCGAGGCTTGCAAGACTTCCACAGTGTCAGTAGTGGCTTCTCTCAATGCTATCAAGTTGTTAACAAAAGCAGCTGAGACTTGTTCATCTTTGATGGCAACTTGAGGCTCCACATCGGGTACTCTTTCGCTCGAGCCATGAATCTTTATGTCTCTCTCCATCAACAGGTTGTAGATTCTCGTGGGGTCCGACTCAAATGTAAGATCTTCATCATCGACAATACGTTGAACAACCTTACCGAGTACCGACTTCAAATGCATTCTTTGGTAGACATGATTGTTGAAATCGACGAGATAGTCAATCCACAAAGAAGACTTCGCTTTGGTGATATCAGCAATGTTTCTGCAGCCTGAGGAAATATCGTTCTCCATTAAAGAACAGACAAATTTCACAAAGAAGTATTCGACTCGCGAGTGGGAGTTCACGGAACCACCTTGAAGAGGGAAGATCAGCAAAATGTGATACTGCAAGCTCTTTGCAAGAGATTCATCATTTCGAAGGTCTTCGTACAACCTGATCCAGTAGGACGGCTTTGTCTGCAAGAAGTAGAACATGGATTGGTATAATTCGATTCTTCTCTTCGATGACTTGTTCAACTTATCAAGACTCTTCAGGCCAGCTGCTTTCCGTGGAACAGGTTTGTATGCTTTGTACTTGGTGTTATGTTGCATGAAATCCTCGATGGTTATCTTGTTTTTGTCCAACAAGCTCAACTTGATGTCCAAGTTTTCGATCTGCAGCCCCAAGTCTTCATTTGCCTTAGACTTTTCGAGGATTTGGTCCTTCAACTCAGTTAATACCATTTCCTCCTGGTAGTCCAGGTTGCTATCGGACAAAAGGTGAGCAAACTTTCGGACTACTCCAAGAGGCGGGTTCTTCATATTGATCAATGCCCTGTATGCTCCTTGGGTATACTTGCTCTTGAGAATAGCCTGTGCCTTTATAACCTTGGGCATGTTGTCAGAGTAATGCTTGTGCATGACCTTGATGTCTTTGGTGACGGCGTTGGCTCTGATTTTGGATTGCAAGCCAATTATCGCCTCTACCTCCTCGTATACATCATCTGCATCCACATCCATTTGGAAACGCACCAAAATACCTCTGAAAATGGATTGAAGAGGAACAAGTTCTTCTTTTGCCACGTATTTGATCACTGCATTCTTGTAAGCAACTTCTTTTCTTACAGCGTCGCCTCTTACCTTGGCAAAAAGAAAGTTCATGTTCAAGTCTTCACCGAGCAATGTGATCAACACATTGTTGCAGAGCCTTGTACGTAAGATGCCTCCTCTTCCAATGCTTTGAAGTTCTCGCACCGTACGGCGTTGGCGGCTAAGAACGCTGAGGCGGTTTCTAACATCATTTCTGACTTTTCCAGCTCTAATGAGAGCCTGGAGCTGGCGAACACCGATGTCATCCATGCGGGTGACGAGGGAACTCGTAGTCAGCTTTGCGTACAAGACACGACGAGCAATAGCCTGTAAACTAGTAACGTTGGTCTCAATAAAGCTTCTATGCTTAGATACGGTGGAGACTCTGTGGTGAATATCTTTACCTCTGATGGCGCTTTGGAGCTGAGTGATAGAACCCTGGCACTTGCTAAGACCATAGCGGTTAGCGTCTGCCTTTCGGCGAACAGACGAGCCACGAAGGACACATTGTAAACGGACGACGCAAGATTCACACTCTGAATCGAAGGAATAGCCCAAGAAGCGTTGCAGCAATTTTCTTCTGGCTACAGACTGAAGAGTGACGACCTCTGTCTTGTAGAGAAGTAATTCATCACGATGACGGTGAACTGTCCTTTTCCTGCTGATGTTTCCTCTGAGAACCGACAAAAGAGTAGTGAACTCTGTATCGTAGGATTTCAACATGATCTTGTCTACAAACATCTTGTATCTGAACAAGGCACCTTGAGAAAGTGCCTGCAACTTGATGATGTTGTGAATGTGGTCTTCGATTCCAGGAGCATAGTAACTGCTATTTTTGTCCGCACTGTAGATATTCTTGGTGAGAATAGGACTGGATTCAGGTGTTTGGTATGTCGGAATGGACAAATTGGGCGTTTGAACGGTGTTCAATTTGAACTCAGAAGGAGTGGTTACCTTTTCATCTCTGAAAGGGTTCTCCACATGTACGGGAGCCCGCTCAGGCGACGAGAAGGTCAAAGTCTTGTTCATGTATGAACTTTTTCCAGGAGAGCTGGGATCATCTCCATCTGCACTTGCAAAATTGGGCAAGTGATGGCCTACCAATGCTCTGTTTGCTGTCTTGATATCGCTCTCACTGAAATCAATGAGTCCGACGGTAGTTTCGATTTGTGGGTATGAAGCGTTGAGCTGGTTGATTTTGTAGCTCATGGCATGTAAACAGAACCAAACTTTGGGGACATCCTTAGCGTCGTAAAGATCAGTCAATTCGAAACGAAACAAGTCAGGAATATCCAAGTATTGCTGTAGCTTGAAGAAGCGATTGATGTTTTCAGTGTGTCTGAATTGAAGCTTGGAGTCGTTAAGGACAACGGCTTTTTTCTGGGGCAAGAAGACATTGGCCAATTTCGCCAAGTGGATTCCGTTTTGAATGTATGTGATGAGTTCTGCCGGTTCTTGTGTGATCTGCTCACCAAGAACAATCTCAAGCCAGCTCTTGATAGACTGAATGCGGCACAAGTATTCGTATCCCTTGGTTTCTTTTGAAGCTTGTGAGCTAGTTGATTCTCCCTTTGAGCTCTTGGTAGAGGAGTCCAGCTTGTCAGACTTGCGAAGGTCAGATCTGGGAGTCGTTTTGAAAGAAGACACTGTGGCCGAGGGGGTCTCGAACCTCGACCTGAGCAAGGTTGTTTTGGTAGGCGTGTCAATGTTCATCTGGCGAGCTAAGTCCTCCAAGTCTGGAGAATCCAATTTCTTGCTCAGAACATTGGAATTGAACTTGAGCGTAGGCTTCAAGGGTAGCCGCGTAGGTGTCGCATCTTCGAGAGACTCTAGATAGCGAGAGGCTATGTTTCTGATGGGCGAAGCCATGGTTCCTGGAGTAAGGGGATGTTCTAAAGAATAACAATATGCGATTTAGGTTGGCACCTATTCCGCCCGATTGGGCGAAAATGTCAACACCATCACAAATATCGATAACGCTCTCGGGTGCTTAATCCAAACTAAATGTCTTCCCATGTTGCTATTTACCTAAATGCCTCTCCCTCAGCTTGTTGTTTCTTGTAGCTGTTTTCCAAAAACTGTATAGTCTGGTTGAGCAGATCTAGCTGTGCCTGGTGTGTGGGAAGCGTACTCTTCAAAGCATGCAACTGCGTTACACATTGCAGGAATTCGTCTACTAGCTCGTCCGCATTGGGGATGGTTTCCTCCATGGTTGGCAACTGGACTTGCTCATCCTTAGCCAAATCTTTTATGATGCTAGTGACTTCTTGGTCTGTGGCCGACACCAATGCTTCGTACGCATCGCGTGCTTGCTGCGGGAGCTCACGCCTGAGCCTGGTGACTTCTGTAGTTTCTTGCTCAACACTCTGTATGATTGACCGTAGCTTTTGGTTGAGATCAGTATCAAAGGGCACCACTTCTTCGGTAGGCTTTAACGACAAGAGTTCCTTGATAGAGATGTCCTCCTCACCCAAGTCGTGGCCGTCCACAATCAATGCAGACTTGGCCATCTCGAACACTGCGGCCAAGTGCTCGTTGACTAGGTTCTCCACAGCTATCTGAAGTGGATCATGACTGTCAGAAACCGGCAAATGTTGCTTTATTTTATTTTGTGCAGCGACAACGAACGGCCTATACACGTGTGCCAAGTCCTGCTTGGTGAGCAGGATTTTCTCATAGTGCTGGCTTGCACTCATGTGGTGTGTTTACCTTAAGAATTCCATGTTGAACACCCGTACACCACGATAGCGGAGTCTTTGATGATTATATATAAAATGTGGCAGATGGGGCAGGAGATCGTAAAGGGCTGGAATATTGCAGTTGAAGCCATTGGCACTCTGTTTGCTTCCTTTCGCTGCACGAAGCGTTCGATTTGAAGAAAATCAGCACCATCTCTCTTATAAGCCTTCGAACTCCAACTACGTCATTATTGCAACGAGGCAATCTCCCCAAACTCTCTACACTTATCAAAGCCGCTCTTTCCATAAGCATGGTCCAAACTGCCATATCTACGTTCATTATTTGGGCACCGCACTACCCGCGACTCTCCGAACTTTTTGTTCTCTAATTAGATAGCTAACTACATCATGAGTGCTACTCCAGAAGAATTAGCACCTCTCTTTGCGCCATTCCTTGGGTTCGCAGGCTGTGCCCTGGCAATGGTGCTCTCATGTGTCGGTGCAGCCATTGGCTCCGCCAAGTCCGGCATTGGTATTGCAGGTATTGGTACCTTCAAGCCTGAGCTTATCATGAAGTCGTTGATTCCCGTGGTGTTGTCCGGTATTCTTTCCGTGTACGGATTGGTTGTTTCCGTTTTGATTGCCGGTGGTTTGAACCCGGCCGAGGAGTACTCTTTGTTCAAAGGTATTATGCACTTGGCATGTGGATTGTCTGTGGGATTCTCGTGCATGGCCTCGGGCTACGCTATTGGAATCGTCGGAGACGAGGGTGTGCGGCAGTTCATGCACCAGCCGCGGTTGTTTGTCGGCATTGTGTTGATTTTGATTTTTGCCGAAGTGTTGGGGTTGTATGGTTTGATCATTGCGTTGATTTTGAACACCAAGGGTGCCTAGTTTTACTTCTCCCGCAGGACTGCAGTTCTGCTTTCATAGTTACTACATGTACATGCGTTGATGGTGTAGGTTTGAGACTGTGGCCATTCAGTTAGTTAGGGCGAAGTCACACCCACGATACCCTAGCTCTACAAGTTGCACCTTAGTCTCTGTCTCATGGAGTTACATTTATAGTACATCTTTTTCTAGCCCTCTACCTAATCAGTCTGCATAGCGTCCTCCTTGCCGGCGCCAATCTCAACATTTCCGTTGTCGTCGATGAACCGGCTGGCGAACTCAGTCACAAACTGCACCGACCGGTCAGAGTCCAAGAACAACGTGTAGGCTCTCTTGACGTCCACCAAATCAACAGTGCCGTTTCTACGCTTGGCGGCGATTTGCTGCGACACAGAGATCAAGTTCAGTGCGTATCTCAAGCTAGTCTCCTCTCCGATCTTAGTCAACAATGCCAATGCATCGCCGGACAAATCTACCTCCTCTTCGTTGGAACGGATCAGCAAGATAGTGCGGATCTCATCTCCAGTGTAGTTAGATGTGTGAATGATGATGGAGCGGTCCAACAAATCCATAGGCACACCATGTGGGGATTTGTAGTTGGTACCACGGGTCTGGGAAACACCTCTGTTGGTGGCCATAACGACGATAGGAGCAAAGTCGTCCTCCAACGCACGGTTGATGAACGAGAAGCACTCTATGTCCAACATGTGCACTTCGTCAATGAACAAGACACCGGGCACAATCTCGGCCTTGCCCTCTTCCTTCCACTCTGCAACCTTGGTGTTGATCTGGTCACGAACTTCGGATCTGATTTCACCAGTGTCTCCGGAGAACAACGCCAAGAAGCCCTGCTGCCTGGAGTTGATCACGTCGATCTCGTGCAAGGACACCGTGTGGACAACTTCCTTACGCTTCTGCAACTCTCCCTCCGGACACTGGACGAACTTGGTCTCAGGTCCCATGGCGTCGTAATCACGCGCACGCGTGAACGACTTACCCAACTTGGTGATTTTACCGGAGGCTTTGTCGATGGAAATCACATCTCCTGCCAAAACTTTCTCTTTTGTCAAACCCTCGATCATCTTGTTACCCAACTCGTAGATGGTCTCCATGTCTGTGGTCTTCACAGTAAGCTTACCCTGCTTGTGGCCTCCACTGATGGAGCGGTCAATTTGAATCTCAACAACCTCACCTTCGATGATCTCGGTCTCCTCTTTGATCTTGATACCGATGGACTTTCTGAACGCTTGGGTCAACGACTCTGTCTTGGACAAGTCCAATGAAAAGATTTCAGAACCAGCGATTGCCGTGAAGGGCACATCTTGTCCCAAGTTCTGAGACAAACCCATAGCGATAGCAGTCTTTCCTGTGGATGGAGGTCCGGCAATCAACACAGCCTTACCTGCAATCTGACCAGCCTGAACCAACTTCAAAATAAGGCCCGCGGCTCTTCTTGCTTTGAGCTGGCCCACCATACCTTGAGCAGACTCTTTGGGCTTCAAGTTTTCATCCAAACCTAAACCCGTGATGTGGGAGTGGGCAGCGATTAGCGAGAGTCCGTTCAAATCCCTGCTCTGTGTAGACGATGTGGCGATTGTGGACTTTCCGTTAGTGAGTTCTACCATTGTGTTAGGTTTACTTACCATTTGTGATGTATAGTGAAAGCTTTTGAGAAGTCATGTCGCGAACAATGTCGCGCGACATCGTGGAAGTGTTGCACCCACCTCTGCCATTGGGAGCTCTCTAGATGATTGGGCAACAGGCTAACATTCATATATAAATAAGACCCTTCAGTAATAAATATTCTCGAAAAAAAAATTGAAATTTGTCTAAATCTTGGCTCTAACAATCAACGGACCCTCACTGTACATGTCCTCGATCTGCAGGGCAAAGAACTTGGCAGCAATGGGTCTTCTAATCTTGATTGTGGGCGTGATGACCTCACGGTCAAGTCTCAAAGGCTCGAATTCCACACTCAAGTTTTGAATGAGCTCGAACCCATTGAGTCCTTTAATGTTGCTGTTAAGCAATTTCACCAACGAGGTACGGTGGTGAGGCTTGTTGGCGTGCTCTAAAATCTTCTCCGGTGACACAAGTTCATCGCGGGATACACCACAGCTTTCCAAGAATGCAACGACTCGCTCGGGGTCAACTCCCACAACAGCAACCAAGTGGCTCCGCAACGAGTCTCCGTGAACGAAGCACTGTGTAAGAAGGGAATTGCTCGACAAGTAGACGTTCTCCACCTTCTCGGGTGTCACATATTCTCCGTGTGCCAATTTGAAGAAGTTCTTGACACGATCAACGATTGTAAGGCGGCCGTGAACAGGGTCGATACGTGCGACATCACCTGTAGCGAACCATCCGTCGTTCAACACTTTGGCAGTCTCTTCTTTGTTCTTGTAGTAGTGCGAGAAGATTTGGTAGCCACGGATCTCGAGTTCTCCGCTTACACCTTTGGGGTCGTCCAAGGTGTATCCTAACTCTGGTAAAGCCCGAACACGTACTTCGGAACACACACCTGGCGGGCCACACAGGCCCGGAACCTGTTCCCAAGGCTGACTAATGGCGAATCCGGCAAACAGCTCAGTTAAACCATAACCTTGACACATTCCTACAGCGAGAGCTGCTTTGAAGAACTTCACAGTCAGAGGAGACACAGGTGCCAGTCCCGTGATAAGCCATCCCATGTTGTCGAAACCCAACAGCTTGCGAACAGCAGGTAAAAAGACTCTGTCATAAAGCCAGTGAGATCCGTCAGCTCCGTCAGCAACAGCTTGACGTTCACCCTTAGTTGCAACAATCTTGCCGAAGAGAGCACGCTTGAGTGCCAGGTCCAGGTTGAGAGTAGCATTCTTGATAGCAGCCTCGAACTTTGTGTAGACACGAGGAACATTGGCCATGTGTTTGGGCTTCAACAACTTCAAATCCTCCACCAAATGAAGAGGAGTACCATTCATCTGGGGAAATCCAGCCATTCCACCACAACTGAGCAAGAAGGCAATAGACTGACGCTCGAAAATGTGCGCCAATGGTAAGAAGGAAAGCGCAGTATCGTTCTTGGTCTTAGGTGCTTGACAAATGATAAAAGTGATACCAGCAGCAGCCACCTCATGAGACAAAACCACTCCCTTAGGCGCAGCACCGGTCGTACCCGAAGTGAAACTGATCGTGTACACAGTTTCTGGGCTAGGAGGCAAGTCTGGGTGAGGGAATACGCGACCTACCCCAATCACTTGATTGAAGTCGTAGAGTTCAACATTGAGCTTTCTTGCTTCCTCAACCAAAGCACGGCCATCATCAGCACCATAGGCATCCAATGGGTCCATGCTCACTACGGCAATAAGAGTAGCGAGATCTTCAGGCTGCTCACGCTTCAAGGCAAGCACACTACGCACGTGGTCAAGCGATGTAACCACAATGGGCAGCTCAGTAAGTTTCAAGATGTGGTGCGACGCATTGGGGCCCAAAGTGTCGTAAAGCACCGTATTAGTGATGGAGTAGTTAACACAAGCCAAATCGGCAATCACCCATTCCTCACGATTGGCCAGGTAAAGCGTCAAAACGAACAGGAGATTGTGATTGTCACGATTGGCCGCTTGTGCAACGTGATCATCGATCTTGGCATGTGCCTCGCATCCAGGAATCTTGAACTGGTTGTTGCGGAGAAGTTGTAAGACACCAGCACCGAATTCACGCTGTTTGGCATCGGCTTCAGCAAAAGTCATCGAGACATACTCCGGAGCCAGAGTACGAGTGGCATAATCATAAGGTCTCAGAGCCAAAGCTGGCTCGTCTGCAAAGTTTGCCACAGCGTTCTTCCAAAGCGCAGAGTAAGTCTCGAGCCCTGGCATGAGAGCTTTTTTGATCTTACCGACGGACCTGTTACGGTACACTGGCGAGTAGCCAGGCTCTGCCAGGAGAGGCACAGCATCAGCACAGACGATGTCCTTTGGAGTAAAAGGAAGGTAGTTCTCCTTGATATAGCGAAAAGTTACACCTGCGTCTTCTGGAGAGTTGAAGACATATGGCGAGTCACGCGGAGCAACGATACTCATGGTGGCAATAGATCAGGAATAGATGGTAAACGAGCAGCAACTTTCAGCAAGAGAATGTAACTGATCGGAAGCGAAATCGAAAAAAGTCAATTCGTCGATGAGCTGCTGAAAGCAAGAATTGCAAGCGGAAAAGCAGAAAAGAAAGCCGAAAGACAAGGTAGATCGCAAATCCAGATCTGGCTATCTTTATTGGGAATTTCACATTTATATATGTTGGCGAATAATGTGGGGAAGCGCGGAACCGGATGCATCTGAGCCCTGACTCTATACACCACTTCTCACTTGATCGATTTATATTAATTTCAAAGAATGTACTTGATTTTATATGCTGGATAGTTATCTTCCGAGCATGCCCGTGAACCGTTGGGGAACATCCATCTTGGGCAATTGGAGCTCGAACAAATCGATTTTTCCCGAGTCCGGCTCAGTTAAGAGATTGCTGAGTTCCTCGGCAGTCCCCACTACACGGCTAGTGTGCTTCTCGCCGTTTGGATCTCCAAAAATCTTGAAGAAGTCGGTCCATCTCCAAGTATCTTGAATGTCGTTGTAGGAACGAGTAGGACCCAAGATAACACGCTCAACAGTGTAGCCTTCGTTGTTCAAAAGGAAGATTTTTGGAGGCTGGATATCGTGTCTCAAGTACGACGACAACTCCTGAATCGTCATTTGCGCAGAACCATCACCTTGCACTAAGACAACTCTTCTGTTAGTGCCCAAATCTCTCTCGGCACGGCTCACTCCGAGAGTGGCTGGTAATGCGTACCCGATGGAGCCGTAGAAATTTTGCGAGAAGAAGCTCACGCCTTTGGGGAACTTGAGGTCTGCAACGGCAAACAAGAAGCTGCAAGTCTCCACCATCAAGATGTCGTTTGGCTGGAGGTAGTCGTTGAAAAAGTCAATCAACTTGTTCTGCGTAATCACACGGGCATCAACTTGGTCATCGATGGTGAAACGACGAGGGCTGTACTTGTAGTCGATGCTGGCCGACTTGTAAACAAATCTGCTTGTGTCCAATCTGGCAGCAAGCTGTGTCATCAAATCCTTGAGCGAAAATGCTCTTACTCCTTTCTGGTTCTTGATCAAGGTGTATTCGCCGTCCATGAGAATGTAATCAGGGTGAATCTCCACGTATTGTTTGATGTTCTCAAGCTTGTAAGTATAGTTGCCGGTGTTACTCTCATTGTTGAAGTATCCAACATTCAATAACAAGTCTGAGTTGTTCTCCAAAGCTGCGTTGATGCGCTTATCAGCAGTCAAAGCACCAAAGTATGTTCCAACAAAGTTTGGTAACGTCTCATCAATGTTTCTACCCATGTTGGTAGTGAACAACTTGACGAGGTCTTTAGGCATCGATTCCACGAACTTGGTGAACTCTCTCTGAGCACCAAATCTTGTAACCAATGCGTCACCCAAAACGGATGGCTTCTCTGCCTTGTAGAGCTTCTCCAAGATCGCATCGGCGATGTCATTCAACAATTCCTGGTCTCTCAATTCCGAAAGCTTCAAGGGCTCTGACAATCTGCTACGAGGCACAAAGACGTCGGGCACATCAGATGGGATGAACAAATAACCTGGTCTGCTCTCCTGCAAAATTGTAGTGATAACTCTATCGATTTTGTCCAAATCGTCCAGCTCACCAGTCAAAGATTCCTGGATTACCGACACTCCATCAACACAGTTCTTGAAAACATCGTGGTTTGGAGCAAGTAATGCGTTCTTGTTGGGCAACAAGTGGTGGATGTTCTTCACACTCGCGCCGGTGGCAGACTGTGCCTGCTCAATTTGCTTTCTTGAAGTTGTACCAACAATGTGCATAACAGGAGCGTACTCGGCATAAGCACCTGCTACACCGTTGATTGCCGAAAGCTCACCCACACCAAAGGTGGTGATCAATACACTCAAGCCCTCGATGACTTTAGCGTAACCGTCAGCAGCATAGGCGGCATTGAGTTCATTGCAAATACCAACGAAGTCAATGCCCTGGTCCTTCAACACGCTGTCAGCATATAAGTGCTCCAAGAGACGCAAGTTGAAGTCTCCAGGAATGCCGAAGATGGACTTAAGCTTTGGGTTTGCCTGAGCTATTCTCAAAAAGAGATACTCACCCAAAGCAATGTGTTCATTGTATGAGTTCACAAGGTTCTCCTCAGAGACAGGTCTAGTGATAACAGGAGCCATTTCTGGTGTTCCCAACGGGCCGGAAGCTGCATCTTTATAGGTACGGTGCTATGCATATTTTGCACCCAAGCTGCCGGATATTCGCGGATATTCGCGGCATTTCGGTTAGCGACGGTTATGATCGGCACCACAAAACCACACCCATTGTGACTATAACGTGCCGTTATTCACATAGCCATCCCTCCGCGCGGAACCTAGCTTGTAGCCCTCTTAACGATGTGTCATCCAAGGCGTTTGGTACTCCGCTTCTAAAAGTCGAGCCTTTCCAATATCCGTAATTCGGACTGGCTTTCATCTTTGTGGGCCAGTCGAAGTCATCCACCTGTAGTGACAGAGAAGGCCCCAATGTCTTGTTATCATAGGAATACGCTCCAAGCGTGAGACCTCGGCACTTTTCGATAATCACTCGATCGTTGGAAACTTCAACAAATACAGCTGAACCAGTAGCATTGTGGAGCCTCAATTGGTGACATTTGAGCACGAGGACACAATTCTCCACATCGTGTATAAATACCGGCCCAGTGCAATGGATGACAAACACAGAATTGCGCAACCCCTCCAAATGCATCGAGGATGGCCATGTTTCCGTTGCAAACACAGAGTTGCAGACATTTCGAACAACTACATGGCCACTGAGGTGCAGCACCACTACGCCGTCAGCGACATCAGAAAAGGCGTTTTCTCCTCCCATAGACTTCTGCGTTGGCGTAATCGCCGCCTCGGTGATTCCTTGACTGAAAGGAGCAATCGGCTCACCTTCAAACCGGAAATACTCCACATTTATGCGGCTGTTCGCCATCTCCACTGCCCTTAGAAGCCGTATGACCGCCTCATTAAGCCTTTTTCGCTCAAACGGAGGATACCCTTTGCTAGCCGCCAGATCTAGCAAGTTCACTGAAGTCTTCAATTGTGCCAATTGTACATCGTCTGTGCAATTTTCTAGGTTCTGTAGAAGATCTGCCGTTAGTATTACCAGTAGTGGAGTCGAAGACCGTACCGTTCTGTTGGGAAATCAATTGGGTGAAAGACATTTAGTATAGTTCTGTTTGATATCTT
Organism: Danielia oregonensis; assembly: GCA_003707785.3. Lineage (NCBI taxonomy): Eukaryota > Fungi > Ascomycota > Pichiomycetes > Serinales > Metschnikowiaceae > Danielia > Danielia oregonensis. The sequence continues at coordinate 552,022 of PPLJ03000004.1, forward strand.
CAGGTGCAGGAATCATATATCACTTTACATTGTACTTCAATGGTCTCATTACTTATCTATTTCACTTAGAGAGCTTTACTCTTCCCACCAATTGGTCGCAGATGTCTCTGGTGTGCGACCACGAGATCTTCTTGGGCATTCTGCGCTTCACCTCAGTCTCGAAATCATACAACTGGCGGATCGACGTGAACCTCAAGTGCGACGACTTGACTCCCAACACGGCAGCTGTTGCAGTCACCGACTTGTCATCAACAGGGAAATCGATCTCGTCCTTGTACTGTGCGACTGCATCATAAGAGTCTTCAATGAATTGAACGGCTCTGATAGCAAAACGAGCTCCACGGGTTCTGTCAATAGGCGAGGGTAATCCACCCTGTTGGACGTGACCAGGGATTGCTGTCTTGGCATCGAACTCGCCATTGGATTCCTGTTTCATGATATCGGCCAATACTTGAGTGGTCAACACTTTCGAAGCATTGGTGCTCTTCAACACCAACTTTCCACTGCGAGATAAACCACGTTCCGTGGCGAATGCCTCTTTCAACAGCTTGATATCGAGCTCCAATTGAGCTAAGTCAATTCCTTCTTCTGGAACATATGACGCTTGTGCTCCACAAGCGAGAGCAGCGTATGTAGCAATGTAGCCCGAGTTACCGCCCTGGACCTCAATGACGAATGCTCTATCACGTGTTGCCGAAGCTGACTGCTTGACAATATCACAGTAGTCCATCAAGGAGTTCAAACATGTGTCTGAACCCAATGAATATTCTGATCCTGGAACATTGTTAGAGATGGTTGCTGGAATCAAAACCATGGGGATACGGAAGCTGGGGTACATGGAACGTGCACGCTCCAACTGGTGCAATGAGGCGAAACCTTCGAATCCACCCACAAGGATCAACCCGTCAAACTGGTATTTCTCAAAGTAGTAGGCGATCATACCGAGGTCGGTGTCTTCAGGAGTAGCTCTGTTTGTTCCGATCTCGGATCCACCCACAGATGTCCAACCCTCAATTTCCAACCAATCCATGGAGCGGACAGACTCGTGGCGGGCCAACCCAGCAAAACCGTTGTGAATAGCGTATGGCTTGTGTCCACGCGACATGCAGTAAGTAGCCATGGCGTAAACAGCACTGTTCATACCTCCAGCAGGAGCACCCACATTAAGAATGGCAATGCGCTTGCGCTTTTCCACCGGAAGAGATGGCTTCTCGTCGTTGGCCGAATTCATAGCAATGAAATTGTTCAAGTGCTCCACAAACTCAGAGTCACGCATCAGCATGGCTTTCGCAAAGTCTTTCAGCTCAATAGCAGCAGCGACCAGTTGTGTGATACGTACGGCATCCACAAGAGACAACCGTACAATTTTGTTCTCTTCAATACCGATAAGTGGAGATGGGGTGTCGGGTGTCAGTTCCAACACAGCCTTCACGGCTTCCACACCCTGCAAAGTTGCCAAGATACGATCGTAAGCGACGGCAGTTCCTCCTCGTTGCACGTGGCCCAATGTGGTGACACGGGTGTCCAAACCCAAGTCGACTAAGACGTCCTTAACCTCTTTGGCTGAGATGGGCGTCAAGTCACTCGTGATAGCACCTTCGGCGACGATGACAATGGTCTTACGCTTTCCTTTGGCACGATGTTTGGACACTATGTCGCACATCTGACTGGTCCAGTCCTTGGAAGAAGAAGGCTTTTCAGGAATCAAAATGTAGTCAGCACTGCAAGCAATACCTGCCATCAAAGCCAACCAGCCGCAATGGCGGCCCATAACCTCAATCACGAATGCACGCAGATGCAGGTTGGCGGTGGCGTCGATGTAGTCAATGGCTTTGCAGATTCTGTCCAAAGAGGAGTACGCACCGATAGTAGCGTCTGTCGTTGCCATATCGTTATCGATAGAGCCAACCGTACCACAGATATTCAAGTGCTTGTGTGCTTCGAACTGTGCTTGTGTGATTGCTCCATTGTCCTTAAGCTCTTGTATCAAGGAGGGCCATTCTGCTCTGAACAAATCTGCACCCGTTAAAGAACCATCACCACCACAGACGATAAGTGCATCGATTCCTGCCTCGATCAAATGGAGACATCCTTTCAAACGGCCGGCACGCTCCTTGAAAGCCATGCATCTAGCCGTTCCGATTTTAGTTCCACCTTCAGACAAGAATCCACGCACATCCTCCCAGCCCATTTGACGAATGTACTCGGGTCCACCACGAACCAAACCTTCATAGCCCTCCATCACAGCGTACGCCTCGCAACCACGGAAGATGGCAGCACGAACAACAGCACGCACACAAGCGTTCATACCAGGAGCATCACCCCCAGACGTCATAACAGCAATGTTACGTTTCTGTGGCGTCGAGTCGACAATCTTGGAGTACTCAGAGACCGAGGCAGACATGGTTGGGGCCGACAGCTCCAATAACAACTTCTCGGCTGGAGGAACCAAAGTCAACGGGTTGCTTGCCGAGGTGAACCCGACCAAGTTGCCCAAGGGGTCAATGGTGTACACCTCGGTAGGGTACAACTCGTTAGGGAAGAGCTGTACCGGGTACTGGAAGCCCTGGAGCCGAAGCACCAAATCGTTCAATCTGGAAACGGCCAAGGTGACATGCGACAGAAGAGAGCGCCAGTCGCACGTGCCCACCTTGGCAAGCCAGTCCTGTTGGATCTTGGCAATGGCCTCGTTTGAGTGGGCAGAGGACGAGATCTCGATCCGGATAGTGGTCTGGTTCTCGGTTGCCAAAACGGCACTGTTGGGTTTCTCCGACCGGATAGAGAGACCGGCCAAATTGGAGTAGAAGTTGATCGTTTGGTTCATCAACGGTTTCTCCGGTGCCGAAAGCACCACACTGGACGTGCCGTTGACAACAGGAACAGGCATTTGGTGGAGATAAAGGGAAAGTGCTTCGTTATATGTGCGCGGGTCAGGTGACGGCGGAGACCCGGAGTCCGTGACATAAGGTGATGCCCATGCGCTGCTAAAGGGTAAGAGAGGCGAGGAAGGAGCAGGATCCGGAGTGCTATTGAAAGTGGGATCTCGGGGGAAAGAGGTCTACGGTGGTGGCGGGAAGAGAGATTGGGTATTTCTTCTCACCGGAGTTCGAGATAGTGCTCGCCGAGATTGAAAATTTCGGAGATCTCGTCATTTGGGCAGAGAAGCTTGGGCCCTGGATCGTTGAAGGTGTTCTCTGTGGTCTTTAGCGTATACTGCTTTACTTGGCGGAGCTAGTACATCGGTATGACAGTATGTATTTGGGGAGAAAAAATGTGAAATCTGCTTTCATTGCTAGAGGATCACGACGGCGCCGTTCTCTGCTTTGGAGTAGGACAAGAGTCAGCTGACTTACACTGTGACCAGAGGTATTGGGACTTCAAGACTGTTTCCTTTTTAGGACGAATGAGTGCGACTGGGTGCAAAGGTATTACTACTTGTTGTTTATTCTCAGTGTCGTAGAAGTGGGAATAGTGCCATTGGAGTAGTGCTGGATGAATGAGGTCTAAATGTGACGCAATTGGGCTTTTCGAAATTCAGTACAGAAAAGACGGCCACTGGTAAGTGTTCCGAATGCTATCGTCTCCGTCGCCATTGGGAATTGAATATCCGCATTCTCGAAGAGGTGAACGAAGACGCTAACATATTTACTATCTGCAAACATTTCCACGTCCCAACTGCTCTACCACCTATACTCTGCTAGCGCACTAATTTACACTTTTCGCAGCTTAATAAGCTTCCAACAACCACCACCAATACGGCCCGCAACATTCGAAAATCACTCAAAAAACCCCCCACAGCAGCAAAACCACGTCCACAATAATCCCATACCCTTTTCGGCTCGTCGTCACCTCTGGTTCACTCCGTATCACAAACATGTGGCATGCTCAGTTTTACGCAAACCCCGCGCCCAGCGTAACATCCAGCCCGAGAAAACTTTTCCAACATATTCCCTTGCTACCTTACCATCATGAGCCAGCCTTTGGATCTCTCGAAAATGTCCATCCCCACGCTCCCAAGCATGGCGCCCGAATTGCCCAAGCAGAACGGTCTCTGGTCGTCCAACCCCGTTTTCTCTTACTTGAACGACGTTTACACCAACATCGGCGAGCACAGAAAGTCTTTGGGTTTGACCAACCCCGGTACCGTGGAAAACCTCAGCAAGGAGGTCACCCGCGACGTCTTCTTGAACCAGTACTTCTTCACCGGTTTGCGTGCCGACTTGAACAAGGCGTTCTCCTTGAATCCCGCATTCCAGACGTCCCACACCTTGCTGATTGGCTCCAACACATTGCCTCCATACGCCTTCTCTGCCCTCTTCGCCCAGGGCGACTTCTTCGTGCAGGGTAACGTCGACAACGAGATGTCCTTCAGCGGTAAGGTCCACTGTGGTTGGGACCAGCACAACATCTCCAAGGTCACCTTGCAGATTGCCCACGGTCAGCCTGTCATGTGCCAGTTGGAGCAGGACTACCACGCCAACGACTTCTCCATCAACTTGAAGTCGCTCAACCCATCCTACCTCAACGGCTGCTTCACCGGAGTGGCTGTTGCCTCTCTTTTGCAGTCGTTGTCTCCCAACCTTGCAGTTGGTTTGGAGGCCATGTACTCGAGACAGGCTCACGTTGTGGGTCCTGACAGCGCTGTCAACTACTTCGCTCGTTACCACGGCGGAAACTGGATTGCCACCGCCAACTTGCAGGCCCAGGGTGCCGTTGTTGCCACTTTCTGGCGCCGTGTGACCGAGCGTGTTGAGGCCGGTTTGGAGACACAGTTGCAGATGGGTGCCAAGCCTATCATGGACCAGTTGATGGGTACGCCTATCGGCTACGAGCCTGTTGTGGAGGGAGAGACTACCATCGGTGCCAAGTACGAGTACCGCCAGTCGGTCTTCCGTGGACAGTTGGACTCCAAGGGAAAGGTTGGTGTTTTCATGGAGAAGAGGGTTTTGCCCACCGTCTCGATCTTGTTCTCTGGTGAGATCGACCACTCTAAGAACACATCCAAGTTGGGTGTTGGTTTGCAGTTTGAGAGTGCCGGCAACGAGCAGTTGATGATGATCCAGCAGGGCTTGGTTGACCAGAACGGTAACCCTATTCCCGGTGCACCTCAGTTATAGACGTGCTCACGACTTTGTACATACGATCAAGGAACGATGACTGCCATGCGCAGTTGAGTGGCTACACCATTGTAAGACGACAATGTTGGCTAGACTGTTACATTATCATTAACTAATTGCATAACTTCAATGTACTTACCACCCAAAGAGTCGGGTGATCGCACCCTTCGGCTTTTCACGAGGTTGAGGTCTCGTAACGAGGTTGTATACATCGGTAGAGTTCATAGAATCATTCGGCCTTCTGCGTCCACTCAGAACACTCTCTGCGTATCCCAGACGACGGTTTACCTGGTCGACTGTTAGTAGCTTCGAGTACGTCTTAGGCTTGCGTTCTTTCTCCACGACTTGGGCTAGGTTGTGCTCGGTGAAAGACCGGTATATTTCTCGGTAGGTGTCTTTCAAATGTTGGCCCTGTGGTGGAGCCTTCCCCAAAGAGTACGACGACCTTGAGTTCGCCAAAGTGGGAGCGCGAGCGCTGGGCTCCATCCACGTGCTGACAGATGTGTACAAGTCACTGGGTGTTCTTGAACGACCGCTTTGACTGTTCCTGGCGCGATTGTACTGAGAAAGCGAGGTGGAGGGAAACTCCTCATACTCCTCTTCGTGTGTAGATCCAAGGTTGCTCATACGGTCAGGAAATATAGCCATTTTGCCTCGTTGATATTGGACGGGCAACTGAACACTCGAAGCTAACGATGGAGCTCTTGATTGGGGCCGAGAGAAGTTGATCAGCTTTGTTGTGCTGATGTTCTCTTCGTACTCGTCCAAGAGCGAGTCCATATCGGAGGAGTCCGAGCGACTTGAGCGTACCTTACCTTTTTGGAAAGGATTAGCGAGAGCAGGGTTGACGAGCGGCTTCGGATGATGTAACAATTTCTTCCCGTTCGCATAAGGAGAGTCAATGCTGAAGCCAGCTAACGCTGACGTGATCAGCTTGTCTGGAATTTGTCTAGGCGGGGCCCAATCCTTCTTGGGCAGAAGCTCGAAGTCGCCGTACAAATTGACTTGTGCAGGCGAAACAGGCGCTGATGGCGGTGATTCGGGAATGTCATTAAATAAAGGCGTGAAATGTGGAGCTCTGCGTTTGTCATGACCGGCATGATCTTGGGTTTTATCCTTCGAGAGATTGGTATACTTCACAAGCCCTTTGAGCACTGTCTCTAGCTCCAGGAGAACAGAACTATCCTCGGTATCAATGTGAATCTTCCAATACCGCTCTGGGTTCAGAAGCGGCAAGATGAATTGGTTGTGAGCCGTTCGAAGCATTTTGAGTTTTCGAAGAAGTGGATACACAAATTGGTGGCCACAAGCTAGGTAGGTGACGTCTCCGTTGTGCAATTGAAACACCTCAAACTCTCCGTGGCCCAATAACGTTCCAGCAGATAGCTTTTGGTCAGGATCTTGAAGTTGTTCATGAAACACAACAATACGCGCCAGCGGATGGCGAAAGAGGCTAGCCTTGCCCTCCATGTTCTGCTTCGATAGTATGAGCGAGTATTTGCCGTCATCGTCCTCGGACGGAGGCGTATGTGGAGGCATGCTCTTTCTGTTTCTTTTGATTTCTTTAACCTCACTAACAAACGACGGCTCAAGCAGATCGTCGCTCTTCTTGTGGCGCATGAGCGTTTGCTTTCGCGGGCTCATGGGATTCGACATCTGTATTCGTGGAGGCGGACCTTGTATTGTTTGCGCCAATTGAGATATAGACATTTCTGGGGTTTGAATGTGGGGTGTGTTCTGTTTTTCTGGTTTTTGTTTCTCTTTTTCGAGGTCCTTATCCCGCCTTCTCTTCGGCTTCCGACGCTTGCGTTTTTCGTCCTTTTTCGGGGGCTTTTCATCGGCCATACTGGCAGAATGGGGAAGGTAGGAAGTCGCTTGTGATTCTCACTCTGGGGTCCAAACAAACAGGAGGTACGGGTGTGGCACTGAAAGATTATTCTATTACTATTATGGCCGGTTAGATTTTGTTGTGGGAGACAAGGGGAACGTAGGATACGGGATCTCCATTAAAGATGCCCGTTGTATCCGTGTGCTCGACCGTCGTAAATCCGGATATATTATACCGAAGCTTCTACTCCTCCAACAAAGGCGTTTCCTCGCCGAGCTGTCAGTTCGCTGGGGCAGTACCGGCAGGGGCCTGGCCTAAAACGCGCTCAAAGGGTTCGAACAGCAGAGGGCTCTCGCCCAGTTCTGGATCACTGGTGAAGATAGGTCTGTAAGTGACGCCACGTTCGTTGACAGCGTCCTCTTCCTTGTAGTAGGTCACCAATAGTTGCAAGCGGCTGATCACAGGAGCGAGCTTCTTCTCTATCCACAAGACGATTTTCAGCGCAGGGAATAAAAGTTTCAACCGGTCAGTTGCCAACAAGTAGCCTGCGGAGATACCTGCCAAGTGGCCAAAGAACGACGCTTGCGGAACAATGATCGCAACAGCAATCAAGTTCAAGAAGGGGAAACCAAGCGTTGGAATCAGGTACTCCGAACCTCCAACCTTAAATGTGTAGCAGACGGGAAAAGCGAAGTGTTCTTTGTAGCAAAAGAACATCAAGAGCGAGAACACGATGCCCAGCAACCCTGCAGCACCTTCATTGGGGTACAACACAAGTCCGACCAAGCAATATTGCAACGCAGTGACAACGGCCAACACATTTAACGTGATCCCGGTGTACACCGTACCGTGGGCCCGCTCGTAACGAGACAAGAGAGGGTACAATGCCACGAGATTCACCACCAAGTGGAAGATGTCCAAGTGTGGGAAGATGTAGAACGATAGGGTGTTCAAGTCGAGATGAAGCGGCGTCGACGGTTTCAACACAAGCGCGTCGGATCCTTTGGGATAAAGGATGAAAAAGACAACCGTGAAGATCTGGATGCCTACGGAGAGTGCCGGCTGAGCCCGCAACTGCTCCAAAGTGGGTGTTTGGAAGGCCACCATAAGAAAAGTAGTCTAGTATCTAAAATGCGCGACTCATGTCAAGAAGTGCATGTGTCAAGATTGTGATGCGTGGCATATTCATTATTTCACGTATATTACACTAAGGTATATACTGGAGTGAATTGTTTTGTTCCCGAAATGAAGTTTTCACAAATTGCAATGTAAAATTTGTCGGATGGAACCACCATGCATTATCATGTCTTCGCAGCGATAGTGCTGGAAAGACTAGCCATGCCAACGTGTCGAGAAGCAATACACGTCTCGGTGATAGAAAACGTTGTAGCTCTTGACTTGGTTTTTTAGCCTTAGTAGCTTATGACTTCGTATCTTTAGCCCTATGACTAGTACCACCATGTTTCCACGCTATCCACCACTATATCTCCTCCTTCCCTACGTTTCGCCAAGATCCTTGAGCACCTTCTCTCGAAACAGACCTAGGAACTCCACCTTCTTCTCATTGCTTTGTCGTATGGCTTGTATCTTACTCTTTCTTTCGGCAACAGTCTCACATATGCCGTCAATCTCCTGGAGGTACTGACGTACAGTATTCACCTTGAGCCGGATGTTACCCGCATTATTGTCAAAGTCTTTCGGTTGAAGGTCGCCTTTCTCCAAGCTTTGCATAAGTGTGAAAAGATCTGGTAGAAGCTCAATGTCTTTGAGTTTCTGTAGCGTTTCAATTTCCTCAACGGGATCTCCTTCCGGAAGTACCTCCTTATTGGGCAGTGGAGAGCCCTTGATGCCGAGTCCTAGGTCACTCATGGTAGTTGTGAATGATAGTATTGATATAAGTTACACCTGTACACCACATTTCGACAGTTGGCATTCTTTCGATATCTACGGCCACCGATAGTCCATGTGATCAGCAACCTAGTATCTAGTTTTTGAACATACGAGAAACACGGAATTCTGCAAACAACCCTATCAATACTGTTGTACTGATATTATCACGGCACTCATAACTGTTCCCTGCACACACGTATCAACTCAACTACCACTATGGACTTCCTTCTATCGGCATTGACAAGATGCTTGCCTTGTTTCCCTGATATGCTGGGTCCTACGATCACAATCAACAACACTCGTTATCGAATTGTGCGTCTACTAGGAGAAGGAGGCTTCTCATATGTTTATCTTGTGTCTCAGAGAAACAACGCCAACATCTTGTACGCCATGAAAAAGATCCGGTGTCCATACGGAAGCAACGATGCCACCTTCAATAACGCGATGCGCGAGATTCGAAGCTACCACCGCTTTGAAGCAGTCAAGACACCATACATTGTTCACACCATTGATGAGGCCGTGATCAACGAAAGCGACGGCTCGAAAACGTTCTACGTGCTTTTGCCATACTTCAAGAAGTCGTTGCAAGACGTGATCAACTCCAATGTGCTCAACAACGAGACAATGGAGGAAGAAGAGGTGCTCAGGATTTTCATTGGAATCTTGCGTGGAATCCAAGCTATGCACAAGTACAAGACCGCAGGAGGAGACGAAGAAGATGAGAATGATATGATGCTCCCCGAGGAAGACGACGAGGAAGGAGGAGCTACTGAGCTCCAGGAGAATTGTCCCTACGCACACCGTGACATCAAACCAGCCAACGTAATGCTCTCTGCAGAGGGCTTGCCTGTCCTTGTGGACTTGGGATCGTGCTCGAAAGCACGTGTGACTGTGACGAGTCGTCAACAGGCGTTGGCGTTGACAGACTATGCACAAGAACACTGTACTCTTCCGTACCGTGCCCCAGAGCTTCTAGACGTCGCTACGCATGCTGAGATTACTGAGCTGACAGACATTTGGTCCCTTGGGTGCCTCTTGTACTGCTGCTGCTTCGGCTTCTCGCCCTTCGAGAAGATGGAGATCGAACAAGGTGCTAGCTTGAACTTGGCCATCTCTCAGGCCAAGTACGAGATTCCTAAGGACCGTAAGGGCTTCTCTGACGATTTGATGAAAGTCATCCAGAAGTGTTTGGTGTTGGACTCCGCAGCAAGACCAACTGTAGATGAGCTTTTGGAGGAGTCTCTCGAGTTGATTCGCAAGGTCTAACGTACTACAGAAGAAATCATTTCCTACATATTTTGGGATCACCTACTACATACTTTTCAATGCCTACCACCAACTCCATACGCCCACGTCTCTAGTGAAACCAGTATGCCTTTCCTGCACACACCAATATGGAACGACACCTACGATTTATAACCTGCACACCTATTTGGAATTCACCACCTGTCTCTTTACCATGACGAAGTTCCAGAGAGGAGATCTCATGGAGGGCTGGAATGACTGTCCTATATTGTCACGTGAGTCTAGTTCTTCTAGCGTCAGCTCCATTCGTTCGAAGAAACGAGCCCCCAGATTATATGGCCTAGCCAATAATTCCGACCCCAGCTTTCGACGTGTTGCATCGCTTCCAGCTGCCACCACGTCGTCTGTCAACTTGGTCTTGGAATCTCCAGTCGATTTGGATGCCGCAAAACAGAAACTCATAACCCTTTTGCAATCGCCCGAACTCCTGGAGAGTGACAGAACGTTTTACGAGAAGAGGTTGCTCTCTGTGTTTGACGCGTTGGAAACGCAGCACAAGCAGTTCGTTGCCAATATCATCGTGTTGGTCGGAAAAACAGAGCCCCAAACGCTTAAAGACGGGATCTTGGCGTACATGACGAACAACTCGGGAATCAGCATATGGTGTGTGCCTTTGAAAAAGCTAGTGGACACTATCCAGTTAGCCAGTAGTTAGTGAGCTACGATAATTAGCATGGAATGATTAATACTATACACAACACACAAGAAAGCTTGTAACGACGGCGTTTGTGTGGATGGCCGAAATAATTTACATTCTCTTTCTCCTTCCGATCTGGGCCTGGTAACCGGTCTTGATGCTGGACACGGAACGCGTGGAACCACACGCCTTACAGCTCAAGAAATGCAATCTGTTGGCGGACTCTCTCTTCAACTCGGTGTTCATGGACTTGCACGTCTTGCACGTCACGTATTCTAGAATGTATCTTCTCAACACCGACTCCATCTGCTTGGGCTGGAACTTACCCTTCAACACCAATCTCTTCTCTCCGTCAATGGATCCCGACGTACCCAACTCTGCGAACAAGAACTGGATCAAGTGCTCGGGGTTTCTTTGCAATACGGTGGCAATGTCCTGAACGTTGGCGAACAATGTCTTCTTCAGTCCTTCTCTCTGACACACTGGGGGTGGAATACGGAACTTGGGTCCGCTTCTGTCTCCTGCCAACTCAGGGTTGTTGGTTTTCAAGATTGTGAAGAAACGAGACAAAAGAGACTCGTAGGGCAAGCCCAAAATGGCCTGCGTGGACTGCTGAACCTTCTCTTCTTGCAGGGAGGCGGCGGCCACGTCGTCAAGACCGGCCTTCTCCAACTCCTGCTCGAAATCGAGTGCTCCTGCCACTTTCGTGGACTTTTTCTTCTTCTTCTTCAACCCCAAGTCGTCCAATGATGCGGCCAAGTCGTCTACTGGCGACGCCTCGGTCTCGCCCGCCTCCTCGGACTTTTTGGACTTCTTCTTCTTCTTCAACCCAGCGAACATCTCGTCCATCTCTGGTGCGGGTGTGGCGCTCTCAGACACGGGGGCGCTGTCTTCGGCGGTCTTCTTAACCTTCTTTTTCTTCTTCAAGCTGGGATCAAAACCCAAGTCAGCCATGTTGTGTGATAATGTGGTGGTTTGCCTTACAAATTTTTCTCTTTTTTTCAGTGTCGGGTACGCACACGACTAATGTAAGTATCGACGATTCATACTATTTGGATTTTATGAAGAACGTACGATTGCGATAGTGGATAGATGTAGGGCCGTTGGTAGCTCTTGTAGATTTTCCATGGTCTTTTTCTGAAAATTTTGGGATTTGTCTTGGGCAAGTATGGACCTTGCGATCTTGGGGTTGTCCTGACGAATACGAAAATGAATCATCCGTATTTGGGCTTTCCTGGTATCAGGCAGGTTGCCTCTATCATGGAAGAACCCTCTTGTTGACTATTGCAGCAGTTTATGAAATACTTTTCGCAGCCGTGACTCAGAGTGAAGCCACTGTACTCGTAAGCCATCCTAGACAACTGGTATTGTGTCAAACTCTGAGATCAGCATAGAGAAAGAGATCAAGATCCAAAATCTCACCCAGCTACTCCGCTCTCTTGATGCTATTGTACATTATCTATTCCCATTAGAGGCTCAATTTCTCGGTGCTCTCCTTCACCTCCGCTACTTCCTTTTCATATGCTGCAGCCCGCTCCTCAAGCTCTCTCGATTCCTTTCCAGGAGTGTATGTGATCTTAGTGTCCTCTCCATCTTCTTCGACCTTGATGTCGTCTTCGATGGCATACTTCAGCAAAAACCAGTTCTCCACTTCCTCCTTGCAATTCGTTTCGGCCTCGAAAAGAGCGTCGTGGTTGGAAGTATTCTTTGCGAAGACATCCACGTTGTACTTCTCCACCAAAAGCTGCACCATTGGCAAATGTCCACTGAAAGCGGCCCAATGCAAAGGTGTGTTTCCGCTGTCATTCTTAGAGTTGGCCAACTTTTCAGCCTCCTCCTTAGGCAAAAGCGACAACAAGTAGTCCACAACCTCCACATGGCCATTAGCAGCTGCCATATGTACTGGTGTGCTCATCGTGATATCATCTTTTATGGTGGGGAGCAAGCTTGCGGGTATTATGGTAGAGAAGATCTCCTTCAAGTATTCCAAATCTCCCTCTCTGGCGTCATAGATGATGGCATCCATTTCCTCCTGGGACAATGAAGTGACAGACATGGTTGGTAAATTGATAGTTAAAGATGCTAAAAAATTGCGATGTAGATGCGGTGATACACCTGTACCTCCCTATAATAGTTGATAGAACCATTCGGATCAAGCGCTGTAAAGGTTGGGAGTACTAGACTGGAGAACGCTTACAGAAATGGCATATATCGAAATAAGCTTTAAAAGACTTACGAGATTGCATCCATCGTGGTTCTATAGAGCATTGCTAGATAACACACCCGTACACCTCAAATCACTAATCACCTTGCTACTCCATAGTTATGGTGAAAATAGAAGAGCTAAACTCGGAGACGCCGAAAAAAAACCCCTTTGCCGTCAAGAAGAAGACAACCGTCAAACGAGAAGCGGATGAAGTTTACCCAGAGAGAAAGGGCCTCAACAAGCCGCAATTCTTGGGAAATTCACCTCTTGACAAACTATTCCACCAGCTAGAGGAGTTGTTGGATGAGGGATTGGAGTCAACTACCGTGGAGAGCCTCTATGTGAAGATATACAAGTGCGAAGCTATTGGAAATGCCCGGTACAAAGTGGTGGAGAAGCTACTACAATACCTTACTGAAATTCAAGAGCTTTCAATGGCAGTTAAAGACGATGACAAAGCAAAGAACTTGATAAGCATTTCCCTACATGACATCAAGACCTTTGGGAGGCTAGTGAACTTGATTATTATTCTTGGTATTTACCCATGTCTTGTGCCATTCAATATTGGAATTCCTTTCGAAAAGAGAAGACTCAGTGATCTCGGGAAAAGAGTCTACAAACCCATCAAAATTGTACCAGTGTCTCAGGTTAAGGAGGGAAAGACGTACACTGAGCGCTACGGTCCTCATCAAGAGCTTCTCTTATTGATCTACGACAAATTACTGCATATCCTTTCCATTGAATCAGATGTGAAGGAACTCCTCATGAAGGGCTCAGGATACTCTGACTTCCTCACTGTTGCGATTGCTCTTGCGACAGTACCCTATTTCGACGCTGCTGTTCGGTCTAGACTTCTTGCTGAATATGAGCACATCACTCTTCTACCAGGGACGTACGAATTGTTTCAAGATTATTCCCTTCTTGTCGCAACTCCATCTCCCGTTTACTTCAAACAGTTCGTGATGCTCAAGTTGCAACTTCTTCCTTACGCCGCTCCCAAAAAAGATGGACTCTTAACGCTCATTGAGTTTGTACTTGGATTGAGAGATCAGGAGGAGATCAACATTGAGAAGTTCGACCATGTCGCAAATGTGATTCTCCTGAAGCCCAAATCAGTATCTACTGTGGAGTATTTCACATCCATTGGAAACCAGTGCTACAATTTACTTGTCAACATCAATAAACCGACAATCACAAGTTGCATTGGTCATGTTATGGAAAAGCTCTGGAACAAGAACAACAGGATAGTTCAAGACTTTATTCTAAAAAAGATCTGGGATAACTTTAACCCGTCTTCGGACTCCGATCTGTTGGTTTTGGTCTCAGAAGCCGCTCTCAACAACAACATCAACGTCCTCATATCCTTGACCAACCGTGGAGTTTCGGGAGACTTGCTTTTGGCAACCTTCATGCCCATTCTCGTTTCTCTTTGGTCGTATTATACTTTCTTGAAAGCTCACGACAAAGGTACTGAAGTTGTGCAGAACATCATCGTTGGGTTCTTGGCCTCTTCCGGATCAGAGGACGGTTCTGCTGCCCTAGCTCTCGACTCTATTGCGAAAAACTTGGTGGTTGACGGAGGTGAAAATTGGAAATTCAGAATTGGACCCAATCAACTTGTGGAAATTTGCCGGGTAGAGAATAATCCACTACAGGCTCCGAGTGTAGAACAAAAGGCTCTTACATTCATCAAGCTGCTAGACGCCAACTGCAAACTGTTCGTGGAACTTCTTGACCAACTTGATAATGAATTAATTCAAAAACTATTTGTTCTTGTTTTGAAAAGATGGCTCGAAGTGGACGGAATCTCAACCAGCTTGGCGGACGAAAATCCGTTTGTCAAGCTTGTGGACTTGAGACTTGTGGAAAGTATAGGTAACCGGTTCAAGGACAGATTGGCACAAACCCCTTTGGGAATCTTGGAGGTCATTCTGAGTATTTTGCAGTCTCGTCCATCGTTGTCCAATGAAGATGACATGGATGTTGACTCTGATGACGAGGATTCGGATGATGAAGAGGGTTTACCCGCCAAAGAAGTTGTCACTATTGTTTTGGAATTACTTTCTGCAATCATCTCTGAATCTCAGCCAGAAGAACTTGACGAAGATTGCAGAATTCAGCTCAAGAAAATACAAAGCCTGCTTAAGGCAACATATTCAGATTTATCAACTGCAACTGCTTTGAATGAAAGAATTGCACTCTTACTTAATGGGGATAAACCAGCAAACAACGAAACAGAAGCACAAAGAAAGATTCTAACACGCGCTATCACGAACTTGAATGACCCTTTGGTGCCTATCAGAGCACATGGTCTTTATCTCTTGCGGCAATTGGTCGAACAAAGAAGCCCTGTGATCTCCATAGATTTTGTGGTGAATTTGCATTTGGTGCAACTCAAAGACTCAGAGCCGTTCGTGTATCTCAATGTTGTAAAGGGTCTCGAGAGTTTACTAGAATGGGATGACAAAGAGGTCCTTCCAGTCTTGGTAGCGCTCTATGCCGATCCAGAACAAGATATCGACGAACGGTTGCGGGTCGGTGAGGTGCTTTTGCGCTACATCCAGAACCAAAACGAAGTATTCCACGGCGATATGGCTAGCCTTGTCTGCGAGGCGGCCCTCAAGTTGATTCGGAGACCTGCAAATGATTCCGACAAGGCTGACGATAGGATGAGAATGTCGGCCATGTCTTTGTTAGGAACTTGTTGCAATACCAACCCTATTGGAATATTCGGTAACTTGGAAAACGCATTGGATAGTGCTATCGGCATACTCCAATTAGAAACTGGGAAAGACGCTGCTATCATGAGACGTTCGGCCATTGTTCTTATCCATGATTTGATCTTAGGAACATCTGAGAGCAGCAAAGTACCGTTCCCTAGGTCTTACATGGAGAAAGTGATGACGACCCTTCGATACATCCAGGCCAATGACTCGGACTTATTGGCTAGGGAACAGGCCCAATCAGTACTCGTCACAATCGACGAGTTGGTCAAACTGGCCTTCTCACAGGAGGAGGCACAATAATCTACAATATACATAGACACTTAATACCGATTTTAAATATACCTGATGAATCAGAACTAGATTACATAATTCGTTTAGTCAACCTCCTCCATGGCGGACTCGATAGCTGGCTCCTCGGTGGAAGAGGTGCTGGTACCGAGCTCGGCCTCAACTTCCTCGTCCTCCTCGATGTTCAAACCCAAAGAGATCAATCTGTTAATTCTACCAGCGAAAGAAGATGGCTCTTCCAAGGAGAAACCAGAAGTAAGCAAAGCGGTCTCGTACAACAAGGTAGTCAAGTCCTTAACGGTCTTGTCCTCGGCACCATCGGCATCAACCTTCTTTCTCAATTCCTTGATGATAGCAGACTTTGGCGAGATCTCGAAGGTCTTCTTGGAAGACATGTAAGAGGACATGGTGGTGTCTCTCAAGGCCTGTGCCTTCATGATTCTCTCCATGTTAGCGGACCAACCGAACTGACCAGTTCTGATGGCAGCTGGAGCGTCAACCAACTTGTGGGAGACGACGACCTTCTCGACCTGGTCACCCAAGATCTCCTTCAAGGCCTTGGTCAATGGCTCGAACTCGGCGATCTCCAACTCTCTCTCCTTCTTCTCCTCCTCGGTCTCCTCCAACTCGAAGTCCTTGGTAATGTCAACCAACTTCTTGTCTTCGAACTCCTTCAACTGAGTCATGGCGTACTCGTCAATAGGGTCAACCAAGAACAAAACCTCGAAGTTCTTAGCCTTCAAAGCCTCCAAGAATGGGGACTTCTCGACGGCCTTGATGGACTCACCGGTGATGTAGTAGATGTTCTTCTGGTGCTCTTGCATACGAGTAACGTAGTCAGACAAGGAAGTGATCTCCTCACCAGACTTGGTAGACTGGTATCTCAACAACTTAGCCAAGGCTGGTCTGTTCTGCTGGTCCTCGTGGATACCCAACTTGATGTTCTTGGAGAAAGCAGAGTAGAACTTCTCGAACTGCTCGGCGTCCTCAGCGATCTCGTTGAAGGTCTCGATCAACTTCTTGACGATGTTCTTCTTGATGACCTTCATGATCTTGTTCTGCTGCAACAACTCTCTGGACAAGTTCAATGGCAAGTCCTCAGAGTCCACAACACCCTTGACGAAGCTCAACCACTCAGGGATCAACTCCTCGGCCTCATCGGTGATGAAAACACGACGGACGTACAACTTGATGTTGTTCTTCTTCTTCTTGGACTCGAAAGCGTCGAATGGAGCTCTCTTTGGAACGAACAAGATAGCCTTGAACTCCAACTGACCCTCAACAGAGAAGTGCTTAACGGCCAATGGGTCCTCCCAGTCGTTGGAGATAGACTTGTAGAAAGCATTGTACTCATCCTGAGTGACGTCAGTGGGGTTTCTGGTCCACAAAGGCTTGGTCTTGTTCAACTCCTCGACCTCGGTGACAACCTCGGTGACCTTCTTGGTCTCCTCCTTCTTGTCAGCCTCCTCGTCCTCGACCTCCTCCAACTTAGGCTTCTTGTCGTCGCCCTCCTCGGTGGACTCCTCCTCCTTCTCGACTGGGACCTCCTTCTCGACCTCCTTGGTCACAACCAACTGGATTGGGTAAGAAACGAACTCAGAGTGTCTCTTGACGACCTCCTTGATTCTCTTCTCCTCCAAGTACTCCAACTGGTCCTCCTTCAAGAACAATCTGATGACAGTACCACGAGTGATTCTCTCGTTGGTCTCGTCCAAGGTGATGGTGAACTTACCACCGGCATTGGACTCCCACATGTACTGCTCGTCGTCGTTGTGCTTGGAGAACACCTGCACGTGGTCAGCAACCAAGAACAAAGAGTAGAAACCGACACCAAACTGACCAATCATGGACACATCGGCACCAGCGGACAAAGCCTCCATGAAAGCCTTGGTTCCAGACTTGGCAATCGTACCCAAGTTGTTGATCAAGTCGGCCTTGGTCATACCAATACCGGAATCTCTGATCTCCAAGATCTTGCCCTCAGGCTTGGGGGTAAGTCTGATGAACAACTCTGGCTCGGTCTCCAACTTAGCTGGGTCGGACAAGGCCTCGTATCTGATCTTGTCCAAAGCATCGGAAGCGTTGGAGATCAACTCTCTCAAGAAGATCTCCTTGTTGGAGTAGACCGTGTTGATGATCAAGGACATCAACTGAGAGATCTCAGCGGTAAACTCGTGCGTCTCTTTTTTTTCTTCGACCATGTTGAATTTGTGATTGCCTGAAAATTGTGAGAATCAGGCGTTTATATATGGCTACATAGTGGACGACTCACGGGGAAAATTCCATGGGCTTCCATGATTGTGTGCAGTCCGGAGATTCTCGAACGTCGTAGAATTCAGAGGAAATGGATGTGGTTCGGCAAGATGGACTAGACAATTGGCATAGTGGGGCAATTGCAAAGAGTTCGGGCCTTTTTCCACAAATTTCGCTGCTTGAAAATGTTGAAAATAGTGTACCTGGTGCAAGCAATTAGGGCCGTATTGGGTGCGAAATTGTTTGCTGCCTATAAAATATAGTGGAGAGATTAGTGAGTAGAATATGGTTATACGATAGCAATTGAGACTTCCAGCGACACCCGAGATTCGGAAGATGGCGATCCACGAAGAAACAGAATTATACGTCGTATTTTAGAAAAAGTCTAGAGGGTGTCGCTGCGTGTCTATGTGTTAGCTGATGAAATCTATGGATGTATGAGTGAACAATTGCTTGTCAGAGATTTCAGGTTAGTTCTCACTTCCCGACTCATATCTGCCGCTTCCCATTTCTCTTTTCCTTTTTATTAATTTACAGTATTATACATTTTTAAACACCTAGCCTTATCAAATGACCAACTCCTCTGTTTCTATCCCACAATCAATGCACCGCCGTTTCACCATCCGCTCATCATCCCCAATAGCCAAAGGAGCCGACCACAGATGCACGTGGCGGTCGTCCAACGCCATGCCGTTTCTCAACTTTCGAGTGTACTCTTCAGCTCTTGTCTTCTTTCTGATCTCCTTGAGCTTGTCCTGATATTTCTTGTCTTTGCGCTGTAGCCTTGCCTTCTCGCGCTTCTCCCACTCCGCATCCAAACCTTCAGATGAGCCCCACTTCTTCCAGGCATACTCTTCTACTTGGAACCGAAGAAACAACTTCATGCGCAGGAACCCGTGAGGATTGGGCTTCTCGATACGAGGCAATAGCGCAGGATCCTCAAGTTCAGGGTCTGTAAGTAGGTAATCCTCTCTGCACTCTGTCTTGGTCAACAATGCATATTTGTCAGGTTTCTCCTTCATACACCGCCGACACACTCGGACTTGCTTGAAATTGGTGAATAAGTTCGGGTCTATCTCGAGCGAGTTGCACTCAAAGCATTTGGGGGCATTCTCTAGATCAAGTGGAGGCGCCAAATCTCGTACCAAGTGCTCCTGTTTCTGACGCTCCTTCCACTCTTGGAGGGTGACTGATTCTTCGTCTTCTTTGTTGAACTTCTCTTCCTGGTCGTCTATGAATCCTCCTCGGCTGTCTTTCATAGTGGCAAAATCATATTCAATGTAGTCCTTTTTCTGGATGGGTGGACGTCCATTGTTGTCAACTCTTGCTCGTTTTCTATCCTTGTCGGTCACTATGGCTACAGGCGCTAGTACCGAAGCGTCTCTGCTGTTCAACTGCCTCTCTTTTTGCAACTGAAGGGCACGTTCCCTGTTTTTGTCGATTCTAGCCCGTTGCTCTGCTGTGAGCTCCACTCGTGGAAGTGCTGGGATTACCCTTTCAGGAGCCTTCTCCTGTACTGGCCGAATCCGTATTTCTGGTGGCGGCGGGCGTTGTGGAGGTGGATTTTCACATCTTCTTTGCTTGAGTCTTTCAAGCGCCTTCTGGCGATTTGCCTCCTAGCTGTTAGTACTAATTCGGCAGAATCCAAAAGTACATACAATGCGCTTTCGCTGCTCTTCAGAAAGAGCACCTGGTTTAGAAGCCATGATTAAGGCAAAGTGATTTGGGATGCAGGTATATGGTCATGTGACCATCATCGGAATTGTCACTAAATGAGATGGGTGCAAATCTCGATCTACAGGCAGAATTGAACAAGGTTTAGCTCTCTCAATTTAAAGAAAACTCAACTATAAATACCCCCTTATGAAAACCAAACGCCATAACACATTATCATTCCGGGCAGAGCCCGATTTCACTAGGAATGACGTCAGGCCTGCTTGTTCAAAATCTTGTCGGCCCACTGAGGCAACACAAAAGAGGCCTCGTGTACCTTGTTGTTGTAGTAACGCAAGTTGGCATCGACATACTCGTCGTCCCACTCGTAACGCAATGGCTTCTTGACATTGGCGTCCTTGTTCTTGCTGCAAACCATGAAACCAATAGTACCGGATGGGTAAGTTGGGATCAGAGTGTAAGCGTACTCAGCAACAGGGAAGATCTCCTTGCAGTCTTTCTTCAACTTGGAGATGATGTCCATGTGCAACCAGATGCTCTCGGCCTGAGTGGTGATGACACCGTTCTCAGTCAAGGCGCCCTTCAACAACTCGAAATAAGGCTTCTGGAAAAGAGACTCAGCTGGTCCCTCAGGGTCAGAAGAGTCGGTGACGATGACATCGAAAGTGTTCTTGAAGTCCTCCAAGAACTTGAAACCGTCTCCGATGTGAACCTTGGTTCTTGGGTCGGCGTAAGACTTGGACATCTCAGGCAAGTACTTCTTGGACACCTCAATGACAGCCTCGTCAATGTCGCACAACCAAGCCTCCTCGATGGAGGAGTGCTTCAACATCTCTCTCAAAACACCACCGTCACCACCTCCAATGACCAAAGCCTTCTTGGGGTTAGGGTGAGAGTTCATGGCCAAGTGAGTGATCATCTCCTGGTAAGAGTACTCGTCTCTCTCAGTGACCTGGATACAGTTGTCCAACACCAACACGTTACCGTAGTCGGTGGACTTGAACACCAAAACGTCCTGGTACTTTGACTTCTCGGCGTGCAAAACCTTTTCAACTCTCAACGACATGGCCGATCCGGGCCACATGGTGTCGGAGATCTCGGCAAACCAGCCGTCCTTGATCGAGGGGTGAGTCAATTCAGCCATATTAAAGAAAAAGGTGGTGTAGTAAAATTTTTCAACCAGTCTGCATGATCACGTGGGCTAATCGGCCGCCTAATCGTTGCAAAATCCTGCAGTGAGTCAGAGCTAACATTCTTTTTAGCCCTAATGAGATAGGTTATGATGAGGTTGGACGTTGAGTTTAGCTTTTTGATTGCGCTTTGGGAGTCACTTTACTTCCGGAAAATTGTTCTGTAATTCCGCTTCCCATATCAGTTCTTCAAGGTATTTCCATTTAGAAGCTAGCGAGCTTTCCGTCATTGATCACTGAAACCACGTGAAGATCCGTTTTGTGTCTTCTGAAACAGTGGCATTGTATGCTCAACACCGCAGACTTGATCTATGAGACTCTCGACCATTTCGGTTTAGCTGTGCTGCATTGATTTTCAGCAGAAATTGCCTGGCTAGCTCAATGGCTAGAGCGTGTGACTTTTAATCACAAGGTTGCGGGTTCGACCCCCGCGTCGGGCTCTTTTTTTTCCAATCCTTATCTATGCGCACTTGACGTTATAGTTTCTAATTTTTACAGTTCTAAGGGATGCACATGAATAGACAATATATTATAAGCGTGAGATAATACGTAAGGGTACACTTAGTTACCGGCAGCGACGGCAGCCATCTTGTTCAAGGCGGAACCGTACTTGAACCACTCGATCTGCTCGACGTTGTAGGTGTGCGACAACTCACAGTCCCAAGCGGCAGAACCGTCGTGGGGGTGGACTCTCAAAATAAGGTTCTTACCTGGGGCAAGAGTGGTCAAGCCAAGAATGTCAACAGTGTCCTCGGGCTGGATCTTGTCGTAGTCGGCAACATCAACGAAGTTCAATGGCAACAAACCCTGCTTCTTCAAGTTGGTCTCGTGGATACGAGCGAAAGACTTGGTGATGATAGCGAAACCACCCAAGAATCTTGGCTCCAAGGCGGCGTGCTCTCTGGAAGAACCCTCACCGAAGTTCTCGTCACCAATGACAACCCAAGTGTGGCCAGCGTCTCTGTAGGCGCCGGCGGTACCTGGAACACCATCGTACTTACCGGTGTAGAGGTTCTTAACGTTGTTAATCTCTCCGTTCTCGGCGTTAGTAGCACCAATCATGTAGTTGTTGGAGATGTTCTCCAAGTGTCCACGGTACTTCAACCATGGACCAGCCATAGAGATATGGTCGGTAGTGGTCTTGCCAACAGCCTTGATCAAGATAGGCAAGCCCTTGGCGTCCTTTCCATCCCAAGCCTTGAAGGGAGTCAACTTCTGCAATCTGTCGGAGGTTGGGGCAATCTCGACCTCAACGGAAGCTCTGTCCACAGGAGGAGCCTGGTAAGTGTTCTCACCGGCGTCGTATCCGTTAGGTGGCAAACCGACACCAACGGGCTCGGACAACTTGAACTCGTTACCTTCAGCATCCTTCAAGGTGTCAACAAGAGGGTTGAAACCCAAGTCACCGGAGATGGCGTAAGCAGTAACCATCTCAGGAGAAGCAACGAAAGCGTGGGTAGCTGGGTTACCGTCGTTTCTCGAGGTGAAGTTTCTGTTGAAAGAAGACACGATGGTGTTCTTGTCACCCTTCTTGATGTCCTGTCTGTCCCACTGACCGATACATGGGCCACAAGCGTTAGCCATAACGACACCGCCGAAGTCCTCGAAGGTCTTCAACTGTCCGTCTCTGGCAATAGTAGCTCTAACCTGCTCGGAACCGGGGGAGATGGTGAAAATAGACTTGGACTTCAAGCCGTGGGTGGCAGCGTCCTCAATGATAGAGGCGGATCTGGTCATGTCCTCGTAAGAGGAGTTGGTACAAGAACCGATCAAACCAACCTTGACCTCCAAAGGCCAGCCGTTAGCGATGGCAGTCTCCTTCATCTTGGAGACTGGGGTAGCCAAATCGGGGGTGAAAGGACCGTTGATGTGAGGCTCCAAGGTGTTCAAGTCAATCTCGATAACCTGGTCGTACTCACATCCCTCATCGGCGGACAAGAAGTCCTTCTTGTAGAGCTTGGCGAAGTCGGCGATCTTGGATCTACCGGTAGCGTTCAAGTAGTCAACCATGGAGTTGTTGAATGGGAAGACCGAGGTGGTAGCACCAATCTCGGCACCCATGTTACAGATGGTACCCATACCAGTACAAGAGAAGGTGTCGATACCGTCACCGAAGTACTCGACAATGGCACCAGTTCCACCCTTGACGGTGGTGATACCAGCCAACTTCAAGATGATATCCTTAGGAGAAGTCCAACCAGTCATTCTACCGGTCAACTTGACACCAATGATCTTAGGGGCCTTCAACTCCCATGGCAAGTCAGCCATGACGTCGACGGCGTCAGCTCCACCGACACCGATAGCCAATTGACCCAAACCACCAGCGTTAGGGGTGTGGGAGTCAGTACCGATCAAAAGAGCACCTGGGAAAGCGTAGTTCTCCAAGACGATCTGGTGAATGATACCCGAACCTGGCTTCCAGAAACCCAAGTTGTACTTGGCACAGGCAGAAGCCAAGAAGTCGAAGACCTCCTTGTTCAAGTCAATGGCTCTAGCCAAATCCTTGACACCACCAACCTGGGCCTGGATCAAGTGGTCACAGTGCACAGTGGAGGGGGTGGCAACCTGAGGCAAACCGGCAGACATG
Source organism: Danielia oregonensis (assembly GCA_003707785.3). Classification (NCBI taxonomy): domain Eukaryota; kingdom Fungi; phylum Ascomycota; class Pichiomycetes; order Serinales; family Metschnikowiaceae; genus Danielia; species Danielia oregonensis. The sequence goes on from PPLJ03000004.1 coordinate 575,723, forward strand.
AACTGCAAGATGGCCATCTGAGCGGTGGCATCCTGACAGGCGACTCTGTCGGGTCTCAACTTCAAGTAGGAGACACCTCTCTCGATGTCCTGCTCGTGAGGCTTGTCCAAGTGTCCGTACAACAACTTCTCGGCGTAGGTCAATGGTCTGCCCAATCTCTCCTTCACAATCTGGACGTTCTCCAACTGCTTTTTGTACTGGATGAAGGAAAAGTCTTCCAACAAGTTCTGGTTGACTTTCGAGTCTCTAGTGAGGCCAGAGGTGGCAAGCCCACGCACGGAGCGAGGCGCCATGGCGACGGATCTTCTAGAAGCAGACAACATGTCGTTGGTTTAGTAGAAAAAAAAGGCCGCTTCAGTGCGAATCCCCGGCATTTATAGTGCCTGTTTTCCTGAGCTCGGGGCCGAAATACAGCCAATAACATCGAGGAAATTTGTAAGAGCACATCCGAGGGTGCCACCGACGTTCCGAGGGGCAGACCATTCCGCCGATTCCGGGTACTAGCCGCCTTTGCGAGTCTGGAAAAGCGTCTGATAAGACTGGCACGGTGCGTGGTAGTGGAGGGAGGGGGCACGGTGTGGTTTTTCGCCGTGTACCGCTGGCGATCATCGGCCAGAGCGTGCCCTCGGATCTCAAAAGTTCTCCAGATTTTCAACTCCGGCCCCGCGTATTCGCACTTTTCGATTGGACATTTTTTCGGACCCGACCACCGGTGATTCCCTTGCACGTGCAACCTCGGATCTATGATCTGGCCGGATTTTTCGAGTCGTGACTTCAATGTGTGCTATGGAGGAAATACCGTGGATTGCTATACTGAAGCGTTATTTTCGCTGCCATTGAATGTTTTGGAATTTTGGATCAAAGGTTGAAATTTTCCCCGGGCATTCGGAACTTCGATTGTGTGCAAACCTCGGGTACTTTTCGCACCCAAAGTTTAGAGGGCATTGTGATTTTTATAATGGACAGTGTAAAGCGATTTTGGGAAGTTCGTTGGAGTAGGGATGTGGATAGAGTGTTTTGGAACGTGAATGTGGTGTATGTTTTGTTTTTGTGTATGTTACGTATTTTATGTTTTGCTAATTTCTTTTGGGTATTATTGGCTAGAAGCTACAAAGTTTGAGAATATTACTTGTTATGAAACTTTAGATCCATAAGCAAAAATTGGAAGACAAAAATTCAATACACAAGACATGAGCAGGATAATGAGTGGAACGCCACCAACTTCCCAGAACCTGAAGTGTTGTATTTTCTTCGGTGATTTCGTGTTGTACAATTTTCTCCATTGTTGTAGTCTCTACTGTCGTATTTCTATTATTGCTGTCTCTCTTATTCTATTAATGTGATGTTCTTCCTCTCATCTTATCGCCACAGCATTCGTTCGCATGCCAGCTCTTCAATGCTTATCGGTATAGCGGTTGAAGACTCCGATATCTATTTTGTTCACGTGAGCACATTCACATGAGCGTCAACACTAACGCCACTATGGAGAATGCACCCAATCTCCCTCTAAAGTGTGGAGTTCAATCGCTTCTCCATCCTTTGGCACCCAATTACGACAATGCCTTCAACCCGTGCTTTCTAGCGTTTCTTTTCGTGCCGTTTTCATTGGCATTTGGTGGTGCGGCTCTATTCCAGTTATGGAGCTACCGTTCGAAAGCTTGTTACGGAAGGCTAGCTCCGAAGAGTACTGGCCTCTTCCACTGGGCCAGGTGTTTCTTGGTAGTATGCCATGCGTTGGTATTTGTGACTTTGACCGGCCTAATAAGTCTTTACGAGCGGTATGCGGACCACAAGCTAATTTCCTTCGCTCTTGCCACCGCTGTGCTTCTCTTTTTAGTAGTGCCTTTGCATGTCTTGGAGACGACTCGGTCTCCCGTACCTAGTGGTGTGTTGTTATGCTTCTGGCCAACGTTGCTGGTTTTGGAGATGGCACTCTTTTACCAGGACACAGCCACTCACTGGCCCATTTTCTTGAGCACCTACGGTTCAACGTTGGAGGGTATTGCTTTGGTGCTTTCGGCATTGATCTTCACGTTTGAGTTCTCAAAGCTGTTGTGGACTCCTTCCCATGAGTTGCTTCTTCACTACCACAAAACAGAAAACCTCAAAGCGTTGCTTTCCAAACCAAACATGATCGAAAGGCTCACCTTCACGTGGATGAACACTCTAATCTCCAACTCATACAAGAATCAGACTGTGAGCCTGGCGGACTTGCCGCGTGCTCCATCTCATATGACAACTTCTATTTTCACAGCAAAGCTTGAAAAGTATTGGAGTGATCCCAAAAAGAGTAAGACGAGGAACCACCTCATTATCTCTTTAATCAAAGCTTTTGGCCCCGCAGCGTTAGTGTCGTTCTCATACGAAGCAGTCGACGACCTTTTGAGTTTTGTACAACCACAGCTTTTGAGATTACTCATTATCTTCGTGGACGACAAAATGCATGACCCACGTATCCCCGTGCTTAAGGGAGTTCTTATTTCCTTTCTGATGTTTGCCGTTACAATTGTTCAAACGGCCATGAACAACCAGTACGTTTTGAAGATTATCGAGGTTGGTTTGGGATGCAGGGCATCCTTGACGTCTCTCATTTTCCACAAGACGCTTCGTCTTTCTAACCAGTCACGAGCTGAGCGGTCTACCGGAGATTTGGTTAATTTGATCTCGATTGATGCTCCTCGTGTTCAGACATGCGCTCAAGAGATCAGCACTCTTGTCATTGCACCAACAGAATTGCTCATCTGTATGTGGTCGTTGTACAAACTCTTGGGTAAGGCTACATTTGCTGGTGTCGCTGCTATTGCATTGGGAATTCCGATCAATACCGCACTTGTAAGATATCTGAAAGGACTCAACAAAATTCAAATGAAACTAAAAGACAAGCGTACCAGAATAACCAATGAGATCTTTGTCTCAATGAAGTCTGTGAAGTTTTACGCTTGGGAAACCCCCATGCTCAATAGATTGTTTGACGCAAGAAACAATCATGAGTTGAAAAGCAAGCGCAAAATTCGTGCTGTCAATCAGGTAGGCAGCATGATTATGGTGTCGATGCCTTTCTTCGTTGCCTTTTCAACCTTTGCAACCTTTGCTACAACCGCAAAAACGCCATTGACATCTGACATAGTGTTCCCTGCACTTGCCTTGCTTAACATTCTTGCAAAATCCTTGATGCGCCTTCCATTTGTCATAAATTATATCACAGAGGCATCGGTGGCTATTGACAGAATAAGTTCTTTTTTGTTATCTCCAGAGATTGATGACACTCTTTTGTCTATCAAATCGAATGAAGACGACGAGGCACTTCGCTTAAAGGAAATATCCTTCCTCTGGAGCAAGGCTAATGTGACAGAGATCACCGAAGAAATGGATTTCAGTGGCTTCAATTACGCCTTAAAGAATATCGACATCTCTGCTAAAAAAGGTGAACTCATGTGTGTTGTTGGTAGGGTTGGCTCAGGAAAGTCTTCTTTATTGTCAGCTATTATTGGACAACTCGACGCTGTGGACGCTGGAGACCCACAGAAAAAGCCAACCCCTATACAGTTGCACGGCTCCATAGCTTACTGCTCCCAAAATGCCTGGATTATGAATGCATCTGTGAAAGAGAACATCCTCTTTGGCCACAAATTTGATGAAGAGTATTATAATAGAACTATAGAGGCGTGTCAATTGAGTGCAGATCTCAAGGTGCTTCCAGATGGCGATGACACTCAGGTGGGTGAAAAGGGAATTACACTTTCCGGTGGCCAGAAGGCAAGATTGGCTTTGGCCCGAGCTGTTTACGCACGTGCAGATATTTACTTGCTTGATGATGTTTTGAGTGCAGTGGATAGCCATGTGGGAAAGAACATTATTGCTCAAGTACTCGGAAAATCAGGTTTGCTCGGAAACAAAACTGTGGTTCTTGCCACGAATAGCATTCTGGTGCTCGAGAACGCTGATAAGATCTATTTGTTTGAGAGAGGATCGATCTCTGAAGAATCGTCCTACTCCGAAATTGATGCTGTGAAGCACCCAAAGCTCAATGAGTTGATCACTGAGTTTGGTCACAACTCGAAAGAGCCATCGAGATCCCCAATGCCCGAGGATCTAGAGCAATCACAATTGGCGGAAGAAAAGGCAAAAGCTTACAGAAGAGCAAGCATAGCTCCCTTCGACTGGGATCCAATGCAAAAAAGTCTTCCCGCCATTCGAACAGCCCAGACCGTTGAAGTTGCGGCTAAAGGTAAAGTCAAAAGAGACGTCTATTATGCTTATGCAAAAGCATGTGGTATGTTCGGCCTCGCATGCTGGGCGACCATGTTTGTGGCTTCGACTCTTGGGTCCGTCATGGGAAATTATTGGTTGAAAAAGTGGGCCGAGAGAAACTCAGACCTTGGAGACAATAGTGAAGCATTGCATTTCATCACCATTTACGCTCTTTTTGGATTATCCACCAGCTTTTTGGACTTAGGTAAAGGTGTATTGTTCTGGGTTTATTTGGGTCTCAAAGGTGGACGCAGTGTTCATGATGCAATGGCAAATCATATCGTGAAAGCCCCGATGAGTTTCTTCGATCGTACACCCGTTGGCAGAATCATGAATAGGTTCACTAATGACATCAACAAGGTTGATGATGCGCTTCCGCAATCATTCAATATGGTTATGGGGATCTCACTTCGTACTTTCATGACTATTGTGGTTGTTGTATGTGCTGTTCCTCAGTTCTTGACGGTTGTTATACTTCTTGGTTTTATCTACGGGTATTATCAGAAATACTACATATCCGTCCAGCGAGAACTCAAGCGTCTTGTTTCGATCTCACGGTCTCCAATATTTGCCCATTTCCAGGAAAGTTTGACGGGAGTGGATACCATCAAAGCGTTCAGACAACATGATAGATTCGTGTACATGAACAATGTCAACATTGATTTCAACATTAGGAGTTTGTTCATGCTCAGATCTATCAATAGATGGTTATCGACTAGATTGCAATTTATGGGATCTTTAGTCATTTTGACATCCTCCTCATTGATCATATACAAAACCACGACCACCTCTCCGTTGACTGGAGGTATGGCTGGTTTTGTAATGAGTTACGCTTTGCAAATGACAAGCTCTTTGCAAGCGCTTGTGAGGATGTCTGCTGAGATGGAAGCCAACGTTGTTTCAGTTGAGCGTTGTCTCGAGTATACCAGATTGCCTACTGAAGAAGACGATACTGCCGAGTTGGTGATCCCACAACCATCATGGCCACAGCACGGCAAGATTTCCATTGAGGAGTATTCCACTCGATACGCGGCGAATTTAGACTTGGTGCTCAAGAATGTCACCTTGTCCATTGATTCGGGTGAAAAGGTAGGTGTGGTTGGTCGTACTGGAGCCGGTAAGAGTTCATTGGTCCTAGCTATCTTCCGAATGGTTTCAGCAACCGAGGGCCACATCGAAATTGACGACATAGATACCAGAAAGTTACATCTCTTTGACCTTCGTCACAATTTGAGCATCATCCCACAAGACTCGCATATGTTCGATGGCACGATCCGCGACAATTTGGATCCCTTCCATGAGCATTCTGATGAAATGCTTTGGAAAGTCCTAGAACACTCCAATTTGAAGGAGACTATTGAACAACTCAACGACGGGCTCGGACTTGAAAGTAAGGTTGCCGAAGGAGGCTCGAACTTCTCTGTGGGTCAGCGTCAACTTATGTGCTTGGGAAGAGCGCTTCTCAGCCCTTCTAAGGTGCTAGTTCTCGACGAAGCCACTGCTGCTGTTGATGTTCAGACAGACAAAATTATACAGGCTACTATCCGGAGGGAGTTCAAAGATAGAACGATTATCACTATTGCGCACCGCCTTGACACTGTAATGGACAGTGACAGAATTCTTTCGTTGGATCACGGAGAAGTGAACGAGTACGACAGTCCGAAAGTGTTGCTTCAGAACACAGACGGTATTTTCTATAACTTGTGCAAGCAAGGGTCGTACATTTAAAAGCATCTGTGGGCCTCAGGACCAGGCTGTCCTCAATCAATACACTAATTGCTCTCTGCCTATGCTAAGTACTCTCTCATGAACCATTTAGTGCGCACTATCATTTCTCCAGGCTGCACTCTAGAACACGAAATTCGGGCAATCGAGAAGCTCGGATCTCGAAATTGAAAGCTCTGATCGAACCCAACAACCTCCGAACACTTCCGAGTCTGAAACTTAGTTAAAAAGCCATGATTTGACGTTCCCCTACTGTCCCCTCTATCCTGCGTGCACACCCCCAAAATCCGCACACATGGAAGCGAGTATTCCGAACTTCTAACTACAACATGGCCGCCGCAGCACCCCACGTTTCCAAGTTCCAGCGCTTCCTCAATGCCGAAACCGGCCCCAAGACCGTCCATTTCTGGGCCCCTGTGCTCAAGTGGAGTTTGGTAGTTGCCGGTCTCAATGATATTCAAAGACCTGTGGAGAAGCTCTCCGGAACACAGCAATTGGCGTTGTTCTCCACCGGAGTGATCTGGACCAGATGGGCTGGCTTTGCTATCACGCCTCGTAACTACTTGTTGGCCAGTGTGAACTTTTTCCTTGGCGGAGTGGCTGGTTACCAACTTACGAGAATCGTCAAATACAGAATGGACGCTGGTGACAACGCATCGCAGGTGTTCAAGTACATCCTCAAGGGCGATGATAGCGCATGATATATATTAATACAGGAGTTGCTAGTCGAGAGTCATCTCTGTAGGTGTAGCGGAGTAAGATTGCTCCGACAAGACGTCGGCCTGGGCTGCGTCTTCAAGCTCGACATCAGGAGTTTCCTCCCCCGATTGTGTGATTTCCGGGGTGTGTTGCGCTGTCTCCACGTCTTCTTGTTCTCTGTCAGCGAGCACTTCTGTTTCGATCGGTTCAACCGGGTCTTCAGAGTTCTCAGGCACTTCATCGTAAGCACCTTCAGCAGCAGGCTCCTTTTCTTGTTCATCATCCTGAACATCGCCTTCATCCTCTGGAGCCTCCTCTTCGTCTTCAACTACTTCTTCCTCTTCGTTCTGAGAGTCCTCCATATCGTAGTCTTCTTCGTAGTACTTCAAGTCTTCATACTCGCTGCTCTTGGTCTTCGCTACTTCTTCAACAACCTTAGGCAAGTCACGAGTCAAGAACAGATTCAACGCGGCGTCTCTGGAAGCCCATTGCGTGTTCTTTGCAGTCAAATGTGATTTGACTCTAAGCAATACCTCGTGCTTGATCTGCCGGAGCATGCGAAGACGGAATTCTAGGTTCACTAATTTGTTGAACTCAGCGAATACGGGAGGTGGGAGCTTGGAGTTCCTATCAACGCTGTAGAGTTGATCCAATGAGATTTTGGAAGGATACCTTCCCTTTTCCTTCTGAATTCTCTCAAGCAAGCGCCCGCCTTCGAAAGCTTGTAGAGTCTGGGTAGAGAAGTGAAATGGCGGTAGTGAAATGGTCTTTCGAAGGTCGGCATACTTTCCTTCCAGCTCCAACACATCAGTATGTAGTCTAGCCATCTGCGCAAATTTGCGGTTGTACATCTTGACCTCGCTGTCGATGAACTGATCAATGCTGCCATTGGACCATTCCTTGTAGTCTCTGTGGAACTTCTTGATGGCAAACGAGTCCAAAAGCGTTTGCTTCTGTACTTTCTTCACTTCCAGAGCATCTCCGTTGCCCTCAGCAAGTTGTTTAGTGAGTTCCAAGAGTTTCGATGCGGATAAAGAGCCGTTTTTGACCTTCTCAGCGCCCGCTCGGAGGTATGCTGCCCTGTTATTGTCCAGCACCATAGATCTTCAGATGTATGAAAAGAGAGGTGTACGGGTTCATATAGGGTGCACTGGTGCGTGGATGCAACTACAACATCAATGGATCCTGGTGAATTGAGGCTTCGGCTATACGAGGCGTCGCTAGTACTCACAAATCTCAATTTGGTCCATGCTGCCAAATGGTGTACCGAAGCTTTGAGCGGAATCGCCCAAATCGACGAGCCTTTCGAATTTCCAACTTTGGTACTTGACGAAGATGAGAAGCACGACCAGTTCAACTTCATGCTAGCTAAGAGTTACTTCAACTGCAAAGAGTTCGACCGAGCTGCACACGTGTTGAAGAATTGCCTGAGCGGGAACGCGTTATTCCTACGTCTTTACTCGATCTACATAAGTGTGGATAAGAAAGCTACAGAGGAGACTGACGGATCCATAAACGTTGGGCTGGTTCAAAACAGTTTGGGAAGTGATCCTTTGGCAGTGAGTGGTGAAGATGGAGGTGAACGACAAGAGCAGCTTGTAGATGGTCTAAACACGCGATTGGGATCAATCATCCTGGAGGCAGAGGCGTTCCATGCAAAGGGAGGATCAAATGCGTTCTTATACTACCTTGTGGGACTAATCTACAGCAAAAAGAAGAAGTACCAATTAGCTCAGGCGAGTCTATTTCAATCGGTCAAACTATTTCCATACAACTGGAGCTGCTGGCAAGAGCTTATTGCCACGTTTTCCAGCTTTGAGGAAGCACAAGGATTTGTGGCTCACGCAAGCAGCACAAGCGGCTCGCTTGCTTCGAACGTAATGTTTCAGATATTCGAGATCGTCGTTCTACAGGAGTTCTATCAGCACCTGGCTGCATTTACGGACAAGATCAACGCCTTGACCGAGATCTTTCCCACGTTCACCTTCCTCAAAGTCCAAAAGTTCTTGGTTGCATACCACGGTCTCGACTATTTCCAAGCAGAAGCATTATTTGATGAGATTCTTGTTAGCGACCCAATGAGACTCGACGACTTAGACACATACTCCAATATGTTGTACGTCATGGAGAAGAAGTCGAAACTCTCTTTCCTTGCACAATTTGCATCACAGATTGATCGCTTTCGTTCTGAAACCTGCTGCATTGTGGCCAACTACCACTCCATGAAGGGCGAGCATGACAAGTCTATCATGTACTATAAAAGAGCTTTAACGCTCAACAAGAACTGCCTTAGTGCCTGGACGCTCATGGGTCACGAGTTTGTGGAGCTCAAGAACTCGCATGCTGCTATCGAATCGTACCGCAGAGCTGTCGACATAAACTCTAAAGATTTCAGAGCGTGGTACGGCTTAGGCCAAGCTTATGAAGTGCTCGACATGCACTTGTATGCTTTGTATTACTACCAACGCGCAACCAACTTGCAGCCTATGGACAAGAGAATGTGGCAGGCTATCGGCAATTGTTACGAGAAGATTGATAAGTTAGAAGAAGCAGCGCGTTCGTTTGAAAAGGCCCTCGCTATCGATAGCCTCAGCAAAGCTGGAGGCGAGTTTGCCGATAGTGTTAGCGTGGAACCACACATCTGCCATAAGTTGGCAACAATCTCGGAGAAGTTGGGCAGGCCAAACGATACCTACAGATACATGCGTATTTGCTTTGAGCAAGAATTTGACTGGGGTATCACAGATGAAACTTCGAAGGCTAGACTCTGGTTGGCTCGTAATGCCTTGGAGAATAGAAGATTCGAAGAAGCATATGAGTTGGCGAAGGAGTTCAATCTCAATAACGCACACGACGTGGAAGAAGCACGAGCTATCGCGAAAGAGGCCAGGAGCCGAATGTCTAAGTAAGATATTAGAATGTATTAGTCATGTAAAGGAACGAATAGTCGGTGATTTTACAGTTACTCAACGCGATCTCAACTCGTGCTCCAAGTTGAGCAAGTCTGCGGGGCCCTTGAGGCTGGAGCAAACCAGGTTCACAATAGCTGGCAATGCAGAAACGGCAGTGCTTAATTCTTCCAAAGACACTCCATTGTTCACGTGGATCAACAATCTTGGGGTGACAATGGGCAATGTCTCTTGCTCGAACACCACCTTCGATCTGTTGACCAAAATGTGTTGCTGCTCGAGAAGCAAGTCCACAATCTTCTGCACAATAAAACTTTCGTAGTTATACTCATCGCTGAAGTCATTCAAGCGAGGAGGTTTTCCTGTTCTGCGAAATGAGTCCGTACCGTAGAACTCAGGGAGTCCCAAAGAGGATCTGAAGGACGAAGTGAAGCCCAAGTGGATGATGGGGTTCTCAGAGTGAGACTTGACTTCTAAATACTTAGAATTGGCAAATTTCTCAGCGAGCTGCGCATTGCAGAACTCAATCTTCTTATGCAAGGATGCAAGTACAACGGACTCGCCATCAGCGTTGAGATCTTCCGAAATCAACTTGATCGCTTCTGAAGCAACCTTGGCGGAGTAGGGAGCCAACGCCGCGCTGAAAACGTAAGCGATGGAGTTAAGTCTCTGGTGTTGTACCATAGGTCTGACACCTGCGCAGAATCCACCAGAGGAAGAGAGTCCCGTAGCAAGGGATCCAATGGTGATGGAGATTTCGGATCTGGGAATGTCAAAGTACTCTGGCAAACCTCTTCCGGTCTTACCAATCAGACCTATCGACAAGCTCTCATCCACGAATAATCTGTACTTGTACTTGTTTTTCAAGGCCACAATTTCAGGCAACTTGGCAACATCACCAGAATATGCAAACAAACCTTCGGTAAAAATGAATCTTCTGCGCAATGGCTTCTGTTCCTTCAACTCAGGTTCAAGGTCAGTCAAAATCAGCTCTAAGTGTTCCATATCGTTGTGGTCATACCACTCAATGTCACACCGACTGACAATCAATGCCTTCTGAATAGCCAAGTTGACTCCAGCATCCACAATTGCTAAATCGCCTCTCTTTAAGAACGCTGGAATAACAGATCCTGCAGTAACAAAGTCCTGTCCGTACAAAATCGCCTGCTCTGTGCCCAAAAACTTCGCCAAATCCTCTTCCAACCTCACATGAACATCCTGGGTACCGTAAAAGTTAGGGGGACCACAAGCACCAACACCTGCAGTGGAGATGGTCAGCTTTGCAGCGGCCTTCATGTCGGGAGAAGCGTTGAAATCGAGGAAATCAAGACTGGCCAAGTTGGTGATCTTGCCATACTCGGGGTGGTTCACAAGTTCGATATGAGCACTATTCTCACCCTTGACGATGTTCTCGGACAAACGCCACTTCTCATTAGCGTGCACTTCTTCAACAAGAGGAGCAGGATCCCACTCGTCAATAAGCTCGTCAATTTCTCTTTGAGAAAATTTCACCAATTCGGATTTGTTCTCTTTCTTCTTAGATGAAAGGAAGTAGTGAATGGCAAACACGGCCAAGGCAAGCTCAAATAACGACCGAATAGGGTCGTCTTTGTAAGACGATTTGATGTAGCGTAACAAAATCTGACCACCAGGAACGCGGTCTAGGAGATTCAAGTAATACAAAAATTCATTGCTCAAAGCTCCTTCGATCAACTCCACGGTTGGAGGCATCGATACGGTAGTAGTAACTGTCTCCACCGTCATTTTCCAGGAGACAGAGTATAAGTATTTTTTAATGCTCGAGTTTCAACATAACGCGGCATATTGGTGTACGGGTGTATACGCTAGGGGCTCTGCCGAGGCCTTCACTTAGTCGTTTCGGCAGATCGGGCTATTTTTTCCATTTCCGGGCTCGAGAATTTCTGAATGCCTATGGCGACGACTCTCTGGTCTCTTCCCACCATCACGTGATCGACCCCTATCCGAGATTATGGTGTATGTGTTGTGAGTATGTTACAGGCAGGCAGAGAAGTTGCGAAAGTATGTGCTTTACCGATACCTAGTAGATTCCTAAACTTCCATTTATGCAAAGTAGCTTCTCTCAAACTCGATCCCTTGGATTGAACCTAAGGCAAGTATACTTTTGAAACACCTTCTACTTCTTGGCGACAGCATACACAGCCTTCGATGCCCTTCGCCAGAAGACTTAACCGGCAGCTCTCACAAATAGCAAAGCATTTGCATGGCCAGGTGATGATCTCGCGGGTGTTGTATTGACAAATCACACACGCGAGTCTGGAGTTCAGTTCCTCGCCGTCGGTTCGTTCAACGTTCCTTTTGGTGAGGATCAACGAAAGAAGAGCTTGTGCCTCGTCCGTGTTTTGTGGGCCTATGACAGCTCTGTAGCGTGCACGGGTCATCATGCCCACCTCCGAATAATCGTAGTGTAAATGGTGATGCAAGATGTCAGGGCTTTCAATGAGCTCCACAAGAGACTCTTCGGCAACAAGCTCACCAAGTGGACGGAGAACTTGGCCAAGAGAGAGGTCAATCTCTTCCTCCCATTCTGAATCGGAGGACTCGTCGTCATCATCGGCGTTAGCGACCTTAAATCCATAATCAGGTGATTCGTCGATCTCTCCGAGTTCTTGGTTCTGCAAGATGGACGCATAGCCCTCTTGCAAATCCTCCTCCGACACCGCGGTCAAGTCGAATGTCTCCTTCTGCGGAGTTCTCCTCTTCATAAGCCTTTGGACGAATGCCGGAGCACGGGCCCGACGGGCCTCAAACTCCTCTTCTGTTTCTGGACCAGCGTCGTTGTCCCAAAGAGCCACACTGCGTCTCAAGACAACCTTCCGGAAGAGCCGTGGTACAAATTGTAAGGCGAAAGAATCCCAAAGTAGTGCTCCCAAGAGCTGTCCCAGACGTTTTGCTATTTCTTGGAGATAAAGAACACGGTGCTTGATGGAGCTGCCCGGCTTCTTATCGGTCTTTTCGGCGGAGGAAATTAATTTTGCAGATGGGGTGCTGATAACATTTCCATAACCGGAGATGCTGTTCGCTTTTAAGTATGCGAGGACTTTTCCACTTGTCACCAACTCGGACAGAGAGGCGAGAGTGGCCACATTGAACGTAGCCTGCAAACGCTCCCACAAGCTGCGTTCCAACCATGTATCTGGTGAAGCATTCACATAGTTATACTCAGTGATATAGCTGGACTTACCAGCCAGGGAAATTGCAAAAAGTCCAACATTAATAGCAGCGGTGTAGAAGTCGTCACGTAGAGTGCAGCCCAAGTTGCGTGCAAAGAACTCCGAACCTTCATCTGATGAGAAGTAGCTGGCGTAGTTTAACTCATCGAACCTAGCACCTTTTGCTATTATGGCCAACACAAATATAAGAGAGCATATCACGATCACGACAACCACGAATACCAAACAGAGGTAAGTAATTGCAATAGAGATTGGAAACGAAAACAACGAGTTGTGAAGAATGCATGAAACAAAATACCACAAGAAGCCAACATTGAGTACCGTCAGCGGAATCAAACGGTAGCGGTTATCATATAACACTGAGCCAATGTGGCCCTGGATGTGGTCAATGAGCAGGAATAAACACACCATGAGCACCTGCTCAGAGGGTCGTTTAGCGATCTTGTAGCTCCTCAAGAAGAAGAGACCAGAACTCACTTCCTGGATAGCCAAAGACAACTCGAAAAGCGATATTCCACCTTCCAAGAACGGCTTCTTCCCGTTCACTGCCAGAGAGAACGTTTCCACAAAAAGCAGATAGCATACGCTCAAGTACACTGGCCAGAGCATGTCGGAAGTGGGCCCAAACCGCACTTCGTTCTTTGGCATGCACATGTATTTGTTGTCGAAGTAGACAGCTGGATCATAATGGAGGTATTGCGCCGTTAGTCTTGTTAAATAGGACGCATCAAGTACCGAACCCAGGACACTGATCGTTACTAGCACGTTGTATGTCGAAATTCCCAAGAGTATTATAGCCAGAGCCCGCAATAGCGTTACCGCCATGATTTTCGGCCACTCGAGTTGCCGGAGCATGTTCAACAAGCCAGTGCTTCGAGTTTGCCGCCGCGGAGCACTTGTGGAGGCAATGGCCACGGTTCTGTTGAGAAGAAGTGCCACTAGCATGGTGGTGATACCATAAACCAGACAGATGTATGTAGTGATGCTGCCGAACCGGTCCCACGACAACCCATTAGTGTCGGCGTAATCTGCTTGATCAGATATAGCATCTATAAAGAGCGAGATCTTCTGAATCCACCCGAGGGACTCTATTGAATCAGCCATTGTGGTAGGAGTGGCTCAATTCCAATCGGGAAAGTTGTAGAGTGGCCCGTGGTGATGCTATGGGAGTGATATTTTCAAGCCGAATGGTCCGAAATTTGCGAGGGTCAAGCAGAAGAAGTATTTGGAGTAGGTGTTGAGGAGAAGTGAATTTAAAGATGTTCGCAAGATTATGTATAGGCACTCATATCATACTAAAAAGTGCATGTGTCAAGTGAAAATCAAATCTTCGGCGAAGGGCACCTAGCCGATTCCATTGACCTTATATGGCTCGATTTTACTCGATCTACGGAGATTTTTCAATTTTTCAAGTCCAAATCTCTACTTACTACACATAAACCCGTACACCAAACATACAGATGAGCTTCACATTTCACTACTAAATAACATGGCTCCTAAACTACCGCCTCCACCTAATGGGCAGAGACGTGGCCCACCACCACCTCCTCCGCCTAGCCGAAACGGTGCTTCCAAGAATGGACGGACCTCTCTTCCGCCGCCGCCCCCACCTTCCAGAGTTGGGCCACCTCCAGGAATACGCCAACCTCCTGCCAAAATGATGAAAAAGGCAAATGCTTCGGTAGAGGATCTAGAAACGCGCAAGAGAAACTGGCTACAAGCGCAAAAGACTCGTTTCCGGGACGTGAAGCGTGCCAACAAGAAGACTGGATTGGTCAGACCGACCAAAACAGAGCTCCCGGCTGAGCATTTGCGTAAGATCATACACGACCATGGTGACCTTTCATCGCGCAAAGTGGCCTCTGATAAGCGCTCACATCTAGGCTCGTTGAAGTACATGCCTCATGCCATTCTCAAGCTCTTGGAAAACATGCCCCAACCTTGGGAAGCCCAGAAAGACGTCAGGGTGCTCTACCACATCACAGGAGCAATCACATTCGTCAATGAGATCCCTCGTGTCATTGAGCCCGTTTACACCGCCCAATGGGCAACAGCATGGATAATGATGAGGAGAGAAAAGAGAGACCGCCGTCATTTCAAGCGCATGCGGTTCCCACCATTCGATGATGAGGAGCCTCCCTTGGACTGGATGGAAAACCTCGAAGACGTTTCAGCTCCAGATAGCATACAGCTTGATTTGGAAGGTAACCCGGCATTTGCATCAATTGACTGGCTATATGATGAAAAGCCATTTGCGGACGACAGAAGCGTGGTGAACGGTGAACTGTATCGCCGGTGGAACTTGGATGTTCGTACAATGGCCGTCCTTTACAAATTGGCACTGCCTTTATTGCCCCATGTTACAGATGCGAACTACTACTACTTGTTCAACAAAGAAGCATTCTTCACAGCCAAGAGTTTGAATGTGGTTGTACCTGGAGGCCCCAAATACGAGCCGTTGTACAAAGACAAGATCAACAACAAGGAGAACGAGGATTTCACTGAGTTCAATTCCATTGATCGCATCATCTTCCGTATCCCCATCAAAACGGAATACAAGGTAGCCTACCCATACTTATTCAACTCATTTGTGAAAAATGTGCATGTGTCATGGTTCCATGATTCCATCAACAACTTCGTCAGGGATATTCAGCTAGATCCCGAAGACGACGAGCCCGAGCAACCCGCATTTTTCTTCCACGAGGAGTATAATCCGATCATACCCCACAAGTACAATACTTCGGAAGCTCTCGACTTTGATCTCGACGACATCGTGCTTCCTAATTTCACACCCTTCCTCACAGAGCACGATGAAGAGCCTCTACCTCTTGAACCTGAGGACACAGCATCTGCTCTCCAGTTATGGTGGGCACCGTATCCATACAATCGGCGATCTGGTGCTACTGTCAGAGCGCAGGATGTGGCACTCGTGAAAGCATGGTACAAGGAACGACCACCATCTGATGCACCAGTCAAGGTGCGCGTGTCGTACCAGAAGCTTTTGAAGACCTATGTGTTGAATGAGTTGAGAAACCCGCCTGGATCTAAAAGTGGCTCCAAAATGGCGAACCAACGAAAGGTCCACCTTCTCAAGGGATTGAAAGCTACAAAATACTTCCAGCAAACTACCATCGATTGGGTAGAAGCAGGACTTCAAGTATGCAGACAAGGTTTCAATATGCTCAACTTGTTGCTTCACAAACGTGGTCTTACATATCTCCATCTTGACTACAACTTCAACTTGAAGCCAACTAAGACGTTGACGACAAAGGAAAGAAAGAAGTCTAGATTTGGTAATGCATTCCACTTGATCCGTGAGCTCCTCAGAGTTCTTAAGATCATAGTGGATACTCACGTGCAGTTTCGTCTAGGCAATGTTGATGCATATCAATTGGCTGACGGAATCTACTACGTTTTGAACCACTTGGGCCAACTCACAGGTATTTACCGTTACAAGTACAAGGTGATGCACCAGATCCGTGCTTGCAAGGACTTGAAACATGTGGTCTACTCGAATTTCAACTCCATGATCGGTAAGGGCCCAGGATGTGGATTCTGGCAACCTGCCTGGAGAGTCTGGTTATCTTTCATTAGAGGAACCATTCCTCTTCTCGAAAGATGGTTAGGTAATTTGTTGGCAAGACAATTCGAAGGTAGAAGAAGTAATGATGTCGCAAAGACGGTTACTAAACAGAGAATTGACTCTTACTACGATCTCGAGTTGCGTGCCCAGGTTATGCATGATATTTTAGACATGATTCCAGAAGGTTTGAAGCAGAACAAATCTGCCATTATTCTTCAGCACTTGAGTGAAGCTTGGAGATGCTGGAAGGCTAACATCCCCTGGAAGGTGCCCGGTTTACCCGAACCCATTGAAAAAATCATTGAGCATTATATCAAGTCTAAAGCGGACGGGTGGGTTTCCATTGCCCACTATAACCGTGAGAGAATCAGACGCGGTGCAACAGTTGAAAAGACTGTTGTCAAGAAAAACTTGGGCCGCCTCACTAGATTGTGGATCAAGAGTGAACAGGACAGACAGGACGATTTTGCAAAAGATGGACCATACGTTTCTCCAGATCAGGCCGTAATTATTTTCCAGACCATGGTACATTGGCTTGAAAGCAGAAAGTTCAATCCAATTCCTTTCCCGCCGATTTCATATAAACATGACACTAAGCTCTTGGTTCTTGCTTTGGAGAACTTGAAGGAGAGTTATAATGCTAACGCCAGATTAAATTCTGCCCAAAGAGAGGAATTAGCTTTGATTGAGCAGGCTTATGATAATCCAAACGAATGTTTGGCTCGTATAAAGAAATTTTTGTTGACTCAGCGCATTTTCAAGGAAGTTGGATTGGAAATGATGGACCATTACACTCATTTGGTACCAACTTACGCAATTGATCCCCTTGAGAAAATTACTGATGCTTACTTGGACCAATATTTATGGTACGAGGCTGACAAGAGAATGCTTTTCCCCAACTGGGTCAAACCATCTGATGATGAAATCCCTCCTTTACTTGTTTACAAGTGGTGTCAGGGTGTCAACAATTTGGAAAATGTCTGGAGTACTTCCAACGGTGAAGCAAATGTTATGCTTGAAACATCATTGAGCAGAGTCGCTGAAAACATGGACTTCACAATGCTTAACCGCTTGCTCCGCTTGATCGTTGACCCCAATATTGCAGACTACGTGACCTCGAAGAACAACGTGGCGTTATCATACAAGGACATGAATCACGTCAACCAATTCGGGTTAGTCCGGGGATTGCAGTTCTCTTCTTTTATTTACCAGTACTATTGCTTGGCTATCGACCTCTTGATTTTGGGTTTGGATAGAGCTACTGAACTTGCAGGTCCAGTTCAGCAACCAAACAGTTTCCTACAGTTCAAAGATGTTAAAACAGAAACCGCAAGCCCGATCAGACTATACTGCAGGTATTTGGACAAGATCCATATTTTCTTCAGATTTGACAGAGATGATGCAGATGGCTTGGTTCTGGACTACTTGTCCGAGAATCCTGACACCAATTTCGAGAACGTGGTTGGTTACAATAATCACAAATGTTGGCCTCGGGATTCGAGAATGCGTCTCATGAGACCGGACGTAAACCTTGGTAAAGCAATCTACTGGGAGATTTCGGGGAGAATTCCTAGTTCGATCACCTCGATCGAATGGGAAAACACATATGCTTCTGTTTACTCGCCAGAGAATCCAAATTTGTTGTTCTCCATGTGTGGATTTGAGGTCCGTATTTTGCCTAAGTGCCGTATGACAGAAGATCTGTCATCGCAGGAAGGTGTATGGGATCTCATCAACCAATCAACTAAAGAACGAACCGCAAAAGCATACCTTCAAGTGTCTAAAGAAGAGGTGGATAAATTCCAGAATAGAATCAGGCAAATTTTGATGTCCACTGGATCTGCTACCTTCACGAAGGTTGGTGCCAAGTGGAACACTGCACTTATATCTTTGTTTGCTTATTTTAGAGAGGCAACAGTCGCGACTGAATCATTGCTTGACATTTTGGTAAAGTGTGAAACAAAGATACAGAACAGAGTGAAGATGGGATTGAATTCCAAGATGCCTTCAAGATTCCCACCTGCGGTCTTTTATACTCCAAAGGAGCTTGGTGGTCTAGGAATGTTGAGTGCTTCTCACATCTTGATTCCCGCTTCTGACTTGAAGTGGTCCCAGCAAACCGATACAGGAATCACTCATTTCAGATCTGGTATGAATCATCAAGAGGAAAGAATGATCCCCACGGTTTTCAGATACATCACTACGTGGGAAAATGAATTCTTGGACTCTCAAAGAGTCTGGGCTGAATATGCTATCAAGCGCCAAGAAGCTGCCGAGCAAAATCGTCGTCTTACTTTCGAAGATATGGAGAGTAGTTGGGATAGAGGTTTACCCAGAATAAGTACCTTGTTCCAAAAGGACAGACAGACTTTGGCTTATGATAAGGGCCATAGAGTTCGGAGGGAATTCAAGCAGTTTAGCTTGGCCCGCTACAATCCTTTCTGGTGGACGAATAATCACCACGATGGAAAATTATGGAATCTTGCAGCTTACCGTACTGATGTTATTCAGGCTCTCGGAGGAATTGAAACCATTTTGGAGCATACTTTGTTCAAAGGAACAGGTTTTGATTCTTGGGAGGGTTTGTTCTGGGAAAAGGCTTCTGGTTTCGAGGACTCCTTGAAATTTAAGAAATTAACAAACGCTCAACGGTCGGGTTTGAGTCAGATTCCCAATCGTCGTTTCACGTTATGGTGGTCTCCTACAATTAACAGAGCAAATGTGTATGTTGGTTTCTTGGTTCAACTTGACTTGACTGGAATCTTTCTTCATGGTAAGATTCCAACTTTGAAAATTTCTTTGATTCAGATCTTCAGAGCTCATTTGTGGCAAAAGATTCACGAGAGTCTTGTTCAAGATTTATGCCAAGTATTGGATAAAGAACTTGAAGTCCTTCACGTTGACTCAGTTGAAAAGCAGGCTATTCATCCAAGAAAGTCCTACAAAATGAACTCGTCTACAGCAGATATCGTCTTGACGAGTACCTACAAGTGGAATGTTTCGAGACCATCACTTCTACATGATAAAAACGACTCCTTCGACAGCGCTGCTGCCACAAAGTACTGGATTGACGTTCAGTTGAGATATGGCGACTACGATTCCCATGACATCTCAAGATACACTCGTGCCAAATTTTTGGACTATACAACTGATAGCACTAGTGCTTATCCGTCCCCAACCGGTGCTATGGTTGGTGTCGATCTTGCTTACAATGTTTATGACGTCTACGGTAATTGGTTCAGTGGATTCAAACCTTTGATGCAGAATGCCATGAAGGAGATTATGAAAGCGAACCCAGCATTGTATGTTCTTCGTGAGCGTGTTAGAAAAGGGTTACAATTGTATCAATCCCAACCGCAAGTCGCGTTGTTGAACTCGTCCAATTATGCCGAATTGTTCAATAACGAAACACAACTTTTCATTGACGACACTAACGTGTACAGAGTCACTGTACATCGTACATTCGAGGGTAATTTGACAACAAAACCGATCAATGGTGCCGTTTTCATACTCAATCCTAAAACAGGTCAATTATTCTTGAAAATCATTCATACATCGGTTTGGGCAGGTCAAAAGCGTTTAGGACAGTTGGCAAAGTGGAAAACTGCCGAAGAGGTAGCCGCTTTGGTGAGATCCTTACCAAGAGAAGAACAGCCCAAGCAAATGATTGCTACAAGAAAAGGAATGGTTGACCCTCTTGAGGTTCATATGCTTGATTTCCCTAACATCGCCATCAGATCTTCAGAACTTCATTTGCCATTTGCTGCAGCTCTTAAGGTCGACAAGTTGGGTGATGTTGTGTTGAAAGCAAGCGAGCCTCAGATGGTTTTATTTAACTTCTACGATGATTGGCTTACAAGTATTTCTTCGTACACCGCGTTCTCAAGAGTCATTTTGATTCTTAGAGCGTTGGGTGTTAGCCAGGAGAGGACTAATATGATTCTCCGCCCTGATGCCAGTGTTGTGACACAGAGCCATCACATCTGGCCAACATTGACAGACGAGCAGTGGATTGACGTCGAAACTCAATTGAGAGACTTGATCTTGAATGACTATGCCAAGAAGAACGGTGTTAATATTCAATCTTTAACACAGACTGAAATTCGTGACCTTATCTTGGGACAGGAGATTCGTGCTCCTTCAGCCATGAGACAAAGAATTGCTGATGTTGAAAATACTGCCAAGGATGATCCTGATGCTGCGAATGCAAACCAGCAGTTGACTGCTTTGAAGACCACTACACAAAATGTTCACGGTGAAGAAATTACGACGATCACTACCACTAATTATGAGCAGCTGAATTTTAGCTCCAAAAACGAATGGAGAAATCGTGCTATTGCTGCGAACAACTTCCACTTGCGTACCAAGAATATTTACGTGTCATCGGAAGATTTCGTTGACGATGATAGCTATACATACATCATGCCCAAGAATCTTCTCAAGAAGTTTGTGCAGATCTCAGATACCAGGACTCAAATTGGTGCATTCATTTACGGATCCTCTCCAGACGATAACTTACAAATTAAGGAAATCAAGGCTATTGCCATTGTACCACAACTTGGAAACTCACACTCTATTCAGTTTCCAACAAAGTTATTTGACAAGAATCAGAATGAATACTTACTGAAGCTTCAGCTTCTTGGATGGATACACACCCAAAGTCACGACTTGAATATGTTGAGCCCCATTGACGTCACTACATTGGCACAGTTCTACAAAAATAACGAGCAAGAATGGAACAAAGACATGATTACATTGACAGCTTCATTCACACCTGGATCAGTAACATTGACAGCTTTCAACCTTACTGATGCAGGATACGGGTGGGGAATGACGAACAAGGACATGATTTCGAATGCTCCTGTTGGCTTTAGCCCAGCCTTCAGTGAAAAGAAACAGTTGATGCTTTCTGACCGCATTATGGGTACTTTCTTAGTGCCCGAGGACAGTATCTGGAACTACTCTTTCATCGGTCCTGTGTGGGATGCAAACGGACTCTTCGACATGAAGTTCGACATCCCATTGCCCTTTTACCATGAGTTACATCGCCCGCTTCATTTCAGCACGTTCACTGAAATAGAAGGAAACGAATTGGAAGCAACTCAGGAGAATAATTTTGCATAGATGCTATTTTGTATTATACATAACCTAATTTTACCAATGTCTAACTGATATTATATAGTCTTCAACTGCAACCAATAACTTTCTCAACTCTGTTCTTGATATGTTCTCTTTGAGCAAGAGGAGCTCTAGGGAGTTCTTACCATTCATGTACTTCAACAACTTGTAAAAGATTGTGGTTAATTCTGGTGAAAGATTGCACTCGTCATGAATGATTTTGTTGATCCATCTGCGCTCGAGACTGGATGCCCTACCTGGATCAACCAAGATAGTGTCTCCATCGTCTTCAAGAACGATATTAGGAGCAACACTGGCCATCTCAAACCTCTTTTGGATATTGTCAATGTCATCATCAATAGTTTCAGATCTTCTCTCCAGTCTCTTCGAGCCATTTCCATTTTGCTTAGATGAATTATCGACAGAGCCTGAGCTCACTTTATTATCTGTGACCGGAGTTCTGCTGCTGCTGTATTCTGCATCTGTCTTGCGCTTTGGGATACGTCCCAACTCGTTTTCCAAATCTTCTTCAACTTTCATTTTAACTTTTCTTGGTACCTTCAACCAAATATATGTATGCAACTGAGTCACATAACCATAGCGTATGAGCCAGGCAAGTGCTGATAGGTAAATGTCTTTGTGATCTCTCGAAGGAATGATTGTGGCGAACTGCCTTGGCTTCTTTGATCTAGAAGATAGAAGCTTGAGAAACAGAGGCAACGAGGGCACCGTTGCAAATTCCAGCTTGAATTTTGCGATGTCTGTGTGGAAATTTGATGTTATAGGAGCCATGGGAGATACAATGTAGATGGACCTAGAGTTTAGAGGAGGAATAATGCGTGCTCGTCTCCAGTAGATCAAATGGAGTGCAAATGACTTAACATGCTCAATTTCTAGAGGCAGTTTCTCTCCAGATTGTTGTTTGAGTTTGTTCGTAATTTTGACCAACGATTCGGTTGGTTTGATCATCCGCACAAAGTTAGCAAGCGTGGTATGAGTTTCAGCTTTGATATCTCTGATGATTGTATCGGGATCGTCAAGAAGGAGTAAGGAGAAATGAATCACGTCGTCGAGACTGGATTTTTCATCACCATTCTCCAGCTCATCATCAATTTCATCCAAGTGTTCCAAGTCACCAGACCCAAGATGTCCATTGAGTAACAAGTTCATTAGAGTACTGGTGTTGTACCTGGAAGTCTCTCCAACACTGATCAAACCTGAACTTCCCAATAAATTTACTGTGGACGATAAATAAGAACCAGGAATATATGGAACAGTTGCTTCTGGCATGGAATAGAATTCTGTTTTGATTGGAATCTGGAACGACCTCAACTTGTTGTTGATGGATAGGTTGGCAATGCGAGAGGTGGAGATAGCATCGTAACAGTCGGCCATGAGTTTGCAAAGAGACGATTTGGAGATTAAGTGGTCAGACATTGACTCCAGTTCGGCAGAGGGTTGCGTACGCCACTCCTCTTTCAACTTTGAAATGAGCTTGACTTGATTCCAAACGTATTCGTGCTTCAGTTGTTCATATCGGAGGACTAATGAAAGCTTGGAAATCACGTAGAAGAACATTTCATCAATTCTGTAATTGCGCTCAATCTCAGGTGGGTTTAAAACAAAGACAAGATGGAACATGCTCATAGAGTTCTTGTTACTCGAATCTGTATCCAGACCCGAATCTCCTTCTGCACCATTGGGGTGTTTGCTTTCAGACTTGTGCTTCAGTTTTTTTGATCTCCAAGAGCCGTTATCATACACATGAATAGGTAAACCAAGGAACACAGCATTCTCGATCATGATTTCGAACCGACCATTGCACATTTGTCTCTGTGGGCACAAAACTTCACTGAGGTACTCGGGCTCAAACCCCAAAATTTGGGTACTGGATTCTGCTGGAGCCGTGGCCGAATTACGACTCAGGTTCGATACAACTTGCTTTAGACTGCTTTTGCCTGTGCTTTTAACTCGTTTTAGGCTGGGCAGATTCTCATTGAGCAGCAGCGGAGTGTGTTCAATTCTGTTCTTTTGCTGAGCATCCAAGAATGTAAAAAGATCTTGCTTTGTTCCGAGATAATAGTCAGGATGTGCCGTATTCCACGTGCTCTCCAGCACCGGACCTTCGTCCAACTCTCCATCATCGTCGTCGTCATCATCATCATTCTGGTCATTATTGGTACGTCTGGAAAGTGACAGGAGAGTGTGGTTGGCCAATTCTGGAGGGTAGTGGTAGGTGAATTGAGGGCCGTTATGCGTAGAAACGACTAGTAAGATACCCGCTAGACTCGGGCACGGTAGGTTGTACGACATCTGGCCGTTAGCTTTCAATATAGTTTAGGTGCGAAAATGTAAGATTAGAGAAGACTAACTCAGAAGAATGTATAGAGGTACAAGTAACAAGGTACTGGCATAGAGGAACGCGCAGAGGGATCCGCCAATGCTAGAGATACAATTGGAGAGCGCTCGAGTCATGAATGAATCCTACTGCTATCAGGTGAACAACGTCCATCTAAACCGAAACTGTAATATACCATATCTACATCTTGTGCTTGATCTCCTTGTTAGCCAAGCTAGCAAAACGCATCTGAGGAACACCCTCGATCCAGCGGTTGAAACCCTTAATCACCTCACGCGAGTTGGCGGAGTTGATCAACTGGTCTCTGTTCGCTTTGAGAAGCTGCTTGTTAGCAAAGATAGAAGGCTCATACAAACCAGTGAACTTGGACACAAGGTCGTCGTACACAGCCTTGTTGAAATCCTCAGTGGACAAGTTCTGGC